>OX063288.1:3476250-4691875 GCA_944039245.1 Nebria salina | reverse complement strand
AGAAGAAATAAAATAAAAGCAAGAATAAAAATCAATCATAACAAAGGTAAGCTATGTAGAGAAAACTGCGGCAACAAGAATATTCATCACAATTAGGAGGTCTTCCAGTATAACATACGAAACCCAACAAAAACAGAAAAGGCACTTTAAGCGTCTCGGGTTCATTCATCACCGGTCGCCTGGATCCGTTTTCATGTAATTAAAATGCACGGGGTAACAGTGGCATATATACGAAGCACCTACCATTCGTTGTTTTTTTCAACACTGGTGCGCACACCGCGGGCAAACGTCGAAAAACAACGGACAAATCACCGAACAAACGAGGAACGGACGCGTACGAAACCGCAGATGTGCACACAAGCAACCCTGGAATGAATGAACCAGCACACGGAGCAAGTAAGCGAGCGACTACGGCAAGCGATCAATTCATAACACGACCCTTGTGCTTGCAGCGGCAGCAGCTCATGCCCTTGGCAGATATTAATTATGGTATGTATTTTAATGAAATTTGACGTTTTAAATTCACAAAGAATTTGGTTTGAGATTTAAACTACAGCATCAAAAGATATTTTATAGCTGTCAATGGTAGTGGTTCATGGTTCATGGTTATTTCAAGATTGATTCAAATGGGGCGAGTATACAAGGAGACGTAAATAGCTGAAAGCTGTTTCTTTTGTACAAAAAACATCACTCCATGGCAGTAGTGAAGCTGAAAGAGAAGCTTTGTACTGCCATCCTTCTTAAATACATTAGTCTTTAATTATTATTATTTGATTAAAAATACTATATCAATATAAGTCGGCTATTATTGAATTATTTACGAAAACCGTATTTTATCGCAAATGAAGACAAATTGTACCTATCTGTTTTGGAAAAAAGTCTATTACCTAAAATAAAAATCTTCCAAAACTATTATAATACTCTATTACACAAATTACCCCTGCAATTGTATTGTAATATTCCTATTATAGATTTTATTTAATATAAATTCGTTCTTTGTCTGCAAAATTGTAAATAATTCATATATTTAAATCTTCATTGGTCGATTTCATATCCATTTTTAATAATGCATGCTGTTCAATATTTAAATCCGAAAGGCATTATAATTCAGGAAGTATAAAGTCAAAAATCTATCCAATTATTAGTATTAGTTTTTAATATACAAAAAAAGAAAAAAAAATACATAACATTAAAAAGTTTTTGATGCATATAAAGTTTGCTATCAGAATGTAAATTTGAATTTTCAAACCCATAAAGCAAAAACCAATCGCTCTCGTGTTTCGCTAGGAAACGCAAGAACTTTTGAATTATATTATTTGGACAGTTATAGACTATTTAAATAAAGCTGAATCATATATGATACCTATATGTTAATATATTCAAAAAAATAAAAATTTAATTCGATAATCATCAGAATGGTTGAAATAATAATAGTTTTAACCTTTTAGTTATTTCGATGATTTTTGCGCGATTCTGTCTGATTTGATTGTTCACATATGAATTAACTCTCTGTAGGGAAGCAGCGAGTATTTTTCAATACTTGTTTAGTATCGAAATGTATGTAAAAATATTCAAAAGAAAGATAACGGCATATATGCGTTTGCTTGAAACTAGAAAAAGCATACATTTATTTAAAATATATAAATAGAAATAAAAATTTATATTGTAAGAAAAACTTTACAAATAGTCCAAGGACTGCAGAGTATTTTTTTTTTTTTCGTAGAATGAATACATTTACCGTTGCAATAACTTTTCAATGAAAACATTTTCTATTCATTTGAAATAATGGTTCTAGACTACGAAAAATTATTTCAAGCATTTCATTTGTGGAATGATTGGCCATTTTATAAATGTATGGGGCTGTAGTTTATTTTTTGAAACTACTTAATGCTGTTATTTCATCGGGTTATTTTACTACTATAGTAAGATCCAGAAAACTGAAACCGTAAAGGGGCGTAATTATCCTGGTAATTTATAATGTACTCTTGAAAAGTTTATATAACTACATAAATTCTAAGTTAGTTACGTTATAATAAAATGAACACAAAAGTTATAATACTAATTAATATAATTAAAAGATCTTGAAATTGAACACATAAGCGTCTTTAATTAAACAGATTAAATTAATATCCGTGCTCCACATTTTTTGTGAGTTCTCAGTCTGCTTCGTGGTACTACACCGATTTTATTTTTAAATATAGAAAAATATCTAAACATAAATAAACACATTTTTTTCCTAAATGACGATGGCCGTGAAATTCTCGTTTGGAAGAGTCACAAAAGGAATATTATTGCGTTATAAGAGATTTTGTAATGTAACAAGGAGAGGCAGAAATAGAAATGCATAGGTATATACAATAATTACATAATAATAATTATTATTTAATTCAACAATGATAAGCGTGTGCGTTGAGTATGAATAATCACTGGCGCGTGTAAACAAGTCAAAATAGCCTATTTGCACAAATCTACACCCGCTAATCATTGGCTTAGTTTACATAATTATACAAATAATAATCGTATTTATAACTAGGTGATATTTTTATATTCAAAGTGATCGATAAAGACCCAAGTAGAGTAAACAAAAAAGTGTGCATATAAAATTAATATATTTAGTAAATAAAACCAATTAACATAAATTATTATTTATAATATGTTTACTAGTGCTGTAATCAATATGATTAATTTTGCAATGATATGTTTAAAAATAAACCTATAATAGCGAAGTAGAATTAATGAAGTACAAATTGAATCAAAGTATTAACACAAAATTCAGCATATTAATGTATAAATAATTAGAACCATATTGATTGAACCCAAAAACCAATGTATATTTGCAAATATTTGCATTTGAATAATTAACTTACGTTTTGTCACGCAGTAAAGGGGGATAAAACAAAACCGGAGTATCTCGCTGATTAAATCATTTCAAGATCATGTACGTACCCCAACAGAGTATTCAGTAATATTTAAAATGCTTTAAGTAATTTAGAGGTAGCTGCGTCTGAAAAGGTTAAATACGAAATAATTATACAACATGCCTCCGGCTGATTCGCTTTTATAATTGCAGGTATTCTCATTTACATATGCAGGCATTTAACAGTTCATATTTTATTCAAATACTGTTCATAATATTCCACTCTAATATATTACTGGTAATGAGTATAAAATATGTCAAACAACCGTAGCAAGCAACTCTTATATTGAGGAAAATTTGTGATTATGCAATGATTAATTATTTATTTTTTGTTATCTAAGAGAATTTTTCACGCGTCCAAAAAATGACGTTTATATAAAACGATGGCATTATAACTCGCAACACTCAATTAGTGAGTGGAGCTGGTTTTATTTTTGTTTATTTAATATTACTTTATTGTTTATTTTACTACAAACTTATGTTTTATTTAAATATTGGGTCTGGAATCCAAATAAAAAACATAGGCCTTGGGACGAACTTTTCATTTCAGCAAGTTAGCCTTTTACTTTTCGTTATTTTATTATTTTCTTTGTCAACTAGAATTTGTCTGCTATTGTTGGTTAACAGAAAATGGCATCGGTCTTAGGAATTAAGTCTCTTGGAATCACAGCGTAAAATATTTGGAAATTTGATAGAATCAACGCACACATTTCGAAAATGTATTACACATTTAAAATATATGTTATGTTTTATACATTTTTATCAATGCTGTTGAAAAATATGTTAAATATTATTGACCCAGAAAGTATAAATTGCCTTTTTACTAATGATAATGGTTCAAATTTTAGTGAAGGTAGGATTATTCTGGATTTGATATTTGCATGTCCGTATATATGAAGTATAATTAGCATAGCTTTAACTCGCAACATGTTATAGAAATTAAAAGTTGCTTACTGACGTCATAGGAGTACATTTCCAGTCACAATCAGTTCAGCTGAATTGTCGGCCAATCAAATACGCTTTCATCAGCTTTGTTTGTGACCTATACTATTTGCCCCGAGCAATGAGTACGTGCACTACCATATGTTGTACAAACTGCTTTGATGACGTCATAAAGAACCACATGGGAACCAGCAAGTTTAACGAACAAAGCTACCGTTACTGAATGCAAGAACATACGTAGTGACACCAACAACTAAAACGCTTTTTGATATAGACTTTTTATCACGTAACTTCCACTATGTTTGTTTATTGGTACGTTTGCCGCTTTATAGTATAGTTACACTATATTAAATTCGATTATATAAGATTAGGTGACACTGACGTAAATTCTCAATCGCGATTGTTTCACCTACGTCGCATTGTGATTATTATTATTTTTACATAAAATATATGCAGTAGCTCGTGTTGGAGTTTTTTATACGTTGTAAGTTTATGCTGTTGTGAATTATTTATTATAGCATATAAGCAATTATTATAGTTGGAAAGATTTTGATATTCCAATAAATTAAATATTCATACTCGATTCAGGTATGGTCAAAAAAGGGATTTCAGTTAAAATTTCAAGATCGAAAATGTTCATATATATACATTCGTATAAGAAAGTAAAAAAGAAATAATGTAGTCAGTAATCAGGCGACTTGAGCCTACCAGAGTTACGAGCCGTGTTATCCAGCAAGCAATATAACATCCGTACTGCGCTGTGCTAGTTGGCGTGGTTAAAACTTCTCGCATTATAAAAGAAATAAAAAAGAATCGAGTAGATACTGCGTTTTAAACTTTACAATTTAAACAGCGCTATTCAGTGTTTAAGATTTTTATCGTCTGTAGCATACAGAAAGACTATTTTTAAACCACTTTTTGTAATATTATTGCAGCACACGGTTTATATTGCATCGCAAACATTTAGATGGGCTTTACGGAATAGCAACGCATGGAAAACAAACATCTGATCATATCAGCCGTGCAACGCAAGCCAACATTATATAGATGCCATGCATATTTCAATTTTATATCCGACAATATTACCATTTGCTTCAATGCATTATCAATAACTTTATGAATTATATAATTCGAGCTGAAGCTACATTGCCAGAGGCTATCACTATAAAGTATGTTTTTATCGAAAAAAACTCGATAGAATTTTGAGACTGTGGATAAAAGTATAATAGGGAGTTTCAGATATGGTCTTGAATATGATATCAAACTTCAAAACGTATTGAAAAGAACAATTTTACTCAATTATGTATTTTTTAAATAGTAGGTTTTATTAATTCTAAAACTATTTGTCAATTGATGATGTACGGCAATGTGCAACATATACTAATGAATAGAAAAATCATTTCTTCTTAATTATTTTGATATATTTAAGTAAAACTACATATTTATTAAATTTAATGTTTATTTATTATAAAAAATGTTTTGTACAATTTAATAAAAAAAAATTACTTATATCTATATGGTAACCTTCACGCATGCCAATTAAATACATCCTATTTACTTGAGGGCCTAAAAAGACCAGTTGTGTAATTTAAATATGAATGAAAAAAAAATCTATTTGTGTTTATTTGCACTATTATCTGTAAAATGAGAGATTTAGAGCGATTTTTCAATTTGGACGATATTTCGTCGACAAATATTGCTAGCAAGATAAAAGATTGAAACTGTGGAATAGGATACTTTCTAACCAATGACACAGCGTCCGAAACATACAATGAGATACGTCTCAAGGATATCAAATCCCAATCGGCCGTACTCGTCTTCTTAACGACCTGCCATTGATAAATTACATAGCGTTTGAAGGATGTGATATGATGGCATCTCGTGGGTCCCGGCACTATGTATTCCATTATCACGTGAAGCGTCAGGCGAGAGGGACAGGTGAGTCCGAGAATGATGAAGTGATACAGGCGACCAAGCCTGATATAGGTTATGCCTGTACTCATCGTTCTCGGGCGAATGAACGCATCATATCACCTCAACTGCCTTATCTCACGGGTGTTGTATACCTTCGCACACCGGTATTATAGATACTCCGGCCACCAACACGGCAGGTTATAATATCAAATGATAATCATATGGTCCCGCACGTTCTTTAGCGGTAAAGTACGGTACAGTATGGTACGGTTAGGGTAGAGCGAGCTATTATATCGAAATAACGATAAACAAAAGCATTCGCCTCATGCAGCGAGTAAAATTTAATAATATATTAAACCGTGTGAAGTGAAGTGAGAAAAAATCCTCTCCAGGGACTGGCAAACCTGTGATTTACCAATGGGTCTGTTCACACCTTTTTGGGTACCTTCTATAAACAATGGGTCGTGAATTATTTTTATGAACTCAATAACATGAAAACGTAATCCCGTATTTGGGACTAGCACTCTCACATGATACACAACACAACACAAGACACAGTTGTCGTCGTCTGCCTGGTCCGATATCAACAAGTTAAAGTCTACCAGAGCAAGACAGACAGACAGACAGAAAGACAGACAGACACGGTTTGGGGTGATAGTTGAGCTTTGTAGTGTAAGGCTATATATATATATTGTGTTCGTATTGCGTTTCACTCACCTTACGTGGATGATGTAATGCGTGATGGGACTGTGGTGCGTATCCTTCGACGGTGCCCAAGATAGATCGACGGATCGAGAAGTGAAGCCCATTATAAGTGGTCGTCCAGGCGGGTCTGGAACATCTGTAACAAACGAACACAAATTTACGTTTTAATAACCAGTTACTTATGTTACGATATCTAGATAGATTGAATGTATACTATAGAAATTCTATAATATGAAATATAATAGGCACTTGGCAGATATATGAAATTGTTGAAAAGTATAAATAGTATTCAAATAATGATGCTTATATATTTATTTATATATCGTAACGAATAGTGAATTTATTACAAAGAATACTTTACATTAGATTTCTTATAGAAAATATCTTTCTATTTTAAATATATTGTTAAGTATATCTAAGTCAGCATAAGTTGAAAAAAATATCATCGTTATTTTATTTATTATGAGATATTTGATTGTCATACTAAAAGTCATATAATATTTCAATTTTTGAAATTTAAAAAAAAAATCAGATGTCGTTGGGATTTGAACCCAAAACGAACCTTTCTCCTCTTTTTACCAGTAGCTTTTTTTTTTATTATATTAAATGTAAATCGATTAGATTTTTCACAGATTATTGTTTTCTGAAATAAAACGTTTTCGAAACACCATCGGCACTTATCTTTACATCAAGCGATTTATAGTCGTTTAATGATATAAAATAACGTTTAATACCTGAAATATAGCGACTGTTTTGATATTAAGGTGCTGCTTTTTAAATCGTTTCGGTGTCGCCTACATGGGCAGAGGTCTATACTCTAACATAAATTGATTGTATTTTTTTATCGGAGAATTTATTTGTTTCAGGCAAATAGGTAAATATTGTATCACGTTCGTAAGTTCTGATATATCATTCTCGATACACGTATACGTTTCGCTATTGATTGATAATACAAAAAAGACGAAGCTACGCTCAAATATGTAACGTTTGACATTTTGCACGTTTCAGTTCTTCAATTTCGTTTTTATTATTTCAATTTTGTGGGCGATATAACACCGATTTATGCCTTTTTATACGCTTTTCACTTGGGCTTACGTGAGTAATATATGTAAAAAGAAAACACACACACACACATACACGCCTAGACTGTGTGTCCTTGGAAAAGTGTCAAAGACAAAGTGATCTGACAGGAGACTGCTGAGCTTTGGCCGCGTTTGCCATGGTTCAATTTAGGAAGCATATAGCACACGCCACCTATCGTTTTACAGAGTCACCTTCATTTGTTTTCGGCATACCATCTTCATTGAATTGTATTATTTTGTCAGAGAAAAATGGGGAAATGTCTTTTTCTTTTCTATCACTTTAAATCAATGTTACAACTTTTTTCCTGCCCAGAAACGAGCATATATTATTCATTTTTAGTAGCGCTTAAGGAGTTAATTAAATCTGTTTTCGACAAAAAGTACAAATCATATAGCCCTATTTGTATCTCCACAATTTCACAAATATAAAGTTATAAATCAAATACGATTTGTTTAAAAAATATAATCTTTTAAGTACAAGTTTTGCTTCGAGATTTAAGCAAAATATTATCGTTTTTAATTCCTTAATTTATAAATACGCTAGTAAAAAGTTCCCTGTTTTTCTGGCAATTCTGACGATAAAATGCCATTTTGAAAACAAATGTTATATAATATATGAAACAATATCACAGTTTTTGTCAATAATGAAAATTGACTTATAGGAAAATCAAATTAAAATTATATTTTATGCGCCCATAACGCAATTTTTATGCATGAAATTCCTTGTAGTTTATACAAAGTTCAATGTTCCTAAGATCTTACGCTTCGTACGTAAGTTTTGTAGGAAATAGAATAAGGTTTATATTGTTACGTAATAAGGCTTTTGATCTAGAATAAAGTTAGCTACATAGCAAGTTGAGATATAACTAGAGCTCAAGTTCAAGCTAGAAATCCCTGCGAAAATTTAGCAACATGTAACATTTCCTACATCCTATAAGGATGTTACATGAGATGTTATGTGGTTCAATGTTTAGAGAGTACCCTATCCCCATTCATGAGTGAAATCCTCAAAACACCATTTTAGTATAGCCTAAAATTGATTTAATTTTTGAATAAATGGTATAAAAGATACATTTAAAATAAACATGTAGTATGAAATCTAGTTACCATACGATATTTGGCCATCAACACAAACTTATGGTTGAACGAAATAATCACCCTAATAAAAGTGCGGATGAGGGTTGATAGCAGAAACAGTTTCGCCCGATAGGAACGGGTTCGTGTTTGCATGATCATGGCATAGAGAAAAGTGGATCCGTTAAATAAACCAGGAAGCCGTACCAATTAACGGAACACACACACAGTGTAATCAATTTGCGTTAACTGTTGTCTGTATATGGTTTCGTGAACCATCACAACCGCCTCCTTCTCACACCCGTTCTACCCGAACAACCGTGGCACCGTGCGGGCCTTTTAAACGAAATTCCTTTCCATGTTTGGGTATGAACATCGAATTCCTATTTGCTCACCGACGTTTGCGAACAACGGACCGGAACGAGACGGACATCGGGAACCTATACACAGACACACTCTACGCGTGAAAGGGTTTACAGGAAACGTGAAACCAGTGGCCAGAGAGTTGGATAGATATGTATATGTTGAGTGCGCGCGAGAACGACAACCTTGTGTAAAATACGGATTATACGTGGTGAATGAAAAAGAATGGAGGAGGAACATGTGCATTGGCCGCCGTTCCAACTGAACCAACAACTGATAGCACACATAATAGATGTTTACTTATATGAACCCTTTTGATTGTTCTATACATATGTATATACGGATACATTTGGTCTCAGGTGCAACCTTAGTTGAATGTACCAACAATCGACATGGGATATGTAGTCTACAAGTCTGAATACTAAAGCAGTGACGTCAACAAAGTCGTCTCGAGCACGCTTAATAAAATCGCGTACGAAAAGAAATAGAAACAGTTTCAAGAGGACCCTGTTAGTATAAATTTGAAATGGTGAAATTGTTTTTTGTTCTTGACAAGGAGCAAATATTTACGATACAGTATAATAGGGAACGAATTTTCCAGAAAGAAAGTAAACACAATATCTTTTATAAACTACAAAGGATTGTCTTTAATTTATATATAATAAATACATTTAATAAAATTAATAATAGTAAAGCATGCACTCATTCCCATGAATAAATACAATATTATTGAAAATCGATTACGTTAAATTCAATAGACAGGGAGTTATGATTTCTTAAATGCCACCTATTGACAACACAAAAACATCATGTTCTAATTACCATCATTGAACTATCAAAAAATTGAAAGTAAGGTAGCCAGATTATAATCAGGTGAAAAAGATTCGATCAATAATTCTAGCACGCTAAATTACAATAAAGATAGAATTATCACATAGAAAAACCTTGAAAATAAGCTCACACGATCAAGCGACGCTAGTGGAAACGTATGACGATACTTGTCATGACAACATCTCTTATTTAAGGTGAAAATATATCATATTCTTTTCTCTCATGACACTAAACCTACGAATAAACATTGTATAAGAGTTTTTATTTGATAGAATTAAGAAAGAATAATGCGGCAAGACTCTAATTTATTTGAAATGAGAGTTAAGATAATTAAAGAGCTTATACTATTTTCTATTTATATTTAAAATTGTAGTTTTAAGAATGTGTATTATTATAATGTAACTAGTCTAAATAATTTTGTAATAAATTTATTTGGAAGAAAATCTAAGTCTTACAATAAAACATTCCACCTTCCGGTCTAGCGCCATTAAACGCTCGTATTGGTACTTTTAGAATCCTTGTAAGTATTGATATTTCCTGTCAGAGCAATAGCAATCTCGAGTCTACTCGCAATACTTCAATACTTAATCTAGTATTGTATAATGATTATTTAATTATGTATATATATATATATATATATATATATATATATATATATATATATATATATATATATATATATATATATATATATATATATATATATATCTATATTCTTAAACATTACTTTCGAACCAAACATATTGGAAATGCTCTACACACAAACTGGCACCTGGAAAACTTTTGTTATATTTCGTAAAACATGTTTATTAGATCCAATGTTGCGCGTGTGTGTGTGCATATATGTATGTGTATGTATGTATGTATATATATATATATATATATATATATATATATATATATATAAATACACACACACACATATGTAGACACACAACATTAAACCTAATAAACATGTTTTACGATATATACCAAAACTTTGCCACAAGCTAACATGTGTAATGAGTTACCATACTATTCAAAGGGCACAATGAAATTGATAATTGTCTATTAAATTGTAGTAAACTTTCATTTGATCTTATTACTATTAACTACTCGTTACAAATAATGAAATCACAGCAACAGCTGCTTAATAACATATTTGGCTAAAGTGCTCTTTACATCTTGTGTAGCAGTGTTCGTGGCTGCATATGCATTCATGTTAATAATACAACACGTACGCATATACAACCCGTGGTACTTATCAGTCCTTGTTTATTCCTAATAATAATAATAATATAACTGGTGCTTCCAATAGTTATGATATTAAAATAGTAAATTTAATTTGTAATCAATTTTAATGAAATTTATATAATTCAATTTAAGAACCATTTTTCCAACACTATTAATGCCCCGGTTAAACTATTTGTTTTTATTATGGTTATTTGCAGAATAATTTATCCAATGATGGAAATACCGGGTTTTAGTAAAGTGTCATAAATGCAATAGGCTTAATAAAGTAATGTGGAAAAAGTGGGAACGCAGTTTCTAGAAAACTCAATAACTTTATTTTTATAACTGAGCAATAAATCTTTAAACTTCTACAGCCTGCAGGCATTGGACAAATAGCATATCTTGAAAATGAATCAAATCATATGAACTTTCACACATAAATCACTATTTTGTCAAAAATAATCGGAATAGGCATTTTTTTCCATAATATTTCTTGTATCATTTTGACAACCTTGTTTTCGAGTTTATTTAATCTAATCATAGTGTGCAACGCTGTCTGACTAAATCTATTTTATTTGTATTGCGTTACCGCAATGTTATCGTTCGCAATTCTACTATTAGTAGCAAAATAATTGCGTAGAAGTAATTTGCTTAATCACCGCCTCTAAATAGAAGGGATGTTAAATTGGCTCGAGGTGTACCCCCTCAGCTTTTTGTGCATTTCAAGTTTCAGATTTATATGTTTCTTGATTTTAGATACACATACATACATATTCGTTCAAACATTCATATGTGGCATCTAGACAATTGCCATATTTATATACCATATGTGAATATGATAAAGTACTTTTTAAAAATATATGTTGGCAATCTCCTTTATAGAGGATGATGTGTATGTTTGTGTGTATGATGGTAAAGATCTTAATTTGGAACTTAATGTCATCAAAATAATGATAAACAGAAAAAGTATACAAGGATAAATGAGGCAGACGAGGTGAAAATCAAAAGCATACGCTTCATACAACGAAAAGTGTAAGAGTTAGCAGAACTGTTGATCATACCAATCGATTCTTCGCAAACTTTTTGAACGAGCGTGCTGAGTTAAAATTAAGGGCACTAACGAAGGATTGGTGAAAAACTGTCTGGAAAGCCAGGTGAATCGATAGAAAACCAAGATAATCACCGGCTCGGGTTATATCCAATCAAACAGAACATAACGATATGATAGTGTCGCGATTTTAGATTTCCGTACTTTATTACAAAGTTTTTTTTTTACAATGTATTTCACATGGCTAACTAATATATTTAGTTATTTATAATTTATATATTTTTCAAATTGAATCCCATTTTAATAAAATTCTGGTGTGGCTTTGACAATTTAACCGAACCATACAGTTTAAATCTTTGCGTTGTTATTATGTATTTTTCACCACAAATTAATTCAGAAATTGATGGAGTTTATAATAGAACTTGTTAAGAGTTTGTTCAAAATTATAGCGGCATTTCATAAATGTCACTCTTAATATAATTTAATATTTAATAAAATTAGCGCTCCCGCTGTTTTATTCGCTACCCGATAAAATCATTTTATATCTATATATTTGATTAATATCCCAGTGACACAAACTATTGATGAATCATTACCGATGGAGTTAACAAATTTACAGTAACAGCATTCAAATTTGTTAACCAATCACTAAACATTAAAAAATATTTTAAAAAAGCTCTGCAAGAAGAAGAAATGAATTTCCTTGAGCTATTGAAACATAAATTATAGAAACAACCGAAAATCCATAGGTGTTGTAAGGTGTATAATATTTGATAAAGGTCCGGTCTCTTAGTTCCGGTGCGGTCAAAAGGATCGCGTTTAGCCACGTTTCTGAACCGAATTCGCCGGTGGGGGCTTAACGCCTTAACCGACACGTCGACTGGTCACCATTTCTACCTAGATGTTGACAGGACACGAACAGGACAACTACTACACTAAAACGAAGCAGACATCTGTACCTCCTATACTCCATGTCCGCGTACATTCACGTACACACTATTGTAATAGTTTTACCGTGTCTTGTTGTTGCACAAAACCCTGTATAAAACAGTCGTTTAGTTTCAGCTATTAGTAGAAGTTGTATTAAACAACTGCATTCATTTGAATATTTGCATTTAAAAGCAATCAAATTCAGTCAGAAACATAAATTGCTCAGTTAAAATAGTTGTTTTAAAGTTTAATACACCATAAAACACTTATAATTATCTACATTTTGAAAGCGTGCTATATATATAAATGGAAGTAGAGAGCGTTGAATAAAATACGTGAAGCTGCAAATAATTTGCAAATTGACATTTTTGTACATTTTTAAACGCTGATATTATGTAAATATATCGAGAAAAATAAAGTTATTACTAAATCATAATCGATTTTTTAACTTCAGAAGTACAGTAGATGTGTGCAACGGACAGAAATAACAGCTCTATTAAATTTCTCAATGCATTCAGAAGACGAAATAATTAAAAGCCGCAGAAGTATTCGCAATGAAAAAAATTAAACCATGGATTGGATTTATAAAACCGATTTTCTATCCTTGATTAAACGCTTATTGTCCAACCAATTTGGTTAAAATTTAGAATGTGTTCTTTAATTATTTTAACCGATACTGCATTTGCAAATCCATTTCAAATAGAGTAGTCTAGTGTAAAGAAAGGTTTAACCTTGATTTGGTTGTTTAGTTAGGGATATGGTTTATTTTGACTATTAATTCAATTTTATTAGCACTTTTATTATCAATATATCCTTGTATTTATCTAATCTAATACAATTTACTTGGAAATTTTTTGCTACGAATCTCTACAATAAAATGTATATAGGTAATCTAAATATTTATCTCATATTTTGAATCCTTAATTGTTATTTCAAATAAATAGCTGTAAATTTACTTTACTTTTCATGAAAATATACACTAATAATACATTTCATAGCGGTGAATATCGAAAAATTGTTAGCAGGTTAGTATAGGTTTCGCTTTGAACAGTGTAAGAAAAGCATAAAATATTAACTAAAAACATATTTTATGCATAGCCAAAATTCTATAGCGTAAAAACAGAACAGCCAATATTCTTCTACAGAACATGATCTGAGAACAAGAATTTACCGAGAATATTTTCCTGAAACATATTAAGTTTGCACGAACTAGATGGAAGTGATAAATCAGCATCAGGAAACATAAACACGATAATCAATACTACTTTTTCTAAATTTCTAAATTTATACTGTGACATAAATATGGTCATTTTATTTTTTTAATTTGAGTACAGAAATAAAAATTATCTTAAATAATGTAGGAAGTGTTTCGAAAAATAAACTTTCGCGAATATCTCAAACTTCGAAGCTTTGTTTTAAATGGCTAGACAAACGAATTTTTGAAAACGAGAATCGGATGTTGAAATTTGACATTATTAGGGGCGAATTTTTATGTTCAACCAGTCACGTACCATATGATAAAATTTAAAATTAATATTAAAATAGAAATAATTCGATACAAAATTATATTAATATTCATATGACTTTACAAATTGTGAATATTTCCTGTAAAATATAATAACCGAAATTTAAATATTAAAACAGTCAAAAATGTATATGTATAAACAGATGCATATATTTGTAACTTCAATTCAATATTATGAGGTATGAAACACCAAATAAATCAAATTCCGCTTTATGTGGTTTACTGTATTATATGATATTATACATATAATAGTGACCGAATTGTAATTCTGAACAATGTTCCAACAAACAACAACACACAATTTTATTGGCCCCCTAATAATTTTGTTGGAACAGGGTACTGTAAATCATGTAATACACTTTCTCGCTCATCTCCAACTCTTTGTCGTTTACTGTGAATAGTATTCCCAGTGCCATCTACTGACACAAAAACATTTTCGTAGCGTTTGTGAAATCTTAAGCAGATATGATTTACGATAACAATACTTTGGTAAGGCTTGCTAAATATTTCACAAATGCGTAATACAGGTGAAGGCAAGAAAGAAAGAACGAATGAACAAACGAATAAGTGAGTAAATGAGACAGACAAGGATTGTAAAAATGATAAGAACGTTGCAGATCCACTGGGTCTTATAAGGTATCATCCTACCGTCATCAAGCTAATGTGAGATAATACCTGCCTTTTTACGGGAATATAAAGTAGTCAAAAATATCTATAAACAGATTTTTATATTTTCTTTTAAAGTACGAGACCTATAAACACACTTTTGTTGTAATTATGTTTCATTAAATTTGTCTTAGTTGAATTTTTAAGTTAAGGACTCCTAGAGATTACATTTACATTAAATGATGGTAATCGTATGCTTTCCCAACAAAATTACGCAACGGTGCTTATAGAGTGGAGATGATTTAGTTTTGTTTTCATTAGTGTTTATAAATGCGTTATATTGTAATAAATAAAGGATTTATTTTAATATAGTTTCATGAGTTTTATTTAAAAATGTTACTACATTTCAGCAAAATGAATGTATTTGCTTAATAAGTATATATACAATTATCATCCCTTTTTATGCTGAAAAGTGAGTGACGTTATATTGAATTTTGATTTGGTTAAGATAATTGAAGATATTGATGGAACCAATTTCACCTCACTACTCCCTTTGACTGAGAAGTATATCGACATTCCTGGTAGACGACACATCGTGAGTGCCGCCACTCACCCGTATTTTTTTTTGGTTAATTTTATATTAATTAAATGATTATTCTATAGTATTATTCCTCATAAATCTTTAACTTTTTAAAAGAGAATCTATAAAATTTCAAACTCGAGTTACTAAATTACAAATATGCTCCAAAACAGAATCATAATATTAACGAGAGTATTTAGATCTCGTTGTGGATGACTACAGAAATTCATATAAAATAGTGTTCTAGTTGATGTAGTAGTATATTTTATTTAATAATGGTGTACCAAAATTACTTAGACGTGCTCTTTGTTCTAGTTGAAACAATGGTTTAAAAATTCCTTATATTTCTGTAAAACTGTTTAGGAATTAGGTAACATTCATCCAGAAGGTTTCAAGCCAGTTCAGTATGCTAACCATTATTTACTGCACGAAACCAGGTTAATATATAAATAAACCTTTGTCAACATGTATCCTCATATACAGCGTTGAAAAGTTGAAATTGTCCCACTTTTTTATTATTCGTGGATAGCTAAGGGCGCGAGAGAAATGAGAATTCACATCAACGGGCTCGTTACTTTTTCAAGAATACGGTTCCATTTCGAACATATTCTCGTCTACCCTCTACATTCTCACACAGTGTAATTACAAGTTGTCATGATTCTCGGTATTTTTAGTAAGGGCAAAATGCCGGTGGTAGCAACGAAAGCTTATCTTGTTTGTAAAATATCCTAACCCATGTCTGTGTCCCTCTGTGTTTAGTATTGTGCTATTCGGACGTAGACGAAAATTTGTTACTTGAAATGGAATAGGGTTTGTAATACTATAACGTATACGGGTATAAATGCGTATCTATATGTATACACAAAGAACATATAGAGTAAAACTCATCAGAGAGAGTAGGCACAGTTAAAATACTCGTTTAAAGGTGAAAATGAACACTACCACTTCTTTAGGGTACTTGAGTTTTATGACTTAAATTGAACTTCCATTTGCTGTTTTGCATATACTTTACCGGAAAAAAATCGTATTTTCTATTATTTTACATAGCTCATCAGGGATATGATTAATTTGCATCTATTTCTCTATTGTTTTTATACTAACAATTATACAATTTATATCTCTTTTTAAGTAATATTAAAAATTCCTTGTTTTCATACTAACACCCAACATTCATTCCCATACACGAAATAACTTTGCTTCTTTAGATCGTATCAAATATTTCAAATGCATATAAAATCAATACAAAAATATCAAAAAATTGACTCATTCCTTTTCACACTTGTACATTACTATGATTAAAAATATGATGCCATCGCTTTATAGATATGACAAGCAGAATTCAAAGATGCAAATTATTATACAATACTAAGAACAATGAGTTGTCTGGTTAAGTTTGCACAGTACGTCAGTACTGTGGCATAATATAGCAAAAAGTATAACGTCGAGAATGTCGAACATTTGATCGAACATTTTTATTTTATGTTACATGAACGAATGTTTGACATGTTTCTAAATAAAATATGAGGGTTGTTTAAGATATATTTGAAGTTTTCGGTTTTTTAAAGCGACTGCACTGTCTGTTTTCGAAAGATTATGTCACAACTAAATTTTAATTCAAAATAAAATATAAATATTTCTTACAGAACATGTATAGTACGTCTTTTCAAATAATAAAATATTTTGCTTACATTTATATGAACAATAATAAAGTACCATAAAAAAATAGATCTGTTTGCCTCTTGGTTTTTTCTAAGAACATTTCCATCTTACCGAAATTAGAGATATTAATTTGGAGTTTAGTTCTCAATATAGTTTTCAATATATTTACTCAAGTTAATCAATAGTTCACCATCTATAAAAACAGATGCTAATTAAGAAATTTATATTCGTCTCTAAGATAATATTTTTAATTAGTATTTTTTACACATGATTAATTAATAACGCGTTAATTCTATTGATTGTATCATGAAGAGAAAAGATTTCGTATTATTAATTTATATTTCGAAATTAAGATCATTAGCAACTATAATTTATTTAAAATAAAATTACTTTACTTAAAAATAAACAAAAATATTGTATGAAATTAGCTGGTATTTATGTACCAGTTAGATTACAAACCAGCTGGATTAAAAAAGGGTTTAACGAATAATACAGCATTTCACTCTGAAGCGAAATTTAATATTAATCTATCCTGTAAATAAAAAACCGCTTTTAAATTGGATAAAAAGACACTACGTTCTTTGAAGTAGGATTTTTCGTGTTTAAAAATGGACACCAGTTCTTCTCTTTTTAGTTAAATGTAACCATAAACATAACATTACCTCGCTTTATCTAAATAGTAAATTATTTTACTTTGAGCTAAGCTTATAGAAAATATCATAACAAACACACTAGTTTAACACGATATAGTGTACTATAGGCTCACTCAGGCTTTCGCATTAATTGTTTGCATACATGTTTAATGTATCGTTAATCAATCGCAGGAGTTTAATTGAACATAACAAACCAACCCAAAGTAATTTATTTTGAATTGAAGATTGAATTTTAATGGTAGTCTAATCGATAAAATATCGAAAAAAGTATTTTTTGCTGTTTAATTCTAATCATAACATAATCAAGTCTTAGTTAAGTTAATCGTCACGCATATCTATGATCACAAATTTTAACCAAATTAACTAAACACGAAACCTGATTAATTATATCCAAACAATGTGTGACACAATTTATATTCGGAATCGAAAGTACTTTAATAATAATACAAAAAATAGACATGTCGATGATATATTTGAACTCGTAAATATTTAGCAATTATAGAAATTGTTTGTACGTATCAATTTAACGCTAATTTACAAAATGATCCTGAAATATGTAAATAGCTGCAACCATACTTATTGATTTTCCGGGAAAAAAAAAAAACAATGTTTATTTTCAAATATTTGCATTTGAATAAAACGTATTCACAATGTAATAGCAACGCTATACTGTAAGCCTGTAAAGGGTTAAAAAACAAATACAAAATGACGGGAACGTATTATACAAGCAATTTAAATACTTTTGATATATCCTTTCGTGTGAGAGACGCAAAGTAAACGCCAAGCGAACAAATATAAAATTCATTTATCAAAACGATACTTTGTCATATTTTAAAGTTTATTGGACATTTGAATTCCACCGAGTCGGTAGAGACCAAGTATGTGTGCAAGCGGACGTTAATTGGCCTGGAATTGAAAGAGTTACGTTCACAAAGGTAGTTTGATACAAGATACACATCACTATTGTTATCAATTTCTCTTTGTAAGTATGCATAAATAGTCATTGTTCTCCCCGGGAAAATTAATAGTCGAAGTAATCGATACAGTGCCAATATAGTTTTTTGCTTGAACTCGATATCAGCGCTAGGGTACAAAATGCATATTTTTTGCAATAACGTAAGTTGGTTTTGCGGATAATTTTGAGTCCATTAGCTACAGTATTGATTCGTATTACAATGTATAGATAACTGTGTATTTACCTGGCTATATGTTTTAGTGCATAATGACAAGATCGGATTAAATAGGTTTAGGGTATTCAAACTTGTGATGGGTAATTGTTAATATTGTCATTGGATTTTGCTATTATTATCTCTGGTGCAATAACAAACATTTCTGATAGAATGTGTCCACACCCTACTATCAAATTAACGTAAAACTTGTATTCGGAGAAATATATTTTAGATGGAATACGTTGTTTGTGACAGCTATTCAAGGTTTATTATTTGAATAGAATAAAAGCGACGTTAAAAACTGATTACTTTTTCCACGTTTATTTACGATGTTATTATTAATATTTTATTTTTAATGTTAATAAAAGATAAAAGTCAGTTTTATGAACCGTTTTCAAAGTTTGCAATATATATTAATAAAGTTTTATTGATCTTTACATATCGCAACCGTAGATTTTGATTTGTCTTTTAGTACAGTTAATAAATTAATTATTGGATTCTAGATTGTTTACATCATAATATTGTAATTTATTTAAAATATACATTTAAAATAACGTTGCATATACGAAATACGATAATACATATTTTATATAAAAAAGATGGTATTTTTTACAAAGTTTAAATTGGCAACTGTATATTTGATTCTTTCCCAATTATTCAACTTTCACTAACATCTATCCCTCAGGTAAAATACGCCATGCAAAATAACATTTTATGAAAACCTTAAAAAAAAAAGTCGTACAATTGACTCTTAATATTATGAATTCAAATATGTTCTTGATCATTTATTTTATACTGTGGAAAAAATGCAACTAGCTTGAAGCGTTTAAAAAATATATCGCAAGTTTCTCATAATGCACAAGATATATATTTTATACATAAATCTCAAGGCATCACAAAATGAAGCATCTTTATAATCTTCATAAGATAGCTCTAAAATACGAAACACGAGCATAATTTATTTAGAAGATGGTTAATAATTTAATAAAATATCTTTTCTACTACAGAAATATACGAATACAGTAATGAATAATTAAATTTAGTACGATTATGTTTCATTCAAATTCAATATTTAATAATTAAAAACACAAATGTAATAAACATTAACATATACGATGATTTTTGTAAATGAGAATTTCAATGAAATATATAAAACATTCGGTATTGGTAATAATAAAATACCAATATACATTTATTCATAAACGAAATTTATTTATAATCAACGTAAAATATTGTATTTAATGAAATACATGAAATAAAAACTTTGGCGAACAAAAAACACGTAATTTTTAATACTATTTTATTAATAAACCATATGATATCAAATAATGTTTATCACTTATTCAAGCAATTTTTAATAATCCGTTTGAATATACAAAATGAAATAAAAAATATGTAATACTGCTTGATGAGATGCAAATTTAGTTAATAAAATTTCAAGTGTCTTAATAACAGTTCATTGCCGTCAATTAAACATGTATTCAGCGTGTAAATAGTATTATCAATAGCGTGAAAGCACAGGAAAAGGAGAACAAAATAGGTATAACGAATGGAACAGAATAGAGAGATCATTACTGCATATGAGTTCATTACATTCAAATGGACTTACTCAACTATTAATTTATAGGCGGGAATATTAAATCGTTCGCAGTCTGGCATTCCAAGCGTTAATACCAAGTAGAAATGCGACGATTCCGCAAATACGAGACACAAGGAAAATGAAAGACGGACATGATTGGAATACACAGACTGAAATGAGTTAGAGAATAAGAGGCAGAAAGATCAACAAATTGACTACCTTCAAAAACCATAACCTTTATTTTTTTTCTAGCTGGGTATATAAAACGAGCACCGGAAAAACAGTCGATGAGAAATATAATCTTTGAAAGAGGAAACTCACATTGATTAAATTCCACTCATTTAATTTGGTCTATATATATATATATATATATATATATATATATATATATATATATATATATATATATATATACATAAAATAATTTTTCTTTCAAAGTAACTTCATCCATTTTTTAAAAATTTACACCACAGCTATTTTAATTAATACTAGGTACCGAAAAACCAAACAGCTAAGGATGCAATGGTCACAAAATTGAAAAAAACTCATACAAAAATTTTAATTTCATAATTTTTTAAACGATTTCAAAAAATTCCCATCGTAGTTAATTTCGTTAGTAATATACTGTGGAAGAAAAATGACAAAAGTGATAGTTCTTATTTCGGTAAAATTTGGAAATCCGTCATATTTAGTTTGTCATGAATAATAAATAAGTATTGAGTATATATTTTATGATTTGCGAGAACTTACACGTATTACACGAATGTTGAATGACCATTTCGTAAGGCAAAAGTGGCAAGCTAAATAGGTTTTTTGTTTGTATTGGTGTGTCCTTAAGCTAAGTAGAAGTGGTAGAAGGCTGGGATAGTATCCAATTAGAACTAACCTTGTACGATGAGTAGAACGATGGCATCCGGTTTTGGTCGACTGTTGACCAGACAAACGTAGTCGCCGCTGTCTTCGGCCCGAACAGGATGAAAATGCAATGCAAACGAGTCGGATAGCAGAGAGATGCGGTGTCGGTTCTTCCATACAGTTGTGCTTTCGCCCATATATTCGACCAGTTTGCCACGCGAGCTCCACTCCAGGGCCTGTACGAGAGAATGTTCATTTACGCCAGGACATGCGAGCGTTACATTGGAGCCGGCATCTGCGGTGAACCTTTGGAGCGGTACCGCGCTGGCGTCTGTAAATGTGACGGAAACACTTTACTAAACACATACATACATAAACGCACGTCTTTGTTCGAATAGGGTTAACAGAGCTTAATTAAGCTCAATTAAATACCAAACGGATGTCATTCATATATGGTAATTATTATTTCAGGCTGAGAATGATTATGGAGATGATAGGCGAAATGAAATACATATCGGTTTGTTACAGCACCTAAGCAAGATTTCAGTATTAGAATTGGTAGTGACAGCTCACCGAACTTGAGCCATAATATGCGATTATATTAATTATTAGTATTAATTTCGAAATTGTGAAAATCCAGTCAGATTTAATTCTATATGGAACGTAACAGAGATGTCTCGGCTGCATATATCAGGGATATTATACATATTGGGCTAAATGTTTGCTGGATGTAATCGCTTTAAGCTTGTAAATTAAACTTTATGATATTTCAGCTTAAGTGTTGCTGTTCAGATCGGCAATATATTTTGGTTACTGCATATAGGTAGGGTTACTCCTCCAAAAGTTGGCTAGTCCACAGGGTACTGGAAGATTGATATCAACGTCAGAAAAAAAGTTCTTACGCTGACCTAAACCTCGTTTTTAATATGCTTCGATATGTTTTATTTACGACTTATCAACTTTTGCCATTAATTCGACATTTGTCAAAGTCACATTCAAACTCCAATTTGTCGTCAGCAGATTTCATGTATAGACAAAACATAACAATTATTCATACAAATATTTCTATTTATATCAATACACCTCTTTTGGTATAACCACAATTTTTTAATATGCTCAATTTTATGATTCTTTTCCTATCCAATTATATCCAAAATCTAACAAAAAATGAAACCCCAACATTTATTATTAGCAATTTTCAAAACAGAACCGTAATTATTAAATAATTCCTGGAACATATCGTGGGCGTTACTACAAATAACCACGCATTGACTACTTTGTTCAAACGCCATACATGAATTCCAATGTTAATCTTATTTTAGGCGGTGATTGTAGTCATTTTTACATGGGAACCATGGTGAATTGATTTAATAAAATTGTATTGGTAGAACACAGGGATTAAAACCATCAAACAATTTATATGATATTTTATTAAATTTAATACTTTATACTTACTACAATTGTCGGAATTTAAATAACAAACGAATTTGCAAAAAAACGAAGTTAATATGATTTCATAAAAGGATTTACTCATCGCAACAAAACAAACGTCAAATAAAGCACAATGAAAACAGCACGAATGAATTCACAACGAATCTAATTGCGCATGTACAATATTAAAGATACTGATACTGACCAGGTCCGTAGACAAACATTTTTTCAGTAAAGGTTTGTGATTTTTAGCAAAATCCATCTTGTGAACCAGGACGTACAAGTGTTTGTTTTAATTTCAGGGGGTGGCTATTGAACATCCACACTTCACTCTATGGCGGTGATACTGATAGAGATTGAATCGTTTCGAGACAAAAAAAAAAACTGTCTTCCACTGACGCGACACTAGAACGCGGAATTTAAATTTTCATCAAACGATTTGGTAACTCTTACATATTCTATCGTATTAATTAAATAAATACTTTGAAATATGTAGGAATATATCTAAACATTTAATATATTTCGATGTAGGTATGTTCGCATTTTTTTAATTTTTGAATATATATTATTATTATATTTTTCAATCAATAAAACATTTTTTTAAAATGGTTGCTTATTTTTATTGCACTTTTTTAATATGCACTTTCATATTTGGAAAACATTTCCTTTTTTCAATAAAAAAATATATGAAAATCGAAATCTTCGAAAAATTTATCGATTATCACAGGGACTCGAGCTCAGAACCTACAGCTTGACGGTCTGTGAAACATTTCGACAACGACAGAGCGTCAATCTGTAGGTTGTGGGTTCGAGTCCCGGCGACACTCGATAAATTTTTCTCAAGTTTCGATTTTCATTTTCACAGTGTAGCATTTATTACATATAGTAACACCCATAAAAAAGTATATCGCGAATTTTCTATAATTGAGACTCGTTCTATAGGGTTAATTGCATTTTGCAATATGTGAGGTATTTCAATAATTTTTTTAGAAGATTACGTTGATTAGAAGTGCAAACCATTGAAATATTTCTACCATGGGGAACAATGTTCTGCGAATAAATTTACATAATCCATAAATACGATTAAATGTCCGATCGTCCGAACCAAGAGCAATACGAACTCATTATTATCAGCGCGTTGGTTTTGCCCCGGCGCAATTTATACATATCGAATTAAACTGACATTCCTTTTGTTCTTTTCACGCTAGTGTTACCTACGTTAGCCTACAGATATATGCATACATACATTGCCACCAGGATGTACATACATCGAGTGTAGGTACGTGCTCATGTACACGCACGACCAAAGTTAATAGTAATAATCGGTCAGGTGAAAAAAGTCCTCCGGGAAATCAAATTAGCTGAAAGGGCTCCTTTACAATCTATTATTTATGTCAGAGTGAGTTATGAACTAATACCAATTAGTTTGACTATGTGTTAGCTATATACTTGGTTCAATGACTACATTGTTCACCAATTTTACCCACGAGTTAATAATATATATAAAACATATTGTATCATGCTAGCGTCACTCACGCTATAGAATACACCACGCTAATAATTTAAAGAAACTTTACATGGCAGCCATCAGCAAACGGATTCCGTTTATTCCTAAACAAACCTTGCCTCTGAGGCTATTTATCGATCTTTTCTACGTTAAGGAACAAGAACTATTAAATTTGTTTTTTTTATATATATGCAGAGAATTGAGTTGGTTTAAATATATACTAGTTGTAGATAGCGAAAACACCATTCCAGAAGATCTTAACAAGTGGTAATTAAATATGAATGTATTTAATTTATTCAGTTTGTAATATATTCATATACGGTTACCAATCGTTTAAACTACACCATACATGGAAGGTACCGAGTAGGCTCAAGGATTGTAAATGCGCCTGCGTTGAATAGACTATGTAAACTTTGGTAGCGTTAGCTTAACGTTATCGGGATTGAATCTAAATATAATTTTAACCTAAGCCATATCTAATCTAATATTAACCTACAAAATATGTTGGACAAAGATTGACCACGTTTTCGAAAATTCCATATAATTGATTATTTAGTAATAAATAATAACAAAAAAATTTTTTTTTATTCAATGCAACTTTATTAATTTTATATAAAAATATTATTTGTAAGAAATAAATTAATTGACTTCACGGACTACTGTATGAAATTTTGCGAAATATCACCACGCGATTAATATCTTTCATTGGTCCAACCTTCTTCGACTTACCCGAATCAAAAAGTAGTTATTTACTGGTAATTGATTTTATTGTGAAAAACATATTTAATTGTGGTATTTTAACGAATAATATTTATTTTGCCGTATTCAATTCACCAGTTCCAATTTTACTGAAATAAATTTCTCTCGCAGAATATTATCATAAAAATACAAGGAAAAGGTTTTATCAAGATAAAATATAACGTTTTCGACGTCCTAATCCTTGTCATCTTGTCGCGTTGGTTAAGTGTTATTTATTGTGAAGTTCTATTTTATGTTTGTTATTGGCAATACTTTCAAATATATAATATGAAATTTAACCAAAAATTTAAATAGTTTTATTTTACTTTCCTTGGATATTTTAATATGCATTTTTTTATTTAGATCTGCGTGTTTTATTTGATTGTTTTTGTTTAGATAATAATAGATACATAGTATCTATTTTCAACTTTCGTCATCTGTTCAATATTATCTGATTTAACTCCGTTTTTTTTTATCTTATCTCTTTCGTTACATATAACACCGGTTTCTCCCCCTATAAATTTATAGATTTTTCCACCATCCTAATGGTGACATGAATATGAGCCATTAAATTGTTTTTTCCGTGTATATAATGCAATAAGGAAAAGATGTCATTACTTGCGGGTTACGGACATACTGGTTTAAATTCAAAATTGTTAAAAGTTGAGACCATCGAGCTGCCACAAGGTCTTTAAATATCACCATACCAAGGGACACGGGAGCATGAATTTTCCAGTCTTGCTGCACACAGTTTATCCGAAAGATTTACGCTCTTCTATCCAACTTTTGAATGAAAAAATTAGTTTTTTAAAGTTACGATTTATAACTATGTAATTATTTCCGAAAGTTATGACGCCGCGTGTGCGCGGAAGCCAACGTGAACTTTTGCTGGTTACATTGTTCCTTCCCAGATCTAACTGTGCGATAAAGATTAAGAAAAACAAATTGATGTAACTCGAAAGCTAAATGGTGAATTTTCACCAGCAAAAGTTACATAAAATATCGCCTCATTATGTTCATTTACGTTTAATTAATTTCATCCATTGTTACAGATCGCATGGGGTCCTTTAAGTTACCCCTATTGAACTTTGCGTGTTTTTTTCCAGTAAATTACAGCTAGATTAATTTTATGCATATTAAGAAATCAGTTTAAAATTTAGAGATCAGACATTCAAATATCAGGCTGATTAAATGTATATTTCGTAGAATAGGTGGTATTGCTTTATTAAAATAATTATTTTTTATTTTATTTTTTGGATATTTAATTGGAGTTTTTTTCTACAATTTTGCTTTAATTAATTAAAATTACTTGAATTTTTGTAGTAATTTTAAAAGATGATTAAATTAACAATTTACAGTATTGTAAATAAATTTAATTATAGGATGAACATTTCTTTTCATTTCAATTTCTTTTACAAAAAAAAGCAAACGTCATAAAGCATAATTAAAAATAATAATTAGAATATATAAATACAATATGTATGTTTTTTTTTTATTATTATTCGTAGCAGCGCAGTTATATATGACAACACAAATTGTTTTGAACATTTACTAAGCGGAAAATTTTAATAAATAATAATTAACATTATTAATGTATTAATATTAAGGTGAAATTCATATTTAATTAATTAGTTTGCAAGATAATTTTGTCTTCAAATATATTTGTGAGTAATTCTATAAATAATAAATTCTAGTAATGATTTATATCATTTAATAACAATTTTTTGATAAACAGCATATAAAAAAATTGTTATTAATTATAATATTAATCATTACTATAAATATTATATATAGAATTTATAATTATTTATCATAAGAATGTGAATACTGGAGATAAAGTATCTGCTATTTAATTTATAGGATAGGGCGTGGTAATATATATGTAGGAGAGGGCGGGACAAGTTGTTTCAGGGACAAGTTGTTACAAAGCAGTTTTTTAATTTTCCACGTAAGGTAGAGCCATTTATGGCCACTAGATAGATCAGTCATACAGTGCTGCAGTTACCGACAAAATTTTGTTGCAGAAGGCTTAATGAACGGTAAGTTTAAAGCTTATATGCTACCAAAAGTAAATCTGATTGTCGCTGTTTAAAGTTGCCTGTGACCAACATTGTTAGAGCTCAGTGTTTGATCTTTTAGTAACATTAGTATGCTAGTTTGTTCTATCTATGCTCAAAATAGTAACTAATTGTAATGTTTTTCAAGTATGGTAAATTGGACAAAAATAGAAATCGTATCAATTGGGGCACGTTGTTACAATGTGTGTGAATAACTTGGAAAATTGAATCTTCGTTTTGTAACAACTAGCCGCGCCCTCCCCAATGTATGTATGTACATACTGTATACAGAGATTTTTCATATTTACATTAAACTGCCTCCGGTGCGTAGTAAACATTGGCACAGTCAAGGCTTCTTAAGATTAAATTTGAATTAAGCAAACTGTTGACTCAACTGTTGATTCAATTCAAATCGAGTGAAATTGAATCAAATTTGATGGCAAACAGTTTTGCTCTTAAAAGCATCTGCTCTAAAAATGCAAATTTGTAATAAAGAATGCATTTTATTTCTTCAGAGACTAAGACTTTTTCGCGTACTAGAAAATATTGTGACATTCCGCACATTTACGTGAAATAATGCATAACGCGAAGTGCACACTTGTTCTCAACGTTCATGCATTCATTTCACATTCTAGAGAGAAAGAAAGAAAGGAAGAAGGCGACAAATACGAATTGTTATGCTTACGTATAGCAGTGCTCAGTGAAAAATTTCTAGCACGAACGAAGGAAAAAGCAACGGTGTATTTTTAACGTATTGGTTTACTTTTACCATCTTTTAACTTTTAAATTTAATTTTATATCAGCGACAATAAATAAGAAGAGAACACCTAAAATTTCGTGTAGCAATTTGGTATGAGATATTACCCGGACGACAAGAACAAGTAACATGTCATCGAAAGTCTTGCTGA
The DNA here is from genome assembly GCA_944039245.1 of Nebria salina. Lineage (NCBI taxonomy): Eukaryota > Metazoa > Arthropoda > Insecta > Coleoptera > Carabidae > Nebria > Nebria salina. The sequence goes on along the minus strand of OX063288.1, from coordinate 4,663,590 downwards.
GGGAGAAAAAATGTAAAGAAGCTTAGCGAAATGAAAATTGAACAAGAAAAAATGAAAAGAAAATGAAAAATGTTCAGTAATAAAAAATAAGAAGGGTTCAACAAAAAAAAAACTATAGGAAACGGAAAGAAAGAAAGAAAGGAAAAAAAAATCAGAGAAGGAAGATTTGAAAAAGTACGAGATAAGCTAAAACAAGAACAAAAACAAGAATTAAACGATCGATTGAGCTCTGTGAAAGGCAATGTGGATTCCGTAAAATATGAAGTAGTAGGGACCATGAAAGAACAAAGCGTGTCGCAAATTTAGCGGAAGCACTGATGGCCGTGGTGCTTAGCGGACTCGCATTGGGACGAACGCCGCGCCGCTAGCAACTAAATGAAACCACACAACGAACGTTCAGTTCAGCGTTTCGTGCGCACGGCACGTTGCGGTCTGTGTCCCACGAATTTTAGTCTGTTGCTCTGATGAATCACTGGCACGATGACGAGAAAGCAACGCGTTCGTGATTGCGTTGCGTGCCTGCCTAGGCTCCAGACCAAATCCTCATGCAATCGATCTCGGAGGATCAACCACTGAAAATATGCAGCCATACTGCTGGCACTGGTACTGGCACTGGCACTAGCACGGCATTACGACACATCAACCAGAGCATCTGCCGTACCTACTTCTACCGTCCGATATTAAACCAGAAAATGAGCAAAAACATAACGAATTGCTGATGCACGTATTTTACCCATTATGCCTGGATTTAATTTTCACACAACTTTAGTTTATTAGTAATACCATGGCATCGAAATTGTGAACACTGCAAAATTTTCACATATTATTTTATCGACTATAGAAATTGTTCATTTCACAAAAGAATATGTACACTGAGAGCAAAACATAATTATAATAATTATCATTCTAATTACAATAAATACTGTATTATTTGGACAACAATCTTAATACATGTAATATACTTTGCAATTTATATTGTATCATTAAGAAGTTCTCAAGAATAATTTGAAATAAATGAACATTGTTGTTTTTATTTTGCACAATTAGAATTTATTGTATTAATACTGTGTTTTATCAACAATAATAAGCTAAACTGAGAAAAAAACGTCTTATAGTTTAAGCTATTTAAAATTGAAATTCTAGAAATCAATACAGAAAAATTATGCGTAGATTCTTAGGAAGGAATTTAACATATTTGGAAATTTTACAATACATTTTTGAATGATTCTAATCCAATCGAGATAAACGACAAATTTAAGAAGTAACAATCACTTGAAAGCGACAAAATTAATTCCTATGTACATGCTTATAGACAATATTCGTAAAACACACAACTATACTAATGCTATTCGTATGTTTGACTTATCGCTTGTCAGCTCTTCTTGTTTTCGACGCTGGGACCTCCGAACAAGAATTACGGAACATCGTGAAGGTATGACGTTATAAAGGCTTCAATGGCGAACGTGATTGTCAACACAAATTAATGCTGACATTGATTGGAATACGAAAACAATCGAGTTACGAAATTTCAATGTGAATCAGTGTTGTTATCATGGCACACAAAAAATAACGAAGCAATTATTAGGAGAACCACAGATTTGTTCAAAATTTTATAAAGCAACCACAATAATTGTCATATATGTCATAGATGTAAATGTTCATAAATAAAATATAAATTTTCGTATATAACTTTTTAATTTCTCTTTTTACCCAAGATGTGTATATCAATTTAATATTGTAAATATATATATATATATATATATATATATATATATATATATATATTTCAATAAAATGATCAAGAATGTCGGATATGAGCATATTTTAAACTTTCGAAATTCATATTTTATTTTAGCATATTTATTGTGTGTTCAGGTACTCGGCCATATATCTACTGTAAACTCCTTCTTAAAGTTAAACAAAAGCTTTAGTTATGTACAAAATAAATAAATGTTTTTAAAAGATTTAATTAAAAATATATGAAACGTTTGAAATTTGATTTAAAAAAAGAGGAATCTTCTCGAATAAAGAAATAATATTTGGTTAAAAGTAACTTATAAAATTGTTCATAATAAAACGCAATATATTTCAATTTTCCAAGCAACGCTTGATTAATTGCGAAAATTGTTTCTTATTTATTGCGTTCGAAAACATCAACCGTCGACATTGCTTTTCACCACTTTAAAACGCTTTGAGCGTATTTGCTTCGTCTAAAGTTCGATATAATAAAAGAATTGACAACGGCAATCACATATGAAATAAAGTTTGAAAATGTCAAAAACGTGACTGAATTTAGTCATATACTACTCGGAACTATATATACTGTCTGTTCCAGGCGTATCAAGACCCTAGGGTCAAACAGAAAAAAGTTCAAAGATTCGTTTAACCATCAAATAAAAAAATAAAGCCCATTTCAATTGTGAACAAAGTTAGGCACCGATTTAAAATTCAAATTGTATCCAAACAATGAAATACTTGAGGTAATAGTTGAAGTTACTGAGACTGCGTTAAAAGAACTCGCAAAAAGTTCCCCGCCGGTAGTGGCCTTTTGCTATGGTTTGCAGATGTTCAGGAAAAGAAATAGATAATTTTCGACACAATCATTTGTTAGTATTACACCGCAAGTTACTATACAGTCGCTTTCAATTTAAGTAGCAATGCATAGCACCCAGCAAGAAACAAATAAATAAATAAAGAGAGACAAAAAGGAAAATAAACGGTAAAGGTATACGAGTGAGATAGTCATTTTATAATGGCCGTATTTCAAAGAAGCTTATTTTCAGCAAACAATTGTTAAAATCTACGATCTGAAACAATAACAATGGCGTACATTTCGTTTTATGTAATATCAACAGTCAGTAATATATTTATGTTATCGTACATTTCAAATTTTAAGCAGCCAACCTATATTGTATAGCATAAGTGAATTTATATTGGATTTTATATGTAAAATTACACCCAAAATTTGTTTCATAATTACTACCAGTGACCTTAGTATTAAACTATGGTTTTCGTTTTGATTGTAAACTACAGCTCCCAACATTCTGTTAGAGAATGAAAATGGCTTTATTTTTATTGTTTTAAAGTGTTTGTATTGATTATATTGTAACAAAAGCCAGCTAGATTTAAACTTTGTTTGTGATGTATGAATTAAAAACCTCGATAAACAATTCCATTTCAAAAAAAATTATAAATAGATCTTGTTAAAAATTATTATCTTTTAAAGAAAAAATACAAGTCTGCATGTCCTACATTAAAGCGCGAAATTTTATTTACCTATATATATTATATATATATATATATATATATATATATATATATATATATATATATATATATATATAAGGCGTGTTTGTGTGTGTGTATATAATAGATGTCGTAGAGTTGGACCGTGACGTACTTAAGACACATGGGAGGAAAAGTTTTATTTTCGGAAATCCGATAGATGTTCGAGCAATGCGGTGGTGCTTGAACGAAAGTTTTTAATAAAGAATGGGAAATGAAAGGATCCGATAAATAAGTAAGCACGAATGCATGAGAGTGAGTAAATGAACGCCGACGTCTGTGGCAAATGGTATAGAATAGAATAACATTGATAGTCGCGTTGCACGCAAAGTCACTTTTAAACAAAACTTCCATCTAGCCCCAATTCTATTAAATAGTGTAAACGTTCATCTATTATGCTATTAACTATCGTATCTGCAGAATTAGTTGGATTAGCGTAAAATCGAACAGTACACACAGAATTACAAATGCCAGTGGGGTTTGCTATGCCTATGGAATACCAATGCAGATTTATCTCCAATACTTCTTCTATTCTCTGTTTTGTTCAATCGTTCAACCTGCTATATACTCGTATACATGCATACCTATACACTATTTGCTATTTTGCGTTCTGTTATATTGTGATGTAGGTTACTCGTATTCTATAGGGTTCGTACAGTATAGTATAGACAGAATTATACGTTACCGTAATTGTGTATTGAGTTGAAATGCTAGTGATTTGTCTGCTTCCTGGTATACATACATACATACATATATAAAACTATTTTCCCTAGACGTGCGCTATTTCTTTTACAATTTTATTTTAGGAACACACATTTTTAAATTAAATCAAATTACAACCAATTGCTATTTCCTTTATTTAAACACAATTACATTGCAAACTATTTCTATTATTTAACATACATTATTTGAATTTTAGTTTATTTTAGAAAAGAAAAATTACCATGCCGATAAAGGTATTTGAATTGTGAGTGATATTTCTTACACCATTATTACAAAGTCACACCTTATAGTCTAAAAAGCATTCTGATTTAAGTTGAAGATTTACACAAGAATGAGTAATCGTGCTCTGGATGCTCAAAATGACAATCCTACGACATAACAAGCATTTTAGAGTAAGGTAAAATATTTTTACCGAATTACTACATTTCTCCTAATAAATAATATATATATATATATATATATATATATATATATATATATATAAAATTAGGTAGCAACGTAAAAAAAAACAACACGATTAGATTACACAGCACTGTTTACATTCTTGAGTTTGTGGAAAAACCTTCTTGGAATATTTTTGTTTATTTATTTAAGTAGCGAACCATTAAACGTAAAGTACAAAAAAGGCTGTTCTATTTAATGGGAGCAAGACCTGTCTGTGCTGGTGAGCGTACTTTAATTTCTAGTAACATGACACGACCCTTTGTAAACGTTATATTTTATGTGATAAAATTTAGCTTTTCGAGTGCACCATGTCCCGAGTTTCGACCTCATACCTCTTTCGCCGGGCCAACTTAAGTATGGGTAAATACGTAATTTTTAAAATGAAATGAATGAAACGTCCTCCGTTTATATATGCACGTTCTTGCCAGTATTGCCCAGCATATATATATATAACACCAGTGCGATTTTATTATATGTTTCATTTCACATATTTCCATATTAACATTGTTCCTTTCACTAGACTTTGCTTTGTGCGTGCGTGCGTTTTTCTTTTTTCTTCTTTTGTATATAAATTTTCGTCAAGAAAAACATTCTAATCAAAATTTAAATAATAAATCTAAATCGGAACCGAATGGATTTGTGCATATTCAATGGATGTATCAAGATCTTGTTAACATGCATTGAAATGTTGAAAAGTGTATATAACGTTCCTTCAACCATTGTAAATAACCTCATTACGACTTAGTTTGATTTTGAAACCAGGAACACAGAAAATGGAACATGACATCACGAAATGATTTATACTTTTTATCCACTTTCAATATCGGATTATAATACCAAACATAACTATAATAGATTTGAACACATGTTTTTAATCTACAAGATTTATAGTCAGTTTAGCAAAAGTACTAACGTATTTTTTATTATAATTCTCACTAAATTGATTGACCAATTGTCTACATGTGTTTTCTATATTAACAAAAGTTTGTTTTTCAACTTTTGCATGATTTCTTCAATATACATGCTAATTTTCGACGCTTATAGAGACAAAATAAACGTCTAGGGCTTTGTTATATGATCCCCCATCCGCATTGGTTCATTTACCGGTCCGAAAATAGTTAAGAACATACTACAATCGGTAGTTAGTAAAGTTACTATATTGCTCCGTCAAAGAAAGTATTTAATCGAATTTGTTTCTATCAATATAGTCAAACCCACTATTTAACTAATTGACCAAACCAAAATTCAACTTAACGTCATTTACTATTCCACGTAACTGATCAAACAGTTAGCGAAAGAAATTAATGCAACGGCATGATCCATCGGAATGAAATATAAATGCTTGACTGATTTTACTGTAACTGCGTTAAATAATGTGTTTAAATTGTATCAAATACAATATATTAATTTTAAACGAAGAGGCGAAAGTTTGTATGATTGGCGAAATGACAAGAGATTTCTGCCACCACATTAAAAGGAATGTATGTTATGTATGTAGTTTTTACTGCAGTAGAAGAATCAAATAAGTTTGTTGCTATATAAACAAGAAGAATAAGTACAATTCCACTATTGCAAATTATAATTTATATTAAAAAGAAAACTTTATTTTTGAAATGTGGAGAATCCCTTGAAGCTTCTAAGCTTCGTATATAAAAGCGAATTGCGTTGCCTCGTAAGACATTTAAAACCCTATTGCAATTTATCTTTTATTTAAAACCGCTTTAATTCTAACCAACACAAAGCTTAAACATTTGCATCCATTATCCGTAAACAGTTGACAAGTATTTTTATGAAAATTCGAAATTCACTATGCGACAATGATATAAATATATATGAGTTCTCAGGCGATAATAATACCTAACTCTGAAACCATGACCCTTGTTTGCGGGTGATTCAATTATGTTGTTGATTGTGGTTATTTATTATTAATTTGGTTTTCAGTGACGATTATCTAGGGATTTTGTTGTCGATATCTGCACGTCGACGGTTCTAGTGTAGGGTATGTGGGTATATGTGTATCTGAACAGGTAAAGGTCTCAGCCGATCGAATGTCCTGTCAACCATGTCGACCAACTCGGACGCAAAAAGATTTTACGAAAGGAAATGTTGAAACTTGCGACTGGAAGCTACTTTAGTTAGTTTACGGTAGAAAAGAGAAACAAGTTACTAGTATTTTAGATTGTTTAGGAGAAGTTCGAAGTATTAAATGACAGAGCATTGAAAGTTTCGAAATTATATCGTGTAAGAAAAGTTCTCTATGTAAATAGATACGATGATGAAAAATGATATGAAATCTTGTTTAGTTGCGAATATTCATATATAGCCTTCCTTTAATCATATTTCACTACAAACTTTGTAATAAATCGAGTCCTTAGAGCATAAGAGTAACTATTCGAAAATATGTAAGAGTTCAACTTTTCTGCAATACTTTTTAATGGTGATCCTATCACAAAATGTTTGTACATTTTACATTCTTATATAAAGTAATAAGTATTGTCATCACGAAACATTCCAAAATTCACAATATTAATTTTTTGCTTTTTTTATTAACATATAATTACGCCTATTCCTATCAATGGGGTGACAGAAAACCCTGTACGTTCATGTAATCATATAAATATTCAAAATTGAGACATAAACCAATGTTTTTTTTTTACTATTTTAACCTAGACTAAAACGGTACACAATTTGTTGTGTGGAAATATGAACTTTTTAAATTGCGTACATCTTGCAAAATTTTGGAAATAATAGTTAAACCAGAAGTGCAAGGCTACTATTATTGATTGATGATAAGATTCAAAATGAGAGAAGTTTCGAACAATTTCGATTTTCTCAAATAGTATACTATTTGCAAGAAAACCGTGTTTGAAATCCATTAATTTCCATATTCGTTGCGAAACTAAACCATATGTGTGGAACAAAAAGAAAATAATTAAATTAATTGTAATAATTGTTAGTTTGATTTACCGATGATTTAATAATTTTATAATTATTGCGATAATTCATAACATTTCCACGAATTGAAATTGTAAAATGAATAATTATAATTTAGCATCTAAACAGATACACAGTAAATACAAAAAAAAACAGAGGACAAATATGTCATTATACGAAAAGCATCATTATAGATAGATTTAATTCTTTGCAAGACATTTTAGAAAACAATTCAGTAATATTTGTTATTATGTTTCAACATTTGTGCCCGTTTAACAACCTATAAACGTGTACAAATTGTTTTTGAAAGAATCGATTCGGTTTTGTTACCGAACATACTAATGGTCTGTTTGTCTTTTAAGTGGGTTATTTGCAAAATCAATAATAACTTCGTAGAGCCGAATCAATTGTTCTGTAAGCATTTGACATTCAATATTTGGTGTAAACATAAATAGTGAGTATTAATTCAAGATAACATTCAGGTGAAATCACATAACAAATAAGTCTGATTGCCGTATCAACAATCTCTGCTTGTTTGTGCATGCAAAGTACAAATGTGCCACCACCATTTGTAATGTATCAGGATTTTAAATATTCAAAACGAGGTCAAATAGTATACTTTTATTTTGAATAATATGCGCAAAATATAAAAATTATTGGTATTTGTCAAGTTAACGTAATATTTAAAATAAACAGTATTTTAATTAAAACCAACAATAAAAAAAAATGGGGGTAAATTTACAGTTTAAACAACATGATCAAATGGTTGTGACTTAAATAAATAAAACTTGATATATACGTATTTGAAACAATGCGAACGGAAGAAATGCGGTTTATACATTTTTTTTAATAAAAAATTGAGATATTTAAAAAGAGATTCATCATTCTTTTTTCGACGATATTGACAAGTAATATATTTATTTAATGGTAATAGCATTTCAGAAGACAATCTGACATAAATTCAATTGGTTTATCCCTTTTTAATTCTTTAATATAGAAAATGTCTCTTTACAAATTAATGATTATATATTTACGTATTAAATCTGAATTTGATTTAAATTTCCAAAAAAAATAACGTTATTTTTTTAAAAGGACTGAGAATATGATGATTAAATGTACAATGCAACGCTGTATAAAGTAATTTCAAGTGGAACTAGTTGTTTTGATTACGCGAATTGAAATGCGTTTATAATCCGATTTATAAATTAGCATTTTAAAATATAGTTTAAGTCACAACTCCATGGGAAAAATTTGTTTTCGTGCTAACTATAGTTTATCAAGTAACCTTCGTTAATAGTCGTTGATAATTTTAATATAATTAAGCAATATTTGTATTCATGTATATGTTCGATGAAATATGTTAAGTTTGATTGAAAAAGAGAATTTCAAAATTGCGAAATTGAAGAGGATAATTTACATTATATTAGAGTAAAAGATAAGTACATATGTATTTATCTCACTTATGAGTAGATTCAGAATTAATCGGTAGCACCTGTAGAGTAAAGTGTGACCCCTGTACGCTGTTATAGTTCTAATAGAATAATTCAAAATGTGTTTGTAAAATAAATGATTAAAGAATTCATTTAAAGAATTCAAGAATTATTTGATACATTTTAATAAATCACGCATTTATTATTCAATTATACTAATTTCAAATTATAAAAATGCTCTAAATAATTCTATAAATATATTCAATATTTCTATAGCTTATAGATGCATATTACGGAACTATCACTGTTATAGTTATAGATTTCTAATCTAGGAATTTTTGTATGTTTATTCTGTAAGCATAATTAGCAAAATTAAAAATAAAACCATAATGAATACATATTTCTAGATTATTATTATTTGGTGATATAATTATTTATAGATTTCGTAAATGCTTTATTTGTAATTCAATACTTTTACAGATTTGCGTTACACATTTAAACTCGCTCCGAATTGCACCATTAATCTTGTAAGGAATATGAATTAAAATCCAGTGCCTTTGTTGAAAATAAATCAGGTAGTTGAAATTTATGATATATAAAGTTAAATTTTTAAACGAATAAATATAAACAATTATTTCAATTAGATTATGAATTTGCATGGAACTGGAATACATCATAAAATGCACGAACCTTATATATTTAATGATACGTATAACTATGCAAATGATGATATGCAATTCTTTCAATTGCCGGTTGTAAAATAAACATGTTGTCATGAGATTTAAATAACAACAAGTCAACGCGAAACCGTTCCACATAAATATCTGCATATACAATTACACTATTTACAAATTTGTAGCTATCTAGCTTCAAATTTACCAATTTATGCAAACAAATAACTCAGTACGTGCATTTTCACATATAAAATTCAACATTTCTTGCATTTTGCATATTTTCATTAAGTATTTTAAACATATTTATAAAAATATGTTAAAAATCGAAACTGTAAAATTTTATACACACAATCACAGTACTGGTGAGTAAGTGATATGGAAACTAAATCAGATATATATTTAATTTTGCTAAAAGGTATTAAAAAAAAATTGACAAAAGAATAAAGTATCGTAGATACAATATATGATTGAATGATTTGTAGTAATTAAGGGTAAACTGTTCCCATTTCATCATTGGCCGATAATGAATGCATGCGTACCGTACGGACATTGGTAGAGCAACGTGTCCATTAAATTCGTGCGACATTTATATGCCAACCATGCGTATGTGGGCTTTGAAACGTGTGCAAAGGGGACTAGAAGGATGCACACCCTTTCGATGTTGTTTTCATTCGAGCGGTATTGTTTTACCTATACGCACTAGTGGTAAAAGAGGAATACGGCTGGAAAAGTTCATTATAAACATATCTACAGTTCAGGTAACTTACATCAAGTTCATATGTATGTACATGAACGGAAGGAAGAATTATGATTATGAACATATTCGAAAATAATTGATAGAAAGAAATGTTCTGGTATTCTACAACTATATACACGACAAGGCAAACAATATAATCTCCTGTCAGTGTTAGAGATGTATTTTTTGTGGGTTTTCTATGAATGTATATAGAGATATAGTAAAAATTAAATGAGCTTTTAAACAAGGCAATTACAACGAAATTATTATGATAATAAAAGCAGCGTAGCGAGCATGAAACAAAGTAGGTATAGTTATGAACAGGGCGCGACTGTGGCGGTCGCAATGTAACGCGACTTGTTCGATTTATCATTCATGCACTTAGACAAAAGACCACGCCCTCGTGCAACCTTAATTCCTGTTTACATCTTCCACACACGGGAGCCGACGCGAATGAATAAGTAATGCGCGAATGATTTATTTATTTTCAACCTTATTTGGACCATCACGAAAATTATTTGGCGATTCTCAGATTGCGGAATGCACTCTGTCATCCCAATGGATTTGAAGCGATACAACACATATCGCGTCTGCGATAGATTTCGGAAACGATATCGTCATCATCATCATCATCGTTTACCGAATGTAAATATCTGACGATTTTCGTACACAATGTGCACATATCAAGAATAAACAACGATATGAAAATATCATTGCGAAACTGATTTTAATTTATTTCTCATAATATGAAAAATGCTGGCTGAAAACCATACATTAGTCATTCTCTAGCGTTCCATTAAAATTAATAGTCGACGAGGGACCTGTTACAACGGTCAATTTACACACAGTCTTGAAGCTCCACAAGGATGGTAAGCATCGAGATCGATTGCGCCATTGAGACAACAAAAGAACCATATGTGTATTGTTTTTATTTAAAAATATTTATACAAAAAACCACATTTATGTACATCGTATTTTTGAAGCATCGCTGAGCAACAGTCGAAAGGATCAACAGTTTAAAGCATTAAACAATTAAACATCTCGAAAAGTAAATTGCAAATTTATGAGATTAAAAAATTCATTCCGTTGCGTCTTTGTGTTCGGGCGGAAAAACAGAAAGCAGAGAAATTAAGGATTGAATAGCAACGGCTCATGAAAGTAAACGCGTTATATACGACCCATTGAAACCGGTGCTTCTACTATAGCAGGATATAAAAATGCGGACAAACAGTTAATCATTTGATTCTATGGCACAGATGTGAACGAATATAAATGCTAGGAATAATAATAAACGGCCAGTAAATCATTTATTCCCGAAACATTGATCTTTATGATGGATTTTGCTGTTGACGATAGGCGCGGATACTCTGAGGAGCCGTCGGACGTTTTATCTAAAAAGTGGCGTCGCATCGTGTCGCGTCGGGTGTCGTTCGCTGCATCGTTTATAGTATCCGAGAGGATATATATGTATTCGTTTTTTTTTTATATCAATAACCACAGCCGCGTAATATATATAATGGGGCATGAATATTGTTTTTTGTTTAGAAGATAAAACGCGCGTGTGCTTGCATCACGATCGAGGTATGTATCAAGTGAAGACCAAACTATAGTAGATACGTGAGTTGGTAAAGTAAGGAAACGAATAGAATTCAACACATAAATCCAAATTACACGGATTCACTAGATGAACTCTCATATAAACTAAAGGTGTTTACCTACGCGCTGGTGGCAAAGTGGTTTGTTATTCGTTACGTTTTCACCAGTCTAATTTGACCTCGTAACTTTTCATGGACTAGAGACCAGAGACAAGATATTACAGAAAATACGGCAAGAATATTAGTTTTTAGGACGTTTCTGTTATATGATTATTTAACGTACAAACGCGGTATTTGTATCGTTTGTACGTTTGATGGGAAATATGTGAGATTTGTATGAGTGATGTAATGTATTTTGAATAGATGAAATATAGTGAAATTAGAGATAAATATTCGATGAATTAAGTAATTACCAAATGCACGCTTGTCATAGCAATATGACGGTGGGATGAACGAGATGAGCCAGCAGTAGAACAACAGCGGAGTTAACCACGGCGACATTACGGCGCGCAGGAGGTACACCACATCTGCACTCATTCCAATAGCAGCGGCACATCAGAAGTCACATCTATACACACGCACATGAAACTGTATAAACGCTAACACGCGTCTGCCGAACAACGTTAACAAAACAAACTAAAACAGTAAATAAATAACACACACCACACTAGTCCAGTTGTTCACAAATTTATATATATATATATGTATATACGTTAGACGTATCGTGATGTAATAGTTATTTGCAAAATAGTGATGTAAACAAATATTTATATTTATATATTTGAGAAATGAATTAGCTGGCTAATCATTCGCAGTTAGCAGCCGTTCAAGGTTTTTATTTCGTGATCGTTCAGAGCGGAAGGTCGCGTGTGCACGTACATTGACGTTTTCGAATAACTCCGACGGAGACCAGATGTACAGACATCGCACGGTGACTACTGAAACTAAATCACATACCCTAAGGTCCTCGCCGCCCCTGAACACTGTATACTCCCCCACTGCGTCCTTGCCAACATCGTTCGGTGGCTCACAGGCTTGCGCCATACGAAAAGGCACATCGCGCGCACATCCCTTTGCCACCATCGACGCACGCTACCCTCATTCTCTCTCTATCTCTCTCTCTCTCTCTTTATTTATCCCGATTTTTTTAAATTTTATTTTACTCTTCTCCTCTCTGACTCACTCTCTTTATTCCTCTTCCGTTTTGTAGTGTGACACTGGTCTGGCTGTTCTAGCGACTTCCATCGCTTTTATACCATCACCACCGCCATCGTCAATACGTTGAACGGGGTATGCATGGTATAGCAAAGGACTCGCGAACGTGCGCCTACCGTCGGCCTAGAAAATTTAACTTCCCTCGGTCCGATATGCTGGGGATCGAGATCCTGATGCGGGACACGTACGATACATGATTTGATTGGAGTGCACCGGCGACGCTACATATTACTCTTGTTATTTGACTCATTTGTTTCTGTGCCAGGGTGCAAATAAAATAAAGCTAGAATATTTGTTTTTATTACGTAAATTAATAATGACGGGATTTTTGCATTAATCGTACTTAGTTAAATTATAACCACGGTGTGCGGATAATGAATTCATTCTTTTAGTTTCCGCTACCGTTAGGTCTGCGTTTGCTACCGTCGCGGTCGTACGCGATTGCATCAGGATGATTTATGTTAACGATGTGTTCAATTTAATAGCTCCCAGCATGCTCATCTGTGTTTCTCAAACGTTTTGCTTAGGACGAGCGGCGGAGGACGCGCCTTAGGCCGGCAAGGGGCAAGAAACATTTTTATTCCGACCCTCTTGGGTGAAATTGAATCAGTTGGGGGTGTTTTACCATTATGGTTTAGTTAGGTTGGTATAGTACAACATACTAGCTAGCGTACGTTCCGACGCGTCGCGCCGCGCCGTTGGCACCGGACGGTTGTTACGAAAAGTAAACCGGCGCCGCAAACGACGACGTGGCATCTTGTATGTACAGCGGAGGCGCGTTCGGGAGAGTTTTCGAGCAAGTCGCGAAAGCGTATACGAACACCGGCCAACCTCATGTATGCTTGCATGCTTCTATGTAGTTGTGGGCTAACGACCGCCTAATGAACTTTCAATGGTTAATCCACATGTATTATCGGTATTATTTTAAACGTATTAGTGGAACAAAAGTTTGACATTGCAATAGCAGTATCCAAACAAGCATTAGCCTTGCACAACACAACTTCTACAGATTCTGTTTAACATATACCATATGTATGTACATACGTTGGAATTTAAAGTTGAATCTATGTTATACCCTCTGATTACAAAGGTCCCGTTAGTTCAGTCGTCATTTTTTATTTAATATTAATTAATTGAAAATTACCCCTTATACCGATTGAACAATTAGTTGCATTATTATATAGAATTTTTCTTATCCAATTATAATAGCAAATTGTATGATATTATATGTATAATACAGCAAGAAAAATAATAATCCTTAAGTTGGAACATTAGTCGTAGTTTCCTGGACTCTCACGAAGATATTAAGAGGATTTCTTCGTTAGTCACGCGATCTCAAAATGCTTCAGCATTTCTATTTACTAGTACATCTATCATTTCCACTTTGTGTTTTATTTTTAACATAAAATATGAAAAATTATAAAACTTATCAAATTAATTTTAACACAAATACAGTTTCCAATTCCCTTAATTTAATAACTAACTTCCAAAACAAAAGCAGTGGACTGTACAATAAAAATAATTATAACAACACCAAAAAAATACGCATCCAGACTAACTGCGATGGAAAGCATTGAAAATAATAAAAGAATTGATTTGCAGTAACAAAATAGTAAAACTGCTTCATAACGTGTTATTCTGGCAATAAAAGTAATCATATCTTTTCGTTTATGATCAGTTTACCATTCGAATCATATAGTACATATTTTCGCGATAACTTATTACCAAATAACCTTTAAATATTCTGGTTGCGACTGCGCATTTTATGATCGCCGTTCTTTTCACAAACTCATTTGATCATGTGATTCGATAAGAAAGAACAAGATTTTTATTACATCTGGTATTCATCTACCGTTTCGGTTTCGGCTCACTATAGATTTACGTGAAGGCTGGCTGCAATAAAGATTTGAGTTATTTTAATATGTTCTCGATTGAAGACTTTATAAAGAGCCTGTTAACTTTTGAGGTGATCATAATAGAATTTGACGAATCGATAACGCAAAATCATATTGTTAAACCATTATATTTAACGAGTGCCTGCATTTCATAGCATTGCAACCTTAATTAATTTAATTACGAAAAAAACACTTTTAAAATATTTTCTATTTTAAATGTCACATTATTCATTTGTATATTTGTGCCAGACGTATTAAATCTTCTAAAAACAAAGTTAGATAATTTCATGTAATACTTTATGTTGAGCTTAATATGAAGTAAGTCATTTTGGTTGAATGAATTATTACAAGATGCACAACAATGAGACAACAATTTAATTAGGTTGCGGGTGTAAATGGGTTGAACTGCCGCATTCAGGGGCGTACTATGCTGAAGTTACATACATACATAAGATATACATAGTAGATGAACGACTATATTCAGAAGACGCAAAACCGTCAAATGATATTAATTTTTTTTGTATTATTTATAAAACGTTGGAAGGCTAATTTTGGAATCGCAACTGGACACCACATATCATAAAAACATCTGGCCGTTATTGCCTTGAGCTTAGGAGACTAACAATACAATTCCTAAGTTAAGTTGAAATGTTATTAAAAACTGAAAATGACGCTACGCAGAATCTTTTTTTATAAAAAGTAGAATAAAGTTTATTTTGTAAACCCTTAATAATAACGTCAGCGGAATAATTGATCAAATTTTTAAACTATACATAAAATATATTAATATTTATGATAAAAGTGGATCACATTTAAATAATGTAATTTAATAAATTACGTTCATTTAGTTTAGTTCGGAATGTGTGAAAATCATTTTGAAGTGATCTTGGAATTATATAACTAATATTTAAATTATTTTTCGCGTAATAAAAATGATATGATTATTAATTAAAATTAACACTTGCTCGTAAATTTGACGGTTATAAATTAAATAACGTTTTACTGAAAATCTACATAATTTGAATTAATTTATCATAAATTATTTTATTACGTATACGTTTGATCCAGTTTTATGTGTAATTGTATGAATTGTTTGGAGCATAAATATTCCGTTTCTCACAACGCGAAAAATTTTCTATAAACAAAAGACTTTTTAATTATATAAAATATTGAATAAATTTACGACTTTTTTATATCAAGTGGAGTTAAAAAAAAATCCAAATATCGTTGCAAAGAAATATATTTATTTTTGGCTGTTTAGTCTGAAAACTTCAAGTGAGCGTATTAATAGTGTACGAAATAATAATTCAGTTTGGAAAGCAATTAATTCAATTTCATACACAAAAGCAGTATGCATACACGTTTCAGCAATTTAATTTTCTACAACTAGGTGGTTATGGTTTAAATTGCGCACAATATTTATCATACATTTAAATGATGACCCAAAAAAGATTAAATGTCATAATATTATTTAAAAATATAGATACACCACATTTGTGTTTGATGCATAACGGTCATACGGTGCATAAGGTCGAAGTTCGCACTATCACTCGTTGGGAAATAATATTACAATTTATTCGAACTATGTTCTTGATTAGCTCACCCATTATTTTGTTTTAGTGTATTATTTTGTTTTAGGGTACAGGATAAATGTCATAAGCATATTGTTTTAGCGATTAATCTTCTTGCGCAATATTTTTATTTATGCAAGACCAAAAATAATACGAAAACATTTCCAGTGTTTTGCACAAGACTTTTTTATACGGAATATGTAAGGGGTAGGAATATAAAATAGAAATTTTTAAAAATTCCAGAACAATTATTTATTATATATTAGTTATTATTAGAACTAGAAATGTATTAGTCAAATTTAAAAAACCTAAATTATGATGCTTTCCTGCTAAAATAATGCTTTATAGGTTTCAATATTCTATTCAAAAATAAACAAGATCATAATTTCATAATTTTAAGATTTATAAACTGAATTTTAAAAGCCACCAAGCGTATTATGAACTAACTATAATTAGTGATCGTTTATAATTTCGTGTCATTAGAATCCTTAAACTCTCACTAAATAAAGATACGGAGCTAAAGGTTGGCATAAGAGGTAGGTATATATATTTATGATTGACGTATTTTTCAAATATCTGAGTGGTATAGTATATGTATACCACCTACGTACGTCGTGTTGTACCACTGCTATGTAACGTTGGTATTGTATGGTATGGTATGGTAGGGTGCCGCTGGTACCAGGCGCACTCGCACTCGCAATGCCTATTACCCGAGTGAGTCCCGGTTCGCCATCCGACATCCTAATAGGCAACGGATTTTTAACAAGGACCATCATTCAAAAGATAAGCTTGTCCTCTCATACCTGGCGTGAATAAATCATACTTTCCGTCGCTCTTCGTCTCACATATATAATACCATTGCTGGATACAAAGTAGCGGCACATTCGCGCGTATATTTGCATGCTGAATATATTTAAATTTTATTTACACAATATATTCCTACAGATATTTTATCGTAATTTTTTATTTTAATTTTCCATTAGAATCATATTGCTCTTAAAAACAATGGCAAAGACTGTATAATATAAATACTTCACGCTCTATCTTTACAAACACACTCTGCGTATTCATACATAAAATAAACCAATAATAAATTACCAACCTCTTTTCATTCATGTATAACATAAGAATATCATTTTTTATCAAGTTTAATCTAGGTCTAAAATGAAACATCTAACTATGAATACGGTAGTTAGAGAATATTGTTACCCTCACTAAAAATTTAACAATATCATTTTTCATGAACAAAGTTTGTTGCGGCAACAAATTTCTAATAACTGCAACAGTATACTGCACAAAAAATTACGAAAATTTGAAAATTTAAAATGTGACATTGATTACCAACGAAGCTACCTAGAGCGGGTTAGTTAAATGCACTTAAAATCACGTAAGCGGCACAAAACAAACAGATTCCAAATATAAATCAAAAACTTTTTGAGAAACGAAATTATGAAAGACACCATGGCCACAAGAAAATACTGCAAGGTCGAAGTATGCCGTAATACTGTAATTTAAACCAGATTTATCTTCAGTTGATTTGCTTAGAATTGTTCCTTAAGGAATATTCCGTTTAACACGCTGAAATAGCTTATCAATTTTTTTTTTTTTATGTTATGCAACACTTTTGAATTTCTATATATATATATTGAAAATAAAATTTGCCGAAAATGATTTGTATTCACACTATTTAATGATATCTTGACGCAATATATGTATATATTATAGTAACGATTTATTCATGTAAAATACAGCTTTAGACACGTTATCTGTACAAATTTCTATATAATGACAGTTTTACACGATACACATTATTATAGAGAAACTTGATTGTGTCTACCTAGTCAGTATTCTATCAATTATATTGTATATCTCCAATTAGATTCACTTGAAACTGGTTGCTGGAAAATAAAAAGCAACACAATGAATAGTAAAAATACAATGTAGTGACGCATTCAGTTTACTATTGATTCAAACAATTCGGTCGAGAAGTCAAGTCCAAATAAGTTAAAATATACAGCACTAATGGCTAATTGTGCATTTTTATTCAGGATTTACATAATACTGAGAATAGTTTTTACTAAAGATCTGTAGGCCTTCGACTTCGATTCCTAGGCATTTGTAATGCAAAATGTCAATATTGAATATATCTACTCATTGCTCATCGCGGAGCAAAGAAAATATAAAATCCTTTTCTATTTCTGTGAAATAAATTGATAAATAAATATTATCTCCAATTGCCGTATCATCAAAGAAAATTCGTTCCTGTCGTAAGATCGAACGACAATGATCTACCGGATATGGTATTGAGGGTTATAATATAATAGGGGGTCTTTCATTTTTATTTCATGTGTGGTGTGTGTGTGTGAGAGAGAGAGAGCGTGAGTGCGTGTGTGTGTGTGTGTGTATGAGCGTGAGTGTGTGTGTGTGTGTGTGTATGTGGAACAGAGAGATAGAGTAGATAAGTGTATACCATGTAAAAAAATTTAAAAAAAAAGTATTTGTATAAAAGTCACAGTTAATAGCAATTCTCCAGCTAGAGTGTTCTTAATTTGAGCGCGTGCGAATAAACTAAAGCAGCATGTTATTTTGGTGAGCATTAGACCGACAACCAATGATAGACGAGCATTTTTTACATTATAAGCCGCGATTATCAGCGGGCCGAGCCACCGAACTGTGAAGAACTATGGACAGTGACAAGACTCGACCCGGCTTATGGGCTCACACTACATTCACATCGTTTTTGGCGACGTTCCCTGAATGACGGTGCTGATGCTGCCCTAGCTGCTCGATGAAATTGAAACTTGCAGGATGCGACATCATCGAGTATTCGTTGAATTATGCAGTTTTCACCAAATCTTTTTTTTGTTGTTGTTTTGAGGCCATTGCTAAAAGTATTGTTGTAACAACCGTGCAACGAGCTGACCAGTATCATATTGAATATCTTTCTTGCTATAAACATCAAACCAAACCAGTCTTCTATTCGGAAACTCCACGTTAATTTTACGTCAACATAAACTCAACAAACATTTTTTAAATAATATAATAGATCTATTTTATATACACGACCCAGACTTTGAATTGTCTATATCTCATAAGCACTACACATAATGAGGAATTCCGCACAGTTTTTGTTTATTATTCTCCAAAATTTCAAATTTATAAATTATGGTCTAAATACATGAAAATTATATAAATTTTCTTAAATTAGGTGAATCTGAATTTCATTTTAGGCAAAATTTAACGCCACGTTGTAGAAAATAAATTACAATCATGGAAAATTTATTTGAAAATTTTAATTGATAAATAATGGCTCATTATTGAAATGTACTTGTTAACATGAAGTGCGTGCGGTGTTCCGACATCGTTCTCTGGTTGGCACATTTCATCTAACAGTTTTCATGACGTCATTGATATTGAGTCTTACCAATTTACGGTGCAATTATATTAAGTTAATTTTTCACAAAATTGAAATAAATTTTTGTTTTGAACCTTACCGAATATAACATAATTTAGTACATACATGCCTATTCCTATCAAATGGGGTGGCAGAGAACCCTTTACATTCTTCCACATTTAGACAATCATTCGTCATTCAACTGTATCCTTGCACATTTCATTCGCTTCATTCAAATTATAAACTCAAAATAAATGAAAATAAAATTACTTTTATAACATAAAATTCCACGTAGTTTTAATGAAATTGATTGATTATTATTGTTATGTTTTGCCTAACTACACGATTTTTAAGAGTAATTCTACATTAAAACTAATGTAAATTTCCATGAATTAAAATAGAGTTGATTAGATTCGAAAATGAAATTCAGTTGGTATTAGCGCAGTAAAAGCATTACAAATAGGACACCTTTGTGAAATTTGTGCCGTGGTAGTAACGCGTGATGAACTAGGTATGTGAGTAGGTACTGGTCGTACTCAAATCGACCGCGGCACGAACGAGAACGACTCGTCGGCTTAATATAGTATTACCGTTGACCTTATAGGTGAATGTGAGGGATAAGTGGATGAAAACCAGCACCAGCGCGTTCATTTCTCGCCTAGCTAAATTCATTTCAACAAGTTGGGAAAGAACGAACCAACTGAAACTAAAACTGAACTGAACCGATTCGATGAGTGAAAACGTAACGAAGAACGCGCGGCCAAATGTTGGCGTGATCGTGTGTCATTGAATACGTTGTCGGATGCGGATTATATGAAATTTTCTTTTCATTATACACAAATTTCTATAAATCATGAAAGGAACATTAATAACGTTACACCGTTAAATTGAGACATTAGAGAGTGAAGCGATATTAGTATGAACAATTTTCAAAAACCTATTAACAAAGTCGACATTCTTCGCAAATTACGTGACGATTAACACCTAGATTTATTCACGAATACAGTTAATATAGGAAATATTTAAATCGATGTTTATACTAATTATATATTTATTGATAAAAAAATATAATACCTACATGCATATCCTATCTAATCATGAATACCAAATAGAAGAGAACTTTTTAACTTTAGACGATTCACATCATATGGTAAGTTGTGCTCCAACCGATATCGTAAATGCTTCTTGCGAGAACGAACTCAAGTGCCTGTGTGTTTGTTGTACGCTACAGAATATTAAACGATTTGTCGTTCGTTTAGACTATGTATGACTCAGACTGATTAAATTCCGTAAACTATTAAAATACTGTTGCTACAACAACCAATTTAGCGGATACTATATTATGCCATATGGAACTAGCGATATATACCAGTAGTGTAATTAAAATTCTAATATTTTTGTGAATTGTATATTGAAAAGTTAGGTCAAAATAAATAAATGACAAATATTTAAAAAAATATATATTGCGTTTTATTGAATCAATTTCAAGGTTGAGTTCCGAATAAAAAAATGACCCACGCGGCTTTCAATTATTAGAATAAACATGTGGTTTGTTTTTTATTATTATTGTATACTTCTGATTATCCTGCGTATATCTAGAAACTAAAAGACTAGATGGAATTCAATCTACAACAAAAACATATAGAAATAACAAGAAAAAAGAAAATAGACAGCGAAAAGTCTTTCTATATTGTTTGCATTGGGGTGTATGTAGCCGAAGTATAAATACCTAACAATAAACGAATCCGAGCTATTTTTGCAGCATCGAACTGGCCCATCAAAAAACTAGTTCAATACCCGATGACCGAATGGTCAATAAATACAGGACTATTTTTAAAAATGTATTTGAAACTGCAAGCGACCAAATGTTCCGATGGTCTAAAATGTGCAAAATTCGACTCTGTATACCTGTGTTGACTAAGGAACAAGGGTAGCAGATGATGTTGATGCTATTTAATGAAGGTAAACAAGAAAATGCATGTTGCATGTGTAGTAGATATCTAATTAATATTAATGACGCTCAAATTAATCGAATACCATGACAGTATGCTAGTTGATGCTCATCAATACATTTGCCTAAAACGTATGTTATGTGACCAAATGTCACAGTGTCATGTCTATTATCCGTTCGGTTCAAGTAATACCCACACACCATCCAGTATAGATGGTTTGAAATGAACGTATTTAATCATTTCCGGCGTCGCTCTGGTTTCCTTCCGTACACAACCGAGTGCGGGTGTCCATTCACTTCCCGCTCATCACATTACGTGGCCGAGCAAACCAGCCCGATCAGCCATCCAATACCCCTTATTTTCACCCACTTGTACTGCAAGTTGCCACTTGTATCTTGTAATTTGTTCCATTCGTGAAAAAATCTATTCAATTATTCGATTTCCGCACGTATATATATTACATACCAAAGGTAATAAAACCATCGCAATATCATGTTGAAAATTGGGAACCACTCAACTAAAATAGGATACTTATAACGTAAAAAGTTATTTCGCTGGAAATTTTTATTTTCTCATACGAA
This sequence comes from Nebria salina, assembly GCA_944039245.1. NCBI lineage: Eukaryota > Metazoa > Arthropoda > Insecta > Coleoptera > Carabidae > Nebria > Nebria salina. The sequence continues at coordinate 4,641,161 of OX063288.1, read as the reverse complement.
GTAATAAATAAGTATTGTAATCATGAAAATTTTCGATCTCCAGTTTTTAACGAAAATATATCTTTTGACCTTCCCTTCGATTCTGACTAATTTTGTTTTCATATATGTATAAGAAAATTCAGTGCAAGCCATTGCGGATATTTTATATTTTTGATAAAAAACGAGTAATTATTGAATAATTGAATCTTTCGAGAATCAATAGCATTGTAAATTATTCGTTTATGCATAGAAGCATTTCTCAAATGCAAACATGAAATTATATAATATTCGCCGTAATTAATTAACTGACTGACTAAACAGAGTAAACAATCGGAATAGTGGAACTATAGCAGCTGAGTTAGCTGACAAATACTGCGGGTTCTATATATCTCAATGTTCAATTATGAATATGAAGATTAAACTATGAAAACGTAGAACTGTACATTAACAATATACCAGGCAAAGTATTTGCACAAAATACGAAACGCAAATGTCTTTTTTAATTTGTCCAACAAGCTTGTACAGTACTGAAACTATGCATTCGAATGGACATATTATTGAAGTTGGACGCAAATGGAAACCCTCGTAATTTAGTTATGAAAAGAGTGTGAATAGTCCTACGCAAAATGTATTCAGTGGGATGCTAATTAATTCAACCCGCGATAACGCGCGCATCAATTTCTAACGCGATTAAATAAGAAAAACATCGAAAATGCTAGACAAAATCTAGCAATGCGAGTTAAGAGTTATTTCGTGTGAAGAAAACACAAAAATGATGAAAATGTCTAAAATGCGATGGTATATATTTTGAAGTTGATATTGTTTGTGAAGTTGTAGTGATCAGATGAGAAAGAGTAATGTAATGAACCAGGGTTCACCTGAGCGAGAATGTAATTGGCTCGGGCTCTTATCTTTACAAAAACAATTGTTACGCGAAGGTTTAGCGAAGAGGCGCTCAAAAAACCAATGGTCAGACGGGTGGCACTCGATTAGCTGTAAAGTTCAATTTTTGGTCTTAGATATAATTTTATTGTTGTTTCATAAAAGTAGTTTTTATTTGGTTGATTTAAAGAAATAGAAAGGGTTTGTGCAAAATTTTATTAATTTAAATTCGTTACGTTAATATTTTGGAAATTTAACATTTTTTTTAATAAAATAAAACTCGCGGTGTGAGAAGCCCGTTCATTAAAAGTACTGTGTTTTTTTTTTAATTTGTGGAAAAAAAAGGTAAGCAAATATATTCTTTATATTTTGTTTTGTAACATTTAAATTTAATTAATAGTTTCTATGAATATAATTCGGTTCTATCCGTATTAAAATTATTGGTTATCCCACAAAGAACCCAACAACATCGGAATTTATTTATTTATATTTTTTTTATCGAAAAAATAAGGAATCGGGTATAGTTTGGTAGCTACCTTTAAAACCGAACTCCGTTCCATTACATTGGTGGCAGCGAATTGGGATAAATATTAAAAATTATATTACTTTGTTGAACCAAATTATTTCATAGAAACTAAATACTTAATCTTTTCAAAATTAACTAAGCTAATTGTGTGTGATTGAAAAAAAAATATTTAGTTGAACGCATATTATTTTGAATTGAGTTGCTATGTGAGTAATATATTATCGTTATTTTTGTATAAGAGAACTGTGTGAACGACGAGATAATTTTGATGGTATCTAATATCCATAACACAAAAAGAATCATATTACATTTGCTGTTTAAGATCTTTATATCAAGAATTTAGTAAACATAAATATTCGTTAAATTTCATAACACTTTTATTTTCAAATTTAATTTAATTCATATCAAAAGTTATACTACTGTTTCATATAAAAACAAAAAAAAAATGTCTTTACCAACATCGTCAGTCTCACAAGGGTCTGAAGGTCAAACATTAATACCATCTGTGAGAACTATCGGACAGACATTAGTAGGAATTCCACAATTTTCGGGACACCATAATGAAAATGTTAACGAATTCTTTTCAAAATTACGTCAACGTGCAACTATCGACGCTTGGACAGAACAACAGACTTTAGCTGTCGCTAGATATCATTTGACGGGAGATGCGTTTCTATTTTTGGAATCTGAACCAATTTTAAATAGTGATACAATTTCTTATTCAGAATTTAAAAAGATAGTTATAAAAAAATACTCAAAAAAAATTATACCAGGCCAAGGGATACTTATTTTATCGAAATGCATTCAGATTACAAAAGAAACAGTAGATCAATACGCCACTAGATTAAAAATAGCGGGAAAATATTTACTAATGGAAAATTTAAGTTTTGCTACTAATGATCAAGAAAAAATTTTAATAAAACAACGACACGATCGCGATTTAATACAACAATTTGAAAAGGGTGTGAATCCAGACATCGCTAAATTAATTATCTTGGATATCAGCAAAAATCCAAGATATACATTTGAAGAAGTTGTCGAATTGGCACAACACGCAGAAACTGCTAATAGCAGATTGTTAAGAGGAAATAATGCTTTTATGTTAGAAACACAAAATTATTCGTTACAAAATAAAAGTAGAGATTTAAATTGTTTTAAATGCGGAAATACGGGACATTTTGCGCGCGATTGTAGGGGGAAAAGTCGTATCAAATGTAACTTTTGTGGAAAAGAAAACCACGTGGAGAAAGATTGCTTTACAAAAAATAGGCGAGACCATTTTTATAATAGAAACCAGAGAGGGTATACTCCAAATGAGCAATATTATCCGCAAAGACGGCTGCAACAAAATTTGAATAGTAATTTAAACGAGCAACGTCCCTCGCTCGCTCCCCAGAACGAAGGACGTGCAAACCAACAGTAAAAAAATTGTCAACTGGCCATGTCAATGTAAACGGATATAATATTTCCGGTTCATGCGTGATTAAAATCCGAATTCAAGATCGAGATGTCACCTTTTTAGTGGACACTGGCGCGGCAGTTACAATTATTAAAGAAGGAGTAATTCGAAATAGGGGATATAAAATTTTTACATCATCAGACACTATCATAAGAGGTATCACGGGAAAAGAGTTAAACTGCATTGGATTTACTAACGTTCAATTCCAATTAAAGAATAGTCAACATTCATTTGATTGTATGGTATGTGATGATTCCTTACCAATTCAAACTGAAGGGTTGCTAGGTCGGGATGTTTTAAAAGCTCTGAATGCCGCTATAAACTTCGATGGATATGTCGTTCTAATGGGAGAAAAACTAAAAATGTGTGAATATGCATTAGGTACAATTGAAGAATCAGATTGTACTCTATTTAGAGAAATTAAACAGAATATCTCACAAAACGGTGAAAAGAAAAATTTCAAAGCAAAGAGAAAAATGGTTAATAAAGAAAACAGAATTAAGAGTGAAAATAGTAAAACAGAAAGTAAGAAAAATCAAATTAGCAGTGAAACAGCTGAAACGAAAATAGAAGAAGGGTGTAAGAAATTAAATATGGAAGAAATAGTAGGTGATCTATTTGATGCACCAGAAAAGTATTGTTTGGCGCATTGCGTGGCGCAAGATTTGCGAATGAACCGTGGAATAGCGGTTTGCTTTAAGAAAAAGTTTGGAAATTTGAAAATATTAAAGGATCAAAAGATCCAGAAAGGTGGATTAGCTGTATTAAATAATTCAGGAATGTTCAATAATAAAAGAAGATTCATCTATTATTTGGTGACTAAGAAATTCAGTTACACAAAACCTACATTAACAGATCTAAAAAGGTCATTACTAAAATTAAAAGAACATTGTATGAAAAACAACGTGTCTCATTTAGCAATACCTAGAATTGGATGTGGTCTGGATAAACTGAAATGGTCAAGAGTTAAGAAAATATTACAAATAATTTTTGAAAGTATAAATATAGTGATACAAGTTTATCACGTTAAAAAGCCAGTTATTCAAAATATAGAACAAATGACAAACCCGATACAAGAAAGTACGCAGTCAAACGGAGTTAACAACTGTGAAAAAAATGAGAAGAAAAAAGAAGCAATGGAAGTAGAATCCGATGAAGAAGATTTTTCTGTAATCACGGTTCAAGCCGAAATACATGATGAACCGAAGAAATCAAAGAAGATGCAAGAGAAGCCCAGAGCTAATATTTCAAGGAAATTGGAACAGAAGAAAGTTTTAAAGCAAGAAATAACCAAAAGCGATAAATATCAACAGTTATCTCCATTACGGTCAATAATGGCTGATAGCAAAGATGGGGGTTTTGACCGATCCTCTGTCCGAATAAAAGATTCAATTGATATACCGCCAAGATGTCAGTTCGTGTGCGAAGCTGTACAAGATATCCGGAATCCTGTGCAGAATATACTAGTGGAACCCGTTGAAATATTAATTCATGGCCTTACAGCAGCAAGATTAATTTCACCAGCAAAACCGACAATTACTGTTTGTGTTTTAAACGTTTCATACAATACAGTAAAATTACCTAAGAACACCGTCATTGGATACAGCGAAGAAATAAAAATGAACTCGGCAGAAATTGAAATCAATAAAAATATAAATTATGTAGAAGAGAGGGAAGAAAAAAGTTTAGAGTTCTCTCTTCAGCATTTAGAAGAAAATAAAAGAATACAGTTAGAGAAATTGCTTGAAGAATATCAGCATATTTTTATGAGTCACGGAACAAAACTAGGATGCACTAATCAAGTAAAGCATCACATTATCACAGAAAATGTACCACCAATAACAAAAGCACCGTATAGGATACCCTACAGTCAAAGGGAAGAATTGAAAAATCAGATAAATGACATGATGAAGCAAGGTGTTATCGTAGAATCAAAATCGCCCTGGTCAGCACCAGTGGTTATGGTATCTAAAAAGGCAGCCGAGGGTGAAAATAAAATAAGAGTTTGTATTGATTATCGAGAATTGAATACAATTACCAAGAGGGATTTCTTTCCCATTCCAAATCTACAGGAGACTTTAGATCAGTTAGGCAACGCTAATTATTTTACAATACTGGACTTAGCAAGTGGATATTGGCAAGTAGAAGTTAACCCAGAAGATCAAGAAAAAACTGCATTCACAACACCAGATGGACATTATGAATGTAAACGAATGCCATTCGGGCTAGTCAACGCTCCAAGTACTTTTCAAAGATTGATGTACTCTGTTTTATCAGGGATGACAGGTGAACGTTGTCTCGTGTACCTTGATGATATTATTATATTCTCAAAAACATTTGAAGACCATTTGAAGAGATTGGATGAAGTATTTCAAAGGCTGCAAGAAGCAAATTTAAAATTGAAGCCGTCAAAGTGCGAATTTATAAAAACGGAAGCAAAATACTTAGGACACATAATCTCAGTCCAAGGAGTGAAACCAGATCCAGGAAAAATTGAAATTGTAAAAAATTATCCTAGACCTAAAACAGTAAAGGAAATTCGGGCATTTTTGGGATTAGTAGGATTTTATCGAAAATTCGTACCAGAATTCTCCCATGAAGCTATACCATTAACCGCACTGACAAAGAAGAATACCAAATTTGACTGGACCAACGAAACACAAAATTCTTTCAATCATTTAAAAAATAAATTATGTCATCCTCCAATTTTAAAATATCCAAATTTTTCCGAACCCTTTATCTTGTCCACTGATGCATCCGGGGTTGCAATTGGGGCAATTCTCAGTCAAAAAGATGGAGATCATGAAAGACCAATAGCGTATGCCAGCAGACAATTAAACACGGCTGAAAAAAACTATTCTCCAACAGAACGCGAATGTCTTGCCATTGTATGGGGCATCAAACATTTCAGATGCTATTTATATGGAAGAAGATTTTCAGCGATTACGGACCATAAATCTTTGAAATGGTTACTAACGTTAAAGGATCCGACATCTAGATTAGCTAGATGGGCATTACTCTTATCCGAATACGATTTTGAAGTTATTTACCGGCCGGGAAAGAAGCACAACAACGCCGACGCTTTAAGCAGAATTCCTGTAAATATTATCAACATTGATGTACCCTATTTACCTACTTGGGATCGGGATCATATTAAAGAAGAACAAAATAGAGATGAAGATGTAAAGAGAATATGTAAAAAAATAATAAAAGAAGCGGATTTCATTTCATTTTACTTGGATGAAGATGGTTTATTATTTAAAGCAAAAGAAAAAGTGGAGCGTTATGATCAGTTATACATTCCAAAGCCAATGATTAAAAAAGTCATCCATGATTATCATGACCTTCCATATGCAGGACATCAAGGCAATTTTAAAACATTCAATCTGATAAAAAGTAAAATGTATTGGCCTACTATGAGAACAGATATTAAGGAATACATCAGAAAATGTCATTCTTGTAATACTCGAAAATCACCCACTCATAATCGTCCAGCTCCACTACAAAGATTTGAGGAAATCAGACGTCCATTCGAATTTACCGCTATGGATATTGTAGGCCCATTGGTAACATCTGACAGTGGAAACAAATATATTCTTACGTTCCAAGACTACTTCACCAAATATCCAGAAGCAATTCCACTACCAGACCAAACCGCAGACACCGTTGCTAAGGCTTTGGTGACGCATATTTTTAGCAGACACGGGGTACCAGAAAAATTGCTCACGGATCAAGGAGTAAATTTTACTTCAAATCTAATGAAAAACATCTGTAAGCTACTAGGAGTAACAAAAATTCAAACAACACCTTATCACCCCATGAGCAATGGAATGATAGAAAGGACTCATAGGGTATTTAAAGACATATTGTCCCATTATGTTTCTAACTCACAAAGAGATTGGGATATATGGTTGCCATATGTTCTAATGGCATACCGAGCGTCAGTACACTCATCTACTGGAGAAACACCTTTTTATCTAATGCATGGTCGTGATATGCAACTTCCTTATGATGATATCCTTAAGCCAACCACAATAAAGTACGACTATAGTGAAAATTACGCTTCAGAACTGATGGAGAGACTAAATTCAACATTCAAATTAGTTCAAGAAAAATTAAAGATTTCGGCTGATAAAAGAGAATATCATTACAATAAGAAAAGCAAACCAATTGAATATAAATTAGGAAGCAAAGTATACTTAAACGATCCAGCGAAAAAAATAGGAGTCTCAAAAAAATTAGCTAAAGCTTGGAAAGGTCCGTACAGAATAACGGAATGTATAGGTCCAGTTACATATCGAATAGTTGAGGTAAAAGGAAGAAAAGAGCATATAGTACATGTTAATCGCTTAAAAAAATGTTACGATACCGATACCACTCTAGAAACATCAGATGAGGAAGAAATAAATATTGAAAAAGCAGACAATCAAGATCAAAGTTTCAATAATATTGGAAATTATATGGAACCTATTGAGAAAGCGATTCATATTGAGAAACATCAAGAAATAAAAGATCTAACTAATGAATTTAGCGAATATATAGATGAAAATGAAGAAGCAGACGACGAAGAAGAGGTCGAAAATTTAAACTTGGAGACAGATAACGTGAAGGATAATGGGAGAAATAAAGAACCAAATTTAGAGGAAATTGAAAATACTCTTCAACCTGAACTGGAATCTCATGATAATTCTAGAGATCACCATCATACTCGAAGTAGGGGGCCAGTGGAGGAACAACCATGGGTTCTACCCAAAAGGATATAATAAAAACGAAATATAATAAAAATAATAATAAATAAGAATAAATTATTGTAATAAAGCAACTTGGTAACCTGTTTATAACATTAATACTAAAATATGATAAATGAAAACTTAAACCAACCATAACTATAGCTTTTACAGAAAAAAAAAAAAAATGGGAACATTCATCAGGATTTTATTCATCTATTTATATTGGAGATGTACCGAGGCCATAATCGCCTACGATTGCCAGGCCCAACAAATGAATATATCTACATTTAGCCTTATCGAAATTGGAAAGTGCAAGACTCCCGCAAAACAAGTGTCATCATCGGAGGAAATAATACAACTCCTACAAATAAATGACGTAGAAACTCTGCCAGTTCATCAGTGCAAAATCCACATCACTCGCTTAGTAACATATTGCGGACTACATTCTCATGCATCAACTGTAGCTAACGGCTTATCATCGTATATCTATCCTTCAAGCCGCACAATGTGTTTAGAAATGCATAGGACGCGATTGTTGATGTCATTCTACGGAAGTAATATTGACAATCTTGTAATTAACGGAACAACACATGCAAATGTCATCATGGCTGGTTCAATCAGTAATACAGGAAGTTGTATAGGAGCCACTTATGAAGATCACAAAGGACAATGGCAAAATGTCGTCGTACAAGCAGCCATAGAAATAACGCTACAATATCGGTATGCTCCAACCAACGTAAACGAGAACAAAATTATATTACCAGGAGGACTAACCTGCCCTTACAAAGAAAAATTTTGTATTGACTCATATTACGGATATTCGTACTGGGACCATGTTAACATGAACGAATGCTCAGAAAAAAAATATACAGTATTATACGAGGGAGTAGCCAATAAGCTAGTTCCAACAAATGTCTCAAGGGAAAACTACGACATCGTAATGTACTCTGTAAATCATGGTGATTCGGTTTTTGCAATGCCAATTTCGAAACCTACCATGATATGTGGCCAAAGCTCATATGAAACAGATCACCCAAAATTCTTTATAATAAAACCATCAGAGAATGGCAGGTTCTATTTCCAGAAAAAAGGAATAGATGTCTTTAATATCGACCCAATTGCTTATACAAGTGCAAAAGTAGTCTTTGTAGAAAGACATTTAAGCAGTCAAATCACCACTTTATATGAAGACGTAGTAGCACAAAGGTGCGCTTTAGAACAACAAATATTAAGGAATCTGCAGACTCTGGCAATAACAGCACCAGCCGAATTTGCTTATGCCAAAATGCAAACTCCTGGGTACACAGCAGTCAACTACGGAGAAGTCGTTCATATTATACAATGCTCACCAGTAGAAGTTACAGTTAGGAAAACAACAAATTGTTATCATGAACTACCAGTAAGCTATGACAATAAATCTATGTACATGACTCCACGAAATCACGTGTTGCTAAAATATGGATCGGAAATAGGATGTAATCCTTTCTTATATTCACAATATAAGTTAAACATGAAATGGTATAAGGTATCCCAGGAATTACACGAGGTTCCTGAACCACAGATCATAGAACCAACAAACAACCAAAAATGGAATTACAAGAGTCCATCAAACTTATTCATGGGAGGACTTTATTCACCGCAAGACATGGAAAAATTGCAGCGACATTTAATACTACCTTCTGAAAGACAAGCAGTTGAGGGCATAGTTATACGAGGAATGATGGGCTTAGAAACCGATTTACAAGGAACCAATTTCGATAGTTTTGTGAACGAAAACACATTAAAAAAATGGATGACTCAAGTCTGGTATTCCGCTATCTCATGGATCACAACTATTGGAAATATTACTTCAAGTATTATAGGCATATACGTAATCGGAAAGGGTATAAAGTTCGTTATCGATACTGTCATACATGGATTTTTGCTTTACGATTTATTCGGTTGGAGCTTAAAATTAATTGGGGCTCTGTGGGACAGTGTAACAATGTTTTGCATATACCGTCAGCGACAACTATGGGCCCAAACGAAAGACGAATCAGAGATCGTGGAGAATGCAGCAGAACAACATCATCTTCCCACTCTCACTTATCCTTCGCTTCCCCGACCCGAAACTTCGACTGACCCATCATGGCTAAATACATAGAAAGAGGTATAGAAGTATTCCATTCAATATACATCACCGATCATTACCATAATTATCTGTATACATTTTATATAATATTTTTATTCTTTATTTTTACTAGTATATTAATCATTATCTTTTCTTTAATTTTTATGTACCAAATATATATATATCAATACCACATGGGAGAGAGATGAACGAAAAATGCACATTCACTGTATCTAATCACAATCAAAAATGGGCACAGAAAATAAACATCCAGGAAGACAATTCAAAAGAATCGAAAATTTCACACCAGTGGTTAAAGAAAATAAAAGAAGAACGAAAATAATATGTGACAAGTGAAAAAAAAAAAAAAACAATTCGACAAAATAATAATGTACAATATTCTTGTGTATTCATAACTATTTCAGTTGATTATTCTTGAAAAAAAAAATTCTAAACGTAAAACTCTCTCTCTCAAATATGTATTTGTACTATTGTTAGAATTAGTTTAAGATAAATAAATATTGTCAAGATTTATGTAAGGGACGGGGGACATACACCTAGAGTTTCTTTAAAAATTGCTTGTGAGAAAAATCAATTTTTTTTGTAAGGAGGGAGGATTGTAATGAACCAGGGTTCACCTGAGCGAGAATGTAATTGGCTCGGGCTCTTATCTTTACAAAAACAATTGTTACGCGAAGGTTTAGCGAAGAGGCGCTCAAAAAACCAATGGTCAGACGGGTGGCACTCGATTAGCTGTAAAGTTCAATTTTTGGTCTTAGATATAATTTTATTGTTGTTTCATAAAAGTAGTTTTTATTTGGTTGATTTAAAGAAATAGAAAGGGTTTGTGCAAAATTTTATTAATTTAAATTCGTTACGTTAATATTTTGGAAATTTAACATTTTTTTTAATAAAATAAAACTCGCGGTGTGAGAAGCCCGTTCATTAAAAGTACTGTGTTTTTTTTTTAATTTGTGGAAAAAAAAGGTAAGCAAATATATTCTTTATATTTTGTTTTGTAACATTTAAATTTAATTAATAGTTTCTATGAATATAATTCGGTTCTATCCGTATTAAAATTATTGGTTATCCCACAAAGAACCCAACAACATCGGAATTTATTTATTTATATTTTTTTTATCGAAAAAATAAGGAATCGGGTATAGTTTGGTAGCTACCTTTAAAACCGAACTCCGTTCCATTACAGTAAGGCAAATGAACAGATCTATTATGATTGTATAACAAGGGACTATTCCGCCAAAGATGAATAGGTATAGAAATACAGTTGTAAACAGTTAAATAGTTAACTGGCAAACTAGATGTAACATAAATAAGTATGTAACGCAGCAATGGGGTGTACGTTTACCCATGGGCAATGTAATGTCGAAGCAAACTGGAATGAAAACAACATGGGGACAAATAAAAGATACACTTTTAATTAACAGCGGATAGGCGTTTGTTTGGCAGTCGTAACGTGGTTCAGGATAATATGCCGCATAGTACGACTGGTGGCCATAATTACGGTGTGCGTCGAGCTGAGGGGACATTCATCGTTGCGAGAGCACCCCACGCCACGCCACAAACCCCCACATCACACATACTGGCGTCGGGCGGACGACAGGTTGTATATTTCTCTCCGTTGCTACTTGCTGCTCTAGCTATGGCTATGGCTGTGGCTCTGGCTCAGGCGCTGGCTCCAGGGCCTCGTGGTACCATAGCGGAAGGTCTCCCGTCTATCTTCTACACCTAAGCTAACCTATCTGAGTGTGGTAGTGCGAGTTTCGCGTACCAAAATGCGCCAGATTGAGGTTATGGTACTCAAGTCGCTTGTGCTTGATCTCATACACACATACTCACTCACTCACTCACTCACACATTTAGTACTGGGGGGCGCTTATATCTTGAGCGCGAGCGCCAGGAGTTCCCGGCAGACATACCCTTGCATTACTTAATTTTCTAAAACTGACAATGTTTATTATTTATTGCATTATACATCACCTAAAATATTGTCGTACATCAATGCCAGCCCAAGCACACAAGCAAAGCGCTCGCTTTTGCTTCTTAGCTACCTATCTGTTGCTACCATGCTCACTTTAAGTTTTCGTACAACATATTGTATGTTATTATTAATTAATTATTTTGTAAAATATTACTAAGTAAATACATTGTACTATTATACTAAATAAATCGCAAAAACCATAATAAATTTTACGAGATTAAATTGATTTCTCATCTACTTATACTAATCCTTATTATAACATATAAGTATAACATTTTTAGAATCATTTTACATATACATTTGTTTGTTAGCGTAAGTGAAACTAAATATTTATAATCAATTTTGAGAACGCTTATTATTGTCACAATTTCGAAACGATGTCAATACGTATTCATGTTTTTATTTATGCAATAAAAATAAAGAATTCATTGTGTTTATATTTGCTTTTACTCGTTATTCGCTCATATAAAAATATATTACAGAGATATAATACAGTATTACTGTTTTGATTCTTTAAATAATTTATTATTATTGTCTAGATTGCATATGAAATCTTTACTAAAAAGCATTTGGTGCACCAAATACGGTATTAATATCGTTAGTAATATGTGATCTAATGCATTCCCAATTTTAAAATAGTGTATAACATTTTTTAAAATAATTTAATGAAAAAATATAAGGATTCTAATATATATTATTTATTAATTTATTAAATTTGATAAACGATGTTTACCTATCTAGTGGAGCGGCAGTATTAAATTCACTCGAATCGTAATCGCCATCGTGAATATCCATTGCTTCGTAGGCATCCTCGTTGAAGTTCTAGAAAATTAAAAAGAACACATTTATTTCACGTAGCTTATAGAAGACCAAGTGATGCATGGTACGTGATTACCAAGTAGCGTCACGCAAATATTATTATACAGAGAAACATACGTTAAGGCGATTCGCAGCCACGTGCAGAATATCGACGTGAGAGTAGTGCGTATAAATTATGTGTGGCGTTGCTGACAAGCATGCCCTTGTTTGAATATGCGAGAAGCATGAGACAGTGTAAGCACGAATGAGAAACGTATATCGCAACTTGAACACGGTTCACGCCTTGACAGCGAAATTTGATCAAAAAGGGCACCACTGCACAGCCTCTAGGTATGTGTACCTACTATCTTACTACGTATCTATACGTAAAGCCTAAAATTTTAATATATGATAAACAAGGGAACACAGAGATGCGCGTAGTAAAAGGTTGTGTTTTAGATATTTACAATATTTTTTAAAATATAACATCCTTTTTTTTAAGTTTAAGTTCAAATAACATTTGCCTATTATACAGCTCGTTATACGTTCATTGTTTAAAAATAATGGAAAAATCAAAAACATCACGAGCTATATTTTCAATTATGACAGCCATTGTAATTCAAAAACAATTCACCACTATTAAAAAAAAATGACGATAATATAGCATGCCGTAAATGATTTAATATTAGCTACAGCATATTCTACAATTAACACTTTAGACTTTTAATTATTGATTAGGAGTAATTTATAATTTAATAGTTTAATTTTGTTGGTAATTTTCCTTGAAAGTTTAGATAATTTATATCGCGAAGATACTTTATAAAATAGCTTAACTCGTCAACATTCAATTCTAAATAAGTAAATAAAGTTTATAGTGATTTCTTAAACAATAAAACTCTTTCTAACTATACTGGATCATCATGAAAGGGGATCGCATTGATCTGTCTTATAGAAAAATGCATAACAATCAAATTTTGTTAGGTGTGAGTGAATTTCACGCTAAGTTCCAGACAATTCCCTAAAGCTTATACGTTTCTTTTTATCATGTTTATTTCAATAAATTCTCTTTCAAGAACCATTTCCTGTCTTTTTCCATCATAGTACCTTTTCAATAGTTTTATTTTTGGAATCCGTTGATGAAAAAACATCAAGAGCGCATAAATATTTTAGACTTTATTGTAAGACAAATTCTATCGACATTATTTTCAATGACCCAACACTTTCGGCCTGAATGAACTTTAATTTTTTTTTTTTAATACATTCGATCGTGATATCGTTTTAAAATTATTTTAAAATATTTTCTCGTATTTTGCATATGTGCAAACACATTGGTTCAAAATTGATGAAGTCTGTTAAACGTCGACTATCGACCACAACATATTTGGTATGAATTTAATGTCACTGTTTTGTTGATTATTTTAATTGTTTAGAAGTGTCAGATTTTTAGCGTCAATTGTATGAAGTTGAGAATAAAATAAAATATAACGGTTTATAAATAAAGCTTCTATTTAAAAAACACGCACACAACACAAAAACACAAACATAGCGTGAAGTCTATTTTCCTAATTACTAAAAGTTAATTCGAATATATGACACAAAATGTATAATATAATTATTTAATCTGATAAAATAATGTTTTAAATTTGGTAGTGACTGATTCAATTTTTTAAATTCAATATTAAAAACATGCGAACAACGCGCTGAAATTAAAAGTGAGTGAATTTTTATAAAATTGGTTTACGCATATCAATGAGTACAAATTCAATTGGTGGAAATCATAGTGGATTAAATCTGGTGTCATGGCAGTATAAATATAGCCAGAGAATTAGTTTAACCTTTCTATATGATTGCTAATGAAATATAAACTAAAAAATCTATTTCAGTTTGAAGGTTTTATCAGATTTTATAAAGTTCAACAGTTCTGAACCGCTCATATGTGTATTTTATAAGTTTGCGATAAACACTGCAGCATTGAAAAGTTTTTAATAGGAACAAAGTGAAAGAAGTTTAACGGGGAATGTAATATTTTAACGCGAAGCTTACTGAGAATACACACGATAAACACGCTTTATTTTTTTATTTATTTCATTGCGGGATATTTTGAATCTCACATTATGTCGCCATCTAGAGTTAAAATATTTAACTTGTTGCAGTTGTCATGTTTTGTAGCTCTAATACCACTGCATGTGTGGTGTTATGCATTATCTTATTAAAATTATATTTGTGTTTAAGGTATAACATTTAAAATTTTCTAATATATACTATTTAGCTGAGTTTTAAATAATTTGTGTGTTTGGCAAAGAAACTGAATACGAACATATTGATTGAGATGAAGTTCTGTATACAAATACAGGATCAAAGGTAGGACTTTTCATTAAATATAAAAGTTAAATATATTACAAAAATTAAATTAAAAAAAATGCTTCAGTTACTGCTAAATTAAATAAATAATTATATCATATTCGATCCTACTTTGAGTAACTAGGAAACTTTTAAAGGAAAATTGTGTTTGTTGAAGATTTATAAAACATAAGTTGTAAATTGCTGTTCAAATATATTTGATCTGTTAAAGTGTTTTATTTGTTGTGAAGAACATATTCATTAGGTCTTCATACTACCAGATGATTACCATCGGAAGCATGTAAATTTTCGCATATTTGATAAATGGCGCGAAATATAAAATTTGTGCATTTCGGTAAAGTTTTGATAGATCGGTTAGATAATATTCCGGAAAGTTTGCTCTGTGAACATTTTTCACTCATGCGCTTTTATTTTTTATTTGTAATTACGCCAGCCAAATACTGTAATTACATTAAGTGTTTACGAAAATAGTTTTAAATTCATAATTGTGCTATTTTAATGATGCAGAGTCTTAATAGGAGTTTAGATTTTTTTTCTCAAATAGATATTGTAAATTTCGAACTAGATTCTTAAATAAGCATTTATTAATTTATGGAATGTGTGAGGTTTAACAGTGGTAACGAAATAGTTTTCTGTGATATTCCTCGATGAGCTATTGAATCACCGTAGGTAATATGGAGATCTAATCATGATTACGTGATGAGCGCAAATGAACCCGGCCACGATCGTTTGTCGCTGTCACCGTTATCTGAATACTGGAACGCTTTCTGAATTTAACTACTGCGCCTGCAGAAATGGAACAAACTACATACATATCCTATATACCCAACCTAACTCAGATCCTCGCACATTTAATGTCACAAGCAATCCTTGTATGTAACTTTCGTAGAAGTTTTCTGGTTGAACCGAGGTCAATGCTCATATGCAGTCATGGAAAAAACGGCTTGATATTATATAATAGACTGCAAATGACGATCGATTATGAGACGATGATGCCCAGTGAATCATATATGAATACCCATGTTATTGGTTTAGATGTAGCATGCGCAATCTTTTTGCATGGCAGCCCCGAGGAAATGATTTCGAAGTTTACGATGACCCTACGTGTATTGTGCGTGTATTCTATTCTTTGTTATTAACTTCAGATGAGTTCTTACTCATATAGATCGTCTGAGCTAACATCGATTTACCAAACAAACATATCTAATCTTGTGAACAATACCAGGAGTGCAGCACAAATAAAGTATATTGGTTTATTTATTAAAACATGTTAAAAACATATTACAGATTTGAACAGTTTAAAATAACTCGTATAGCAAATGTTTGCCAATAAATATGAATTGTTATATTATTTATCACAACTTTGTGACAATTATGTTTTATTCTATAATGTCTCGTCAATAATGGTTCAACATTATTTAACTAAATATCTATACTGGCCCGCACTGAACTTTCTCATACCTAATAGGTTTATTTTGTTTACATAGGCTTAATAATTTTAAAATAATTAAAAAAAAAATGCAATTATTCACACATACAAGTAATTATTATGGCCATATTTTACTAAATTTTATTTTCGAATTTCGATTTACGATTCGTCAAAAAGTGTTTTCATAATTTCGAGTTTGATAATTTTCATTCGTATCACAAAGTAAAAATAACGGTGCCTTACAAGCGTATTTATGTTTTTTTAAATATTATCAGGTAATATTTCATAAAATAGATTGTGAGTTAAAATAAAGTTTAAAATCTATTCCGTTCTGATATGATTGTGACAAAAGTAATTGTTTTTTTTAAATTACATTAGTTCTAAAAATATATTCCTACATTATAAGCTTTTATATATATTGTGTATATGTGTTTTTTTTTTTTGTTGAAATCAATATACGATCAATGTTACACACTGTTACGCTTCCACAATTATTCGAATTGACTACGAAATGATTCCTTAGTCAACATTATAAATTTATTTAAAGTAAAATTGTAATAACAACGTAAATATACAAGCGAGCGTTAGTGCCGACACGCATTACGAAAAAAACCAAATTTAACTCCTATATCCTTAATTATTAGTCACATTCTCGTATATTAGTAGTAGTTGTTTACGATGGGTAATGTTCGATAACTTCAACTGGCAAATAACTTTCAATGTTAACATTAACTAATTACTACTCAGCAAATATTTGATTATTAAAATGTCGCAATATTGATTTTTCTTTTAATTTACAGTAGCACTGGACACGTGCACATCAGTTATTCAAATGTCAAGAAAATCGTGAGTTTCCTTTCGTATACACCGAGACAAATGGTAAGAAAATTAAATATATTGTTTGAGATTTACGCGCGTATTCATTAAGAAAATAATTCTATACTAAAGTTATACTAAATTTCCATCCGCTTTTAATTAAAGTACAATTAGATAAGATTTTTTTTTTATTATGCCTAATCTAAGTCTGAAATTATTAGTTAGTGTTCATTATTGTTTAAACTAGAAACGAATGCAATTGCTGAAAAATATGTCTAGATATTTACTAGTGGCACCCTAAATAAAAATCATTTAAATATATACGAATGAAAAAAGCGGAGACACGGCTATGAACTGTCAAATAATAGAGCTTTATATTCAATAACTTTGGTAACTCTGCTAGGGATGTTCAGTCTCCCAAACGTAATATAAAGAAAGCCGCTACGATTTTTCTTTCCAGCCATATCTAGACAAACTTTATCTTTTATTATTTGTATTTAAACTATAATTGCTTATTTCGTCAATTGTATCAGAGTTAGAAAAGAAATTCGAATATAACTAATACTAAAATAATTACAACACACGAACTAGCGTTGCTAAAATAATTGTGTTTTAAAATAAAGATGTCACTAAAATGGTAATTTAACACAGCCAAAAAGAATACAAACTAAAGGAACTATCAAACTGAAATGCAGGATTGCCAACGGCATTGTGGGAGTTTCCTATTTGCAAGTGTTACCAAATTAAATCTTACACAATGTAGGCAACTCTTCGTCTGTAAATCACTGAAATACGAATAATGACATTACGTGTGTAAGGCGTGTGTTACTTGTATAATTACGAATTAATATATTTTAATTAAAAAGTTACAGGTTAATAATAGTTGGGAAATAATTAAAACTTTCATAATAAAATGCATTGATGTAGAGTTAGATTACTTATTAATAATCAGATTCAAAACGTAATCAGTTATTCAATAGCCGCACAAATAACTAGAAGCTTTACATACATTCTTATTCTTCGCCATTTGTGATTCAACACAACCAACATTACATGTAGTTATTACGCCTTCTTGATGTTAGTAGATATGCGAATGAGAGATAGACAAATAAAGGGGTAGACATATTATCTAATCATACTATAGATCATGGTTAGACGTACTACACATAATTTAGATAGTGTGTGACGTTTGTTTCTCATTAATATATAGTTATTATGTACTTGCATGTAATTACTTTGAATAAAATCATCTCTAGTGCAAAACACGTAACGCTACTAATTATGGTTTTGTTCTGAATAGCATAGCAACTAGTTGACAGCGTATGTTGCTATTGACACTGCTATACAGCGTCACTAATGAACGCGTTGTTTTCTTTAAGTTAGCATTAACACTCTTAAAAACTAACTTAAAGGCGTCAGAAATTTTTATTTTAGAAATATTTTTTAAAATTTATATTAATTATAATAAAATATTGTATAGTGTCTTAGTTACAAAGAAATATTAGGCTTACTCTTTGGTGGAATTGATAAAAAAATTAAACTAAATTTGTAAAATCCATTAAATATTAAAACATTCTAAAAATGTGATAAACTTTGGTAAGCTCAAAATAGGTTAGTTTTATTTGGATTTAAGTTATTTAATACTAAATTATAAATTGGTACAAGTTATTCAAGTTATGAAATGAATGTGTGAGTTTGAGAGTTTTAAAAATAATTGAATTGAATGATAAATTCGGTACGAGGAAGATTATTTTGTGTTATCGATACGAAGCTGAATTTTCAAGAGAAAATGAGACAATAGAAGCGCAAGTGAGTGATGACTTCGATGCATTCGCAATGACGCGACGCAATTTCGAGGATCGCGCAAATGTGAATGTATGTATTACATGCCCGACCGAAATGATTTTGAGAGCAGAAGCGTCTGAGCCGACGCTGAGTGAATCACGGCTTAGTGAAATTGCAATGGGCGATGGAATGTTTGGGAAACGCGTGCGATGCTTATACAATGATGCCGATGCTGCGATAGTGTTAGTTTTAGTGATGGCGGTGATGATGGTGATGTTCGGTGGATTAACTTACGTAATCGCTGTATGCAGGAGTTGGATACTGGCATGGGAAACACTCCATGTACGATACACCGTTGTCTTGCGCGTTACACTCGCATGTTTGGCATTCGCACGGTTTTGCTGTTACAGCAACACGCTTCGCAAATACCGATGCGAACTTCTTAACTGCGTTGCGTTTGTCCCCCTCGAGTTTCTTTCCCGTGAACACCGTTCCTGAAATAGTATTTTCTTTCATCATACAACAATACAACTGATATATTACTGTCCGTGTTCATAAACAACAAATGAATACACGAACCATAAATCTTTGCTTTCAAAATAACGGATTATTAACGTAAATATGACAACCAAAATAGCAACAAAATCTAACACATTTAATCAATTTCACTGACGGATCCATCTTTTTATCTAACTCAAACTACAGTAAGATATATTTTAAATTACACACATACACACACACACTTTCCGATACAAATATATACATATAAATAAATATCGCTATATCATTGTCAGGGAATTTAATATCAATTTTTCAAAACAAAACAAAAATTGATATTTCTGTATCATTATATTGTATGGTACTAGCGACAGGATATATTTTCTGTATTTTCTTTCTGACTCAATTTCCTGAAGTCTTTCAAATTCCATTATATACGCCAGTCAACAAATTCATTTTCTTGATTATATTCAATGCGTAGTATTAAATAGCTTTACGTCCAATAAATCGTTTCGAATTTTAGACTTGGTGCTTCAATAATATGCAATAAATTATTTCACTTTATACCTAGCTATTTTATGTACATGCTTAGCACGACGCAATTGGTGAATGTTCTTACATGCATGCTGCGCGTTTATATTGGGATTAGTGCAAAAGTTTGGAGTACAGTTGCATTAAGTTTTTAGGTCTGTTCGTTTATCCTGCACTAACTTGTTGCACAAAATGTATGAAAACGGGATTACTAAGTAATTTAAGTTACTTTTCTTATCAATACATCACAGACATGGTCATAAGTATGTTGACAATTTTCATAACATTTTCAGTAAATATATTGACATTTAAAATTGTATCGATCAGAAAATGTAAGACAAACGTACAGATCATTTATATGCACGATATACCATCGGAGTGACTTTTACTTCAGCACTTTATACACTGAACATACACGACAATTAAATTACGATTAGAATATACGTCTCGCAAGTAAAATACTCCATTTATTATAAAATGAGTTGGAGCATTTATCAAAAGCTTAAATTTCATCTACTTTTGTTATTTTTAACTAGATAACAAAATAGCGATTTAAATGCGTCCGGAGCATAACAAAAATTAAAATTATATAAATACAATTTAACATAAAGATGCAAAAGATATTAAATTGAAAATATTTGACGTGGAATAAAATGAGTCTGAGGTAGTGATGAATTGTAAAACGTAGGTTTATAATATTTTGAGTTGGAATTCTATTTCGCTGATTGTTATGTAAATAGCAATGGTATAAATAAAATAGGTTACTGTTCATTAAACGGAAATCAATTACCTAGGAGTACAACGTGAACTTACACCAATTTGTTTAAGTGTTTCATGTGTAGGGAAACTATCTATGCACTTAAAGGAACAATGAACAATTGCAATTTATTGTGGTTGGAACGTCGGTATTTGTAAGTTGCCATAATATCGAATATATTTGATTAGATTAAAATTGTTATTTGTGGTGTAGCATATCCATCAATTAATAAACGTGTTAAAAACCAAAAAGACAGTGAAATAATTGAATAGTCAGATAATGGAACGACATAGAAAAGGGTCAATTACAGAAAAATACGACATAGTGAATCCGCAAATAAAAGTGGAAATAATGATATTTGGATAGTGGGAACGTGCAGGTGCACATCCATGCGTCCGTTTGTTGATTTGCACGTATATACATTGGATGTTGGAGACCAGACCTCCGCACGACCACCTCCCGCTCCCAAAACCTGAACGTCCATTACATTGTTTGACATGTTGTGGTTCGCTTTTGCGTGAGTTCACTGGAGCGGACACTACACACCCTCTCTGTCCAGATTCGTTTCAAGGAACAAGCACGTTGAGTATTCATAGATAATGTGTACCGACCATACATACGCACATACCATAATGCCACTGAACATACAACTTACCGTTTGTTTCTAAAGCAAGAGGAGCACAGTACCCCAGTACTGACTTGGGTGGTTTTACTTGTCTTCTGAGTTCTGCATCACCTTTCAGTCCCTTACCATCTTTTTTCGTGTACGCTAAACTGCTGTCCATACCTGCACAGAAACAACATTTTCTCAATTATTTTTTGATTATTAGTTACAAAATACAAATCAAATTATAAAAGATTTAAGCATAACATTTGGTTTGGGTTGAAGCGAATTCCAACATGGAATTATCAATTAGATGTGATATAGTCCTTGGCAAATAGATATGAAGGGATTTATTAAAAGATTGAGGATTTAATATTAAGCGATATTGCACATTGAAGGACTACGATAATTGCTAATATGGCTTTGCGAGACGAGCTGTTGGCTTTGGAATTATTATACTTGAATTACAATATTGTTATCCAGCTAATAATTTCAAATTAAATGCGTACTATATATCTCAAAGTGATAATGAATTTGGCTTTTGCAACAGGAGCAAGCATAAGTGGTTATAATTGTTAATTTACATTGTGCGCGGTGCTACGAAAGTACAGCGAATATACATATATCTCAACGATAGGTAATTTAGTCGCAATGTCGGTGACGTAGGTTATAATTTGCGTATCCCCCAGCAAGAGCAAGCATGTTGCCATGAAAGGGAAAGCACGTGTCACGCGGTGTACGTATACGTGCGTACCAAATGAGAACTTGGTACAAAGCCGTAGGTTAAGTGGTCGTGCTAAGGGCGCTCTACCCTCTTCTGCTCATGCAGAGTTTGCTAACAAACTCAGTCACACCGTGTATGTATGTAAGTATGTATATATGCATGGATGTATGGGATATGGCTTCCTGAGAATGCGATATGCTAGAAAGTAATAGTAGTACGGTTGCCACATGATCGCCGATATATTGGCGGAGGTAAACCACATACCGAAAAGGCGCGTACCTATATAGTTTATTGCTCACTTGCAACATAAATTTACTATTATTTGCGCATGCGTCAAGCGCACTCAACGGCCACGTAGATTTACATTCGGTAAACTAAACATGACACCGCCAAAAGTGACTACATTCAAGTTTATACCTTGTTTGCTTGAACCATTAAAGTAAGCGGGTATGACACGCACTCGAAAGACTTTGATGGAATGGAATTTCTGGGGCTTGCATTTGCGAATACAGGTCTATATTACTAGTTAAACACAAGTCCATGATAATTTAAAAGAATTTTTTTGCTTTTAATGGAAGTTAACATTTAATAAACTCCACATAATAAAAATTCAGAATACAATTTTTCATGTTTATTAGTGATCATAAACAAAAATTAATTACTTAAATTTACAAGATGTATGTCACAGTGTAAATTACCCTTACATACAAAAATAAAATAATAATCCTGTGTAATAAATATTAAAAAAAAAAAAAATTAATTTTCATTTTCTATGGTAAATATATTTCCGGAAACTATAAAAAATTCTATATATCTCTATATATACAATACGTGATTAAGGTTTTTAAAATATCTATTTAATAATTGTCAGATCATTAATTTCCATATGAATACAGTTTTTTTAGCAACCGTCAAAACGCAAGCACTAAATTCCTACAACTGTACGTTGAATTTTAAAGCATACAATTTGTAGTTCAATAAAATTCCGTAAGAGCACTTCGACAGACACCTTAAAAGCGTTATACATATAAACCAGATATTTAAAGTTAAGGGCAAGATAAAATCGTAAATTTATATTTTAAAAGTCATAACGTTACAGCTTACACAAACCAGTCTTTTAATGTTACAAATACGTTTCATTTTATATATATATTATTTCTGGTATTATTAATCTTTTTTGAAACTATGAAAATAAAAATTAAACAATTCTATATATGTGAGGTTTATTATTGAATAGAGCTGACACTCATCCCGGCTTCACCGGAACAGTGCAGGAAACACATGTCCAGCGAGAATAAATATATAGTATGGGTTTTATAGCGGAATGAACTAAAATACTGATAATTAATATTGTCTGCAATATTCACTGCAGGATTAATAAAAATTAATTCGCTTGTTATGTTAATGACTAGTATATAACATATTTATTGTAATCGAGTTTATATAATGTAAATGGTATGTTAATTGTTTACAGCAATTATATTAAACGTTATCAATAATAATACATTTATCTATTTTTGAGTCTGACGTTTTGTTTAAATATAGTGTATTCGTTAATTATTTATCTTGTTTTATTTGTGGTTCATAACAAGCGCTGTATCTAGCAATGCTCACAGCTTATCTATATTGTGCCGATTTTACTTTCTTATACGAATATATATAAAGAATATAGTAATTATAAAAATTGTTGAACTCGAGAGAGCGGGCGCGCGCGTGTATGTGTGTATGTGTGTGTGTGTGTATGTCTGTCTGTCTGTCTATGAGCGGCCTACAGTAAAGTAAAATGGTGTAACTATAAACTTAAGACTTATATATGATCCAAAAGTGTGCCTTTTATTTTTGAAACGAATATTCAATTATATTTAGAACCTAAATGGTTCCTAGAAGAGCAGTATTTGTATTTATAAATGTGTGTACAAAAAAGTTTAAAATTTCTATCAAAACAGTCTATAATACTGAGAATAGGAACACCTAAGCTTTTACATAGGATGAGCTAAAACTAGATGTTGATGTTATCTATATAGTGAAGCAACATTTTCAGTAAATTTTAATAAGAAACTACACATAGATCGATGTTCATAAATAAATTTCAACAGTGTTTGAAGCCAATTTTAGTTCGAATGGAATTCAAGTCGAATAGAGTAAATTGGTGAAAAATGACAGCCATTTTATTGAATGATTTCGCAAATTGTTTTTGAATGAAGTTCTTGTTGGTATTTTAAATGAAATGCACGTTCATGCTTATTTACGAACATTTTGTTTATTTCCGAGTAAAAAGGGGGCATAGCATACTCATACATGAAAAGATAGAAGGCAGGAATGTAAGATATGCTAGATTGTATTTTCCGCATTGAATCTCGAGTGTGTTCGTTTTTTTATCTGTGAGAGCGAACAAATGAACCATGAAAGGGAACTGGGCGCATCGGACCGTGCGTAGGGCGTCTCCGCTACGAGATCTATGGTAGTCGAGCTGCCTGCCTGCCTGCCTGCCTGACGTAGGCGAGCGAGTAACACAATGTTCGAAGGACCAACGGTCTGTGGTTCAAGTACTAAAGTAGGACGAGCGAACGAGGCTCACTTCACCACTACCTAAGCAACGCAAGCCTACGTGGATTTTTTTCTCGTTCCAGTAAGTGTCGACGGCAGCGCCAACTCTACATACATACCTATACATACATAGTAGACTGCAATACACGCATTCATGTTTAGTGTTTTATGTGACGGTCATTACGTGTCGTTGTTACCAAGCCGGAGTATCCTCTCGTTTCATTCTTGCAGAAATTGTATACCATTTTTCTCTATTTTCTTTCTTTGTCCTTTGTGCTCTCCCAGTCAGACACAGTTGGGGTTAGCTGTATTGTATGGATTTGTGCTGCGATAAACGCATAAAAGCAACCACGGTGATATCAATGTGGCTGATGGTTAGGGTGACGATCATAAGTTTGATTGTGCACGTGACCGCAGGGAACACTACTATATTTATATACTTATATATACATTAACGACAACTATTAAAGGCGTTGTGATACGAAGGGTGCGAATTGCATAATATTCTACAGTAATGATATAATACACAAGCTACATATGCGGGAAACTACTTTATTATCGATCCGATTCCATTTTTCTCTGAACCTATATTTATATTTTATTATTTCTATCTACGAAATATAATATTGCAAATGGTATGATTACCCTACTTCGAATTGCACTACTATTTATTCTAATAGAAAAAGAGTATTACTAGAACAAGTAAAAATATTTTAATTTTTTTCTACTATTTTTGCAACAGAAACTTCAATAATAAAACTCGTTTTAAAAAATGATTAAATAAATGAGTGTGTGTGTGCGCTAGTGAGTGACTGAGAGCTCTAGAGCCTAAACGGTTGAACTGACTGCACTTACAACAAAATAGTTTTGATAAAAAAGAAAATTTCATTGCAGCAATATATAAGTAATTTAATGTAATACATCATATTGCATTTTCATAGAAAGCTATACAGTATTTGAAATGTACAATGTTAGTGTGCATTGAAATCATTCTCTTTAAAATGTTGTTTTGTAAACAAGTACCTGTACAGGAGGTGGTATTAAAAACGGTTATTTTTTAGTTGCGCAAATGGCATAAAAACTATTATGTAGTTTGTGTATAGTACCTATATTAAGACCACTTGTGTGCATCGTACAATGGTAGTGGCATATAAAAATGCTAATAACATGGAAACGGATACATAACAAATATAAATAATGATAGTAAGTAATAATAATGAGCCTCTATAAATAGAAGAAATGCTAGTGAAAATAAACCGGGTAGTTTTCGAACGGAATTTTTAATTCATAACAGGAAACCGTATAATTTCCTCTTAGTATGCATGCTGCTGGCTTTGTTATTTAATGCTGTCGCAATATATTTTAGAAGTTTTTTAAAACATTTCGTTGTAATTGAATTTGGCTGCTTAACAAGGCGTAAAATAACACAGTTTCTGTACATGGGACTAAGTGGCCAGCGGTGGGCTCATTTATGCGAATGTATTCCGTTTTGTTGTCCATGCATGCACACTAAAGACTGTAACTACTATACTATAGGCACAAACTGTTCATATAATATATTCTAAAAGTTTTTCTTTTGTTACTATATATGAAATATTTACTAGGATGTATGGAAATACTAAAGAGCTATGTACAATTGACATTAGAGTATGCTTTGTAAAATAGTATATATATATATATATATATATATATATATATATATATATATATATATATATATATATATATATATATATATATATATATATATATATATATATATATGTGTGTGTGTGTGTGTGTACGTATTATTTCATGCTTATTATGATAAAACTTGATCGTGTCTAATAAATAAACTCACCCAAATGAAATAACATAACGGAGGGTACGTATGTATGTAATATGTAGTAACTAACCAGATTCGCAATATGGGACCTTCTAATATTGACGTGAATTAACATAAATTTTAATAGGGGAAGCCATCGGCGGTGTAACTAGAATCTCCCGTTGGCATTTCAATCCTGACCTGTGCGATTACGCGGTGTACCACCACGGTCTCTATATTAAGTCCATGTGTTCATTTAGTTGAGCGTACGATTGCTCGTTCGAACTATTCACCCCCTTGGCCACAGTTGAAAGGCGGGTTGGGTAGGAATGAAGCGGCGCGTAAGGTGAGGAAGGCAGGAAGAACGAACGTTTCGCCAGTCAGCCAGCCAGCCAGCCAACCAACCATTCGGTCGATCGTTGGGTGAAACCGGTGGAATAGGAATAGAACGCACGGTGTGGCATGACGTTGCAGGGCATGGTATGGCATAGTGTGGCATGGTGCGGCGTGGTGTGGCGTGGTGTGGTGTGGCGTGGCGTGGCGTGGCGTGGTGCGATGCTCTGACTTCGAGTCAGCAACGGGCCGTTTAAATAATATTCGAGCGAGCTGGTGTGCACAGGCCGTGTGCTGTGCTATTCTGTGCCATGCTGTGTCGAGGAGCATCGCGGAACCGAGAGTTTAATTGTCGGGCAAAGTTGCCTCTCTCGTTGGATGGGCATATTTAAACAAGTAATGGCAGCGGCGTCGGTTTACATTGTTCTCGCCCGGAAGCGACCGTAAATCATGTGATTTGAGCCAGCAGAGAACGTGCATAATCCGGGAAATGCTTTCATGGTTTGCATTCTTCGTGTAATTGTCTTTTTAATGAGAACGTAATTTATTTGCTGGCGCGAGCGCGCGCGTCTGGCCTCGTTCGTCCCGACCCGTCCTCATTCGTTTAGCTCGACGCTACTGCTCTCGTCGACGTTTTGGATTGACATGCAAGCGCACGTGAGTCGCAAATTGAACATTTACAACTGAACCAGTAGAACCATCGTGTATACAGATACAAATACTCAACTCACTCATTCCAAAAACTCCCAATACCCACCGATACAATACGACACGACACGACAAGACACGACGCGACATGACACGACGCGATACGACGGATGCTTACATAAATAAGCACGCTGCGCACTCCTATTGGGCTAGTTTATTTTACTGAATGAATTACCAATTTAATTAGAAAGAATAATTTGAGAAATGAAACGTCAGTGGCTAATGGTGGGTAGACAATGAAGTAAATGGAATTAAACGTGGATATAAATAAACTCTGATTGAAATTTGTGCTTGCTTGGTAGATGAATGCATAGTTTGTTAAATAGCCCGAGACACTCAGACACCCACTTTTGCTATATACCAACAAAACGGTTCCCTGATTATCCCGCATAATAAACGCTGTTGATTAATTACATTCGAATGCTATTTTTATTCTCAAATTAAATAATGTAAGTAATAAAATGTATGCACATTGTTTAGTGTCGATATGAATTACGGTTAGAAAGTTTACATTTGAGATATGATGTATGTACATGAATGTTGAGCATGCCATTGTTTTGATAAGTTAAAGCAACACTTCTGCCGCAGCCGAAGTAATTTCGTGTGCAAGCAAAAATAAATATACAAGTACAAGACATTCACTCACCGAAGAAAACTTTGTTCATCCTAGTCTTCTCAAGGTGGAACTCTTCGTTCATTAATATGTGCAGTGTGATGTCGTTCTCAAGAAGCAACTGGTGCAGTACCGGGTAGTCAAGCTGAAAAAGTAATTACAACAAAATAACGCTTTATATTTGCAGAGATTCAGGTCGCCGGAAATTTACGTTAAAAACCGCCGTATCTTACAAATGCATGTACCTATATTATCTAACGTGAGCGTAATATAAAAATAAAAAAAACATTTGAATAGAACCCCTGACAAGTGTTAAACTGTTTTCAAAGTGTTACTGCTTACGTGATGCGAGCTCAGACATGAATTCTATAGTTAGATATTAAAACTAGACACCAAAAAGATTTGGAGTGAGAAAAGAGCGGCGGGAAACTTCCGGTTGAAGAAGCACCTGTGCCACCCGGGCACTCATAAACCTGGACAGCTATGGATGTGCGCGTGAACAACGTGCGTGACGCGGTTCAGAGCGCTTAACACACAGGAAGCAAGGCAAGGAATCTAGCGCTTTTCCGCGCACTGGATATGTCACGTAATCGGAAAATTAATTTTGATAGCTTTAATAACCGTACACCTAGAAATCTCAAGCTTGCACTTGATTTCTCTCGATAGATTATAAATTAATTTAATATTGTTTCCCGTGTAGCGCGTTTAGGTACGCTGTTAACCGACGAAATTAATGGTTGCGTTAGGGTGAACTTAAACTAATTACCGAAATTTATACTTAACCATAATATCTTACTTTCATTTTGGATGTGTCACAGTCTGTGCATGGTAGAAGAATAAACGTTTTCGATGCTCCCGGTCTAAAAACTAATTGCGCGGCGAAGTTGATTGCGCCAAAAATATCCGAGTTACCATTTCCTGCGAAAGTACAAGCATAAACAAACCATGAAGCAACCACATTTGTGTTTGTTTTCATTTCGTTATTACGCGATATCAGCACTAATTTCATTCGAATAAAATGTTATACTTTACCGACTGGAATATTTTCGAAATAAAATGGGATCTGCTGATGTGTTGTGAAAATTTCGTTATTGATTATAATGCTACGTGGCTCATCCCAAACGCCATCGCCACCAAATACCACAACGGAGTATCTGAAATGTTCAGACATTCATTTAGAATTGAAATTATTGAAATGATGTAAACGTGTTACTTGTTATAAATAGATACCTGTTTCCCGTTAGACCCAAGTCTGAGAACTCTTTTTGCAACAGTGATACCAGTGAATCTAAGTTTCGTTTTTGTTTTATATTTTTGTTGCAATCTTTCGCTTCGATTAAGAAAACCAGATCGGTGGTTAATGGTACATCTTGATTTTCAAGTCGTACGATTTCGCCTTCTTTAACTTCAGTGCCATTTGGAAGATAACATCTATGAATGTATAGAAAAAAGCAATATAATACGTAAAGTGCTATCTATTAACTCGGCGTGATTTCATTACTTAACGCAAACGTCTGGAATGCGCAGTGGAGTGTTATCCACCGTACATGTTTGTATGTAGGCGACCGCGCTGGTACAAGCACGCATTTCCGATCCACTATTCAGGCACATTTGGTGGAATGGTGCCGTGTGCACACGCTGGAAGCATGCATTGAACGGCGATACTTTGCTGGTGAACAATGAGTCGCAAAGTTCAACGATAGACGGGTCCGGTTCGACAATCTCCACGGCCTGATTTGTCACTGTACTACATGTCCGTGGCTGCAACGACCAGCTTTGCGTAAATCGACCAACGTGAGGTACGACACGGTTACTAGATGCGAGGAAATCGTCACTAGGCTCGTTGTTTATTGTTCCCCAAAGGCCAGCCGTTTTCCCGAAGTAGTAACCTGTACCGAGCATGTTAAATATATTGCACTTGAAACAGAAATAACAGATAAAAGAATCAAGTGTCAATGTCAACGTCCAACTAACCGGATACATCCAGCATGCACACATCGAATTTCATATTACAGCGCAGTGTGAAACCGGACTTGCTATCAACCGTTAAAATATCCGCTTCTTGGAAAATAATTGCATTTTCAAGTTGAACCGGCAAGCGATTCACTGTGGCGTTTTCAATAGCAACCGTCTAAACATTGAATAAATATTGATTAAAAGTGAAATTGGAGTAGGTATATATATATATATATATATATATATATATATATATATATATATATATATATATATATATATATATATATATATATATATATAACATACATATATACTATATACTATATATATGACATACGTTTGCGAATAAATCTATGTGCACTGTTCGGTGAATCGTGCCATTCCGCAGTAGTAGGTGAATTTGGTGAGTCCGTCCTTTTGTGTCGGGATTGTATGTAATAGCCATGGAAAAATTCCTGTCCAGGAAGTCGTGCGCCAGCAGATATGTACATAAGCCACTGAATTCATAGAATTGTTTGTCGAATGTCATGTAGTGTTGCGAGCCGGCGATCATCGCATGTGCCGTGAACGGTGGAAACCAGTCTTTTGGATCTGTGTACGGTTTGTAGTCATAGTATAGCGCCCAGAATGTTGTGTTGGAGCTGACAAAGTAGTTCTGTAGATCGCTCAGTGCTTTGTATTCCGGTATTTCCTAAAATGAGAAATCTAAGTATAGAACGTGCACTCGTGCGTGTGCTAATGGAGTTTCTCACTTCAAACTTGGGCGTCTCGTTAAAGGCATGCCAAGACAGTGGTAATTTTTGCTCTAAATGTAGGATTCCCTGTTTCGGTTCAAAAACGAATTTCGTTTTGGCTTCACGATACCTGTAATACTCACCGGATATCAATACATAGGTATATATACATATTTATATAGAACAAAACATCAATACACTACATTTCTGTGTAGTGTGTGTGTGACCTACCTATTTTCCGCTTGCAGTGCCGTCATAGTAATATCTGTCAATTTCATATGTACCAATGTAACGAAATGTCGTGCTCTATTGCCTACGTCAAAATAATCATAGAACCATTTCAAATTCGTATACAATTCACCCCATTTCGATGTCACGTATTGTATGGACGGTACATCTTTCAATTTCTGCAGGTCGTTAATAATTTCCATTGCAATATCTTTAAGCTCCTTGCCGAATGGCACCATTGCTGCATACTTTTTCTTCAAGAAATTTATTACTAAATTCGAATACTTGTAGATGAGAGTGATTGCGTCATTTTGTGTGTAGTCTTTGTATAATCTGTCTAAATCTTGAGTAAGCATAGAAAATTTACTAAAGTAAGGTGACTCGACGATTTCACTGGTGTGTTTGTAAAGAAAATCTGAAAAGAAATGCCAGTATTTGCGCTGTTGTCAATTTTGTCACATGCCGTGTATTATGTGTTATGTGCGAGAGACAATGGAAAACAGTACAATACACTTACCTAACACCTCTTTGCTTGCCTGGTAAACGACCGTTTCGACATAATGCGCGAATGTGATAAAAGCAGGCTCGATTTTCTGTAACATCTTCCGCCAGTTTTCCACCGCCGTGACGTACATCTGATCCCACAGGTTTTCTATGTACGTTATAAACCAGACATGCATGTCTTTCACGAATTTGTCATACTTTTCTACGAACTTTTCCATGAGCGCGGATAACTGTTCAAGCGAGTCTCCTTTAACGAGACCGTTTATGAATTCCGCTGCCTTTTTGTAAGATTCCTTGACCTAAAAAAAAAAAATGTAAAGAAAAAACCGAGACGCCACACCACCCCAGTGGAAAATGTT
This sequence comes from Nebria salina, assembly GCA_944039245.1. Lineage (NCBI taxonomy): Eukaryota > Metazoa > Arthropoda > Insecta > Coleoptera > Carabidae > Nebria > Nebria salina. The sequence continues at coordinate 4,609,384 of OX063288.1, read as the reverse complement.
AAGTTTTTGCTTGTATTTTTGCGAAACGCTACCTCCCTCCATGCATTTGTACTTACTGTTTCTATTATCCATAGAATGCTTTTTCGAATTGCTTCACCCGATTCGCCCATAACTTCCCATATCTCGTTCACTATAGCTGGCAGTGATTCAATGTGTGATCGTATCGATAGCTCGTCGATCACATACATGCCGGCGCTCACAATATCACGGATATAGAATTCATTCGCATGATATGACTCATTTAAGAACGACTTCAATTCCGCCATATCGTCAACAAGAAGTTTCAGACCACTATTTTTTTTTTAGAAATTAAATATATATAGAGGTTATTTAAAATAATAGAGCATAAAATGTTCGTATTAAGCTTAAATCTGAATGTAATAAAATTAATGGAAAAAAAACCCTTAATTTTTTTTTGCTGATACTTCTCTACAAATATAAACGTGAATATTTTATATATAGATTAATTACTTTTTTATAATTTATAAATAGTTCTATCACGAATGATCTGTTTAATACATTTACGTAAAAATCCTTAATTATTTTTTTTTTTGTTGAAGCTTTTCTACAAAAATAAACTTGAATATTTTAAATTTAGATTAATTACTTCTTTATATTTATAAATAGTCCTATCCATTTAATACGTTTACGTCGGAGTTTTTAAGTCATGCGATAATAAATGTATTTATTTAATGAAATTTTCTGAGGTATAAAAAAAATTTTGGAAAAAATCAATTTTGCATTAAATGGGTCGATAGTAATGAGAGTTAAGATCGGTGCAAAAAATTGTTGCTTATTGTCATATTATGACTAATACACATACTCAATGTCATCTAAGAATTGTTGGACATTCGGTTTCGCATCCTCCCACACATCTTTGACAGCATCAGTTGTCTCCGAACGGATATAGGTCTTCCAGTAATCTAAATATTCCGTGAAATTGTTGTATAGATCCACGCTGGCAACTTTGACAGCTGTCTGTAATGCAAAACACCTCATCAGCGGCGGTAGTTTTATTGACCCAAACCACAAACCACTCTAACGTACAAAACAGACGTCGTTGCGGGTACGCTAGCTACCTGTATTATGTACTCGTGTATACTTCTATAAGTATCGTAATACAATGAATAAAAAGCAACCATAACAACACGAAAGGAATTCTTTTATATTTATTGCGCAGATGCATTATAAAACTACTTTCATCTAAAACGCGATATTTCATCTTGAACATTTGCTTTTTAAATCGTTGAATTTGTATGCACGGTATTTCGAATCGCTTTGTTTCATCATTTCAAGTAGCTTCTAGTATAGTGTCTCATAAAAATGTTACAATCAACTTAATTTTATCGTATCTTTGTTCTCATCTTTTGATGCAACAACATAAAAGCAATGTTTGAATATGCATTGTATTTGAGTAGATCGTCCACTTAACTAACTTGAAACTTAAATTACAATTTTGATTTATATATCGTTTAAAAATAAAAACATTATGCTGATTTTATTCACTGAGACACGAGCCAGATTTTAACATATTAAAATCTGGTTAATATTTCTCTTATTAAAATATAATTCCTTGTATCAATTATATGACAATAAACATATATAACTAAAATTTGAGATGGAAAACTATTTCTATATGATCTATAAGAGACTAGACTATTTTTATTTGGTCTGAGATTGGGATTGGATATTTTATTCAATAATATGAGTTTATAATGGATATTGTAGTTTTGTAATTCGAGAATGTATCTATAAAAATCCCCTACAGTAATTGTGCTATTATTTTTAATAAATAAACTGAAGAATGAGGTGAAGCAGTAGAACTAGCAATAACTGTTATTTTTATTTATTTCGCAATGTAATTCTCTTTCATAGCATAATATGAATATTTTGATATACGTAGGTATGTATGTACATATAGTATATGAAAAGATTGGTGGTTGTGGTTGTTTCAACTGTGTAGCAATTCACAGAGTGTAGTTATTTGTAGGTAAACTATGATTAAAGGAAATCTAAATCTATGTTACAAAGCATGTATGTATAATATAGCCATTGCATCTGTAAGGTCGTGCAGATTGCTTTACGTAACGGAAGGTTTACTGCGAATTGACCTATTATAGAGGTTTCGCGTAATATACAGTGTACGATCAATTTACATATAAATTCATGACGTAAGTTTCGGGCAAGTTTACGTACCTTGATGTCCGACTTAAGGTCTGGTCGCCAATTGAGACTGGACACAACGAGCCGGGAGTGATTGAGTCGCAAGAAATACGCAACATCAGATACACGAATATCTTCGTAGTCACGCCATACGTTGAACATGGCGCTGCGTGCGTCCGGTATAAAGCCATACATATGAAAACATTGGCTGCCATCTGTAAATCATCCGTTTTACTGATAAAGTCCATCGACATTTCACCTATGATTTCACTCGCATTGCACCAACGAAAATGGCGTGCGAACACACGACAACCAGTGAATGTTAAAGAATTATTCATACCTTCGGTCATGTTTAGTTCAACGCGTACCAGCTTTTCCCTGAAATTCAGGTAAAACTCGCCGGATGAGTTCACATCAGGACCTCGTATTACCGACACGTTCGCTGTATACAACGGAAACGAACCATCATATTTGGCCCATAAGTAAGACGTTTCCTGTCTTGTTTTTTTCTGGATATAAATAAAGAAGAAGACAAATGTGTGAGAAAAAATTCAAAAATTGCTATAGGTATACATTTGTAAAATTTTATTTGCTTTTATTATTCCACGTTGGGGTAATAGAATTTTAAATTTTGAAATATATCTTTTTATTTTTGTCCGTTGGGTTATAAAATTTCAAGTGTTTATAGAACGTGAAACAATTCGCTGTGCAAATATTTAACTCCAAATCATAAAAACGCTACTGAAATCTATATTTAATATCAACGATATATGTATGTAGATAATAACCGTAATTTAAGTTTTGGAGTCATTACAAACACATTTAACGTTCATATAACGCTAATTTTCTCCTATCCGCTTATGTTAATCTATTCATCGTAGACGCACAATTAAACCTCAAACACATGATATTGAAATGAAACATTTGACACGAGGCTAACATGGGTACGAGTTGCGGAATAGTTTGAAGTTTCATTAGTTGCTATGCCTGTGCTTCCGTAGGCGGACAACATTTTTCTCGGACAGTTATGCATATACATAAATGAAATGTTCAAATATATGTATTATATATATATATATATATATATATATATATATATATATATATATATAAATTGTAAATGTAGCATCTACATAAAAGACGATAATGAGAGAGACGACCGGGCAAATACGAACCGTGAACGCTGACGCGGACGTGGCCAGTCCCGTTGGGAATGATTTATGTGTTTTACGGTCCGAAGGTAATCAGTGCGGGTACAATTAATTGCTTATGGTGCCGGTTGGACCGGTCTGTTTGTCACGTGTGCAGGGCACGATTAGAGGTGGCGGTGTGAAGGTAGCCAAGCTATGTTATATACCATACCATACCATGCCATGCCCTGCCATGCCATACGATCCCTGCTATGCAATGCCTTGCCAAGCCTAGTCGAGGTAAGGCAAGGCGGCAGATGGAACATTATTGGCAAAAGTTGAAAACAGCATGGTCAACGGTGTACCTACCTCGTATTCAACTTCATAATTCTCAACGTCGACTTTGCAAAATATATCAGCCGATTGAAGTGGAAGATATGTGCGTTTATAGTGTGCGTTAGAATGTGCATGGTACAATTTACGTCGGAAATCCGTTTCTCCCTTGACCAACAGTTCAAGGTTCGTGGCGGGATGGCTGCCTGCCACCTCCAATGTGAAGTTTCTGACGGTGTCGTTCGAGTGGTCCTCGAGTGTCCCCGACAAACGCAGTTTCTTATCAGGGTCTGTTGAGTACACCACTTCAATCTGCACATCCGCGATTTTTATGTCATCTGTTAGATACTCGCCCATAAACGACACATTCTGAAAATAAACAAAAATTTATGTTGACACTTCACGCAAACACATCACGATATTAAATGCGTGGTCATCATTTATTCAAAACGATATTCAGATGACAATTGCGTGTGTGAAACAAGATGTTACCCTTTCAAAAGATGGATGTCTTATTTGCAATTCGACGAGTTGATGATTTGGTGCGGTAGTGTTTTTTCGCCAGTCGAATGATGCCTCGATGCTTTTTGCTCTCGATGCTTTATCCCACTCTAAACATGCTTCGGAATACAACGACGTATTGGTGACGCTGTACGATCCTAATAGAGTAAAGTTGCGACGCGGGTAGCTTACATTGATCTCTATCTGCTGAGCTTCTTTCGTCGCGTCCTGAATTACAACAGAATAATGCCTCGGATTAGCCTCATATACATCAATCTAACGACACTCATGGTTATATTTATTTACCCCACTCAACTCAACTGAGGTGACACCATTTATTTGTTTATTATATATACAAATAACACAACATAAAATAGAATAAATCTGAAAATATATGGCATTTTCTAAATATGCTAAAAACTGATATATGTCTGAATGAGGTGACACACATTTTATTTTACACACTGGTTCACCCTGATGTTACCTTTTTTTTATTTCGTATTTCGTCCATTTGGCCACCCTACTCACTGGGCAAACACATTTTTACGCTTGGTAAATAGAGGGTTAATTGAGAAATCAGAAATACTTTATAGAGGCATAAATGACGCTAGTAAAACTTGAGCATAGCGAACTAAAACAGCATGCAATATAAACATTATTTATGATGATATAATACACTATCGTAATAGCGATTATAACAACTTATCATAATTTAGAAGCATAGTGCTGCTAAAACGTGAAGGAAAATGTATAGACAAGATGATCACACGTGTATATTGACATACCTCTGTGTTATTGATTATGTCCAAATCATAAGCGAACCAGACAGTAGGTGCCAGCTGAAGGCGTGACTTTTGAATAAAACGCTTATCCTGCACATCGTAGTCCGCATCCAGGGTGACCGTACGATTCGAATGGATAGCCATGATAGTTATCTGCTTTCCGGTAGCCGTGGTATTCACATGCATCTCGCCAGTCACGTTAAAACCAGTACGATTGTGCAGATTGAACAGCTCTACGTGCTTCAAATCCTGCCAAACGAGAAAATAGCATAAAGTTATACTTTATATAAATCTGCTTCTCATACATCAGTTAACAAATAACATCTGCTATTAACACTTCATTGTCGACCTTTAGAAATATTAAATTACACTTACATACATAAACACCTTTACACTCTTATTTTATGATAAAAACACATTTTATTTATGTGTATGGTGAATATTTTCTATTCAATAAAATAGTTTTTTCGAAAAACATACTTAACAAAAAGAAATTTGTTAAAAGAATATTACTAGTATCTATATTTAAAATAACATTTTAGTTATTATAATAATCTGTTAAGAGTTTTGTGAATCTATTAAAGTTTAAATAATTGAATGACTATGTGGGAATATTGTTGAAATATGTTTTATAAGTATAGTTGATTTTGAATTATGGTAATACATGTTTAGGATTTGTGGAGAAACAAGCAGCTCAAATTCGTTTAAAAAGTAATTATAGCAGCTAATAAGCCGTTTAAATAATTTAATTAAAAATAATAAAATGAATACAAAGAGCATAGCAAAATGCACATCAGTACACGACCGATACCATCATTTTGAAAGCCAAGGCATCATCTATTGCAAAAGTTATAATTAAACGCAATTTAAAGTTTTTCAACTAGAAATGACGGTCTGATACATCATAACGTTAACGCAAATACGGCGTGTGTTCGCGTTAGATTGTTTGTATTGTTGAAACTAAAAGCAATGTAAATATCCTGATTTTCAATTAAAAATGATTTTAGATTGAAATAATTAAAAGTTGAAGTAGATACGGATTTTGCGTATTTAATTGAAAAAAGATGACTCAGAAATATTGCTTTATGATTAAATTTGTTAACAGGATGTTCTTTGCCATTGAAAGCAAACATAAAATTATTTATCATTAAAAGTAGAATCAATTATTACATTATAGGAGCTTATATAAAACGAAAACGCTAATAGCATTTTCACTTTAGCCAAAATCGAGAAGCGAGAATGATTTTTTAATTTTTAATTCACATCCATTTTTTTTATAATGCTGAAATTAGGGAATATCAAATTTAAAGTCCGTTGTAAAACATAATGTATTCTATTTGAAATTTAAAATATGATCTTCAAATCTTACTAAAAATTGAACACTTATTTGCGATTCTTTTTGTGTACGGACACCCTGTATATATGTATTTTGCAAAAATTGAAACATTAAGAATCAGAGAACTCGCTCATCGTTCGTTGTACTGTCAGAGACGAATAGTATTGAATAATGCGCTCTAAGCCGCTGCTACAGAAAATGAATTGTCGTTCTGAAACTTTTAATTGCTTATAATTTACGTGAATGGGTCCGAGTGAAGGCGCATCAAATGTTTGCACACAAATATTTTCAGCGAGTGTTTATTCGTATTGCGTGATTGTATGATAAACAAACGTACGACACGTTAGTTTGTATCGCCGCGCCGACTGCACTGAGAACGGATGACCAGAGAGAGCTCCGGGGTCTGATATACATATATCACACGGCGCGGTGTACGGTCCAAGCTTTGAATCAATAGCGTTCGTTGTGTGTAGCAGGCCTGAATCGTATTGAGTGACGAAGATAAAAGTATGGAGACACCGTCAACATCGTGAAAAATGTACATAAATAGCGATCAGTGTGGTGTCTGGTACGCTGTACGCGTCCGCTAGCAAGGTCTATCCGCATCTTGGTTGCCCAACCAACCAACCGGATATCCGTTTGTTTCTTTCACGCGCCCACATCGTATCGTATCGTATCAATCGCGTCGCATATTGAGATCATAAATACTAATTTGAAAGGATAGTCGGTTCAACGCGTGTGCAAACACGTTTAAAATTGTAATCATTTTTGATCAAATCCTCTAAATACATCAAGGATATTACTTAACCAATGTGATTTGGTTTTTATTAAGTGGAGTAATAAAGAGAAGTGCAACGTATCAATTAACAACCATCATTGCCAGATGACTGAGCAATATTTCGGCCTTTATCAATAAAGTTCAAGGCTGTAGAGGGAAAATATAAAAAAATATTCTCTGCTTCGCTCCGAGCGTAATATACTTTCGAATTTGATTTTTAAAACAATAAGATTTACAGTAGCACAGCACGTAGCCGACGAGACTAATATAATCAATTTTATGCACGAGCATACTGTGTTTCAGACAGAGATTTTGTTGAAAAAGTATTGCGCTAATGTGATTTGTAACGGTAAATAACATAAGCCTATATTGTGGTGGAAAATTCGTTGACAATTCATAGTATATAGTTCGGTTTGTTGAAATGTCGTTTGAAAGTGTTGCTTCGTAAATTGGTACGCTTGCGCTTTAGTTGCACGTTTGTTTTCCGACAAAAGAAACGAATTGGCGGATGAGGTCGGTGCGTGGTGCGAGGCTGAGAAATACATTCACCGCCGTTCGCCGTACCCGTTTGTTCAGTGAGAAAACCTTAGTGGTGCAGAGTACCAGAGTGAGGAATGGGAGCAAAGGGATGGGATGTTACTCTCAAGTAGGAAGTGGCAAGTGGGAAGCTACCTATATTGTATATCCTTAGCTATAGATTATAGTAGATTTTATAGGAGTCGCTGATTTATTTGTAGCACCCACCACATTCGGGAAGTTGGAACCGCCTCCTGGCGCACTGTGCTCGAACTGGTGAACGTACGTAAGTCCGATAGGAATAAATTTGTTCTCCACCTCTACGTTGATCGTGTCCTTATCGTAGCTGGTTTGGCTTACCGAATCACACTTGTATGTACCTTCCAGAATTGGTTTACCATTGTACCTGATGGTGGCATTGCCAGTTGTTCGGCGTGGTTTCGTCTAGGCATTGAAAAATTGAAAACACATTAGATATTATTTCATTAGAAAACATCACGTTTTAGAAATGTTTAAGTGTATGTATGTGCGTGCCAGGCAACGCGTTGGCTTTTATATTTTTTCAGTGAATGTCGTGGCAGTTTGGCAAACGTTATTTCGCATAATCAACTTCTAAAACTCAAGTTGAAAACTGTTCCCGTCTTGAACTGCACGGTATAAATACTAAATAAAACATGATCTATTTGTCATACAGAGAGAGACAGAAGCAGCGGAAAAATATGTTTGCGCTTTCTGTTGTGAGAAAGACTTTCTTGAATAAATCATACGCATTCCAAGATAAAATACATCTTACAGCGTAACCATAATCCACTTTGGTGACGTGCCGAGTTGTGAGCGGGACATCAAGTAGAAGAACGCCAGTAGCCCCTGCGGAGGTGTTCGTGTACCGGGAGTCTATGAGAGCTGTGTTATTTGGCCAAAATACTTCTATACGTCGTTTGCTCTGTACGCTGCAATCGCGCATATGTAAGAGAAAAAATAAAAATGAGCGGAAGGCGAATGTCACGGGATGGACGGGGTGAATGAGTAATTTACCTTCTTGTTTCCATAGCAAAATGGGCACCTGCATATGGCACTTTTGGGAATGGAGTGGTGACGTTCACTGAACCGTTCATATTTGTCAATGCTTGGAAATCGACGCGCACGTCCGCAATTTGTCGGCTCGCCGGACAAAACAAACGTGCCCTTTAATTTAGATAAAATATTAAATAAAGATTAAAAAATTATTTCACATTGAGTTAGATCATGTTATGAAACAAGGAAACAAAATATCCAAAAAGACACAATATGAAAAATATGCTAACTATAGAATTACTGTTTATATGTAGAAATTACTTTTACGCTTATAACAACAGAACAATTAAAAAGTAAATTGCTTATTATTATTTAGTTTTCGTGAATGTCACGCAAATAAAATAATGGTGCAGCATACATATATTAAAAATTTGTTAGTAGCTTTACATTTTGAATTACTTTTCCATTAACACTCTTTCAAATAACATTACTGGACATGTAATATTTACATTCATTCAAATTTATTCATAAAATTCTGTCTATTCCTTTTCAATTCAGCATCCTTTATTATAAATATAAGTAAATTATAAAACAAGGTAACAAAGTTAATAATGTAACTTCAGAAATATTGGAAGCGCGTAAGACTATACAGGAAATCAGCCATTATTTTGAACGAAACCGAATTTACTCGGCATTTCGTTCAACTTCAGGAGTCTGGATTTCTTTTTCCAAAAATTAATTCTTGTATTATAGTTAGTGAGTGTACAATTGAGCTATATAACTTAATTTACTAAGCACTAGACACAAATTAATTATGCTGCAAAAGAATGCAATTTTGAAAAATATATGCAGATTTTTTTTTTCCGCCTCACATTTTTATCAAATTCAATTTATTACTGACTTGCTTCTGAACAAAATGCATGTGGAGCCGAAACGCTGAGCACAGCGAATTCCGCCAATAATATTTATTAAAAATTTTCTATAATACAAAGTTTTCGTTTTAATTTATTTGCACATGCAAAAACTATATACTGACTAGTCAATGTGATGAAATCAAATTTCACTGATTGTGCAAGTGCAAATAATTTTTCCTGCTGTGAAGCAATCCGAGTATATATTTTTATATATATTTATACTTTATTGCTTGAGTCTATGCAATCTAAAGTTTTTGATGTGCAGACATGATCGCGCCTCTAGCAATTTTTTTATATGGTTTTCAATTGGCACCTCACATTGCGCATGCTTGAGCTGTCCCGTTACCAATCGGTGCGTCAGCGGTTCAATGTGTGCTTTCTATTATATACATACATACCAACATATACCGAGATATATCGAACTGTGCCGAAATATACATACATACATACATACATATTGATGTTTATACATCTTCAATCGTGAGTGCCGCCACTCACTCGTATTTTTATTAACTGACTTAATATCTATAATTATATTATTTTGATGGTATATGAGATGTGTACTTACGTAATATTGTGATAGTGATTATCCCCAACGTAAGTTAATTTTGTGTTTATTGTATCTTCGGCGTATAACGGCGTTTGTAATATATACGAAGCATCCATATATTTATCAGCCAAATTTAAATGAAGCTGGTTATTAGCTGTTTGATTGGCGTGCAAACCCCATCCCACTTTCAGATTACCCTGAATATTCTTCTTTTCCTCTATGAATACCTAACCGTACAGAATAAATGAAAGAGAACAGAAATTTGAATAGTAATTCGAAACTTACTTTGCCAGACGCGATATAATTACGTTTTGATACAAGTGTTTTATAATTTGCTAGATATTGTATATTACTCATATTTTCTTTTGCGTGGTAGTATCCTACTATGGAATGTATATCTTGTTTTGGAAACGGTAATTTCAAATGTGCGTCTACATCGATTTTAGTATGCGATGGTAATGATAATGTTATATTCGAACCGAAACTAAAATTAATGATTATACATATTTGCTAGCAAACGGCGTATCAGTTCATTTGTATTTTAAATACATTTCAGAATGAAACTAAATTATGACCCCATAAAACTATATTATATTTTGCAATATTGCCATAACTGTGTGCATATTGTTTGAAACTATGTTAGATACATGTAAGTTCACCGAGAGTAATTGCTTGTTCAATATTAACTATATAATAATTTTGTGGTTTTATATATATATATATATATATATATATATATATATATATATATATATATATATATATATATAATATATATATCGTATACACCCGGGGTGTATACAGAAATGCGGAACATAAGAGTTTAATAAGGAATTTTAAACATGTGTAATATTCAAGGATTGAACACTAGATCAGAATAGCAGTCATTTCAATCTCTACAAATTAAAAAAAATTGATAGATACGATAATGCAATTTTCATAATAGTATCTATTATTAATTAATACATTCATTATTGTATCTATTATTAATTAACTGTTTTTGTTTTTGAAGGATCGATTTTCCTCCGGCAGTTCCGGAACAAGGAAACGATCTATTTATTTTTCATGAAATAGCTAAATACTTAAAACTGTTTTTTTTAAATGTATATAATTAGAGAACATAAGAATTATTTTGTATATTCGTATACCTAGAAAGCTAGCGTTATTATACAGTGTAATTTTGAAGAAAAATGTATTAACCTGGATGAATTTATTAGTGAACTACATCATAAAATGAAGCGAATTATAGACTCAATTTTAGTGAATATTATACACCTCTGGGATTTAACGTATTCCGGTGGTTGAGGATAATTGTTCGTATGATATTATAACTGAATCATTCGCTTCGCTTTTTTTTTGTAAATTCTTGCATTTTTGAATAAAATAATTGCCCCAAATTTTGACTAACAAGGCTATATATTTTGATATATATAAATATACAACCAGCAATAATTACGATAATCTAAGATCGATTCGTGTGCTCTTAGTTATTTTAGTATTAAATTTATATATTTTTAAACATTAATGATGGATCTTTAGCTTTTTAAAATTGAAGTTGTATTTATAGCACAATTGAACTGATATTGTACAATGGTTACTTACGCCCATTTATTATTATCAACATTGATATCCCCACCGAGTTTAAAATATTTGAACGCTTTTTTCGGATTTACATAGAAAAGTACCACTGCAAGTTCCTTCTTTTGTTTGCCAATTTGCTGGTTACCAACCAGATCAAGACTCATATTTTCCATCAAAAGCCAGTTCCAGTCAATTGTCGATTCGCCATTGGTACTTGAAAACTCATGGTGTATTCGCATGTTACCAGCATTCTCGTGCAATCTGTGTATGCATTCAAGGTATATATATATATATTACACAGGTGTTATAGGGGAGCATTTTCGTATGCTGATGTGACGAGTCGCTACTGCCTGAAGTGCATCTGTACTCGGTTGCCCGCATCGCAATAATTCAACGCGATAGAAACGGGGAACGTCGAAAACACGACCAGCATGGCGTTGTCACTGAAGGTGGCTCGGCAATATTTTCGAGGCTTCGAATGCCACACCATGTTACATAAACGCGCAATGCGTCAATGATTTTTAACGATTTACGAATGGCAACATGCAAGTTTTATTTCGTTGTTGATTTTCAGTTAAACTATTTATTTATTATTGGTATTATCCTGTCGGATATTCGCTACGTTTGCTGCTGACACTAAGAATTTCACAAAATTTATAATGATCCACCTCGGAAGTGTTAATTTCAACTTATCAAATAAATTCCGACAAAATACCTTTCATGTTTTATCAAAAGTAATTTTTGCTTTTACTCCTAATTTAACAAAATTGTGTACTCATACACAAAAACGTCATCATATTTCATATTCTAAATTTAATTAACATTTACTTTTTGCCAATAAACCGTAAATCACATTCTCTGCCATAGAAGATCATATCTATTTTTTGACTAAAATTGTCTAAGTACTAAAATTTGACTACAATATAAAATCTTTTCTTTCGGATTTGACATAAACAAGCATTGCACTCATCTTAGATTATTGATTTATTTCATTATTAAAATATGTAATTTTCATTGCCGGTTCCAAATAAATATGAACCATCCCTGGTTGCTGAGATATTGATTGGTACCTGAGATGAATGGCGCTTGACGCTAAATTATGTCAAGTAGCCGCAAACGTGTTAACTATAAATTCTCTCGAGAGAGTGGAAAAGCTGATCATGAAGCCTTTTTGAATACGGTCGAAATTATAATTAACATACACTCCAAAAAGTAATACGACGTTGCAAACCTATTTAAGCTACATTAACTTATGTTGATGTTACACATTTTCTATCCATAATTTTTTAAATATATTGTAGAAAAGACAATTATTTGTTATGCTCTGAAAGGGGGAATAAATTAAATTGAACGAAAATCCAATTTTAATGGTTGAATTGGATACGACCAAATAAATATTTGATTGTATTAATTAAAATTATTGAGGAGTCGCTGTTAAAAATAATTGTGTCGATTAAATTAATACTTGACATAATTGAGAATCAAATTGAATCGAATTCACGGGTATGCGAAAAGTGGTTTTTTTTTTTTTTTCGTTTAGTCTTCAATATATTTTTACTTACAATAATTCATATCCAAGTTTAGTATATTCAAGTCCAGCAAATGGGGTTCGACTTTCAAATATAAATGTATTATTATTGGGATTACTCGTAATCATCTTCGTATCAATGGTTGCATTCTTATATTTCGGTAACGAAGTATCCAGCTATAAAGAAAAATTGTGTTAATTGTATAGATGAAATAATTTGACTTTTAAGCTTAGTATATTTCGAACCAGGCTGCATGGACCTTTTTAAAACTGCAAGATGAAAAGTACAATGCGTAATTTTTAAATGAAAAATGCCTACTTTAAAACGTGTTTATAATTGTACCAATTACATCGAATATAATGATTTTTGTTTCTGTATTTGTTAAATAGTTAAGCGAATTAAACTATAAACAGTAAGCTGTAGAAATAAAGAATTGTTTATAGCAACTGTTCGAATATTAATCATATGTAAATGTATAAATATTAACTTGAATATTGTTTCATGTTTGGTTTTAAGATATATATATATATATATATATATATATATATATATATATATATATATATATATATATATATTTATATATATATATATATCAATTTGTAATATGGCATTTAAGTGAAGTGAAATAAAATATATCACATATGTGGGCCAATATATTTCATATAAAAATGGGATTCAAATTATCTCTTATTTTATATTCTACAGCGGACAGCTTTTATGAAAAAATCAACAGTTTTTTGGGATTGATGTTAAAAAAATTTAGAGTCACCGCTATATGTACTATTACAGGTAGGTGATATTATATCTAGTGTCTGCGGCCAATTTTAAAATGTCAAACTCAAACAAAACCACAGGCTTGTTGTGTCGCTTGTCACTTCACCATGAATCGCGGTTTTGCATTAAATTCCTACTCAAACTATTACCTACTAACGTTTCATATTGAATAATTGTAATCAGTAAAAGACGCGAAATGTGAAATGATTTAGAAAAGATAATGAGGATTTCTTTTGTTTCATAGTTTGACAGCTAGAAATTCCATTGTCGCTTTTATCGTAAAATTTAATTAAAGATTTTCTTTAGTCAGAAATATATTTGAATGTACATACATACATACACGGAATGCATAAATTTGCATTTGAAATATTCTAAAATGTTGCCTGTAGAAATATCAATGTGTATTTGTGTACAAATATCAATTTGTATTTTTACCTGCATGTGTAGATCCCAATCGAATTTGTGTCGTATTTTCATGTGTGCTTCAAGGTTTGCCAATATGTCTCCGCATCGCAGGTGCGATTGTAAGGCACAACCGGACTCCTGCTGTTGCACACTGTACCATGCCATTATCTTCTCGCCGCCGGAAGTAGGGACCAGTTCCAGATTCATAGCCTGGGGCATGTCATTGTACATGTCCATGTTTCCGGTCAGGTCGTAACTCTCATTCCAGTATCTAAGTACGCCTGACAGACTGTGTTGTTTTTCGGATAGTTTCACTATGTTCCCGTTGAAGTTCAGCGAATGGCTGCCGGTCAGAGAACAAAGAGGGTTAAAATGTCGTGTTTTGTGAATGTTATGGTATTAGGCAATTTATGAAATATATACCTAGTTCCTATTAGATCAGCCTGCAATTCAGCATGTACTAAGTTATCTTTGACAGTACCGTTAGCATCGATCGAATGGGGCGGTAAAATCAATCGTAAACTGGCCGATTTTAATTCGGTATCTGCGCTCAGAGCGACGCCAGTTTCGAAATTTTCTAACGGATGTATTGGCAATTCTGTTTTCAGTTCAATTTTAAAATGTTTTGTAGATTGAAAATGCCAAAGACTTCTTATTTTGTGCTATAAATAAAACTCGAAAAATTGAGCTTTTGCAGACACACGTACACACTTACATTTAATACAGGATCTTTTACACAAAAAAAGAAAGTGGATTTTGCTTTTAATTAATTAAAAAAAAAAGAAAAGTATACAGCGTAAATATATTTACTAACATAATTTATCCAATTAGTATTTCTCAAGAAAAACATCAATTGCCCAATCATATTATATTATTTTATATCTTTTGAGCAATATTATTTATCAAGTTACTAATTCTGGTTTAATTTGAATAAAGTCAAATTTAATTATAGCTAAATGAATCAAATATTTTTTCATTCTTTCATATTACGTTTCTTCGTCGACTTTTGCTCTTCTTCTATCTTGTAAAATGTAACAAAAGTACTCTAATATGCTATTTAAAATATACCAAATATTACTAGAGGACAATGAAATCTAGAGAATTTTTGGTTGAAAATATTATGTGTCCGATGAACTTTTCTGGATAGTAAATATAATTTGCGTCTTTTAGTGTGAACATAAAAGTCGGTGTTGCATTTATGTGAAATATCCTGTGTGCATTATGATTATTAGCTTGCCTTAGCGTTTCGTGATTTTGTGATATTCAACTGAATTTCGAATATATTCTCTTTGCTAGAAAAGTCTTTTTTGAGATGAAATTCGGTACGTGGCACGTTCAGTGATGGTGATTTAATGTATCCATGCGCCGATGTTTCCAAGTATCCATCATCCGCCTGTGTAAAGTAGGTTTATTATTAGAAAGCATGCAAAAATGCAGAGAACGGATAAAGGTAGTGTGGATGTATATTAAACTGGCCCCGTGACGTTTGTTTTTCCGAAGATGCGTTCCAATCTTATTGGCGGATAGGACTCGAAGAGCGCGTGTTCACATAAGTTATGTAAATAAGTGCGCATATATCTAAATAAGTTGGTCATGATAATGGTAGGCAACTGGAAACTAGGAACCAGCTGCTATACTATGCTATGCTATGCTATGCTATACTATGCTATGCTATGCTATGCAATGCTAGCAAAGCATCTCCAGATATCAGACGTGTTTGAACTCGTTTCGATGTTCCAGACAGCATATACTATGCAGTGGATATGATGAAATTCCAGCTATACAACTATAGGTATATATATATATATCAAGATACTATGATGGTATTTACCTCTCCACTTCCTGAGATTGATATATCAGTATTGTGTGTACTCATTGTGAAATTGATCTTGGTGTTATTTTCTTCAATTTCCAAGCCTGCGGTGACATCAAGTCGAGGCAAGCTAATGAATGGTGTGTGAATGTGGAATGAAGCATTATGAGTTTCAATTTCGTCTTCATCATCTAAATGAACGTAATGTACGTGCGTTCCCGTCTACAAAATGAACATGATAAATATGCTAATATTTTAACTTCATTCAACTATTTATACCTCAATCCATTTCGTTCCATTTCGAATATTCACATCAAACGTGAAACTATATTCGGAACCAACGA
This sequence comes from Nebria salina, assembly GCA_944039245.1. NCBI lineage: Eukaryota > Metazoa > Arthropoda > Insecta > Coleoptera > Carabidae > Nebria > Nebria salina. The sequence goes on along the minus strand of OX063288.1, from coordinate 4,592,918 downwards.
TAACATCTAAATGATAATTTGAAGTGATTTCTTTATAACATTCGTATGGTGTGACTAACTTTAGCGTATTACGATTTGAAAGCATATCCTATCAACATAAAATAATAATACATATATGTGTTTTCTGTTCAATCGGCTGAATTGTGTAATATGTATTGAAATGATGTTTTCGACGGATAAAACTTACGTAGAAGTAGAATTCGTCGCGCAGTTCAGCGACACCGTCTGGCAGTGATAATGTAACCAAAACAGTATACAATTCGCCCATTTGTTCAATGTCGAGAGTGCCTTTGATAGTAGGCCAGATGATGGCGTCTAATTCCACGCGTCCTGACCAACTGATACCATCCAATACTTCGATGATAGTCTCATCGCTCTTTACTGGCATTATATAAACAGTTTGCTTGTTGACTCCAAGTTCTTTTAAAAGTTTCGGATTCGGGTTACCATTTACTGCAACTCCAACCTTAAACGAGCTTATGCTGTTCATTTTGGTACATTTTGTAATTTTATTGATTTTATTTCTCGCCGCGTTCAGTTCAATTCGAATTAACATTCATCAAATTACTAATACATAATTGAACAATAAACATTTACTGATAGCATATGGAATAATAAAATAAAATTCCGTATGTCATTTTTTTTTTAATTAAGAGTTAACATCATTAGTTTATATTATGTGGTTTAAATAATCAAAATTTACTTGAAAATTTATTTAGTTTAGATGCGCGTTGAAGAAAAATATTTTCATATCATCAAAATATTTAATTATTAAGCAGGGATTTCGCTTTTTTTTTTTTTACTTGTTCTCGCTATTATAAATAAGTTCCCCTTTAAATAATAAAAAAACATAACTGAAAAATATAGCTGGTGTAACGAAAATTGAAAAATGTTTTTTTTCGAATTGCCATACGTCTGTCATGGCTATGAAGTTAAACTGACGGAGTGCGGTGAGCTAAGTCAATGGAAGCGTAAGTGTAAGTTGTCTTGGCGATCAATAAATGTCACGAACTCTGTCATTCCCACTATATTCGTGAAAATTTCACATCATGTTTCTTACCTTAGTGTTTGCTAGTCGTATGGAAAACTCTGTATCTAAACCTTTTTTCAATATAAACTTTGCGACAATACCATTTTCTTGCAAACCCTCAATGGGTGTATAGATTTTATATGTATATTCGAAATCTGTAAGGTTCTTATAGTGCCAAATCCCAGCAAAACCTCCCATTATTGAATTCCATCCAAGTCTAAAATCAACCTGACAAACATACAAACAAAATCGTGATATAATCAAACTATGTAACTGTTTGCTACATACGTGATCAAACTTACCCTATCCTCTTTTAATTTTCCTACAACTAAAACATTTTGCAAGAAGTCGATTGGCGTTGCCAGATTGAATTTTATGTCGAAAGCTGATATATTTATTATATAGAACAGCACTTCGATGCCACAAGCCCCAGTAGGTGCCCTGACCTCCGCTACCAAATGTCGGTTCTTTTCCGAAACTCCGAAACGTCCCGTAAGTTTATTGTATTTCTCAATTGGCGTTGTTACATTAAAGAAGAACATACTCTCTGATATACGTTGCAAGTGACCTGTTTGAAATATTATAGCAATGAAATGCTGCATTATATATTTATATACTAATGACAAACCTTCTAGTGAAGCAGTATATTTTTTGAAATCAAGATCTAAATCTGCAATGCCCCTAATGTCCATTTTGCGAGTAACATACATTTTACTTACAAGCAGCCCCTTATTATAACCAGCAAACGGACTTAAAAGTGATACGGTTCCTGTCATATTTTTCATATTATGATCTTGAGATAATTCCCAAATACTTCTAACTGCTATGTGTTTTTCGGGGTCGTACTAATATATAAAAATATTTATAAGATTAGACAGATTTGATAGATTTGTTTCCAAAACGTAGTACAATGGTTTATATATGAGAATAAATGCTGGGTATGGAAGACAAAACAGTAAAAGTGTAACTGTTGCGAAAATGAGGATGATATTTTTTTAGATTACTTATACAGTCGACATTACGTATATTTATATATAAATATAGAAATGAATATAATGTGAGAAATGAATTAGTTAGTCCATTGCGCGATTTGACTTACTGATACTCGTAAATTGGTATCTGTCTTAGTGCCGTTGTGGAAATGTCGCAAGTTGCCTGACACTGATGGTATTTTGGGTATGGTACTGAGGATTGAACCAGCAAACTCGCACTTAAGTTCTTTATCAACGGCCGTATAGTTGCTGAGGACGGCAACGGATACGTATTGATCTTGAAGCCAGTACACGCTACCATTCGCCTGGTACATGTTTCCAAGGTGGTAATAGCTATAGCAAACACAAATAAAAGAGGATTGCACAGTCTGCTCGTATATTCGTTTGCGGTTGACGGCAGACCGCTGCCGGATGTGGATATATAATATGCACGGTTTCGTTTTCTGTATACACAGTCTAACTAGTATGTATCAAGAGAAGAGCTTGTTGGTAAATACGCACCCACCGTTGATAGATGTCTTTTTCCAGTTATCGAATGGCGTAAGCAATTCCGATTTAGCGGTAATTAAAGTCCCCGTTTCATATTTATAGTCTGCACCCAACTGCAATTCAATTGCCTCGATCGGACTCCATGCAAGTTTGCCAAACGTTAAGAAATGAAAATCTACCAAATCATATAAAAACAAATATATCATCACCCTTTTACCCCACGTAAAGATTAACTAAGATCAGTAGTATGATATGTGTACTTGGCAAATCTAACTCATAAATATGTTTTTGATTGCCGGTAATTTCTTTCAGTGTTGAAAAAAACTTCAATTTGATTTGTTTTTTTTTAACTCAAGATAAAGTATGCCAATCCTGTGAGATTAACAGTGCCACAGGCCAAGTGTATAATGTTGTTATAATGTTGAATCTCCAAGGCGCTCTAGATTGATTACTTACAATTTATCAAATTTTCTTATATTTTTTTTTTGCTTAGCTTACATACTGTACGAGAGCCTAAGTGATCGCTCGTGTGTCTGTGACATTCTGAGTATCTAAAATTTATTTTTTTTATAATATCGTGTCACAATTTCCTTGATTACATAAATTTATATTATATATCATATTCGGACATATGTACATATCTTTTGGACAGTCGTTAAATGTTATCAGCTCTTTTCTTCTGATGTTATTAATTTTATTAAATATTTGGCACACAATAAAAAATAACTGATATAACATTATAACGCTGTCATACTACTACAAATTTGTAAGCTAAACAAATCAATATTGAAGCAAATATTATATGTATCCTAAGATGGACATGGTACGCAAGCCAATGGTAATTGTGGTTCGAATAAATTTCACTACGGTAAAGCCAGAACGTGAACACCGACTCTGTGAGTTATGTCGATGTATATATGTATCGACATATACTACATGAAATATAGTCTTAACTCAAATATCATAAGGTTTAATACGATATTTGTAAATGGACCAATATAATCATTGGTAAAATTACAAAATTAAAGTCATTTTGGCCGTAAATAATTAAAGAATTATTTGTTTTCACAAACGATATTATAAGTTACATTCACTGGAAAAAAATCGCGTGTGGTATATTTTATGGCGAGCCAATAATGCGATTCATTAGTATCTTAACTGTTATTAGCATATTTAGGTTGGAATATTTATCTTGAATTGAAATCGATGTAGGTGAACTTTTTTTTTGTATCACAAGTAATTAATTTGGTTGATGTATATATAAAAGCCTTAAAGCTGCTTCAATAGGGCACATCAATGTGTTAACATAAATGGAACAATAATCTTATTCGCTCGGCCAGGACCATTAAAATAAATACAGCTTTTGTATTTAGTCGCTTGGTATTGCAAATGACATAACACCAAATTACGCTACCATAGAACCTGGCAAATACGGTGTTGCGGCCTATTTGGCATTTCTTTTTCTCCTGCAGAGCAAAACGCGAAACATCGTACCTCGTATAGCGAAATCGAAGATGCCATTAATACTGCGACCAGGATACGACAGGACGAAATTGCCACTGTAATTGTACGACTCTGGATTTAAGAATTCCACCGATACCATGAGTTTCTGATCGGGGTCACGATTCGCGTTCCATTTGATTTCTACACCGAACTCTTTACGTACGTCTTTGTTCATGCTTCGCACCATCAAATGAATATCGCGTAACCTGCACAAAAATGTTGTAAACATTACTAACTATTCGAATTGTAAAATGTTTTTAATTTACGTGTCAAGGTGTAGGTCTAGCATTATTGACCGATAGTCCAGTAGATTTACAATGCTACTTATTGAGTATACTTTTGTTTTATACTTGATCTCAGCGAATGAAATCATCTCTTTGGGTGATGCTGAACCATGTTTCACAGTCAAACCATACAAATCTGTATTATGATCCGCCTAAAAATAAAATTACGTAAAACATTAAATGCAAGAATGCCCGCTCAATTAGTATCTTCTTTATTAATTTATAATATTGGGAAAATCGTTTTTTATAACGCATAAAGCATTTTAAACGCTAATGGTGTTTAAACAGCTTTTCAATAAGTATACTAATTGGCACGTGTAACATCGCTGGTAACGTGAGTGATCTTATATTTCAGAGATGTTATAAGTGGATAAATCAAAATAATTTACGTATTTTCTTACTAATTCTTAGTTAAAACCTACACTGTGAAATTAACGCTTAATAAAAAATTATTCTTATAATGATTTAATTTTAGTGAATTTTTGAATAATATTTAATAGTAAAAAAAAAACATCCTAAAGCATCACTGGTTAAGTTAAGATAGTTATATTATCAGTGATGCCACATATTGCATTTTATAGGCTTGAATCTGCGTGTTTTGGATCCTCGCAAAAATTCATAATTCTGCGTAAGGTTGAATCAGTAACGATATTAATAGCAAAAGTATGAAAGCGCGATTATAATGAAGAACGCTTGGAATGTATTAGTAAGATAATGACGACGATTATGGAAAGGGGAATGTTGGTGGTTAAGGGCCATAGCCACGGGGCGCCGGACGCGTGTTTTCTGGAACTATCGAAATCGCAGCTGAGACAGGGCACCCCTTCATCCGGCCACCCTTAGTGCGATACACCAGAATAATGAGAAAACGTCAGCTCTAATTAATACGGTACACGTGACGGTCGTAAAATACGAGAGACGCATTCGCTTACGTTTAAGCACAATTCTGTTTCCAAGTGTAGCCGTTGCTTCTACCCGCCATCACTATATCACGCCATCATATACATATATAGCACGTTACCGTTAAAGTATGATTACCGTTACTTTATAGAATAACTAGTTATTCTATAGCGTACCTAGTTATTTTATAAAATAACTAGTTTTGTTACGGTTTAAATTATTGTGTCGACTCGGTTTTTTTTACAAAGAATATCTGATTCAAAAATAAGTGATACGGTTGAATGAAAAGAAAGAAAAAAAAAGAGCTTGTACAAACATACAATGAAAATAAATATGCATATAATAAATTCTATCGAAAAGTCAACTCATGTAACAAAACAAACATTTAAGTAATACTGAAATGTGTTGTTTTATGTTATGTAGGGAGAATTATTGTTTTTTCGATTTTCTGATCCGACAAAAAACAGCTGCTGTCTCTTTCCGCATGAGGGCAATCTTACGTACTTTAATCTCTAGCTTGAGCTCTGCTCGGTCGCGATAGTACGCGCAGGCCAGGTTGATCTCATGAAAGCTTGGCGACTGGATGAGCAGCTTTAGATGGTAGTTCGATGCGATGCGAGTGCTTTTGTCCTCGTACCGGCCACTAGCCGTGAAGTTATGTCCGCTGAACCACACTGCTTTCAGATCGATCTGTGTAACAAATAAACATAATGATACGGGAAAGAAAGCAAAAAAAAAGAACTTTAAATCATGTTAAACTTAAAATGAAAAAAAAACAATTATTAATGCTTTATGGATAACGAATATTTATAAAAAGAAAAAAAATATATATATCGTTAAAACTTACATCGTATTTGTTGATGTTTTTCTCATGAAATTTCCCCTCAAGCACCATTGGTGTAAACGACGGCAATGTAATATTTAACTTGCCTTCAGCAAAGAATAGATTACTACGAGGCAGGTAAAGATAAACAGCGATAGACACTTCTTTATCTTTCGCATATCGGCCTAGTAGAAAAACATTGGTTTTCGCGCCAGCAATTTCATGACGAAACTGTAATTTCATGTCAAGTTGGGTAGCTGGTCGACGTATCTCGAAAAACGTGTTCATGCGATTACCATCATTCGTAGCCGTGGTTATGAACACGAAGTGTGCCGTTAACATGTTATTTTTATCTTTCGATTGAGGCATTGTATTGACATCTAGTTTACAGTCCACATGTCCCGTACCAGTCTACAAATAAACAGAGGAATGTTTGTTTTTCAGTTATTGTACGGTTGCTGCACGGAATTTAAAACGCACTTGATATTTGAAAACAGCCGTGAAATTAAACCTTGGATATGCGCTGCACTCGAGCTTTAAATCAGCGTGAATAGATTTAATAGTTGCAGTTGAGCGGTCACTAATTTGGAATTCGGTGCCGATCATTTCCCGTGTACCATTCAAAAACTGATAGTTTAAGTTCAGCTTTGTTGCTAATGATGCATCGCTCTTTGTAACGTACCCTTGCAAATGGGTTTTCAAACGCTTCGTTTGGAAATTTAACATAACGTCCCACTGCTGTATTCCCTTTTTCTTAACCGATTTAAGTGTGCCTGTAATCATTAGTTAGTATTTTCATGGACACTTTTATTTACAAATAAATATAAAAATAATGTTACCGTTAAGTTCGGCAACTCGTTCGTCGTTTACACCGAGATAAAACTTAGGTTGGTATATGTGACCGTATTTGCTCTCTTTTCTAGTGAGAGATAGCCGCGCGTCGAAATGTTTTTTACCATTTATGTCTAGTCCGAGCACTAAGTATTTTTCGTTTTCTGTGTTTTTATACTTTCCCTTCGCTAGCGTCGTACCGGCTGCTGTTTCCAGCAAAACGGTTATGTTTTGACTCTGTACATCTAGTGTAACGTTTGCGCTTAGTAGTCGACGTACACTTGAACCAGGTGTATCAAATACTACGCTCACAACACTTGCGTTACTCGTCGCTGTCCATTTGTACTCAAACACATAATCTTTTGCAGTCGGATCCGACTTTTGCAGATTAACGCGAAACTTTGAAGGGCCGGCAAGAACAAAGTAAGGGGCTCTTTCATTTTTAGTAACGTTCGGAAATCGATAATCGGCACATAGTTTTAATCCAATCGTTTTATCTACGACAGGCCAGGAGCATAGTTTTTTTTCAACTACATTTTGAGTAATACCTTTTTGAGGCTCTTCCACATCGCCTTGCATCACTACAATCTCAGAGCTGTAAGAAATGGGTCACATGCAAATTGATTGTAGAATTGTATAATATGATTAAGTAATGCTTACTGTGCTGAGAAAATTTCTGTTTTTTCATTAGGTAAACTAAAACGAAAACTAACTAGATGTGCTCCACGGATTTTCACTTGTCCTTCCACGGCGGTTGATGTATAAACGTTAGTTTTTAGTTTAATTGCTGCTGCATTATAATATGCATCCACCGACATTGTACCGACGACATCGAGTGTTACGCTGTTAATGGTGAACAACATTTCAAAATGCAATCAATAACAATCTCCGTTTATTTCACAATTTCAATAAAATAACAATCCATTTTAATTTTATAAATAGTACCTCGGTCGAATTTTACCAATCAGATCTAATTCCTTTGTTTTCGAAAAATCTGCTCCCTTTAGCATGCCATACATCTTAAGATTAACGGCCGCTGTACCAACTGCATTGAGCGTAATGGGAAAGCCTGCGCCACTGGGTACAATGTAACTCGTGTCCAAAAACATCGCCGCTTTGTTGTAATTGATTTCCTACAATTAAAATAAGTGAATGGCATGTCACCAGAAACAGCAGCTGGTGAAAGCAAATATCGCTTACTTGGCCAGAGAGCATGTGCTTTAGATAGTTCACAGGATTCAGGGTCTTAAGTGCGTCTTTTATTTCTTTATCACCGTTGAAATCATGGTACTTGAGTTCATTCCCGAAAACTTTCAATCCCAGCGACACCTGTTGGGAAAATGAGAGAACGATACCCTTTGTTTAATGGATCCATAAATATAAAAGATTCAGCGTGTTTCATTTACCCTTGGTTCACCAAACTTATCGGCCACAATGTTCGGTAAATTATCAATGCCAGATATAAGTACTTCATTGTCCTTCGCCGATGATATTGCTCTAGGCCATCGAATTTTCGAGATCTTGTCTTCGAAAAATTTCGCATTTAGTGGCCCTTTAGGACCAAACATTGATTCGAAATAATGTTCTAGTCCTTCAGCCCGGCCATCCATCTCGAACAAGTTGATGGATTCACCAAATAAATCAACGGTCAAATTTAGCATGGCCGATTTAGGCACATATGAAGAGGGTGAAAATATCAAATTACTCTCATAGTTAGCACCTGTAACCGGACAAACGAAATCAAAACGAGGGATGGATAGAAATAAGCAAGGGATGACATGCGTGACATGAGTAACAATTAAAATTGTTTTGCTGCCAGCTCCTCATCGTATATCGATAGCTGAGAGTAACATATGTGTTGAAACGACCGCCGGCGAAATGAACGCTCATCAAAATTAAACGATTTGTACATGTTCATTTCAGATGACATATTAACACTTTTCTATATCGCACACACCATATATACGACTAGTCTCATAAATTTGGACTTTTTTTTTTTATTCTTAGTTCGCATTCATGTTCGATTTAGTTCGGATTGCTTCAAGCCATATATATCTGATATGAAGTGTAATTGAACTTAGATAATAAAATAGCACTCACCCGCGTTATACTCGTCAAAAAAAACTGAACGCTCATAGTTATGGGAAAACTTGCGCACGTCACTGCTGAACTTTTTGCCCAGGTCTTTGTCGGAGAGCAAGCCTTGAATCTCTATTCGGCTCGGCGTGGATGACTTCAATAAATTGTGCAAATGACTTATAATAAAAGAACCCACTAAAACCAAATTCTATTTAAACTAAGTTAACGATGGAAGACGTGTTCTTCCTATACATAATGGTACACTTTTTCAACGGCAACGTTCAATCATAGTTCTTATATAGTTATATTAAAAACGTGGCAGAGAGATCGACCTTTTATTTTGAAATCGTTCAAAAATCAGAGATATATGAGAAAAAATGTATTATGTTTTATGTTGTGACATTTTGACATTTCGGCGACCGTTGAATTGCCAGAATTGCTGAAAAAACTAACATACCGCTTTTCTACTGTACAACGACTCCCAAACATAGTCGTATTTTTATATTTTCACTCTAAGAAATATTTACGATTTATAAATATTAATTACAAATTTAAATATAAAACATATAACTCATTATACATTTATAACTAGAATTAATAATCCTTTCTGACTGTAATATTTGTTTTCAAGTACCCACTTTAGATCAAAGGGATATTTTATTTTTTGTTAAAAATTCATAAACGAATTGATGATATGCAAATAATTTATTTTTCTACAAATATAATTTCCGTTTTTTGCCGCGTTCCCTTCAAAAGATGTACGAATTCATCTGCATGAGAAATAAAAAACCATACCTTGGTTCACCTCTTCGATTTCCAAACAATGCCGTACGATACGAATAGTGATATAATTCGGACAACGCATCACCTGCAAGTATGCAGCGATACGCACTTCCGAATCTATATCTTGATTCCGGAACAGCTCTAGGAAACGATCACGTGTCTCAACGCATGGTAATCGGCGGTGCGATTCGACAGTAGCCACACGTACTTCCGGCGATATCGTATCGTCTAACATAATCAGCCATAGTAATGCTTGAAACTCTTCGGACATTATACCGATGTTCCCTAATGCTTTCAGTGATACGAGAATCTGTAATACAATGACACAAGTAAACTATGTGCGTTCCAGTTTACACCTACTGAATTATTAATTCGAAAATTTGTTACTTTCTCCTTAAGCTATATATATATATATATATATATATATATATATATATATATATATATATATATATATATATATATATATATATATATATATATATATATATATATATATATATATATATATATATATATATATATATATATATATATATATATATATATATATATATATATATATATATATATATATATATATATATATATATATATATATATATATATATATATATATATATATATATATATATATATATATATATATATATATATATATATATATATATATATATATATATATATATATATATATATATATATATATATATATATATATATATATATATATATATATATATATATATATATATATATATATATATATATATATATATATATATATATATATATATATATATATATATATATATATATATATATATATATATATATATATATATATATATATATATATATATATATATATATATATATATATATATATATATATATATATATATATATATATATATATATATATATATATATATATATATATATATATATATATATATATATATATATATATATATATATATATATATATATATATATATATATATATATATATATATATATATATATATATATATATATATATATATATATATATATATATATATATATATATATATATATATATATATATATATATATATATATATATATATATATATATATATATATATATATATATATATATATATATATATATATATATATATATATATAAATAATATTTTTATAAAACAATTCGTTTTAAAATGATCGTGTATACACATTTCAAATATCACCGCATAGATGAATCAAATTAAATCATGAAATATAATATATGTTTGGAAATAAAATACTGTATTTACTGTATGTATTGTATTTATTTCAAATGTAATTTAACTCGTACTAAATATTATGCCAATATTAATTGCATGAAGCAAATGATTTTTCTGTAGCATATATCAATATCAAGAGATACACATAATTTTCTGCTTTATAAAAGTCCATTTATATCGTATGGTTATTTAACTATTCATTAATTAATGACGAAACGTAATCGACGTAAAGATGTTGTGAAATCGCGATTTGTTTTATTTATTGGTAATTATGATATTAGCACCGGTAGTAACAAAGGTAATTTACTTATAACTCTATATCCAAATAGCTGTATTATGAAATTCCAAAAATAGCGGGTATATTTAGTCAAAAAAATGCGTTACTTATCATGCGAGTCATTATTGTCAATAAATATCGATATGCATTAAGATACTTCTGTATTAATATAAAAATAGTTCAGTATGTATGAGTTTTACTGTGAATTATATAAAAATGTAAATAGACGCGTAGTATATGTTTTAATACAACCAACAATCATAATATGTCATTTTGACAGCTCTTTGTTTGTATTATGTAGTTTCCGCAATAACTCGACTAATTTAAGAAACATAGGAACCCATTAGCCAGTTTTTTTTTTTAATGTACGTGGGTTTGACTAGAGACAGAAAATACGCGTTTTAATTGGTACCACTGCTAAGCTTACTCAATCGAAACGCATATTTTCTGTCTCCGTGATTTAATTTGCGAAAATCCACGTGCATTTCACTCTGTATAAATCGGACTTAAGATTCAAGGCACAAATAATTGAGTTTGGTAATCTTGGCAATCGGATTTTAATAGAAAAACTATAATAATATTTTCTTCAATTAATTCCTGAAACAAAGATAACATCTAGAGTTTGAAATCATACTTTTCTTTTGGTGGCATTGTCATCACGTCTTGTCTGGAACACCATGTGCACTCGAGACTCAAGTAAAGCAACTATGTCCTGCAATGGTATACTATCAGCGCAATTCTGATGGGTCCGACAATAGGAATGCACGACGGCAGCTACACTGAGTGGCACAGCTGGATCGGAATTTAAATCCTCACGTTCTTGTTGCAACAAATCCAATAGGGAAACTAGCATCGTTTCATCCGGTCGTGGTATGAACGAAAATGCAATCAGCCAATCATGAACGGTATCTTTACTTATGCTACCGCTGATTATTATTTCCTTCATGAGCGCTACTGATCCGCTGCTACCCAAGAACGGCAAGGCATCCAATATATGTTTCCTATATTCAAAAAAAGCAAATAAGTAACATTATTATAAATTTCTTTTCCTTTATCTATCTAGAAGTATTAATAAAATGGAAAACGAAAAGTATTTTTAACAGACAAGGTAAAAAAAATCTTTTGCTTTTAAACACATTGCCTACATGTGTAGACCAGTCTGTTATATATGGATTATGGTTGGGAAATAGCAATTATTCTCAATTAAATGAAACTACCACTGATCGATAACCACAACATGGTAATATGCACCGCTTATTGGCTGGTGCATTTTCAAAATATTAAAATAAAACAAAATTCGCACTTTTGAATCTCTCAGTGGCAATATGTTAAATATATTTAGATTTCATTTACACAAATTGGTAGAACGTTAAATTTTCTAAAATAAAACTAGCAGGTTTGTTTTTCTTTAAATTACTCGTTGCAATATAGTTGAGAAGGAAGCTCAACATTTTTTTAGTAAATAGTCTCAATTTTAGATGTGTTTTCCATCAATTCGAGTGGTTCAGTGAAAAGCAACTTCTTTATCTTTATATTATAAAATATATTGCTCTATAAAATTGAGAAAGAAACAGCTGTGCAAATTTTGTATTCTAAAATATATCTACTTTATATTCGTATATAATTGTGTTTTTATTTAATATAAAAAAAAAGTATGAGTGGCGTTAAGATGCGAAGGAATATTGAGGGTTTTCTACAACCTCATTTGATAGAAATTTGAAAGTTTAACTTTGTAAAGTTTTATTTTCCTAAATCGTCTAGTTTAGTATGTAAAGCATAGTAATGAAGCAAAGTTTTAAGTAACTTTGTTACCCAGGCACATGCTTCCTATTTGGTGCATATTTATATTATTCTGATCCAGTCTTGACCAAAGAATGCGCCTGTCGCAAGAAATATTTTAGAACCTAACCCCGCGAGCCTGACATTTATAAGCTCATGCTCTACCGGCTAGCATGTTTTATCTTTTATTGCCACTTTAACGTAAATTTACTGTTTAGTTAAAAGGATGACGGTGAATACGGACGTTCATATTTAACCAGTTACTACTAAAGAGAGGAATAATTGGATTAAGTGAAACTCCAATTTTTTTCAATTAAATAGTAGTAAGATAAAAAAAAAAATTTAATAACAGCGATGAAATATTTTGAAAAGTTTAATACCATGTACAAATAAATTAATATATTTATATTCTTTTTCGTGTGGTGTAAATAGGTAAATAATATAATAACCTTGCAGTTGAACAAATTTGAGATGTCCTCTTGTATAATTGGTTCAGAGCAACATGCGAGAGTAAACGCGAAGTATGTATGAATTTAGTAAATAAATCCGAAAATTCGATGTGCATATCGTCGTTGCTAAGGTAACATAATTTTTTAATTAAATCCCTAGACACGCGCAACTCTCCTGAGGTCGGTTTTGGAGTGGTAATATGATTATAAAGCATATTAACGCGATGTTCGACTGCCTCTGGTTGACGTTCCTCGTAACCGAGTTCGTCAATTTCTTTGATTAACACAAGTTTTTGCCGCGCTGCTGTGGTTGCACCGGCCGCCTTGTTCGAGAACGGTTGAAACACATGTCGCTCCACACACACGATTTCATTGTACACATGATGGTCAATAGATAGCTCGCAACTCACATTGGATTTCATTATCGGTATTACTTGATAATTCTGGAATCAAATAATACGCAACATTTACAATATTCCTCGCTTCGTAGAAATATACCTTCTATAAATGAGCAAACAAATATATAATTTCATGTTCTACTAATTACTTCAAATCAATCAAGCAAAATGATTGCTCTATTTACTTATTAAAAACGTAATTAATATTATGCATTCATAAAATCATGCATTTTCAGTCAAGCAATGAATACAATTTCTCAACTCTATTATACAATTCACGCGCTTCATTTTAATCAAATCTTTTATATTTTATTTTGTTTTTCATCCACTAACTTTCAATCACGCTCATGCATTTATTTCGTTAGTTCAACCATTTCATTTAATTACCACCCATTTTATATTTTTACACAACTTCTCACAGTTTCATTTCTTTGTTTGTTACTTTTTGATATTTCACTTAAAATTTTCATTTCTCTTATATACCTATTTATCACGCATAAACAATTCTAGAAACGGTTTGTTCTTTTATTCAACAAAAATTTACTACCATAAATTTGTTATTAAGAATGTAAGAAAGGTAAATATATATTTTTAAATTTTACCCTGTTCTGCGATCAGTAATATGTAGATATTACACTGTTGCATCGCAATAATACATATTGTTTTTTTGGTTGAATAAAAAAACAATGTCAATGTTTAAGTGAACTTACTGATCTGAAATTGTATGGTGTCGTTTGAAGTATCGATCGGTGTTTATAGCGATCCTGACATGTCTCAATGTTCTTTGTTTTTTCAATTATAAGACTGGTGTTCCGAGCACCTACTAAAGTGTATTTTGTTTGACAAGTACCATGTACATCTGTTTCTAGCGTTTCGTGATCCAAGTCGAATCGTCGCATTGTGTTATGTATAAGCGTTAATGCACCACGCTTAAAGTTCAGAACCCAATTACTTTCAAATTCGTTTGGGCACAATTCGGTCACCATTCCATCATGAAATGAGAATCTATAAAAAAATGATACAACAACGTAAAACATATCCAAAATATATTCAGATCATGTAAAAAGTGAGCAATAATATTGTGCTTTATTACTAAAATTGAAAATACATTTCTCATAAATATATGAAATTTTTGTGAAATTAATATTTTATTTTAAAAAATAAATACCGAAGCTTAAATTAATTAATGATAAACAAAAATTGTTAACACATGATATATCGTAAATATGGCAGTCGAAAATTAATTCATATCGATCTAAAGATAATTAGAAAAGATCGTAATTTGTTTCATTATTAAAATTTTTTTATAAAAACTGTCAATATTATATAAAATAATAAATCTTTCCAACCATGGTTAATTTCAACAAGCGTAATTAGAATTCACATGAGATTGTTCCAAATTAAAAATATGACAATATTATCTGGTTTGTTGTTATTATTATATTTTCATGTATTTTTGCAAAAATGTATTTATGTTCAGAAAATGAACACTCTAATTAATGAAGTTTTAATATGAAACATTGATTGTAAAATATTGAAATATGACTCATAAAATTGACCACAACATGGCAGTGAAATATGTATCAAATAAAATTTAGCAAATCAATACAGTTATGAAAATTGTTTCAGTATACTTGTCGTGTCATTGAAATTTATGCCGAATGTTAAACACAATGTAATTACTATTAAATGCATGCAATACATTCTAAGAAAAGGCAATCCGCATAGTGGTTATTTAATCAACCGATAGAAAATCCGAACGAGACCTTCAAGTTAAATTTAAGCAAGATGATTTTTGTTCTAGTTTTAATAATAATAATTATTATTTAAATAATAGCCGCCGTGTATCAAATGTGCATAACACAGTTTTGTTTTGATTTTAAGAGACTGTTCGTTATGTTTTAGGATTTTTATTTTAGTCGATTGTATTTACTGTTTATTTTCACATTGCGCGAAAAGTAATTTGCTTAATAGCTGTGTATAGAAATGCGGAGTATGGGATATTAAATACATACGTATGCGAATAATAGTAATTTCGAAATTATATTTAATATATGCCAACCCAATTATTTTCGTATACTACTTGAGCTATATACTTGACTAGAATGTGCAGTGTTATGAAATGTAAGGTAAGGATAAAAATTACCGAAGTGGGTGTTTAGATATTGAGTCTGCAAACGCCGGACTGTTTTCATGGTCGAATCCTTCGTTCTCCCGCTGGCCGAGTCGCACCCTGTCGAACGACAATTTACCCTCACAGTGGCCATTGAATTCGAAAATGACGTCTGCATCGACGTGCAAGCTGGATGAATTTCTGCTGGTACCCTCGAATAACGTTTCGATATCGATTGAATACTGATACTTGTATTTGATTCCTGGTTTGTAATTGAATTTTCCACCAGCTGTAAAGGCACAGATCGTTATCAAACTTCTCTCGGCCAATTACGTAATTAAGTATAGAGGTGGCTATGGCGGATGGTTCGGGTTTGACACAGAAATATCAAAACCCAAGTTTCCAATGAATTACACTTTACATATCCCCAGAAACAGGATGTAAAGTCATACACACAAACATACACGCATACTAAATGCGTACACACATAAACTCACCCACACGCACACATACACACACAAACACACTCATCCACACCCCTCCCCCACACACCCACACACCCACACACACACACACACTCACACACACACACACACATACACCCGCACATACATACATACATACATACACACATACACACACACACACACACACACATACACGCACTTACACAGACTTACTGGTAAACGAACATGCATGCATATTTACTGGTAAAGGTTTGCAGAAATTCAAGGTGCAAGATAAAACCAGCCCAGTTACAAAACGAGAAGGAGCAGTGTGCGCTTCGTCTCCTATCTCTAGGATACACTGCTCTAGATATATCAGTGTTTATCGTTCCAATGAGATGAACTTTAATGGAATACCTTCTTGGCGGATTTTGGTGCCAATTACGTAATTTCTTACCTATCTACCGATCTGTAATATATATATATATATATATATATATATATATATATATATATATATATATATATATATATATATATATATATATATATGTATATACGGGAATATATCGTACGTACATCTTATTAGGCAAACTTATTTAGTGATGTAATATACTAATAAAAAAGTATTGCAGCAATCTTTAACTGTGAGAATATGATTAAACAAAATTTTATTTCATTTTAAAATATATATGTGTACTAAAGAGAATAAAACATAACTTTTATTTGTTTATTAATAAAACAACTTATTTAAATATAAAATACATCAAAGAAGAGAAACGTGTTGGTTATTTGAAATATTCGGAAGAAAAAGGTTTATTTTATATATGTTTGTAAAAATGTTTAATAAGGGTGATAAGCGAAGCATAAAATAATAAATAGAAGGTAAAAACAAATCGTTGCTCGGAAAATCGTCTGGGTGATCCGTACGGAACAGACATTATTAGTATGGAAATAGATATGTTTAAACTATCATTCATTGGCATAATAACACTGTCAAAATTGTATATTACACGACTATTTTAGTAAATGTACTTTAGCGTAGGTTTTGCTAGGTTATCTGTGTTACGTGGCATACATTTTAAAAATTATTTAATTTTTAATCACGTTGTTGAATGTTCGTGTGAAGACTTACAGAAGAGTAATTGAAGATGAAAAAAAATACTATCTCTTAAATGGTGAAAACATTTTAAATCAAATTTAGTTCATTTTGATTTAATTTTAATCACAAGTTGATTTAAATTAAATTTAGAAGTATTAAATTGAATCAAAATTGACTTACAACTATATTACCCTTTGAAAGATAACGTTTTTCATTGCTTTGGTTTTCTCGTTTGAAAGTATAAAGTTATTTAATAGTAGATTCAAGTAGAACTTTATTTTTACAATAAGTTAGATCATTTGAATACGTTTTCTACTTAGTATTTGTTTTTATCGACTTAAACGCGGGCCAAGCATTTTAATGTCAATTTAACACGTAACCAGCACATCTTGCTTCAGGCAAGTCTGAAAACTTTACCATTTACGGTTTCAAAATACCACAATGTATAGTTAGTGTTCAATTTATACTTACGATCACATTTTGGACGACCGCATATATTTGGATCTTTCAGCGGATCTACAACATAAAAGAATAATGTTACAGTATAAAAAATTAACATCACTTCCAATATAAAATTCTTATCAACAATTTAACTGAATTTTACTTAAATGAAAAATTAGACTAATATTTTAACTTGAGCATAAATTTGCAGGTATTTTTTACATTAAAAGTGATCTAACTGTACTATGATTATTAAAAATGTACTAAAAAATAAATAATTAGATTATGTTTAACAAATTCATGTGCTTTTTAGTTAATTTAATCAGTGAAAGTATAATATATTTACAATTAACAT
Organism: Nebria salina; assembly: GCA_944039245.1. Taxonomy (NCBI): domain Eukaryota; kingdom Metazoa; phylum Arthropoda; class Insecta; order Coleoptera; family Carabidae; genus Nebria; species Nebria salina. The sequence goes on along the minus strand of OX063288.1, from coordinate 4,574,570 downwards.
ACACAGAATTACTGCTAAATATTTCTTAGACATGGCATATTTATGGTTAATTACAAAATCTATCCATATCATTATTAAGAATTAATCTATAATATTTGTTTAATAACAATAATAACTCCCTAGTGTAATCATGTAGTACAGCAGTAATAATGAATAGAAGATAAATGCCAAAGGGAGTTGAAAACGTACTATAATTAAAAGTCCATGAAAATTTGATTAATTTTGCCTGAAATCTTTTTATAGGAAAATAAAATTACTGTAGTAGTAGTATATATGTTCTATAAGTCTTTTAATTGTTAATATCTATATGATTGTGATCAGAGTATTTGTATACCTTTCCCGGAATATTTATCTCGGTATATATAGATTGTACCATTTGCATATATTGTAGTACTTGAAATCCTATTGTTTATTTTAGAAATAAAATAAATACCAAAGATTCAGGCAAATGAGATGTAATATCTGAACCTATGGTAAATAAGGATCGCTCTCAAATTACATTTGGTGAACATGACAAAATATACAGATGAGATAAAAGATAATATTGATATGGTTAATTCTAATTATAAACTGAAGGACATCTGCTGAGAAAACTTTTACAGTTGAAGCGAGCTTTAGCGATTCTAGTAGAAGTGACTTATGAAACAAATATAGAATCATACGGTAGATAATTACATTTAAATAAATTATATGTGTGTTACAGTGTCTATATAATTATTCCTATAAAACAATGTGTTATGAAATATATAATATTGATTTGACTCAGCATATCTACTACTTTTGGAACAGTAACTATTTTGTTGATTTGTTGTTGCAGTTGCAAACTGAATAGTTCATGGGTATTTGTATGGCTGGTGAAACGCAAAGTGTAAATATTTCATTAGCCTTTCCAATAAACAGTTAACGTAGTCTGCATTTAAGTTAATATTATTGTAATTCAATTAGTTTTGATAGATTTGATGGTTCGTTTTAGGATGACGTCTTGTAATTGTAACTAAATTAGGTATGCAAGTTTCAAACGGTATTCGCTTGTGTATAGCTATTGCGAGTTGAGGCCCCATTGCGAGATTTCTGATTTCACTTCTGACGTCGGTTTATGACGAATGCTTGCTTATTGATTTAGCATTGTGTTTATTTTACCATGCAAATTGAATTATTTTATACAATGTATTATCCCGCAATTGCAGAATTATTAGAGAGAAGACGAATCTTTTTTTTATTTCTTATAGAAATCGATGTTTTGAAATAAAATATGTAAAAACGCAACATGAAGTATTTGTTGCTATGCACTTGAATGGCAAATCAACGTTGGACCGATATATTTGTGCTTTATGAACTACTGAGAATGTTATATTGGTAATTTCTAATTTTGCTATTCAATTTTAATCTATTCTAAATATGTATCACTATCATATCAGGCATACCAAGCGTACCATTTATAGCAATTAGTATCCTATAGAAGTTGATCATTTTAGAATACTTGATACCTCAGAAATAATATTGGTTATTATGATACTTTGATCATTTGGATTTCAAATTCAAACAGGCAATATTAAGCCTTCACTTATTTATTTATATATATATATATATATATATATATATATATATATATATATATATATATATATATATATATATATATATATATATATATATATGTGCATAATCCAGATATGAAATTTAAGTCTGCAGCATGTAGATTTTAAATATATATTTTAATATATGCAATGCATTTCAATTTTACAAGCTAGCTGAATAACAATGAAGAGAATATCCCTATGACTGAGAGATATGACATATACAATGCTAATTAAATATATGCAATTTTGATTCTCTGAGCAAATATAAAATATAGTGAAGTTGAAGATTTAGAGTATTCATGTACATATTAACAAAAAAAAATGTCCACCATATTAATATTTGTTTAAATATTGCATTTGTGAGTAGATACTTTTAAAGAACTGATCCTATATTGTGCAATCCGTATTGCTTTGCCATTGAACAAATTGAAAGCTGATGGTAACTCTATACGATACGTATTCCCGGTTTTCTTCATATCTATTCCTAAGGGCAACCATAGCCCAGGTTGAGAAACTCTGTTCTACAGAAGTTGTATTGTCGCATAACACATACCCAGGGGCGGATTGCCCCGGCGGGAAACCAGAAGATTTCCCGGTGGTGACCAACTGGTTACTGGGCCTCTCTAAGAGCCCGGAGACCTTATTTTTTGCTCGCCAGTGAAAAGCTCGAAATTTGTCTTGAAACGGGAAGTTTTCGTCGCTGCACACACCTATTTCTATTAAAACTTATATGTTTGTACTTCCATTCTGTCATAAATACCAGCATATTTGAAGGGGTTTGCACATGATTTTCTGCTGCTTACAATATTCTAGTACATTTATGTTCAATATTGATAGACAAGATTGCTGGGATTATCATTAAACAATTTTAGACACATATGGTAGCATAATAATATTACTTTGAAATTTACTTACTTCAAAAGCAATTTTCAAGGCAACTTTTCGTGGAAACTTTTCAAGGAAAAGTTAAATATGTTTAATTTTTATAAGAAAACATTATTTTTTTCGTCAAACCGTTTTCCATATATTAAAAAGTATCAAAAGTAAACCTACATTTCCGATTTAAAAATCATAAATAAGAATGTTCATCTGGTTTTATACAACTATAAAATTTCAAGCTTAAAGTCATATATTCAGTGAGTTTTGTTTACGCATGTACACACACAATCCGAACGAAAGTATTCAAAATCGATTTAACAACGCAGAGATCGTGGATTTATTTTGAAAATGTACATGGCTATATGTTTCTATTAAAATCTAAAGCTTAGCAATGTTTTCACGATTACATTACATCCTTTTAATAACGTACAACATAGTAAAAATAAATAAAAAGAAGTTTCCAACAAATAGGTAAGTAGATATTTTCGACGTATCGAGCCAGGAAAAAGTTCAAAGAACTGCTATTTATTTTATATCTGGCGGTAAAATTAGGAAGGTAAATGTATACCCTTTCGATTTCATTAAAAATTTTATCGCGCCGAACGAAAATTTTACGCGATGTTTTATGTGAAAATGCACAAGAAACCAACAATGTACGCGTTATCTTTTTTCTTTTTCTTCGTTCTTCTTCATATTCTATGGATTCTCAATTTTCATATAGCTTGCAGCTATGATTAATCGATGACGCGCATAAACTCCTTCGAATTTTCAACATACGTACAAGATACATACATTGTACATGAAGTACTTAACATGTACTACTATAAATAACATTGACTTCGTGTGAAAAATATATACAAATTGAGATCGTTAAGGAATAAAGAATCAATCACACTCCGTACGTAAGGATTGCTATGCGGTATTCCCGGGGACTTTATAACACTTTTACGTATTCCAAACGAATAATGCGACCGAAAGTTATCGTAGCGGTATCGCTAAATCGGGACATAGTGAATCGAAACGACACGACGCGACGGTTGAATTCGGGAATGGTGCCGACACATTTTGTTGTTTTGTTCATCGTATAGTTAAACGTACATCGATTTAAAATAATAAGAAAACCAGGGGATCTCTGCAAAAACATTATGTAGATAGAAGAATCATGTGGGTACGGTTGAATTTCAAAATGATGAGCTCTTCTAGTACGTTTACGTACATATTATAATTCTGCTGAAGTTTTTATCAGCGCCTGCATTTGCATTTTTCATCAAAGACAAACTTTGCTTGCTCTTCATCTAGCAATTAATTTATAATATTAAATGTCATGACAACACGAATTTGCATAGATTGGTTAAATTTTGTAAAATAAAGAGCTTAAACACTCGATGTTGAAATTAGTTAAAAATCTAAAAGTAGTACGAATTATTTCTCCGATTACTGGAATGAGTGAATATAACCAAAACCGATCACTTGTTTATTTGGTAGCCATAAATCTCGGATCTATACTATAGGGTACAATTATGGCGCACCAGTACTACAGTTGTTTGGTCAGGGCATGAATTAGTTTCGTTTGGATTAAATATTTCTATGTAGCGATAATCGTTAGCTCTTAATTCGACATTTACCAAGACATATCGACGGAAATGTGCCTTCGTTGGTAACAATACGGATAACAAGGATATTATCCTTATATTTAACAAACTAGATGTGTTAATGTGTATATTTGTTGAGTATGTATAATACATTTTATGTATGGTTTAATTTAGGTATTATCGATTTAAAATAATAAGAATTCCGTAGTAGTACGGCAGGACGGTTACTTAGTTAACAAGAACATTTGAAAACGAGATCGATTATGTGCGAGAAGGGTTATTTGATGGATCAACATGCGTCTAGCATAACGGGCTGCCGAATCCGTTTATTTTCGTACTTACTGAACTGTAATGTCGATTCAACCGCGAGTAACACCAACAGCAGAACTAACCACCGCCGTTTCATGGTTTCCTCACTTGTAACTGTGTCCTTACACCCTATAACTATTAGTTTACATAAGATATATTTTTATGTATCCTGTTTTTTAGTAAGTTTTGCTGTTAGATGTAAAACTGATGCACTTTATTGTTGCTTTTCTAACACATATTGAACAAAAAAAAAAAACTAAAAACATATAGAGCACGGTGTCGGATGTTGGCCACGTTTTGACAGTGTATATATGTATTTTCATATATGTATGTATGTATTGCAGCACTCTGACGCGAATCCGGATGTTTGTTGTAGACTTGTCGCGAACTGTTGTGAATAATGAGATGTGTTATGATGCTAACTGCTAACTGGTTGGTTGATGGTAGACGTCGCCGTGTATGACGCGGGCTTATGATACGTACGGGTAAAGGTCGAGCTCAATATTAGCCCAATCTAACACAACAGATAACAAGATCAAGGGGGCTAAGGTCACAAACCAGACTTCTAAATGTATTTGTGTGCGATAATACATTGCCGGAACTGCTTCATGTGAAATTCCTTGTGTACATTCATTGCGATTCCAAATTAATTTAGAGATACTTGCAAATCATTATAATGTCTAACAACTTGAAATAACTATGCGAAAGAACGTATATCGTTTGATATTAGACAAATGCTTTTAAGGTATTTGATTGGGTTCTATAATTAACTACAATTGGAAAAAAGCTTAAGTTGAGAATAAGCGCAATTGGACAAAGCAATTGATGTCAAGTCTATTTTATGGTCCATTTTAGCACTATATTCAATTACGTGTTTTTTCCCGTGTTCCCATTTTTGTTAGATTATAATATATTTGAAAACGTAATATTATCGATCATATAACTAATGGAATAATCCGGAAGAATATATGAATATATTATTTACGCTATTATTTGACATTTCTAAATAAACTGAATATCATAGATGACTTTGATCGTTCACTTGTTGACACTCCCAATTTTGCATATTTCAATATGATAATACATAAATTTTTTTTGCTATTCTCTCTATATTCCATGTTTTCATGTTAAAAAATTGCGGAATATCATCAAACTTTTGCTATTATAAACGTAGCAATGCATTTTGCAACAAATGTTATTATCATTTTTTAACAACCAACTCAAAATTCAATTTATTGTGTTTTGAATAGTTAATCCATTAGTTATAAACATACATAACATCATGCTCATTCATATCAAAATTTATAACGATGTGTTAACTAACTATAACACAAAGTTTTAAAAATTTTATTTCATAATATGGACGCAACAGTAATGTAAAAAAAAATTTGATGAAATTTCTTATTGGAAAATGCATAATAACAATGTGAAATAACGTCATTACAACCAAATTTCAACAACCAACATTTCATACTATAAATTGGATTTCACGTGGTAGATATGTAGTTGACTATATAAATCGCCATTCGATTATTTTTGCACACAGTCATAAAAATACACAACATTTTTGTTTTCGCTTTACTTCAATTGTCATTAGAACTCGATGGGCCCCTGTCTTTAAAACATCAGAATAACATCTTCACTTTTAAGAAAACAGAAACTGGCAAATTCGTTTTCTGGGCATTTCTTTCGATGCTTCATTAGCACAAATCTAAAAATAAATATAATGAATCGGCAACCATTATATAAATAAAGAACGTTTTTGTTTCATTTTCGGTTCATTATAATACTTGTAGCATCAAAATCGTATTGAAAGATTTTTTTTTTGCACTGGCCCTCTTGTGATTATAAGTGTATTCAGACTACGCAGTACGTAATTTAATTGAAGTGAGAAGGGGGAACAAATTTACGGTAGTCGTCGTCCACCAGTATTAAATGTACTGTCATGTCCGTACTAATTACGACTTCCTATCACGTGTACTTGTCCTGTCAATAGCAGTGTTTTTCGGAGGACAGTTACCTTGTATCATATGTGCAAGGCTATATTTAACAAATTCGATGGGATTTTCAATCTTCTAGTTCTAAAGCGACGGATTTGCTCTGAAAGCTTAGTCAAAAATTAAATTTAGATTTTTATTACTTTTATTCCTATCTGTAGGTCCACAAAACTGATTTAATATTGTATTCAAGATAATTGTAATTTGATTTTTGTAATGCGTGCTAATTTTTTTAAAAAAAGGGAGAAAATAAAGTATATTTTGAAGTATTTTTTATTATGGACTATCTATTTTTGTATACCATCTTTACTCAGAATAAATTAATTTAAAACGACGAATGTATTAATATTAGAAGGATAGGAATAATAGAAATAGGGAAACGACAACACAAGGTACTTTTAGTAAGTATGGTAGAATTCGATTGGGTAGTTTCCAAGTTCTCACAGGTTCGTCGAATTGGTTTTATGGGCGAGTACCTGAGCGAACGTAACAAACATCGGACAAAAAAGTTGAGTGCAGTTTCGTCATGTGGGATTCTAGGCGAAATTTCTTTATACGTACTATACGTTTTTTGTTCGATTTGAAAAAAAAAAGTTAACTTGCGAGCTAGCCAGCTCTGGAGATTTACAACAATCTGGTTTTGCCAGTGTTATAATTATAAAGTTTTATATTATATTGCCATGTTACGTTATTTAATTAAACCATTCATAGATGTAATGTATGATAAATGTGAAATAACGAGTAAAATATTTTTAGATAAAGTGAAAAAGTATTGTAATTGGGTTAGTGAGACGTATTTTCTGTCACTCAATTTTATGAAAAACGACATAAAGTTGTGTAAAAGTATTTATATATTTATCTATAAGTTTTGTTTTGTTTTTGTTGTTATTCAACATCAATCATCATATGTAGCTCATAATGGATTAGAAAAAACGATGTTTCAAACTACTTTTAAATGAGTATATAAGATTATGATTCTCAGCCTCAATCTCAACAAAGAGGTTGCGATATAAATTGACATTGACATTTTCATTGCAGTTACCATTTGTATCTATAACTTATTAATAGCATACTGAACTGGAGTAAACCTTCAATCTGTATAAGATTTAGTCAATTATCAATTGATTTGAATTAGAATGACCTAACATAAAAAGGTAAATGTAAATAAAATTATGTAATAAATACTAAATAAAAAATGTAATCTATTTGCGTGAATTTTTGAAAATTTTAAAAACATCCATTCATAAAATGCGAATTTCATTAATTTTTTTATAGTACTGAATAAATCAATAATAAATTAGTATTCGTTTATATATTTAACATATTATTTGCAGTTGAAATAAAAGATTGAAATATATGAAATTTAAGTAAATGCGATTGAATTGGGTAATATGAGTTTCAGCACGTTTTAATCCGGTTCCAAAATATCTTGGTTGACTACGAACTAATCAAAAACGCAGAAACGTAAATCTATCCCATAATATGTGACCGTGATAAGAATATATAAAAATGATTTTTTCTTGTTTTCAGTTGAACAGAGCGGACAAATGTGGGAAGACCTTTGTGCTTGAGATATGAGCGGGACATCACAGATGGATGTATTTTCTTTCAGAAGTAAAATGTGATATAGCGTGTGACGCTGGTTGATTAGTACCGTGTTGTTTTCGGATCTTTATCCATCAGTTATGAGTCACGATAGAGCATCAATGTCGTTTCATAATACAAATAATTACAGTATAAATATGATGCAAGATATACAATTCCAAGTAATTTATTTGATAATGGATATTTGTTGATTAATACGATTTTTGTTTCATTTAAATTTAAACGTGAGAAATAAATGCCACTACAAATTTCCATTATTTGATTAATCGCTTTACGCTGACTAATAAATGAAGATAATTTTCCTTCTTCTGTACTTATCTGGTAATGTATTAATGTCGTAAACTGTGGAAAGCTTTTTCATTGAATGAGCCATGCAAGATATCCGTTCCATTTTATATCATGATTTATGATGAATTGATTCGGTTACTTTGTACATTGCATTTTTAAGTCTATTCATTTGCCTTACACTTTTTGATAAATGAATCTTCAAATATCAATAATTTTATTTTAAAATGTATATTAAAATAAAGATGTATTTGACATTTTCTATTTTCTATTTTCAATTTCAACAATGTTTTAAAGTTATTTATTATTGTACTTTATAATGATAGTTTTCTGGAATCTTTTAAAAGTTCATCTATTATAAAGTAACGTAAGAGTCAAACTACAGATCCTCTAAAGTTAAGAGTTAACGAACCTTCATATCAAAAATATAAGCTCACTTTTGTGTATTTATTTTAATGTAACCTTACGACAAAAAAATGTACGATACTATGATATAATATTTTTAAACTAAAGTAGAACAAATATAGGCAAGTCTGAAATCTTTTAAATAATGTCCACCTTAACGTAACGACTGATTTTATATGGTCAAATATGTTAGCAACAGATATTTAGAATCTTTTGCTAAAAATCAAAAGGGTCCGATATTTATTTGAGCTCCTTTTGCAATCTCAATTTAAGGGTTGCATTTAACTTTAGTAGAATGCAATAATATGTATTTGTTTTTTTTCCTGATAATATTTTTTTCAACATTTTCTTTTCCCGGTTTTTCTTTCGATTTGTTTTTGTGGACAAAAAAATATTTTCTTTTCACTTATGAAAGATACTGTAGGTTTTTAATAGTTATATTTAGTATAGATTTTATTCGTTCTCCTATTTTAAGTATATAAATGTATTATAAACTGGTACGTCTTTTATTATGGGTTAGTTGATCAACTACGTCCAAAAATCCCAAAAGCGTTTTATGTCCCATAGCGAAAACGTAGCAAATATAAATCTAGTCAGTCTTTCATGCTTAAATTTTAGACTATCAACTAATATTGCAAGATAATAAAACGTAATCGCCAATAAACATTTCATACAAAAATAAAATTTTCATTGACCAAAGCGATATTGCCGAATTGTTTTTCAATAAAATTGTTTTTGCAAGATATTTTAATCCTATCACTGATATGAATTTTTAGCACAAATAAAATGAAACGTACATTAATATAAAATAAATATTATGTATTTGTTTATAAATGAAATGTAAGAATATGTAATTTGATGAAATAAATATTCTGTATTTTTATTGATTGATCATTGCTGTTGCCATTCATGGGCATGATCTGATGAATCCATGGTTGATTAGGCATCCATATAACTAAATGTATTCCGTGTAGATAAAAAGAGAAAAGGTTGTGATCGACGTGTGACGTCATTTGATCTGATACAGATTAATTATCGGGTACCAAAAAGTCAAGTGTGAAACACCAGACCATTTTTTATTAGCCAAACTTAAAAGAATGTAATTTGTATCCGAATGATCCTTTTTTTTTTAATTCAAGATTAATATAGGTACCTAATGAATTATATAAATCATGGTCGCGTTTAGCTAGAAATGGAGGACATCTCTCAAAAATTAAGTTACCTCATATATCTAAATCTATAGCTGTACGTTCTGTACGAAGAGCTTAAGTATTCGATGCAGTTGCATTTATGTACGTAACGCGATAATTTAGGTAAAGTTAAGTTTTATAAAAAACAAAAATATGCTATTTAATTCGCCATTTCTATAGGGAAAATTTAAATTAAATAAATCTCGTTAGATGAAGAGAAATTAATACTTAACGAAGCAATATTATTAATGCTTAATTTAATTGTAAATATTAAACATATATCGTAAAACAAATGGTGTAAATAATACGTTTAAATAATATATTTTCTTATAATTCATTACTAAATGCAAGTTTCTATTATTTTTAATTTATAAGTTATTATTTACAAAACAGAGAAGCGCTTCAAGTTTCTAAGAGTTATTGTCCGCACAAAATTTACTTAGCAATAGTGTAAATACAAATATATTTAGTTTGCCGTATATGAAAGGAAAATAAGAGCTACTTTCGAATTCACTTTTATTCAAACGAAATTTCCTTGATGCAATTGTGGATATTGATGGCATTTTCTTAATGTTATCGTAACCATATTACGGATCGATTTCTTTGTAAAATAACGTACCTTATACGTTCCATTTCCATGATTTTTTATCATTGATCTGCGTTTTCAATATACTAGTGACATCTAGCGATGGGAAGTGTTACACGATTACGATGATATTGCATCTATCTACGATTCCAAAACGCGTCGCTTTGCCAAAACAAGGACAGTTACTACTGTCCTTGTCCAGGCAAATGCTTATGGCGCAGGACGATATCAAACCAGGACCGTTTCAATACCATTTTGCACCAATAAAACAATATGGATGGTCATACTTTATAACAGTAATGACTACTATCTTTATGCATTTAAGGCTCAGTTATTAAAGTGCCTAGATTTCGTAATTGGTATTTTATCAAAGTAAAATTAATAAATTAAAAAAAAAAACAGTGTTAATGTTTTTCATTTCAAGTAATTTTATTTTTGTCTCATTACATGTGATTCAGAATTTAATTTTTCAAATGATAAAGTACGTATTATGAATGATTACTTTGTATAAAATGAATAGAAACTTTAGTAAAAAAATAGTCATATTAGATTCAGGGAAGGTCAAAACGTATATTTCTGTTAAAACCTTGAGATCGAAAATTTTCTAAATTGCAATACTTACTTATACTGCGTATAAAAAAGTAAAAAGGAGCGGGTAATAAAACATTAGTTATAGCACACAGAAAACAATTTATTTGGAATTTTTCTACAATAATTCATATAAAACAAAATGACAAATCAAAGATTACAATAAATGTGCACAGTTTATGGCGTTCAATAGAAACTAACAAACACAAAAGGAAAAATTCTGTATAGATTTAAATGAAATAATGATTATGGAACATTAGTTGATAACGATATAAATAATAACATTGCTGGAACACGAGACAGTAATAATAAATCATTTAGGAGTGTTTATAATGTATCCTTGACAATTTTATTGAATATCAACGTCCTATATGCATTTGCAAGTGAAAATGACGGCGGATTACAGTTATAACATGTAGAAACTAAAAAAATTGAGGAGATTTAGCATCAGTTAATAACTACTTGGGAGGAATGACTGTCCTTTTGATTGACCACACTTGTCTATGTTCGCATATTGACTGTCAAATTACATAACAATTATAACACATTAATGCAGATGTAGATGGGGTTAGTGAAACGCTTATTGAATTCGGGGACGGTGGGATATTGCTCGTTGTTTAGGTTACAAAGACCACAGATAGTTAATAAATGTGTAGATATGTATATTAATGTGTGTATATGACATGTGTTCCCTTAGTTATTAGTATCACATGATCAGATTTTACTATTGAAAATAGATAAAATATCACAAATCATTGTTTACTGAACTATTTTTAAGTGAAGATTCTAATGAATGATCGAAATTTCAATGAAATTTATACACTGAATTTGTGTAATATAAGAACATTTTTAGATTTTTGATATACGATTTTGCTCTCAAAATTAAACTGACACTGATATCATTAGGATTCAATAATGATTACTACTAAGAAGATCAATCATCAAAAAAGATTTAAGTGTACAATGCCTTATTATTGTAAGTAGTGTAGAAATGTTGATACTATATTTGAACGGTGTTGTAATCTGATCGTGTGATACTAGTGTTTAAGTTTAAGTCGACAAATAAAGTTAGTATGTTATAGTGACAAAGCCGAAAAACAAGCATTTATCCAATGAGTTTGAACGGAGCTATTTATTTTCTATTTGTAATAATTATGCGTGTGTTACATTTTATCATACCTATGCTTTGTTTTTTTTTTATTTTTTTTTTTATATACTTAATAATTATATGTTCGCTTCACTTGGCAATGAATACTTAATTACCGATCTTGTATCATTACAATCAATATCATCATTTTAGCGAAATGGTCCTTTAAATAATTATACAATGATATGTATGTTAATATATTAATATTGTTTCATAGCATCTCGTTTTCATTTTACTCAATATACAAATTTTCACGCTGCAGTCTATGTGTGCATTTAATAGGTTTTTTCGTTTTACAAAATTTAGGACTTTTTGTACAAAATTTGCAAACGAAAAGTTCTTTATACTTATTATATATCCAACTTAAATTTTATACATACATACATTCATACACACACAAACACACACACATATATAAATATATATATATATATATATATATATATATATATATATATATATATATATATATATATATATATATATATATATATATATATGTATATATATATTTATATATGAATTGAGGTTGCTCTATGTACCAGAAATCAGACTATAACTCTTTGTATTCGAAAATAAATAATACTATATACGACACAGTATTTACAGTGCTACAAAAAGAAATTTAGACACATTTATAATGATATATGTAGTGACACAATTTTGTGTATTACAATTAGGATGAAAAATATTTTGCATATATGAGGAGTTATTGCCCGATTTTTAGTTGAAAAAAAAAAGAATCCACAACCTGTAGTTATATACATCGCAAAACTGTCGGCATTCGATAAATTTATATAAATATTGATATAATATTACGTTAGCATTAGGAACAGGAATTCAGTTTCAGTATAAACTAGTATCTATTTAAAGAAAATCGGTAAGAAATATGTATTAAAAAATGACGCATTATAAACAATAAAATAGTATAGATAGCCGAAATGTAGACAGTTTTGCGAAACACAATGTATATGCACATTACGATTAATTTAACTTTCTTAAATGTAATAACAAACTTTCAAGAATCTTTAATATTCCGATTAACAATTATTTTTTATTATTATTTTTTTTTGTTTTTTCTTTTGTAAATAGGCATTATATTGTGTATTTGTAACAATGTGCTCTCTAACATTAGAATTTATGCTACAGTATCGTGCGCCTTATTATGAATGACGTAGCGTGAAGTACAATTTGTTTTTTTTTTTATATTGGTGGAGGAATTAATTCTAGGGACGAATGGTTTGAGTGTATCGCGTGTGTGAGTGTATAAATGGCAACAGCCAATCGGATCCTTCCACGTGCGCAATTGCTCAGCTGGAATGTTTTAGTAGGGAGATACCTGGGAGGATGCAACATTTATTATGTGTGGTTTTTGTGTTCCTGTTGTGTCACATGTCGTGTATACGAGTTGTTTACAAAACGAGACTTAACTGTAACAAGTTATTTCATTAATAATAATAATAATAATAAAGTAATTTTAGTTCTAGTATTAGTTACAAGTGGCGTATAGCTGCATGCAGCACTTCATGATGCGGAGGCATCACTCGAATCTCCGTACATTCAAATGACAGTTATCATTTAACATGGGAAGACATTTTACGATTGTACAATATTATTAAATTTAAGTCATCATTGTTTAGTAACACATAGATAAAAACATAATTTCTCTTTGCTACATTTTACGCATCTGTTGCAGAGCTATCATCAATCAGTCAATCCCAAATCAAAACTGTTCGATGATACAAACGCATCCACTCGCTCTGTTACATTCGGGCATAGGGTGACCAGACGTTCCAGGTTTCCAGGTTATTGCCGATATTTTAATACCAATTTCCACTTCGATTGGTTACTGTTGCTGATATCACATCCACCACTTCAAAACACTTGTAGTGTATAGAATTTCAGTTTTTACTTGAATGACATTTACAGATGTATTAATTTCTCATGATATATTTTTTACTAAATTTTTTTTTAAATATATGAATCAGAATAATGATATTTACACTTACATTTAAAATGAATTATCTATATTTATATATATATAAAAATGTCAAATAAATGTGAATCAAATAGGAAATGTTCATAAAAAAATATTATTATATTTTTCGCCTGGTCAATATCAGCTTGGTAGATCTGGTCATCCTATTCAGGCACACATTTGGACAGATACAATGAGCAGTGGTACTTCTGCGTAGAACGACTCTTGGATTTCGCTATATAATTCATTACTTATAGTATTAATATAATAACATAACTCATTTATCTTCATTAGCCTAAATACCTTATTGCTAAGTATCTTTTTTTTATTACTTAATTTAATTCATTTAAGTGGGGTACCTTACGACTTAAAGCACTACCGTTTTGGTTGACAGTCAACATTCACAATGACACTGACCAACGTCAACACTACAAGGATAGATCTCTTATAGGTATACAAATTTGTAATTTGATTGACTAGTAGTGTTATAGTATTAAATGGATATGTATTGTTAATTGCAGTTGACTTACATACTGAATATATTCAGTGTCAGGATAATAAAAGACCCTGACATAGTTTACTTAAAAATCGTAACGACAACATCACCACCATTGCTACAAATGGCGTTGCTGCGTGTGCGTCGTGTATCGTACATGCCGAACTTGGCTCAAGTTGGTTTATCTCGACTTCTGCCATTTTGAATATCGACAAAAGGAGATGAGAATTGAAGTCGGAATGCTGAGAGTTTATCTTCTCACTTATTGTTTCTAGTAACGCTTCACACTCCTCCTAAATCATAAAATATACAACACGGTCAGCTATGGAAATCAAATAACAATATTTACAAAAAAAAAGGTTTTCATACTTTTATGCATGTTACCTTTTCGCGTAAAAGTTGTACTGATGGCGTAACATCATTTGTTTCTACATCACCAGATACTTTCGCCACTAGAATCACATTTTCTTTTGTTACATTGAAGAGTGATAATGTACAAAGCGTCTAAAAATAATAAATAAATAAACATTAGTATAACAATTTGAGCAACAAATACAATATGTGGTGGTATACCCCATTGTCAGCTTCACGAAGTAAGAATTCTTGAAGTGATGCCACGGCATCGTGTACACTTAAATTACTATGGGGTTTTAACAACGTCTCATCTGTTTCGCTGTAACCTAGAAATAGGAATACTCCTTGTGGTAGACTGTAGTCTCCTGTAACAATAAATAATTTTATATTAAACAACTTGCAGATATACATTTATTTACGCATCGTGCACTTGATTTAATATATATATATATATATATATATATATATATATATATATATATATATATATATATATATATATATATATATATATATATATATTGAAAATACAATTAGTAATTATATAAGTGAAACAATTTCGACTCATTATAAACAAAATTCAAAAATGTAGATTATTAATAATATTTTATGATATTTTGATAAGTTACCGTAATTATTTAATGAAGAATGAGAAATAAATATTTACTATCTAAAGTGTCCAACAATATAAAATATATCAATACACTTAAATACGTTTTTCATTTTTAAATACGAAATATACATTTTGACCTTCCCTGAATCTGTCTGAATGTCTGTATGTGTGTATTGTGTAAGAGTGTACGTGTGTATGTGTGTCTTCGTTTCGGTGTGTATGTGTGTATGTGTGTGTATGTGTGTGTATGTGTGTGTATGTGTGTGTGTATGTGGGTGTGTGTGTGTGTATCCGTGTATATGTATGAGTGTATCTCTTTATATGACTGTGTGTATGTGTTTCTCTCTATCTCTTTCTCTCTCTTTCTTTCTTTCTCTGTATGTATGTGTATGTGTGCGTAAACTATTGAAGGTAAAATTAAGGGACTTAAACTTAAGTATGTATATGGTTGTCAATTGTTTACAAAAAACAAAATAATTTGAAATTTGGCATTTAATATCTACTGTTAGAAATATATTTAGTAAATAAATTATATAAATTAATAAAATAATAAAACTATATACATATATGTCTTATATGTATAAGAAAGTTCAGTGCAAGCTATTGCGGTTATATTGTGTTTTACCTGGAGTGGGTTTCATACAGATGAACCTGCCCGAATAACACAAGCATCGACCTCTGAATGCTTGGTACGCAGGTGCTGCATGGTTATACAATGCAAATTCTGTTTTGCAAGGTTTCCGATCCACACATATTGTATGGCAAACCAGAGCTTCTCCAATTCCGCAATGACAAATCTCAGAACACTCCACCTCGTCCTCATGGTACATCTAAATAATAAAAAAAATCTTATAACTTGAGACAATATTTATAGAATTACGCATACTTACTCGTTTCGTTTTGCCTTCTTGAATGTACTGGTTCGATTGATGCGGTCTTTGGAATACACAAAATCCTGAAAAAATAAAGCCGATATTATTTATTAAAAATTAATTACTAAGCGGCATTTCTTACGTGGAGGTATCGTAGTCGTTGTCGTTGTGGTAACTGTTGGTATTGGAATTGGTATGTACTCTACACTTGTAGTTTCTTGTGCTTGTAGGGTAGCTTCTGTTATTGTCATAATGGTTGCTTGTTGTCCGATAGTCACTCTTGGCGTTGTTTTCCAGTCCATTGTGGTCATTTTCGTTGGAGGTAGTGTCATTGGCGTTGTTGTTTGCATATGTTCAGTTCGGTTCATATGATAATTTTTTTGAGATTCCACTACAAATATACATATCAATTAATTACTCCTCTCAAGTAATTCGATGCGCTACATATTACATTACGCATATAAAATTAAACAAAAATTATGTTCATGAATTAGTAAACATATTCAATAAATTATAAAAAAAATCTATTTAAAAGTTTAATGCCATATTCCCATTTTTTGGTATATTTATTAAAAAGTAATAAATAAGTATCTATACTATTTAATAATCGATGGACTGAGAACGGAAACATACCAACACAAGGATTGACCCATAATAACCGTTGCCATCCTAGGCAGTCGTAGAGTTGAGTGAGGTCGGTGCCCTTACAAGCACAAGTCGTTCGTAATTCAGTTCCCAAAATTCCTAACATTGCTGTTCGACATTCTGCAGGTGGACCTGCACACTTTTTAGTGACACTATCCACAGCACATGATTGTTCGTAATGCTCTAATCGACTTCTGTAATGTCATAAGTTTTATATACATATATATATATATATAGAAATGTATCATAGACTAAAAACCAGATGGTAATATATATATATATTACAGTACCTGCATTCTTTATCCTCCCGACATGCTTCGGCCAGCGAATGGCATGTAGGAGTCGGAGCGCCTTCTATTCGTTGAGCACAAACCGGATGTAATTTCTCTTGAGCAAGCATGCATGGATCGTGTTTGTTTTCAGTTTTCCTTATGAAATAATAGCATTTAGTTTTTATTTATATCGTAATACATCTCACTAAACTCTCAAGAAATATATGATTGCGCTACACAGTTCACATTTAAATATTCGTCGTTGTTTTAATACTCAAAAATGATTAATTCTTTAATAGAATAGTTTTGAAGCAAAATCTTAATAGCGTATTTTAAACGTTTTTGACAAAAGTAACTATAAAATTGTATAAACATACGAACAATGTTCTGTGACTTGTTATAAATTAGGTAATAAAAACAAAAGTCCCTCAGGCATTTAGGTGTAATGCGAAGTTTTTCGAATTGAGCAACACAACCAGGAAAATATTGTTTGGCGGCCAAAAATCGCCTAAAGCAGATACATAGTTAAAATAAAAGAATTTTTATTACTTGCACAAACAAAAGGCAACTTCTAAACTCCAGGTGAGATCTTGCCTGCGATAGAAACCCTGCAAGGCTTCCATGCACGAATTTCGATTACACCTGGACATGTCGCAGTGGTGCAAGATTGGATGAAGTGCCATCCGACAACTGTAATTGTTGTTGCAGTTTTCAAGTGCCACGTGACAGGTGCTCTGGAAGACGAGCTTCGTAAGCTCGTGGTTTCCGGATCTGGCATCTGAGTTACCTAGAACAAAATACGATGCGCTTGAAAGTATGTGAAAACGACCGGTTATACAAGACACGCACAGTGCTAGATATGTATTCGTTTTTCTGCTAAACCACACGGTCCCACATGTATTTTTAATAACACAATTCCCCATTCATGTTTGTCCCTTACATTTACAATACCCCAAAACCATGATCCTAGAGCATGAGCTGAGGACGTACGTCATGCATAATCGCGTATCATCAAATCGATCGCATTTGAATTTCTAACATCGGTGTAGTCTTATCGTTTAGATGTAATGTAGTAATAATGTTCATGATTCTCACAAGAGACCATGGAATTTGATGTGAATGAGTAAGTGTTTATATATATATATATATATATATATATATATATATATATATATATATATATATATATATATATATATATATATATATATATACATATATATATAAATTTATATATATAAATTTATATATACAGAATGTTCCTAGATGCAAAAACATCTTCCATAATGTCTTTATTATAAGAGATTTGTGTAAGAAATTTAAGAAATCATGCAAAAATATACAATTATGTTTTGCTATGTACTATTCAGAAATTGACTCAAAATATTAATGTCTTAAAATGTAACTATGTATATAATATGCACTCGAAATTATATTCCTTCGTGAATGATTTATGTACATCTTCATTTTAATTATTGATTGAAATTAAATTATGGTTAAAACTTATAATTGGGGCAAAAATAGAGAAGCTATTGTAGCATTAAAAATTAAAATTTGTATAATCTTTTTAAAGATGAAATATATTTGTTTTATGTCGAATAATATATAAGATTTTGTTTTTCAAATATTAGTATCACTGTTATTCTTTTGGATATTTTTTGAAATTATATAAAATAATAATATTGTGTTCGTGTTTGAAAAAAAAAAAACTGTTCAAAATAATATCGAAGTACATGTTTAAATGTTGTCAATTGAAATTGAAAATAGTTTGTAAAATAAAGAATGAATTCAGAATGTCTCTTCATTTAGAAACAGGCTGTATATATTGCTTGTTCTGTAGCTGGTCACAGGCGTATATGAAATAATGAAATACGTGCTTGTTGCTTGAACCCCAGAAAGGTAAATCCATGCAAATCAATGAATCTACGTGCCTTAGTAACAAAAGTAAGGGTTTTCCAAGTGCATCAAACCTGTGCACAGACAATCCCAATTTGAAATAAACAAATGCCTAATTACTAGTTTGCATATACTCAGACTAAACGTAGTTGAGGTATCTAAATGTCACCGGTCGGACGTAGTCCAAGAGCAGAATAGCGCGGTGTGGCACATGCCGAGCGATATAGATACATATTATGTCGTGTCACATATTGCCTCAATACGGACTCAATACATTTCCAGATGGGGAAAGTGCCGGTGGACGACGCCGCGCGATAAGCGTCCGTTGGTTTCCTGCAATTACGTGCTCAGGCCACCACGGACGCTTGTGCCATTAATGGTAATGGTAAATGATATAAGGGGGGGGGGGACTCTTTTATTATAAATGTATACAGATAAATGTGACCCGATTCACAGACTTCGAAATAGAGTTAGAGAGGACTGAGAGGCTTGCAAAGAGTTGGGAAATGTGTCTCTCACTTGCTGGCTGGCAGCGCTCAATACCTACTTGCGTAAATCTTTCTGTTGCCGTGCTGGTGATGCAAAAACGGCTGTGGTTCGAGTTCCTCCTCGTACTGGGTCATGTTGCTCGGTCCATGGATGTGGGAAAACTTGTTCTTTAACATGGTAACGCTTATGTGATCCTTGAGTATGGCGGCGCGCATGTCCTCGCTTTCCGCGTCAACAAGCGGATTTTCTACTTGAGATTCAGTGCCAATGCCTAGCCCGTAGTCAAACGAGGCGGATGCATTTTCCGACGTCGATATCACTTTCACTGAAACGACGGCCCAATCAGTTGTGCAGCTAGATGTCCGTCGGAAAACGCGGCACATGTGATATACGGTGCCGAACTTAGAAATATCGCAATAAGTAATAAAAAAAGCACCATAGAGTAAACGCGCGCGTGTTATTTAAATAATCATCCTCAGCTTCGCATTTACGCATATCATCATTGTCTAATTGTTAGTTAGTTAGTTAGTCAGTAAGTAAGTCAGTTGCAGGTGGTTGTTTGGTTTGTTTGTGGATTCATCTAGATCTACATGTAGGTAAAGAGCAAACAGCAAGATTTAGCAAGCAACTCCAAAGATTGTATATCGTGACGATCTGACGACGAGTGTTCCGCCACTTTGCAAATGCAACAAAAAGTAACGATAAAGTACGTTAAAGCAACAGAAACATATAACAAAAGCAACAATGAAACATAAAGCACTTCGTGATGTAAACGTAAGTATTTGTGTATAAAATATACTTACATAAGTACGCATCAAGCGTGTCATATGTATGTACGTACTACATACACAATTCTGATACTACAGACGTGGCAGTTTTACTTTAAAATGGCGTTGACAAACGACAACAATAATTGCACATAAAATACATTTATCATCACAATTAGGATTACTTTTACGCACAATGTCTACTTCGGGGAACAAATCAATTCAATGAGAGCGGTTTCACATCAATAATAATGAATGATACAGAATCACAATTATCTAATTGAATGTATAAGTATAACAATAAGAATAATATAATATAACCACGGATTATGAATATATATATAAATATATTTAGAGCATACACGGACAAACAGACAAGTGGATGACGGTCTCACCCTTGCCGGACTCGTGCGGCACTCCAGCCGACAATTGTAACGTGTCGTCGATCGTCTCCTCTACGGACACCTGGATATCGTTATCGTGGGCAGAGCCCGTGCGGTGCGTGCGATATGCGTGGGTGCCGGAGGCGTGAGCAGTGCCAGGCATTCGCGGTCTCGTTGTGGGTGGGAAAAGGAAGTATGGATAAAGATTTGTTGGAGGAAACCAGAAGTTTTTGAAATAGCCCTGTTCAGGATCATATGGGTATAGTGCAGAATCAGTGCCGGACAGATCAAAGGAAAACGGAAGAATGTCTGAAACATATAAATCAAACAGGATCTAAAACGTGCGTGCACGAACGGCGGCGGTCACTGATCAGTAGCGCTGTAATTTTATGCTCTTTTACACCGCAACCAAGCTTACAAGAGATCTACAAAATATGCGACCTAAAATTCTACTTATTCGCCAGCAAGGCAATCGATCAATCAAATACGACAATACAATATTTTAGATATTATTGCAATAATGCACATGTTAATGTACCCAAATAAATATATTGAATACATTTTTATTAATTTAATTTTTCTTTATAAATTTAAAAACAATTTAATAAATAAGTTAAATTGTGAATTACACTATTAAGAACTCTAATTAATATTTATTATGAACATGTCTTCTTGACATAGCTTTACGATCTACCGATGAGTTTTTACAAAAACAATATCGTTGTCCACATCCATTAGAGACATTAGTAAGCTTGGTTACATGCTGTGTACATACATATACTTAATAGAAATATTAGTTAGCTGCTAAGCTAGAATTAGCCGCGGCACCGCCTGTCAGACCGCAGCCGAACGCTTTGTTGCCACAGTAGTGATGTGGTGTAATGTGAAACGTGGTGTGCGTTCGTGTGTCACACGCATGCACGTGCGACAAACAAATCAGGTGCGTTTGTGTTGTGCACAGCAGTCAACGGTGCAAATTGTTGGTTTAGGTTGGTATGCAGACGGGCGGCCAGTGTCCGGTATTCGATGGCCGTCGCGTCGTGTACATGCAGCTTCTTTTACGAGGACTACGCGATGTTTTTACACATCAACTATAACTAAATGACCCGTAAGCCGTAAACTTCCCGTCAATGTTGCCAGACTACGTATAACACCATGATTACCGTATCAATTCTATAGCACTTAACTGTACGTTGGGTATTACGTTCTCGGAGATGTAAACTAAAATGAGTTCAAGAAGAACAGCCCAGAAAACACAGACGTGTGAGGAATTATAAATATGCCCTTAAATTATTGCTAGTACACTGCTGCTCAAATATAATCCCCATGGACAAGATGTGCCGAATCTTTCGCGCCATTGAACAGCTTCTATCAGATAAAATTTCAGCAATAAATATGGAAAATAAAAAGAAGAATTTGGACAAGACTTAATCCAAAATCCATCAGGATGAATCAAAAGATCCCAGAGATACACTATATATACTAAATAATTGTTATTTATTTTATTAAAAAAGGATCATACTGTATTATAGATATATTGTACTAAACTTTTTTTTTGTTTTTTTATTATTATTTAGTAAAGTAGATTGGGTTGAAATAGTAATAATTATAAAATATTAAACTTATTGAAAAAAAAAAATTCAAGTAGAAATTTCCGATAATAAAAAGTTTTATAAATAAAAAAAACCTAGTTTCAAGTATTTAAATTAAATTTATTTATATTAACGGCTCACTTATTTCAGAATATTCTTTATTGACTCTTCTGTTTAACTACAATATATATTAAAAATGTTTGTGGGACAGAAAAGCTTAGCCTTCTGAAGTGTTTACTAACCAACAATAAAATTCTTCTTTCATTCTTTGATTCAAGGTATATACGTATCATTACTAAGTAACTAAATACTAAAGTTGAAGCTTCCTATCTTTTTTCTTGCTTAGACTCCATTTTTTTTTTTTGCCGGGCTTGTTCTGCTTGCAAAGATACATTTACTGAATATAAATCCACACAAGCACAATGATTGAAAGGTTTTTACAGCGATACAACATTACATAAAACTTTTTTTACGGACATTTTATTAGATTTTCAAACATTGTGATAGAAGTACTTGGTAGCTTTAATCACAGCAAGTGTTTTCTTTCACGCATATAATGCATTTGATTAAAATAGAAAATTATTTGAATTATTTTAACCTGATGTCAATTGTCAACCCCTGGTACGCTTATATTTGTATTTAGAAGAAAAAGCTCATAAAAATAGAGTAGGACATGGTATTTATATCATGAATCTGACAACACTAACACACGAAGATCGAACGAGCGTGTTTATGTGTTCATAATATTTTTATCTATTAATATGGTGCGCATGTGTGTTAGAGTGGTTACTTATATTATGAAAGTGCAATGTCTTGGAAACATCGCGTGGTCTTCGCCATTTTTGCTGGTTGGTATATGTACATTAACGCTATCACTGATATTCATCAAAACAAGAATTGGTTCATTTTTAAAAAGCGATATATTTATAAATATATCAAAATACAGGGTTAAATTGACTGCAATTGAAAATCACTTTAAACCTATTTTAGCTATTGACATACATTTCTCTCAATTTATTTATTTTTTTAAATTATTTATACAGTTCTTGTTAGTTGACTATAATCAACTTTTGACCGTTTACGGAATTCAGTCATCAATCAGTAAATAACAACGGAAATTTGATTATATTTATTACAATTCTCACAATCGATAAGAATATGTCGTATAATTGTAGAACTAGCATTTCAACTACAAAAGTGCAATAATTAAAAACTCATCATCATTGTTTACGTTTTGAATGATTTGTACTTCTGAAACATTTTTTAAATAAATATTTTTTATCTTTAGAAATTTAAAAATTATTTAATTTTATCTCAGTCAACTTAACCTCATGTCGTAATACGTATGAAATAACTTGATTTTAAAAATGATTGTTATGTTTTGTATAAATTGTTATCTCTGTATGTGAACCCACTGTGCGAATGCAGATTATTAGCTTCGTTGAAGCAGCCCATCAAGATGAGGCTATTTAACTCGCACCAAAATTCGTTCCGCATTTAATAGAAGATCTATTAATTTTGTGGGCACACTACTATTGTGGAAGTATAGGAAGTCGGTGTAACATCAAATCGAAATATACGTCAAGTAAAAGAGTTAGGAGGATATATTTAAAGAAGCAGGAGCTACAATGCGACAAAAAATATATGTTAAGATGATTGAGTTAGAATAATTTGTCTCATTATGGCCCATTGTCAGGATGACGTGTGTGTGTTCATATATATAGTATGGCTTACATCTAACAGATTCTCTTACTTACCGACGCATGGATTGTGGTTTACCATGCTGAATATTCGGTCACATCGTCGTTTCATGTGATTATTCGGGCATATGCACCCGAACATGGGTGACAGTCGGAGATTTGTCCACGATTCATGGCACAAATCCCTGTAACACAGATAGTTAACTATAAAATTCTTTTCTTATATCTTAGTTGAAGCTCAATATCACTAATACTGCTTAAAGCTATTCCACAATTGATCCAAAAGTACCCTGATATCAATATTAGTTTCCCACAAAAATCATTTTTTATTCATTATTGTTTATTTTAATTAGGAAATTACTGGTAGATATTGGCGAAAATACGCTTAGCGTACATTTGTCCTAGTATAATATTTAAATTAGTTATTTTGTAAACATAATAATTACAGTGTTATTCTACATGCCATATTTCCATCAATTAAACTTAGAGCGTTAATTTATATTAAGCGATTATATAGGAGGTATATGCTTCATTGAAAACTGATTTAGAATTAAAAAAAATTATAAAAGACTTTGATTTCTACGACAGCACAATAATTAACTGCTACCAAATTATACATTTGGTTTATTGAAGACTTAAAATATATTTCGTGTTTACACTTTTGATTTTGAATTTGATGACAATATTGCTAATTTATTTATGCAATTAAATTGAGTTTGAATTAAATATAAAATATATATATATATATAAACATGTAAAATATTATATCGAGCTAATGGTTAATTTGCAATTGACAGTTTTGTATTTGTAAACACGAACTGAAGGATAAAGCAATTTCTATGTTTTCAATATTTATGAAAGGTGGAACGATTTAATAAATGAATAGAGCAATTGTTTGTAAGATAAATCGTTAGTATATCTGGTGTAAACGAGTATACAATAGAAGAACGTGATGGTAAGTGCAAAAATACAGACCTGTCATCCATGCGACATTTGTTATCTCGAACTTTGCAATTGGACTTGAAGTCCTCGAAGAGTTTGATGCATTTGCGCTCCTGCTGACATACAGAGAGCGCATGGTTGCAAGTGGGTAACGCGTCTACCGGATATGGATCTTTCTCTGAAAAGAAATACACACAATTGTTTTATAAATCGGTAGAAAATCTATATAAATTAATTGACGAGCATTTACTTCTGTTAGGTGTTATAACCGGTGTCAATATTGCATGAAAAGATAAAATTATTGCGTTGACAAGAATAACGAGGACGCGTGTTTGACCCAAACAATCGTCTGAACGAACTATAAGCCTGTCCGTTACTCCAACCCTGCACAGTGCCGACGACTGTCCGCTATTTATAGCTACGAATTCCCATTGGATGTGTCTTCAATTAAATGTTCACTTTAAAAATATTGCCTTTCGGACTTTTCGACAAACGAATTAAGCTTGAATAGAATGATTCAACCAGATTTGCAAGCGCAACGTGGCGCGTTGGTACAATGTATACGTATGTCGATCAAATGAATTAGATTCTTAGATGGGAAAGAAAATAAAGTACCGTGCTCGGCCTAGATAAAAGCGGCCATCCTATATCGTAATATTACATTATGAACATCGGCGATCCACATCACGACTCAGTTGCCGTACTAGGCATCACATTTCATCATTCACATATGTCGACGTCCGAAGCATGTACGAGTCATTTCGCGTTGTCTTTAGATGTCACATTTGGTGCCTTAGTAGTAAATTAAAACGTTTTGAATCGAACCACGACCCCACAATATGTTAGAAATATGAATTATTGATCATATTTATTTATTTCGATGATAACTACGCTTTCTAATTTTATTAATTCTATCTGAGTATATTTTTTTCAATCATACTTTAATTTGATATTATTTAACTTCAACTTAAGTTTCAACTTAAGTATACAACTGACAAAGACCAAACATTATTTACGAAGAAATAAAGTTTTTTGTAATTAATTAGGCTACGTTCTGTTGGAACAGCTCACGAAAAATACCAGTAATAAAATTATTTTAAAGCAATTTAATTAGTATAGTATTTATAATTATATATATCAAGATTATTCATAAGTTTTATTGTAAACGTAATTATTGATAATAAAAGAAACAATTTTTTTAAAAGAACAATTGAATAAAACGTGCAGTTTGTAATCGATTTGCTAACAAAGAAGGAAATAAAAAGGAAAAAACGATAAATATCCTGAGAATTCTTCCCAATTTGTCGATGATCGGTACATGAATACGAAAAGCAACATATACACATAATAAAAATCTCCTTTTATATCCACGTGTTCCAGTTGAGCCGATATCAACTTTGAAGCTTTTGTGAATTTTCTTAAAGCAGAAACAAAAAAAGAAAAATATAATTTTTTTGAAACTATAAAATGTTCACAATAGCTGGTATTTATATGCTATATAAGAGTACAAATTTCTAGATTGGGATAACAAAAAGACAAAAACCGGTTGGCTACTGAACAATGAATAGGAAGTACCTTTCTTTAGCACGAACACACAAGGGTGATCGAAGAGGAAGTCCCTGAAGGAGTTGCATTCCGGGTCAACGTGAGGCTCGCGGCACAAGCAAGTTGGCTTGAAAAAGGGGAAAGCCTGCAAAGTTCTTAAGGCGGCCTGGCACTTCGTCACAGTTACTGTTGAACACGCCACTAGAACAAAAAAAAACACTTATATACATTTTTGCTTATATATCAAAGTTACATGGATTTATCATGTATTGACACATGGAGGGTTCAGAACTCAATCAATATAAGTCACTATAAACTCCACGCACATTTGTTTGAAGCTTTTGATACTTGCGTTCTTGTTAAGAATACAATGATAACGGCATCTATGAAAGCGCCCAAACAGGGCATGCATACATTCAAATTTGCATACATTTATACAAAATCAGTTTTAAATATTGCTATTTCAAGATTTTAAGAACTATTGTTTTAATAATCTCTTTATTATGTCTAAGCTCGAAATGTACAACACACAAATTCATTTAGGTTTACGTACGGGAGTATGTCCATAGTAGATCCAATGAAGTACGCCGTGTACTTCACTTAATCTTATATTCTTCTACGTTGTTTTAAGATATTTTGTTATCTTATATGCTCGAATGTTTTGTTACGGCAATCCTTTATAGCTTCATGGACTTTCGATGTACTAACAGTAAAGTGTACACCATATTCCCATGAGTAGTTGATCCGCCGTGATAAATAATTTTAGCGGTGCGCTTATAATATGTTAAAAGTTCTCAAGTTTTGTTTATTCATAACTAACAACATACTTATGAATAACACATGCGGTATTAGGGTGTGCATATGCTAATTAATAAACAAAACGTGATTCGACATGTGTTCTGGCTTAAGTATCTAAAGTTGCGGTTTCGTTATGTGTAAGGTAAATGATTCATTATAAAATTATCTAATCAATCTAAGAAAATCATTTGTTCTAAATGATTTTACTTAAATCAGTTCTAAAATAACAATAAGAGGGATGTGTTCACATTATTTAACGTTATGTTAATGTAGTTAATTTTAAATTATATTTATTAAAATTAAAGATGTTTAATTTGAAAACGTCTTACAATTTTATGAATACGAATGTTGCATAAATTCTTTAAAACATTATAAATGTTATAATTGACACTAACCGTAATAGATGAGTACACAATTAATTTTAATTAATACCTCTGGTATTTTATCATTATTTTACTAACATTTATATATATATATATATATATATATATATATATATATATATATATATATATATATTTAATGTACCTGTTAGTTAATGTTATTATGGAAGAAATAAGTCCTTAATGTTAAAACCCCGTTGTTTGTCAATGAAGTGACAGTGGAGTTTCTAAAGAATGATGGCTGAAGTGTGTTGCGTGACGCGTCTACGTCTACTCTTATGGTCACCTGTACTATATACCATGGCTTCTCGAGATATCTCAGAAACGTCATTGTTCCGGGCTAACAAGAACCCCTCATACGAATAGTCTGTATACTACATATACCAAGCGCGTGCTTACATGAAGCTTCTATCGCACTATGTATATTCTGATTCACTTCATTGTCGACTTCTTGTCGCTTATCTAAACTACTCAGTCTTTTGCAGTACATTCCCATCAAAAAGGGTACAGAAATAAGGTGGCAGAATACCATCAAAAGATTTTGAAGCAATTATTATTCACCAGCAGGATAGTTCTGAGGTCATGGTCTAGGTTACAAAATAGTCCAGGAGATAGAGTATAACTTCCTTAATTATGACATTATTCTGTAGTACGTATATATGTAAACAACACAGTATACATAATATAAGACCATCATCTAGTTCATTATACATATATAACTAAAATTTAACTGTCATTCGCAGTAAAACACCTACGTTTTGAAACAGCTCTTTGCTTATTATTTGTAAATATCACTTCCATAACATATGTAACCAGTAAGATATAACATTTCATCATTAAGAGATTGATTTTCCTGACTTTTAACGCGTCCTAGAATGAAGATCCACCAATATTAGCTCATTTTCATTAATAGTTAATTACGATGCAAACGATTAATTAGTTACATATACTACTAAACGCAATCTTAGAACATAGAACCGTTTGAAATTGCCCAAATTATTCGCTAATATTATGTTAGTGATGCATTTATTATGCTGTTATAATCTCGGTTCAAATTATGTTATGCAAGCGGGTTTATATAATCATACAAAAAAAAATTGAGCAACGTAAGCTATTTAGAGTGATATGCTTATATGTCAAATAGTTATTCTGTTCCCCCAATATAATTAAGGAATTTCTACGCTTGTTCTTTACAGTAGATTATTGATTGATGAACGAATTAAAAATATCAGAGAGATTAAAACGGTCATATGCTGCTAGTCCGGTATAAAAGAATCATGAAAAATAATCGCTCCAAATTTCAAAGCAAGTTTTAATTGGTTTTAATTTATCTTCAGATGAGCCGAGTAGAATTTTACGTCAAGCAGCAGCGCCATCATCAATTCGAATAACTCTCAGTAATGTTTGAAATCCCTTGCAGGGCACATGATTTTATTTAAATGAGCACGCTATCGTCTTTAGGAAAGTTGAATTTGAAAAAAAAATTGATCACATTTACCTACCAATTAGTTGCACACTTTCTAAACTTTAATTATTTTTCATTATATGCAAATATCTATTACAATGGAGTTGATATCTACTGAAATAGACACGTATATATTGCAATTAGATTTGATTTAGTTTCGTATTTATTACGTTTGAAATAAATTGTGTTGATTAAGACAATGATGGCAACTGTAGAACGTAAGCCGTTTAACAAATGACACGTAAACGTTAAAAAATTATTTTATTTATA
This sequence comes from Nebria salina, assembly GCA_944039245.1. Taxonomy (NCBI): domain Eukaryota; kingdom Metazoa; phylum Arthropoda; class Insecta; order Coleoptera; family Carabidae; genus Nebria; species Nebria salina. The sequence continues at coordinate 4,544,947 of OX063288.1, read as the reverse complement.
AAATATCCGGTTTAAAAATGACACATTGACATTTTTATTTCTATTTGGATCGATAGAAAATACTTCCGACTTCTTCCCATTTGGATATATACCGAAGAAAGACAGTCGACAATTGGACTCTTGAGTGTTAATGCCATAGTGAATTTCCAATTTACCGCGCATTCTCATTTGAATGTGCTTGTGATGATTACGGTTTTTACACAAATTGCACGCGTAAGTGATTGTTACATTAAGGACGAATATTCTTTTTGCATCAATAGTCAAAGTGATTTGCGCGGAATTGGAGTGATTCTGTGTTGATTTTAGTTCATCGATTTGAAAGTTCGATTTAACAACATTGAAATCACCGTTAAATAGGTAGTCAAACAATTTCGTGCATATATAACAAAAAATACTGTAGTTGACGTAGTGAAGTTGTTGTATGCATTAAAAAGCTTTTACATTTTTGTATTACGTATTAAATGAAAACAAATAAGTAGAAATAAGTGTTTTTTTTTAATTATGAAAATTTATACAATATTGTGGAGGTGCTTATGAAATTCATCGCACAATCAAGTTTAGCTTTTTTGCGACATTATAATTTAATGTGATAACACGATTAATATAATTATGTTATTAAAGTTAACAATACGTTGTAGATCGTTGAGCATTTAAATAATGACCAGCCTGATGACGTAATTATCGCAAATTGATGATATAAACTAGGACGTCAATTATATTTAAAAGGTAAAGCGTTGTCACGTTATAACGGTTAATTATCCAAAATGCAGTCGAATCTAGCACAGTTAAAGTTTTAATAAAGCTGGACTGAACTAGATCGCGTCGCGTTACTGTAAATGGATCCGTGTGCGAATGCAATAACGCTGCAACTACTACCTACAAGCGAGCGCCGGCTCAACCTCATTAGCTGATCCGCGCTCTTACACACTACACGGCCTGAAACTCGGGGACTCATTTGCGAGATTAATAAATACGTAACAGGAATAAATTATATTTTAAAAGAAACCCGTGGGTACGTAGTTAACGTGTACTATTATAGCGCGCAAGCAATCCGTTTTGCATTTCAGTTATTACAACAGAGCTATTATGCAGGTGACAAGGAGCTCGTGCCGTAAATAATTCGGTTCAACAACGTGCACAATTTAAGCCGGCTGAAGGTATATATATATATATATATATATATATATATATATATATATATATATATATATATATATATATATATATGTGTGCTACAACCTGCGTTCTTTTGTTTGTTGTTGTTGTTGTTGTTATTGTGAAATAAAATTAAATAAATTGGTATTACTGTACAAGAATGTTGGATAGTGAATCAAAAACAAAAATAAACAAAATCCCGTTCGACGCAGTTTGCTGACGACTGTTCTAGTTCACTTTATTATGCTTTACAGCATCGCATCGACACAGGCCGTGGCAGGATCTGTTAAACAAACATCATCGTTGTGTTGAAACGTTACTTCCTTGTTTCCACGGTGAGCCTGGCAGGCGTACTATCGAACACGAATCAATTCGAACCGAACTACCATTTCAAATAGGTTAATAATTGTGTAAATAATTAGGCAGAACAGTTTAGATATTATGATAGTTATATAGCACTGCTGTTGATGGCATGAGCACACATAAATATAGGTATTACGAACCAATGACGTACTAGAGAAATCCAAGGTTTAAACACCAAATTATCACGTCATATTTCATGTTATAAACCATGCACTCATTTATTCCGCTTTCTGCCTTTTCTAGATACACCAAAAATACCTCTCAAAAAAATCCCAATTGCAAAAAATTCTTCTTAGTTGCTCTTCTGATTCACCAAAAACCACTAAATTATATGTATAAGCAAAAGTAGGAACAGTTATTTATATATAAATATATACTGATATACTGAAATATAATTCTGCATTCAAGTAATCAAACTTTGTTCAGATTATAATGTATTACCATATGGCATGGCGAGTTCACTAAACTACCAATGGCGAGTTGGATACGCTAGTACAAGCACGTACGCTGCAGAATGGCTCTCTTTTGCTTTGCTAGGGGTTGCGAGTAAACAAAATATTTTCTTCTAGATAAAGAGATTAAATGTTTTTCGTTTTACATAAGAAAAGTTGAAAAATGTCAGAAATGATTAGATTACCAAATAGATAAATGAAATTTAACTAATAATTTCCTGCATGAAGCGTCACTCATAAATATAGGCATTGTAAACACATGAAATATTAAGTGAACTCAAGGCTACAGTTCTGAGAATTTTTATTTTTAAAATATGAAAGGTTGAAATATGTGGCTGAAATTATTAGATTAACAAGCAGATAAATGAAATTTTACAAAAAGAACTTATCTCGCCATTACATCACTCAAGGTTAGATAAGGTTCGTATTTTCTATTATACAAAATTACACTGGTAATGGAAAATTTTACATATTTTGCCATTGCCTACATAACCCCTAATGTAGGTATCCATAAAATCAGGGCGAACTCTGTCGTATTAAGTGCCACTAACTTTTTGAAAAAGTTTAAAAGCCATAGAAATATTAACTTTATTTCTCAGCAGTTTAATATGCAAGCCTACACTTGATTTTTTTTTATAGAAGTTTTAAGAGCCTAAATGTTGTATGGTTGCACGAGCTGCGCCTATAGAGCATTACAAAATGTGGTTAATCAAACATCATGTATTTACAAATTACATTTAGAAGAACCACAAGAAGAGAAATAATTGTCAAACACTGTCTTTAGCTTGTATATTTATGTAAACTATCTTTGTTTTAATTGGTATTTCGGACACGTACTCAGAAACTCAAATCGATTTTACGAATAAAAATAAATGTTCACAACTTTTGTTTAACTTTACTGAGAGAGTGAAAGTAATAATAAACTGTATAAATTCATAACTTCACGCGTGATGCTAAATTCTAACAATTATGAATTCTATTTAACAATAAAATTTATTTCTGGTTGCTATTTTATTGCCATTTCAATTAGACTATAGTTGTCTAATTGGAATTTGAATTATTGAGAGTGCTAATTTATGAATCAGTACGTCGACATCCCAAATAGGACCTGGATTCCGATCCCGAGCAAAATACATACTACCAATGCAAAGGGTTCGTCAAGTGGATTAACAAAAGAGAATTTGTCTGTCAAAACGGCAGGTGTGGATGAGAATCATGTTGAAGTTGAGATCGGTTGTCAAGGTAGTGAGCAGTAAGGTTCTAGACCCGATTTACACTCAACGTTGGCAACTTGTGTCCCAAGGATTTTCAAGCTTATAGAACGGTTGTACTGTGACGTTTTACCTTAAATACACACGGCAAGAAATATATTCTCAAAAACAAGCAAACTCAAGTGCGATCTGGATACATTGTCATACAAATTCGATTTCGAGATTTTAACGGAAATACACCTTTTGACCTTCCCTGAATCGAGCCGGAATATTTTTAGAATGACGTCTGTATATATGTGCCTGGGTGTGAGTGTTTGTACGCGAGCTTGTGTGTGTGTGTGTGTGTGTGTGTGTGTGTGCTCTACGGTTGAAGGTAAAATTATGAAACTTTAAATAGATATTTGTAAATGCCTGGCGAGAAAACATTTTATTTCAGAAAAGAATATTCAAAACAGAAGCGCATATTTCTAGTCACGTTTTGCGGTTTCTGCAATACCTCAAAAATAGTTGCACTTACAGTAAAATCAGTAAGAATAAACATTTTTCAAAAAGTGACCGGTAAAAAGGAAATTGCAAAAAAAAAGTTCAGTGCAAGCCATGGCGGATATTTATATTGAATACATAAAGTGCAAGTCCAAAATAAGTATTTTAATATAAGCAAAGAAACACTATCGTTCTAATATAAATATTTGTTCTTGAAACCAGCAATGGTTATGGTTGCATGAAACCACCCTTTACCACAAACTTCCACAAGCGATTTGAATTGTCCTTTGTTTGACCTTGTTTTGGTGGAAAAGAACGCGTTCTAGTCGTTTGGGGTTTGATGGAGAATATTCGATTTGTCATTTGGATCTGACATGAATGAATATTTTAAAGATGTAGATGGTATTATTATTCAAAGAATATCATTATGTTCAGAAACAGGTGAACGTAGCGGTTGGTAATTCGAACGTGAGGGGAAATGAGAAAAAATCTGTTCAGAAAATTGTGACTAGAATTAACATGTCGTTAGCGGTAGCGTAAAATACAATAATTGGTTCTCCCCTGTTTAGTAATCAGGATACACGTGTTACGGCGGCAAATCTTGTGTGCGAAATTCACTCAGACCTTGTTCTCAAATATTGAAACTTGATAAATAACAATGATAGCTAGCTTGCGTAAAGTAGAAGTTAGCGTGTACGCTCCTAATGCGGAAACACCTGAGCTGAATCTCAGTCAAGGAATGTGTATGCAGGGTTTTTAGAACAACATAGACTGGTAAACTACTGAACGAGAAAAGTTTGAATTTTGGTGCTTGCGGCTGTTTAAAGTTGCAAAAACGGGGGACTATAAATACTCTCATGTGGCATTTGAAAAAGGACAATTTGTGTGTGTGTGTGTGTCCAAATATCAAATTAGTCATAATAAAAAATGTTGGTGGCTAATCAGCTTTAATCAGAAGCATACTGGAAGAAGTAGTGAAACTTATTAATATAAGCTTATGAATGAACCACTATTATATTAAAAAGAATATAAAATTGTAGTTGAGAATGAATAATACACCGATCACTTCACCTCTCGTATTGTAACGTAAAATAGAATACTTGCGACATTTGTTGCCGCAATACACGAGTATAAGAATTTTCCATTAAAGAACTATATATGCTGTGCATTATAATATATTTTACAAGCTGAGTGAATATATATATATATATATATATATATATATATATATATATATATATATATATATATATATATATATAAGCACGTGGGGCGCGCGCGCGTGTGTGTGTGTGTGTGTTTGTGTGTGTGTGTGTGTGTGTGTGTGTGTGTGTGAGTGTGTGTGTGTGCGTGTACATGTGTGAGCAGGTATATAAGTAGTAGTTGGTAAAAGTTACTTTAAAAAGAATCTATAAGTGTACTTATTGATTATGATTGCCAAACTATTTTTTCCCATAATTCTTTTTATTTATTCATAGTATCCCACCGAAGGAGAGTTGGAGTGTCGAGAGTGGAACAAGAGCAGGGGCGGTACGCTTTTATAAATTATTCAAGGTGCTGTATTGATCCAAAGTTAGTTCACCCTCTCTTCTCTCCTTCGTCGTTCTCTTTCTTCCGCTTCCAACCAACTCTACTCTACTCTACATTCCCTTAGCCTTGCGACTGTCGACGCCGCAAGTTGCACTGATGGTATCGGTGTGGCGCGGTGCCGCGCGGCGCGGCATGCTGCTTTATACACATGCAGTGAACCGCACTTGTACACAGCCAGCGCCGAGTTTGGCGCGTGCTCCAACAAAGAGCCTGACCTATCTACGCTACAGCGTGGTGTAACGTGACGAGGAATACGCACAGTACCAAATGTGCACGGCTCATCTGTTTGTGTGGGCTACTAATTTCATCGATATCATAAATTAAAACCTAGTTCTTTCATAGATACCATGAACATTGTGTCATCAACATTCATTCACTTAAGATCCTTCTGTAGGTTAAACCATGCATTAACCTTTAGCAGCTAGTTGCATTATACTATTCTGGCCCAGTAAACATGTCACACAACATTCAATCTACTATATAAATCGCTTCAATGTATTACACAATAAATGCTTCGTTTCTATTTACATATGCGACTGCAATAAAACCGACCAACCGTGTGTATTTTTTTTTTATCTATACATGCAAGTCAAAGGGATATTTTATTACAAAAAGTACCCCAACGCCTATTAGTACTTTTAAATATATTATATATATAATTCAAAACGTTTTCAGTGTTCCCTTCCCAGCTAAAAAACTTTTTTTTTAATTATTGATACCAGTCTAGAACTATTTTTAAATAATTATACTATATATTTTTATTAGAGATAAACGTGCTGTAAAAAGTCAATTTGGATATACATTCCAGCATTAATCCAAAAATACGTCATACACACTAATTCTTATTACAAAGAATTTTCTTGTCTTATTATTCAATAACTTAACGCATTGCAGCAACTAAACTTTTAGAAGCTCTATAGATTTTATTAAGGAAAAATGGAGCATCTAAATCTCAGTCGGAAAAATATATTTTTAACATTAAATACAAATAATATAAATTGAGTGTCATTTTTTTTTTTGGAAATTAAAAACAAAAGGCTCATCATTGACAGATCAAGAATTTAACCAAAACAAAATTGACATTTAGAGGAATGTTGGATAGAATTTGTCATCATTTCATACATTATTAATGGCCTTCTCACTTTCCAAAATTTTAAAAATTTAAATGTTTCATGCTTCCATCCCGTTAGAAATACGGTTAATTTATGACATTTCGTATAGATTCCTTTAAAATGAAATCACTTAAAATCACAGAGTTATCATAATAATTTACGATCTATATAAATATTTTACAATTGTGTAGTTTTGATCTACAAATGTCATGGCTATTTTAATAAAACATGTATTTAGTATTTTTGTCAGTATCTATAAAAAAGTACATAAAAGTAGCATTTGATTAGACTAAAGATAATAATAATTTGAAATTTATATTGTAACAAATAAATCACAGTGGTGTGTGTTTTATTTTACTTCGGCTGATTTTATAGAGCAGACAGTTGCAGAAACTATATAAATGGTACATCAGTTTCAAACGAATGTGCGACCGAAACTTCCATCGAGCGCAGCCGCGACTGCGCCGCTCAAGATTATCGATCCTCCGTCGAACGATCGTTCGGACTTTCCGGCTACGGCATATGACTTGCTGCGATTTGTTTCATCTGTAGCTCTAAACATATGCACTATCCCTAAGGAGCGGGAAAGAATGCAAAGCATTCTATGCAACTTAGCAGCACAAATATTCGACACAAAAATGCTAATATCCTACTCGGGCAACAAAATGCATATCGGCTGCCGCACATTCCAAAGACGACGCGAGTCTTACGCCACCACCGTGAATTCAACCAACAATGGCTGAACACCCGACAAATATAGGCACCGTTAATGTGCAAACTTTCAAACGAAGACGAGCACTCATCGAAAACATGATGACACATAACGATGTACACGTTTTGGCCATCACCTCAACAAATTCCAAACCAAACTCATCTGTGACTGCGTCAGGCTACAACGTGTTTCGTCGCGACGCCGATCCGGACGGGCACGGTGGTGTGGCCATTCTCATCAAACGTTCCATAGCCGCATTTGCACACCAACTACCACAGCAGTTCAGCCAACTCAACGCCACCGCAGCCGAAATCACGACGCAAACCGGACGCGTGATTATCATCGGACTATACGTCAGGCCAAATACTCCGTTTCCAGTTGAACTATTTGATTATGCCGCAAATCAGAATCGAGCGATAATCCTGGGCGATTTCAACGCAAGACACACTATCTTCGGCGATGCGCTTTGCAACAACAACGGGCATACTCTCAACGACATCCTTTCCGAACTCCCTTTCCGTCGCATCGAATGCACAGATCCTACATTCATAAGCCATCTCGGCACCTCCATAATCGATCACATACTAATAACTGACTCACTCCAACCTCATTTTGCCCATCGTGCGTCCATCGGCGATTGTATCACCAGCGATCATGTTCCAGTCCTCGTACTAACTTCATTATTCGATAATCCGAATCCGCAACCGACAATTACCACCATCAAAGACATAGTCAACACCAACTGGAACCAATACCAACTATTATTAGCCAACAACTTACCTCAAATTCCTGATTCTCTCCAAAACCTCCCAGAAATTGACGCAGCGATAAAAACCTTTACCGATACCATCCAATCCGCCCAAGATCAATCCACTCCAACAAAAATCATTCACGTAAACCGTCGTCCTCTCCCCCACCACATTGTTCAAATGATCAAACAAAAACGCCAACTCTACCGGCTATTCGTTCGTACCCGTGATCCTGCCACCAAATCCGACTGGAACCGCATGAACGCCGTCATACGCAGAGCGGTCATCCGATTTAAAGAAGCGCAATGGAACACTACTTGCGCCAAACTCGACCCCAGAGATGGGAAAAAATTTTGGACGAAGTTCAAAACGCTGACCGGCCAACGAAAAATCAGCAACCATCCGATCCTTCTCGGAAACGCCCCAGCTATCTCTCCGGCAGAAAAAGCCACGGTTTTTGCCAATCTGATGGAGAACGTATATCGCGAACCATTCGATCCAGCATTCAATGATGCACACCGCTGCCAAGTGACTCGCGATGTTATGGTCTACCTGCAGGAGCCAAACAACCTGCAACCCAACGCCGGCCTGATCTCAGTTGCTGACGTAGAGTTGGCAATTGCTTCCAGAAAGAAGAACTCCGCTCCAGGTGATGACACCATAACCTATTCCTACCTCAAACAGCTTCCTTTAAACGCTATTATATTCCTTACATCAATATTTAATTCATGCCTTATCCACTCATACCATCCTCCTCGTTGGAAACACGCCCAAATCATCATGATTCCTAAACCGGGCAAAAATCCGAACAACCCGTCATCCTACCGCCCCATCTCCCTTCTTTCGGCCACTGGAAAAATTTATGAAATTATCCTACTCCATCAAATATCCCAGTTCTCTTCCGTAAACAACCTAATACCAACTCACCAATATGGATACCAACCGCGCCGCTCCGTCAGAGATGCCGTTCTTCGCCTCAACACCTCTATCATCAACGCCATCAACAACGGGAAGTTCGTTGCAACAGCATTCCTCGACCTAGAACGTGCCTTCGATCGGGTGTGGCACCACGGAATGATTCACAAGCTAATTAACCTCAATTTTCCCAGATATCTGATTCGATCCGTCGCCCACTTCCTATCCAACCGCTCCGCTCAAATCAAAATCGGAAAGACCCTATCCAACTCATTCCCTATCCACGCCGGAGTGCCACAGGGCTCTATCCTCTCGCCAATCCTATTCACTCTATACTGTCAGGATATTCCGACTCCTTCCCATGCTACACTCTCACAACAATACGCCGACGATACCGTATATTGGTCGACCGCCACCCAACATCGTCGAGCATTGGCAATACTACAGTGCGACATCAACCGCCTAGAAGCTTGGATGCGGCTTTGGCGAATCACGCCAAATCCAGCCAAAACGCAGGTGATCATCTTCCGTCATCGTCATAAATCCTCAGATAACATAACAGGCAGCCTTCAGTTGTGGAACCAGCCGGTCGAATCGCGTCGCGACGCGGCTTACCTAGGTTTCAATTACAGCGATACGATGTGCTGGAACAGAGACATCGAAAACTGCCTGAGAACCCTTCGTTCCCGATCCAGCTTGGTGGGGATGATCCGCGGGAAATTCGGCGGATGCAAGGTAAACACCCTTCTCCACACGTACCGCACCTTCGTCCGCCCAGTCTTCGACTTCCACTGCACCGTGTACTCTAATATTAGCCCCACCGTCCTATGTCGCATATCGTCTTTCGAGCGCCGCTTTTTCCGACGGATAAAAGGTCTTCCATGGGGCTACCCTTCAGCAAACATCTATGAGGGCACCAACACCGAGCCAATAGTTTCTCGCATGGAAAATCTACGAAGAAAATTCGCCGACAAGTGCGTCCAGAATCTTAGTGCAAGCTTAGTGCTCCTACAATCACCTCCTCCATTGCTACACCGCCGCCCCAAATACAAATACAAGAACCCCTGTGCAGTGTTACTTCAAAGTGCGACCACCCTTCCGAACGATCTAATAATTTTATTGGACAATTATAACGACAAACTTAAACTATAATATGTGCTACAACCTATCATCATTCATTTATGCTCTTGTTTCTACCTTAGCATCTTAAGTAACAACGATATACCAAACATGTAACTTTTACAATGTAACATTATTTAGCTATTTATTTTTTTTACATATAAATTTGTGTGGATCCATTTTCTATAATTTATACTAATATTGTATCTATTTTTAATGTTATTTCAATATCTATTTGTTTGTTTTTTTTTTTTCTTCCCCTTTCTTTTTGTTTGTTTTCTTTTTTTTTTGTTTTTTTTTTGCTTTTTACCATATCTGTTTTAACAATCTATGCTGAAGAGGGCATGTACGCCCTATAACGGCACCCATCCTAAATTATTTTTATATAACATGTAAATACCACATGAATAAAGATACTTTTTAATCTTGAAAAAAATCTTGAATCAAACGAATGTTATGCTTAGTGAGTTTCACCATGTCTTTGGGTGATGGTTGCAAACATGCTACATGCACTAGTACTATCATGTAACGAAATTTTACGGCCACAGTTCCTCTCGCCATCTTCCACCAGGTCCTTACGACGCAACTTTCAACAAAATTACTTATGACATACGTGCCTCTTCAGACTTAAGCTTCTTCGTTTTATTTCTTATGTAATAGAGCACATGAATTCCCAATGAACTTGTATGTAAACACATTTGCTTAGTATTCTTTTTTTTTAATTTTAGTATTAGTATAGTTTACAAAACTTCAAAGTATTGGAAGAATATTTATGCATTTTATAAGTTTAAAGTTTAAAAAGTTGGTGTCACAAACGTGAAAAACGAATATTTGAAAGCCTTGTTTTTACATGGATCTTATAGTAAGTTAAGCGCCTTAATATCGTCCACAGAATATATTTCGCAGGTAGGCTTGTAAAAAAATATTCGTCATATTTGATACTCTATTTTAGCCCACCCATTTCAATAAAATGTCATTTTAATTATTTATTTAGATGTTATTATTATTATCGCTCATTTCAGCTTGCATTGCCATACTTGGCATATACTTTATAATTATATTTATAGAAGTTGTGGTTGGAGTTTCGTGAAACATTTTATTAATAAATAAATAATTTAAACACTTGGTTAAGTTTCACAGATTTTTATTAAAACGACAATTGTTTCGACTGTTAGGTCATCTGTTAGGTCATTAGACCTGAAGATGACCTAACAGTCGAAACAATTGTCGTTTTAATAAAAATTTGTGAAACTTAACCAAGTGTTTAAATTATTTATTTATACTTAATAATATATAAGATTTTCTGCTTCCATTTTTAGTGACTCTAAACCTGTGCTCAATAAAGTATATTTTAGAGATTCTCTTTACGGTGATCACTGCAAGTGTTTATATTTGACACTTTGATGTGAGCTGGTAGAATTAATTATGCAAACATATGTTTTTTTTTGAAAAGAAATTGGTATATCCAAAGTGCTTATAAATTTATATTAAACTTTGTCTTTAACTTTGCTACGTATACTTATGGCTACTGACAAAAGAAATGTAAAAGGTAGATAAGTCGGTGATAAAGTAGCTGTGGCACGTATGTTTGTGGCCTAAAAAAATCGTGTTCCCACTCCGAAACTCACACTTTCCATTTTTCTTTTTAGAGAGGTGAACGGGTCGATTTCGATAGAGACTTAACATTCGAGTATTTCGTTAACTTGAGTAAACGTGCACGTAGGTGTGCACGCACGAACGTGTCCTTTTAAACCGCCTAATCGATCTTAGTATGTTCTCGCGACCGCTATGAGAATGGATTATTTATTTTAAAAGTCCTATGGAATGTTAGCCACTTTATAATAATCACAGCCGTCCACTTTTCACCCTGAAGGCGAAACAAAACGTGACACTTTGCCCTTTGCCATATCGTTATGATATATGGTTTGGTTTTGCCAACACACGAAAATGCATTACTATGAAATGCTCAAATCTTGTCGCTTTTATTCAAATATGCGTTAAATGCTTGAGCTGTTTACGAAATCTTATCTGAAGTATCTCAATTTATATGACATGAAAATGTAGACGGTATTCAACTTTTTTTTTGCTGCTACCAAGACATGTAAAAGCAAATCATATTATAATACGCACGAATCTGAAAAACCAATGATTTTCTTTTTTCCAAGCAAAACAAAATGTCCTTATATTTTGCACGCATTGACTCAATTAAATATAACGTGCACGCTTTTGTGTTACACGTCATACTATGAAATATATTGATTGATTAGAAGTATTCACAAATACAGTCAAATTCTCGATAGTATTACACTACACATTTTTTTGCGTAATTAACCAAAGATTCAAAGATTAATTGAAAAAAATACTTTTAGATACAAATTGCTGACATAACTAATAATTCTCATTTTTCACTAAAACCTTTAATTTTACCACAGCAAACATATTCTTGCTACTGTTACTAAAATTCAGTAACAGAATTTATTAGTGAAAATTCTTAGTTATGGAAACAATTGTTTGTAAATAAATGCCTTGCACTAATAATGGTAAAACTACTAGGTTACTTTTAATTAACCAATATTTTAATATGAGTATTGTATACATTTTTGCGATGATGCTGTTTCATAAAAATAAATAAAACAAAGCAAAGCTGATATTGAGAATTTTCTCCTGAGTTTTTAATTGGCAAGTAGACGCGTATATTGCAGTTTTTAGCCGGGCGAAATGTAATAAATAGTTCTGGTAATAAAAGCGTGTTTCTATTCTTTATGAAACTGCGGTTTTTACTTGAAATAGGACAAAAGGTATGTGAGTTTAATTAAGAAATGAATGCAATATTTATAAAAGGTTTATAATTAATTTGTTTTCTCTATTTATCTAAAAATGGGTAAATAATTATTTTGAGGTTGAATTATAATTCGAAAATGTAAGGATATTGGCAATTTATAATATTTACGCACCAAACAATGCAATTGATGTAAAATACTGGTTGAATAGCCTTTTAGTGAAAGAGGTGACGGAGTCAAAGTCTAAACATTAATTGCGAAAATGTATAATAATTTAATTTTAGTCTCAATTAGATATTCTGTAGAAGAAGTAGCCACACTACGTAAAACAATAGCATAAAAGACAAATTGCGATCATGGTTAGCCGAAATACAATGGTCCATAGCGTTATTAATAATGCGGCATTTAAGTCTAAGTGTTGCTAAAATTGCCTTCACAAAGAGCCTACTTTAATTTAACGCATTAACAACCAACTGCGCCGTAAACGTGATTCGTATCAGGCGAACCACACTCGTTGAATTCATATGGGCACCTTGTGTTCGTAAAACTAACGCCAATCGCTCGTTACTGGTTACTTTAATTTACTATAAAGCTTTATACCAGACATTTTAACGATCTGTTTAAGATGAAATTGTATAAAATGAGATTATATTTTAAAGTATCTAATGTTTGATCTTCATTACATGTTTCGCATGACTAATAGTCAAATTAGCATATCCAGTCTTTAGGATAAAAGTAGAAATTGTCATATGTTTTAGTAAAGGTTCGTAATATATTTGTGTAAATTAAATATAGCATAAATTAAGCTTGTGAAAATCGTGTCTCAGCACTGATTCATGTCCAGTGTATGTTGTTGATTTTTGGGTAGTGTAATTTTTATTCAAAAACAATTTCTTCTTTAATAACCACCCATTTTTGTAATTAATTACATTTTTATTTAATTTTGATATATTTCTTAAATATCAATATATATAAGTATAAAATAAATGATTGACAAACGTAATAGAATTTCAAGTGTGCTTTAAAATTATATAGTTTGAGAAATAGATAATAAATGATGATAATTTATGACAGAGGAACGAAAATAATAGTTATAGTGCATAGAAAGATATTTTTTCACTACAGTGAAAAGTTCGTTTCATTTACTATTATAGAATAAAATTAGATTTCGAGATCTGATAACAAGTGTGTTTTATCGCGAGTCTACTAGTTTGCTTGTATAATCGTAGATAGTCTCTTGGCAATGGAAACAGACTAAATAAGAGGTATTTACTGCATAAACTAATCTATATATTTTCCACAAACTCGTACAACTGAAAACCACACCAGCACTAGAGTCATAAATTATATTGAATGGAAAATTATTTTATAACGCCAATGATTCCTAATTCAGGCAGAAATGTTCGGATAAGAATTACGTGCTTAAACGGCAAAACAAAAACTACCAGTTTTTATTCAGTAAGAAATAAGTGATGGTGTATTTTATTATGTTTATATTTTCCCTTTCGTAATATCTTTTTCACGCTATTTCAAAACAGTTCCTGTATTTTTTATATATTCTAACGTCCCGGAGGGCATTCTTTTTTGCACATATGGTATTAATTTTTCATTATCCACAATGAAAACGGGCAAACATGTTTAAACCTGTCGTGTTTACGGACTGAAAGCAAACATCATGTTTATTACTATAGACTGTGCTACACGACTAATATACTCAAGCAATGTAATTATAATCTGTTAAAATAATAAAAACCGCTGGTGCTACGATACAAACAACCAATGGTATGCAAGTTGACTTCATTATCGAGTTGACAAAGGGTCTCAAGTTCAAAGGTTCTGTCGTCAGGGTTATGCGCTTATTGTGGAACGATGTTTCCATCATTAGTTCACAGTATTGCATTCGCCTTTACCTATGTTCGTGATGATGAATACTTCGACAGTAATTCGAGGGAAAGTGATTAGGACGTCACCTTCACTCATTATCTACCCACTTATTTTGTTCGTCATACTTTTATTATTTGTAATCTAAATATAATTAAATGAATATATTAAATATGATTTAAAAAAAAAATTCCACAAATAGTATGCAGTCAATGGGGCTACATAGAAAAGTTGTTTTGCATTCTCGCCCTTTTTACTTTTTCAAGTAATTATTGTAATTATGAAAAAAATCGATCTCTAGATTTTAACGGAAATATATCTGTTGACCTTCCCTGAATCGATACTGACTATTTTTAGAATGACGTCTCTGTTTGTTTGTGTGTGTTTGTGTGTGTTTGTGTGTGTTTGTGTGTGTTTGTGTGTGTGTGTGTATGTGTTTGTGTGTATGTGTGTGCGCGCGTGCGTGCGTGCGTGTGTGTGTGTGTGTGTGTGTGTGCGAGAGAGAGAGAGAGAGAGCGCGTTCTATAGGCTGAACGGCTGGTAAAATTATTAAACTTGAAACTTAAGATTTGTAAGACTAGCAAGAAATTATATTATCTATTCAAAATTTGTATTTGAATATCTCTTTTATCTAAACTAAATGCGTAAAAGAAATTACAGTGCAAACCATTGCGTATATTTTTATTTCAATTGCAAAATACTGTTGTTTTTTTTGTTTAGTAAAATCTGTTGAGAAGTATTTTCTTTGCAACTACTCTAGTCTAGTACTTTAAAAGTAAATAATAATTTGAAAATCTTGTATTGCAATTGATTTTTTAATTTTTTTAACATACTCATAATAGTTCAAATGTTTATTTTATTATTTGCAATTCTACTACATCTTTACATTGGACTCATAAGACATACAATTTCTCTAGTTTAAATAAAAAAAAACATGTTCATTCATTTTCTCCCTTTAACATAATTTGTGTACAACTTTTTATTCTTGTTAAACTAACTTTAAAGTTACAGTCTGCATCAGCATATTGAAATACATTTTTAAGGCATTCCATTCTTGTGAGACTTGACATATACATATCTTTCAATACCTGATTCAAAGTTGGAATCCCCAATACGTACCAATATCACAGATGTTTGTTTAAAAAAAAAAAAATGAATAGTATGACATTGAACTCATGCCCCAGACGTAACATATTCTTTGGCTATACTGCAGAGGTTGCACTCGGTTAGTGAGGCTGTCAGACATGGGAGCTAGGTTTACATCTAAGGCTCGCGGGAACCGTCAGTCAGGAGAAAGACAAGTATACAAGGCATGCAAACAATGGACGTGATGTGTTCGTCAAGGAATAACTTCAGTGCATTCCTTTACGGTCGCATTTTTTGGTCGTAAAAGCACTTTTAGTAAACGTTTTCGTTATAAATTGAAGAGTCGATTGTAATAAGAGTGATACAAAAACCTATTTTAAAAAGTAGTTACTGATAAATATATCATAGATTTTTTTTGAGAGAACTGAACGAGGAGAGTTAATTAAACATTGACACAATTGAAAAGAGTGGTTTGGAAATGCCAGCGTAACAGCAAACATGCTATATAGTTGACGGTTTACTCTGGAACACTGGCAAACAATGTCAGTTTGACCCAAGCGTTTATTATATATGCAGCAACGTTTTAGAATCAGATTTAAACAATATGTGCTTAATATATTACAATATTTTCAACAATATTCAATTCAACGCATGGTATAAATCTACAATTTAGTAGGTAGAATTTGTAAAATTTTGTAATTCTATAATTATTATTATTTTTTAAAAATAGTTCATTACTAAATACAAGAATAATGTTCGATAGAAATTATAGATTCAATAAAAGTTTAATTAGTAATTCAATTAAAGGAAATTAAAAAAAAAACACCGTAAAAAAACTGTTGTTCTTAAAAATGCATTATACATTGCCTTCACACTGAAATAATTACAGTATGGTTATTTAATTGCACAATGATTAGCGCGTGCAATGAGTATGTATAAATGTGTAAACAAGTCAAAATGATTTATTTACACTAATCTGCATGCACTATGCATTACCTGGCTTATTCTATTTATATGTAAACGAATGATTTCTTAGTAAGATATGAAGCATTTACTAATTTGATCTTATAATCCAAAAGATATCGAAACAATTTTCTATATGAGATTATAAATATTTTTAATCATATATTTTAATAATAGCCTCATGGATCCGCTTTCCACATAAAAATATTTATTAAAAAGTCAATTTTTGACATTTTAAACCACACATATACAATCGTAATGACATATTGAAATGGGTTGCCATTTTGGATGTTAATTTCATGTGAAATTTTTTGTATATTTCCTGTGATTCTGTAACCTTCAGTCTCCAGTTTTGATACGTTGTGGCCTGATTCTTTGTGACACATTTTTAGCTTGTTTGCTCTGAGTACTCATAATAAAAACAATCATTGAGAGTGTGCATATGGTATGAAAATAAAATATACCTACGAGTTTTGTTGAGTTTTTGGTAATACAATAAGACTATCAAATTTTTACACCGAAAATATGTGGTTTAATATACTTTCATAAACATTTTACTGAAATATAGTAATAACAATCAATACAAGCAAGAGACTACATAAATCATAATTCTTTAATTCTAATCGGTGTTTCGCCACCACCTGATCGTTCTCCATAAACTATTTTAAAGATTTTTCTAATATTATAACTTATAAACGATATATTTGCAAAGTATTTGCGAACTGCTAAATTCATAATTTAAGAAAATTGAATTCGTAGATATACTGGATTTTTAAATAAAATTGATGTGAATGGTGTACGCAAAAATCACAATATTGGGGATAATTTAAAGTCAAATTTAAGGCTCGCACAAGTATATTCAGTGACGGGTCTAATTAAAACGAGAATAACGATCGGTTTAGGTATTCGTACTGGCCATGGACAGAAAGCGTAGTATATATGAGATTAAAAATATGTGACTGTTCGGTGTAAAATGCAAAGCGAAACGCGACAAGTATGCGCACGCACGTTTCACACTGTTCTAATTAAACAGTGAATTTAATTCGTCGTGCAATTTCATCAGGCGTTACACAGATGATGCTTGAATTGAACGGTGACCGCGGTACTTTTAACGCCAAACCACATGAAAATGTTTCCTGATTTTTAGCTAGCTTTCGCGCAAACTCTGTATTGTTCATACTGATGAATCGATCATACTTGTTTACGTAACAGTACTTTACACTATATATTTTTACTTTCTTATACGAGATTTTAAAGGAAATATACATTTTGACCTTCCCTGAACCGATTCCAGCTATTTTTGGAATGACGTCTGTATGTGTGTGTGTGTGTGTGTGTGTGTGTGTGTGTGTGTGTGTGTGTGTGTGTGTGTATGTGTATGTGTATGTGTATGTGTGTGTGTTTGTGTTTGTGTTTGTGTGTGTGTGTGTGTGTGTGTGTGTGTATGTGTGTGTGTGTGTATGTTCTCTACAGCCTAAACGGTTGAAGCTAAAATTATGAAACTTTAAACTTAAGATTTGCATATGGCTGAGGTGTGCACCTCCTATTTTTGAAAAAAATATTCAAAGCGGAAGTGCCTGTTTACTCTAGTCAATTTTTGCAGTTTCTGCAATTACTCAAAAATGGTTACAGTTACAGAAAAATTTCATGAACAAAAATTAAAGGTATTTATATGTAGCACAACTTTTTTTACTATGCTAGGTAACACAAGTGAGACATTTCTTACATTTATATTTTGAACTGCACATATCTTAACGAAGTATATGCTGTGTTATGACGTAATTGTATTAGAACGTATTGGCGGTCCCGTCAGCCGTTCTAGCTGGCAGCATGGATAGCGTTCGGATCACGCGAATCTTAGGCAATGGGGTGAGGTGAACTCTGTAGCTCTAACCGAAAACAATCGCAAGGCCCATAAAGTGTAAGTCTTATCGTGCATTATGTAATCTAATGTGATGTGGAGGGTTCGATACGAGCCTTTCCGCAAAGACCGGTACTTGATATCGAAGCTTACCGTAGGTAATATATGGTGTAGAAAGCCAGGCGAAAACAGTTTGATTGAGCGTCCAAATGCCCATGATCGTTCAAAACCCCAATTTGACGATGAAATCGAACCAGATAGATCAATCGAAAGCCTTTGTAAGATAGTTTCATTGCCTGCATACCACACTTTTTCGAATGATTGATTGAATTGTGAATTTTTTATTTGAGTCTTGTTTTTCTTATAGAACTCTAAAGTCTAGTATTTTTACCTTCAAATAATTCCCAGATAGCTATCTGGCAGATAAACATGGAGTATTTATGTGAACAATTGAAATTTTGACCAGATAGTTTATTCGGGGCTTTATCAGGAGCTGGATATATTAACTCTAATAAGTATATAAGTATAAGTATATAATATGAATAGTATGTGTGTAACAAAAAGTGTATGTAATGTTGGACAATAAACCATGATACAACACTTTAATTAAATAATTCTTGCCAAATTCAATTTGGCAGGATCAAATATATCAAAAGTAAGCTTAGGTGTTCTATAAGTGTTTAAATACGAAACTAAAACATAATGGAAAATCGGTATAGCGAATAAGAGATGAAAGTGAAAAGAGGTCTTGCTGATCTGAAAGAAAGTTGAGCACAGATTAATTTTTAAAAAGGGATATTCTTAGAAAACTGGAACGTTACGTAAATACTACTAAGGTAAGATTTTATTTCGGTTTAGATTTGGCTGTTTAGATAACGAATTGGATTCAGGCAGTGAACTTACATTATAAGTTAAAGAAGCTTGATTTAGTAATTTCATGAAACGTTATTTCATGAAATTACAAAATCAAGCATTTTTCTACAATTGCCAATTAGATATTTTAACGTTTTATTTCATTTTGATCGTAATGCATTTTCGTACGTGTGTCAAAGTATGCTTTTAATTAAGTTGTTTCTCATATACTAATTTTTCGACCACTAACCGTTTTAGTTTACGTTCTTGCCATGGTAAAGCCCAAGTTTTCATCAGATCCGAATGAGCCCATGGAAGGATGCAATGGAAAACTTTAAGCGATTAATTAGTGAAGATAATTAATTTTACTAACCGCCACGCTGGCTGCTGCTAATAGAAAGCGTCGTCATACCGCAGCGGTACCACCGCTAGAGTTTTTCGCCAACGATAGCAAACGGGCCCACATTAATAAGTGACATATCCAATGAGCCATCAAGTTTGCTTAGTTTTCTACGCGAGATACGAACGTCATTCTTCTGCACACCGTAACGTACGTGCAGCAATATAAAACCATATCGTGATAGCAACTTACTTGTACAAGTTACAATATGGCTTTCCTTTGCAGAATGATAAATTGTGCGATACTAATAAGCTGATGCTCACACGAGCCAACTAAAATGCTTTAAAATCTTAATTTGTAAATAATGTCAATTAATAAACTACATTTATAATGATGGATAGATAGGGGATGATTATAATAATAATTTTATTTATATATATATATATATATATATATATATATATATATATATATATATGTGTGTGTGTGTGTGTGTGTTCATATATATAAAATACAATAACATCTTCTCGTGAGACGACATTTATGTTGTGAAATATAATGATCGATAACCTCGGCAAAAACAACATTCGTATTTGAAAAGAAAAAACTCGCAGCTTGGAAACCGGAAGAAACTAAAGACGAACAAAGTCATTTCGCATGTGACACGCGCCATTAGAAAAGCACGATCAAAACCAAAAGGCTGACCGAACAACAGACGTTTGTTAGCTGAGCATAAAGCGAGTGCGAGCTACAAAGCAACCATGAAAATATTTCCTGCAGTCAAGTGTGACGTGTAATTTGGTTTTACTTGGCTTGAAACTTGACGAATTTCATTTTGATAGACTCTATCTACTTACAAGATAAAAGCCGTATGCGAAATAGCTTGTAAGTAGATAAAGCACCGCTTAATGTGAAATTGTAATTTATTTGAAAACAATGAAATTTTCACTGCAACTAAATGGATTTTTTTTTTATTGATTTCAACAATAAAATTCATTTTGCCACGTTGAATATAACCACAGTGGGGTATAAAAAATTGTTATCAGTTGAAATTGCATGCAATATTTTTCAACATATGACAGACAGGGAATTTAAAAAAATTGCGAAATAAATTTCAAATAAAACTAAAAACCAAACATGGAAACTTTTATTGCCAGTTCAACAGGCTACGCTAGATAAATAAACCGTAAAAATTGGAGTATTTCCCTGTCAAATTGCAACTTAAATTCACTTTAAAAATTATATATTGCATATCGTAGAATTAATTATACTGTAGAGGCGAGAAGGTGTAATATAAATTGGTACAAGATATAATATTGTTACGATGGTAAATTATTTACTCCCAACACTCCAGGCTCGATAATCTTATTTTATTAATATCCACACTTATATTACAGCACAAATTTCTTAATTATAACTTATTTAAAATTAAGTTAATTTACACGTCTTCAATAACACACTAATAATGCACATCTCTATTAATTGCCTTATCTAATTTCCAGTATCGCTGATTATATTTCTTAAATTCGTTGTATTTCTTCTCATATTATAGTTTAACTATAAATGTTGGTTATATATATATTTAATTTTCTATTTATAGTGTAACTATAGGTTCAGTTGCTTCTCAGTCAACATGAAATGAAATATTTAATTCATTTTAATTACTGTTATTAATCGATGAAATTCAAACGATATAATATTGTTAACATGTCTGTGTAATCAAATTGTGTGTTTATTTTACTGGGCGCTAAAACCGAGCTGTTGCAATATCCTAAACAAATACAAGGGAGAAATAACATATTGAGCTGATTCAATACTTCGGGGGTTTACTGCAAGGAACAGCAAGTTATATCTTGTATAAATACAGATATTTCAAATGGAAGATGGTATTTTATATTAATTTCTCTAAAAATTTGCAAAAATTTAAATTATAAGAAACTGCACTGAAGCAATATTATACCGAACTTTCGCAAAATTACTACAAAAATCAGCTTTTAATACTATTAGTTACATAAGATTAGTGATATGAAGCACAATTTTTTCTTACATTTTTTTTTTTTTTTATTTTATAAAAATATGATTTGCAATTAAAAATTTTAAAATTAGAATTATTATTGAATTCGGTAGGGTCGTTTTTCATAGAAAAATATTACATAGAAATACCATTCATTCAAATAAAACTTTTAACTATCAAAGTCGTCGACCTCACATTGACAAAAGTACAAACCGAAGCACTAGATCATATCGAAAAATCATTCTGAATGAAGCCAACGTCAATGTATACATAAGTGCTCTCGGTCAAAAGGAAAATTGAGTTAATCTTACCCAGCCTCATGACGTCATGAATAAGGTTGTGCTCGTTTTAGTTGACTATACATTGTGTGTCCCAGACTCAATGTAAAGAAAGAGAAGTTATACGTTTTTCAAACTTTGCAAGTTCGACGGACCCATATATACAATGGATAAAAAAATACACGAAACTTTTAAATAGATTATCTGATTTTGGTTTTAAATCACGTAAACTGAAATATGTTTTCGTTTTTAATTAAATTACTTGTTTTAAATTATTCAACATTTTTGAAACGAATGTAACAAGTTAACACACATATTCAAATAAAGTTAGCAGCTAATTATATATAGGATTTCATATCCTACTTTAATTTGCTAATGAAAATTTTGAATTTTATGGAGCGAAGAACTAATAAAATTATCATTTTGTTGAAATATTTTACTAAATTAGCAAATAAAGCAGCAGGTTATTAATTTAAAAAAGTAAAATTTTATTATTTTAACAGCACGTTATTATATGTATCATTCAACTAAAAGGTCCAAGAATTTCTCCATCATTATTTATTTTATAACTCTACTTATAGTTATATTTTAATATTTTACAAATAAGTCAAAAATTTCCTTAAAAATTGAAATTTTTAAATGTTATTTTTAGTAGTAAATTTTAGTATTGACTCAGTATATATTTAAATTATATATTTATGTACATAATTTTACAAATATGTTTTAAAGTTTCTATTGTGGTAATTTTTATTAAATTCACGCGAACCTTATTCAGACTGTGTCAATGAAATCAATTGAATCACATGTAACAAAAGAGATTCGAGAGGTTTTTTTCGGTTATGTGGTCAACGAATCGGTCTATACTATTACTCAATTCATCCCTATTGAATTTTGAAAAGCAGATTAGGTGTAATTGAATTGAATATGGATTCGTTTAGAAAATGTTATCAACTTTATAGATTTTGATGTTTGTGATACAACATTGAAGACTCATACAACTTTCCCAAATCAAAGGACCAAATTTTGTTCGCATAGAGGGTGCTAGTACTGCTACCGCTGTAGAGCCATTGGGTAAACTCAACTAAAGAAAAGAACTCAGAAGACGCAGTTGGTTTATATTCAGGTCGGATCATTAGAAATTTATTTTGTTGATAAAAGATCTTAGATACCTTTCAGTTATTTGCTGTCCTTCTTAAGGACGTTTAATGGTCAAATATATTCGCTATTCGAAATATCGAACAAACACGATTGCAATTTGTTCAAATTACTATAATTTTCAAAATCCACTGCTACTAATTCAATTAATTTTAAGTACTTTAAAAATAGCTTAAGTGATTGGTCCTTTGTAATATTGTCCTAATCGATTTTTTTTATAGAAAATCTTTTCATTTCGTCATGGTAACAAAATTTTATGTAGCTCATATCGTTAAATGTATATGGTTCATGGTCGTAAGACCAAAATCCCCTCCGATTTCTACCAATTTTAACAAATTTAGTATCCATATAATATGAATGTCCAGAATTTGACGTACATTAAATTCGATAGACCTATTATTGCCGGGTAATAAGATAAGAAAAAAATTTAATTCGTATTTTTCAAATATTTTTCTTTCGGACAAAATTCTACATTATTACAATTTTCGTAATCAAAAACAAAAAAAGAATTATTATACGAATGTTTCAAATATTTGAAGAACAATTATTTTGCATTTTTATTTCGCATTTTTTTTTTTTTTTAGAAGAATTCAAAACATAAATAATGATTTTTAGAGTAAATAAATTAACTCAATAAATTATTTGTATTGAAATAATAAAATATACGATAATTCGCAATATTTTTTAAGAAATACATTAAAAAAATTATTTGTAAGTTAAGAATGTGTATTTATGTGTAATAAATTTATTTAAAACAGGAAAATGTTGATTTCAATTTAATTCCGTTTATTTATTCTAGTAA
The DNA here is from genome assembly GCA_944039245.1 of Nebria salina. Classification (NCBI taxonomy): domain Eukaryota; kingdom Metazoa; phylum Arthropoda; class Insecta; order Coleoptera; family Carabidae; genus Nebria; species Nebria salina. The sequence continues at coordinate 4,521,074 of OX063288.1, read as the reverse complement.
CTTTTTAAAAGTTTCAAATCAATATATGTACGTTGTAATAACGTTGCTAATGTACTGTGTATAAATATGTTCATTGAAATTTAATATAAATTTATTTATCCAATATTTATTTTGCCATCAAATCCAGTTTAAGTTTTTCATATATTTGCATAATATAAATTGACTTGAACATTTGTAAGTTAATATTAATAATGCAAACAAATGCCGTAGACATCTGACAGGGAATAATGAACTAAATATAACAATATAATAAAAAGATCCTGTAAATTTACGACGTGCGGAGAACGATAATAAAAAAAAAACCAAAGTAATTAAAAGAGGTGACAGTGGAAGGAAGTGGACTGGTTGCCACTTTGAGCTGTAGCTAAGCCCGTGACCCGCACTCGGCAATAACATAACGGCGCGGCAATGGTCAATCCGGTCAAAATTCGAAACACAATTAGCGAACGGACGGATGAGCGCCAAGCTGGAACGTGCCAGATGTCCATATTTAATATGGCCGTCAGCGGCATTTCATAACAAAATTGACATTGATCAAGTTCGTTTAATGTGGGAGAATTTTAATCGAATTATGTGAAGTCTCGGAGTAACTGAGCGCGATATGCCGCACCGTAAATTTTACAAGTTTAGTGTGTTTATACTTGGCTTTACTACCACTTTTAGAAATTATATTAAATCAGCATATTCGTGACTGTGGATCTGCATAAGTAGTTTGTTTCCGTATTATGAGATACTATTCGGTTCTATGCAATTATATGAAGTGAAATATGAAATAATATTCTAATTAAATGTCATATACATACACTATTTCATCACATTAAAATATCCGATTTTATGTATATATAAACTAAATAATAGAAAACATGTAAACCGTGCCATCACCATTTTACTATTTCGTAGCGAAATTGTCAATATTCTTTATTACAATATTTACGATTGATTGAATAAAACTATATGCATTTAACAAAAAAGATTTATGTGGGAGAGATGAATGGTGTGAGAATGCGAGGCTGTCGTAGGAGTAAATGAACAAACATGAGAATGCGCTGCGTGAAAGGCAAGTTGCGAGCAAGAGGAATACAAGAGCATGTATGAATAATTTAATGAGTTTTAATGAAGCGAAAGAAGTGTGTATAGATAGTGTTGAATAGCGAAAGATTGTAAAGATGTGAAAGTGTAGAAAGGAATTTAAAGGGCTCTTTTCCACCCAATTTGATAGTATTGGGGGTGATCATATATATATATGTATGTATATGCGTTATAAATTCCTTTATTATTGATAATTAATTATTCTAGCTTTTGATAAAGCTAATTACGGTCGTGTTGAATTATTATTAAATATCAATGAGCGAAAGTTAATTTTCCATATTCTTTGAAGTTATTCAAATTTCAGTCAATAATATCTAAAAATATTTCAATAATATCGTCTCATAAAAAATAAAATAATTTTTAAACATTTCAATTAAATTTTATTTATATAAATACATTATTGTATCTTTGGAACAAATCGCATTAGAATTCTTACTTTGTATACAAAACGTTCGAGATGTAACATTTTTGTTACGTGTTTTATAATTTATTTAGTATTTGAAGAAACGATGATGAAAAATCTATGTTTTTTTACGCGTACTGTGTACCTCCTCTTTCATGTACAATTCGTTCTAAATTTGAAATAATAAAATACTCTAATGAAGCTCCACTTAAACATGGTGACAATAAACAATAACATATATTTTTTACACAAGATTAATTCAGTATCAGAAAAATAAATTTGGATTCCTAAAAAAAGCGACAGTAATGCAGCAGGCAAATTTAATATTGACTTGTACAATTGTGTACATACTGTAATACACATTAGAATAAACATCAAATTTTAACTGTAAATAAAAATATTGATTTCATTTTCAAAGTAGATGTTGAGCGCAGAACAATGCTTCAAACTTCTTCGCACTCAAATTGTTTGCAATAAATATCAAATGATATAAACACTGCTTGTATAGTCTATGAAATTAAATTAAGATTTAATTCAAATAGTCGTGAAGATCCAGCGAATAAATTAATTAATAAATAAAACGTTTTTTATTTACAATTTAATTAACCATTTAGACATCTAGATTATCTAGCGTTCATTATACAATTATATTTTATACACTTTATCTGAGAACACATGCAATTGTAATTTTAAAACAATAATATATGTTCTCATATTAAATTTAAAATGTTGAAAAAATAACGACTACTTACGCATAATTCAATAATCCTCTAAAATAGATTGAATTTAAAAATTAATAAAACATACATTTAAGTTTTTTTAATTTATATTGTTTATTTCACTCCTCCAGAAATATATCTAAATGCAACACTGCTTAGTGAATAATTAAAATGTTACTAATTTTGGATGATACCTGGATGATAGTAACGTGTGATTTAAGTAGAATTGATTTGTTTTCTTTCGGTTTATTACGTTCTATAGAATATCAAAGTTTGTTATAATGAGTTTTTTAATGTTGTTTCGCGAAGGAAACTCCAGCTAATCCCTTCAGAGGAATATGATTAGGGTTCAGGTAATTTAATTTTCGGTCATTGACTTTGAAGTAGATTTTTCCGAGATGTTTTATTATACAAGTTTCACTGCGATACCGGCTACTGACGCAAATATGAAATGAGTAAAAATGAAAATTTCAATTCTTCTCGTAAATATAAATTAATAATACCAATGTATGTTTTTCGGTTAAACTTCAAAAGTAAAATTTAATTATTGAATTATATTCATCCATCCTAGGTTGAAACGGTGAAGCATTGAAACTATTAAATACATAATATGCTGAATTCGCTCTCGGGATATTGGTTTTGAATCAGTTATCGTATTAAAATTTATCAGTTTCTCTCGACAATTTACGATAATCCTAGTAGGAGTTTGTACAGAAATGAATTAATAATAAGATTTTTAATTCGTTCAAAACTTTATAATTTTGTTTTGTTACGTTTATATTTCATTTCGAAGCAGTGCCAACAAAAGTTAAATGGCAGCTCCAATACTTCCAGCTTACTAAAGTTCGGTTAGTTAAATATGGATAATCTCAGCGTATAGTGAGATTATTCATTTTACGAAGACGAAATATTTTGGTATTTTAACCAATTTCTTTATTCTTTAATTGAAACAATTTATTTCTCAACATAAAAAATATATGATAAAATTAGAAAAAAAAAAACAAATGATATGTTTCCGTGCGTATAGTGAGATTATTCATTTTACGAAGACGAAATTTTTCGGTATTTTAACCAATTTCTTTATTCTTTAATTGAAACATAATTTATTTCTCAACATAAAAAATATATGATAAAGATAAAAAAAAACAAATGATTTGTTTCCGTGGGTCTTCTGAAACAATAATGAAATATGAACTATATATTTGAAACTAATTACTATTAATAAATTTTTTGACCATGATAATGTTACATATATACGAGTAGTTAAGCTAGTCATAAATAATGAGAGTAAACAGATTTTTGGCACCAGAATTTAAAGTTAAAAGACATTATTTTATCTATTTAAAGAACAATGTAAAAACTCCAAACAAAAGTACCGAAAGCGATAATTAAAAATAAAGCATACTGCTACCCGAGGTAGGATTGAAGTCATAACTTCTCGTTTATGAAGCAACCAACTTCTGTGCTTCACTGGCCATATGTTTTTGGAATTATATTTGTTAAATATATATTAAAGTAGAATTTCAATGACATATATCTTTTTCCTGACAAGCTAAAGCAACAGCGATTATTGCAAATAATAAAAAATAAATTCTCACTGAATTTTTTTCCGGTAAACATTTTCTATAGGTTTAACAAGAAAGAATATTTTCAATTTTTTGTTGTTGTTATTGAACACCTAAAATCTGACATTTGGGATAAACCCCAAAAATTGTCAATAATCTATGCGCATATTCATTCGTCAAATTTTGCATCACAAAGATATTAATAGTTAATGTATTTGTAATCTTATAGTGAATATTTGTATTAAATTCATAGTTGTCTATTTGCAGTTTTCTTATTTACAAGTACAATTTATTAGTGAAAATACAGAACAAGTGTTGTATCTACAAGAAAGCCAAGTGTAATAGATTTGCTCAAAATCTAGATTATCTAAAATTGCATTCAGATATATTTGGCAACGTGTTTTATTTAAATGTATAAATAGTATATAACGATTATTAAAACGACAAAAGTTTTCTATTTGATTTAAAATTATAGTTCAATTTAATGTTGAAAATTAAAATCGAACTTTTTAGAATTGTATGTTTGAGCTAAACTACACAAGCAAAGTTCTTGATTCACTTATTTTATGTATATAAAAAAACTCAACGAAATTTAGCAAATCAAACTTAAAGTAATATATTTCAAGGTTGCCTCAAAAATCGAAGCAACATATTGTACGTATAGGACCAACTAAGCAACTCTTTTGACCCAAATTTTCAACTATCGATTTTGGCTGCAACCCTACTATAGTATTCAACGATGTACAGAGGACGCCATATTATTTTTGTGAGAACGCGCTATGAAATAGAAAATATGTTTGCCTGTCTTTTGAAAATACTATATATAACAGCAGGTATCTTTAAAATAGATACATAAAAATTTCACCATTCAACTTTAGTATCGTGACGGTTTTAAAAAGGGAAACAGAATACTGAAAATTTAAAATGTACTTGGTAGAAAATGTCTTTATAGTTTCGTTACTAAATAATAAACGGAAAATGTGTAAACAAAAAATAAAAAACTATGTTATGGAATCCAATTATTTCCATCGTGTAAATTGAGAACCATCAAAATTTGTTTGTAAAACAAAATATTTTACGAGTTATTACTTGATTTACCAATGTATATTCCAAAATCATCCACCAACTTCGAGCTTTCTCGCCAATACGCTCCGAATATAAATTTAATATAGATTGCTTTCCCCTTGTGTTTGTAAACAAAATATATTCATATGAAATTCGATATTATAACTTATAAATTTGCCTTGGTTATATTGAAAAATCTATAGTTGGATAAAAGGTAATATTCTCCAAGAAACAACCAAAAAACTTATCAATTTAATATCAAAATACTGCAAGAATTGGAAATAATTATTATATTATTTATTTATAATAATCGTCGTTATTTACAGTTTACTTATTGTAAAACATGATATAGAAATTATTAGTTGTATACTTTATTTTTAAGTAGCTTGGTAAAATTCATAGCCTTTGGATGTGATTGTTTGTCTGAGCGTCATTTTGCGCTTAAAGAGAAGTCCGTCAAAATATCTTGACGTTTTGTTAACGCTTTGGGAGTGCCAGAGTCTGACGGAAGTTCGTATTGTGCTCGGAGGACAGCCCGACGCGGCTGTAAGTATTAATAAACTAGTGTGACAAATTATTAGAGTGATCCTTATTTTCAACTTTGCGTGTATCAATAAAGCAAAAGGGAGAATGATAATAAATCATTTGGTTGACAAGTGCACAGAACCACAAGCGAGGCGTTCCGGACAATGCAGAGGTTAAACGATGAAAGCCCAATGAATGGAACCGAGACGACAGTCTATCTCACACACAACTTTGTATCCTCCACCAACGTCATACCCACTGTGACGGCGTACGTAGTCGACGTTGTAGGTGCATGTTATCACTGTAATGACAACGTGCATCATTGCATTATTTATTCGCTTGCTTACCCACGGGCTTCGATCATTACTGCCAGCATTACACTATATTTAGACAGATAGGCTAATATAATATAAAATTATAAACTATTAATGAGCATTAAAATCAAAATTTAAAACGATACTCTACTTAACAAGGAAAATGCAATTAGTAATCTTTTTTCCCGACAGCTCTTACTGTTTATGTAATCATTATAAACAACTTGTTCTTGGAATAGAAATTGTGTAACATAAATACTTCATAGCAGAATTTTGCATTTTTATTTAAGATTCATGATAAACTTTCTGCATAACGAGAAATTTCGAGTCTCATTTCGAGATTTCATCTCAAAAAAACAAGACGGAACCGGCAAGAAGATGCTTCGAAATAGTGTTCAAAGCGACCTCTTGTTTTCTGATTCTTAGAGTTTTCGAGGTGAAATCAAAACTGAGACAGCGAAAATTTCTCAAACAATTCTATTTAATGTATAATTTAAATAAAATATATTTGATACATGGCGATGATGATTCATTATTTTTATATTTTTATTAACTAACGAAATAAACAATCGTGGATTAGCACCGATTAAAAACTTGCGCGTGAAACGAAACTGGGCATTGAAAATATTTTAATGAGCTTTGTCAAAATTTCACACCTGCCGATTATCTAAAATGTTGTATATATTATTTATATGAGTATTTAACAGGTGTAATATAAGTAAATAATTAAAAGGAAAAACAAGTGATTAAAAAGAAAACTTGTGAATTCATTAGCCTTTTAACTATTATATGAGAACTCCTTAGAGGCTCGTTCGAACATAAAATATGGTAATTGGAATTGATACATTATTAAAGGATTTAAATTTCTCTTCAACCGTAACAAATAGAGAATTTTTCATATAACGGTTTATATATTACAAAGACGGAAAATGTTTCACCAAGAATGCGATTATGTAAATGCAAATACAAAATGATAAGTGAAAGATATAGGTTACGGATATTTGTTAGAAGTAACACCACTTTAACATCGATTTTTCTTGATTTGAAGTTAAACAGTAGGTACTTGCAACGAAAAACTAAATATGGTGACTTATATTTTGTTCACGTTCACTCTGAATTTATGGGGATATAAAAAAGTTCTTATTTCGTTATGTAACTTAAAGTAGGTACCTATTATTCGACAAATGAGTATTAAATGACTCAAACTACATAGTTATGGCCAGATGTACAAACGAGAATATACGTTGAAACCATAATTTTTATTTTAAAATTATTATAGCGTAATACAATTTTTAAAGCGTTTGCAATATCTTATTGAAATAACAAAAATGCATTTCGGGTAGACGTTCCATAATCGTGGTTACAGATTTATTTATTATTTATTGACTAAATAAATATCACCAACTAATATATTTCTTCAAATAAAAAATGCATTATGAATTTTTAAAATTCTATATTTCATGGTTACGATTGTGAAATTTTTCTTTTATCGTGAAGATTCTTATCCTCCGCAGTTTCAGAAACTGTAAGGAATATAACATTTCAATTTTAATTTTCTTAAATTAAATATAACTGTTTATCTTTCTATACATTAATAATGATATTTATAAGTGTGCTATTTGTTTTCGTCATATTACAGAATAACCATCTTTTTTCTTTGGTTTGTCGTAAATCAGCATATTCGTTGAATTATTAAAGTATTTAACATAACATATTAAAATAAGGTGAATTACAAATGCTCTTATATTTGTTTTAGAAACTAAGAAGAAAACAAAACTGAAACCAACGAGAATTTTTCGTAAGAATATTTTACAGGTCAGAGTTGCTTGATTCGTTCGTATAGTGAATCGAACCCAGGCGATGTTGATGTCGAAACAAGGATGACCGGTCAACAGAGTCGAGCTCACCGGACGCTAGTGCTTCAAACAGAGAAATCGAACTCACATCGTTACCAGAAGAATTGAAACTTGAGTGGTCGATATAGTGTTCCTTTCGAAGTAAATACCATTATCTTGTACTTTCTCATCTTGTGTACTCAACTAATTTAGTTTGATATAACTCCCAGACTCGACAAATCTAGTTTTATTTTTCTCTTATATATATATATATACTGCTTACTTTTCAGATCCACTTTTGTTAAAAACCTTAACCCAAAAGCTATTTACTATATGAAGTTTCGTATAAAAATTGAACGGGTAAGTATGTAGATAATCTAATAAAAAACGATTTTCCGTGTTTTGAATAAAAAGTGTGCTCCGGTTTCAGTTACATATACATTATATGCGCGGAATATATAAATAAACAAATATATATATATATATATATATATATATATATATATATATATATATATATTTATATACTTTAAATCATGAAACACGAAGAAGTACTTATTCAATTTAACTTGTTTCTCCATGTGTTAGAATATATTTAATGGACCATTTTCTTACGGGAAAATGGTAAAAAATATAACCAGAATACGAGTACAAACTATTGCGCACAGTTTACAAAAACTGTTTAATTTTCAATGTAGAACTATAATTTTAAATGTATGTAATTTTAAGAAAAAAAAATTTCCAATGTAAAATTATTTAATGTACCTTAAATAATATTAGAATAATTAACGAGTGAAGTTCAATAATGTTCTAAAAAAAAAGTACGTGCAATTTCTATATCACTGTACATTGTACTTAATATTTAGTAGAAGTTGGAAGCATTGCGCTAGTGCATAATTTAATGGATTTTAATTTATATTTAGATTCGAAATTTGAATACTTAGATAAAATCTATAAAAAACCAAATTATTTCATAAAAATAACGTCATATAGACAAAATTCGAGAATCGATACTAAAGCAAAATGTGGGTTGATTCTTTTTTGTCACACTATAATTTCCAGTTTACGTTATAAAATATAATTATTTGTTTTGATAAAATTTTCATAGATTATTCAGTAATTTATTATTGTATACGTCTGATTTTTACTTATTAGTAATAACTTGGTTTATATCGAAATTAGATATCATTTTATATACCTTTACGTTAATTGATGAAGATGATATGATGATACTTGATAGAAAACTTTTATTATTTTACAAATTAGTAATACTCCTGTCAAACTTCGTCTACTTTTTGAAGACATGAAGCAAAAATTATATAAGCTTCTCTGTTTGGTAAGAAATAGTTCATTACTAGATTTTTCTTTATTAATGGTAATTACAAAGTTTGAAGTTCTTGTCAGTTATATAATTTTGTTTATTTAGATCTCGTAGTCTTCAAACATTTTATAGGTCCGTACCGGTTGAAAATAAATATTATGTCAATACTATTATTTGTACATTTTATAAGCATAAGTAATTATTTCAAAATAATAAGTTCTAACATGAACAATTTTATTACAAATATTATATAAATATTTTCATAATTTAGTAATCATGTATTTTCGTAATCAAAAAGACATGAAACGAATTTCTCTTTATATACTCCCCAATTCTGACGACATAGACAATTGAACAATAGGTACGTTGAGCTAAAATTGGAAAATATTTGTTATTTTAGTCAATGAACATCGGCTGACAAAGTTTAAATAGAACCGAACAAATTGTGATCGATAAAATCTGTAATATAAATATTTGATAAAAATAAGCATGAAATACAAACGGCAAAAATAAATAAATTCAATAATTCTCTATTCAAATTCCTGTCAACACAACACCTTAAAATTTATCATACCGGTATACTGAACTTTTGCTAGTTGATATAAAAAGAAAGAACAATACCGTATTTATTAGCATTGACTGTTTACAAAAACACAACCACAATTATGATCAAATAGATAGCCATATTCCATTTTACAAAAAAAGAAACTCGTTGCTTATTATCTTTTGTACTTACATAATAGTTAAACATTCAATATTTACCATTTAATAAACAATTTAAGCCACTTATCTAGTATAAAGAAATATTTACTCCCGATTGGTCTAAAGCAATACTCTATTTGTTTACTTTAAAAATTAAATTGCTTTTATAAAACCAAATATTTAATAATGAATTAGCTGAAATTAGACATATCGTTACCCAGTGCGTCAGTTAGTGTGTATCTAACATATTAACTACCGTATTCATAATCAAGTGTTCAATTTTAAACCAAAACTGAACTTGATAATAAAAGATAATCATATGTGCTTGTGCTGGAATTAAAAGCGGATGGAAATTTGGTATTACTTATGTATAAGATTATTTTGCCTATGTATATCGCAAATAGTTACTAGCTTACGCTAATTCGCACGTAATCTAAGTGGATAACCATTTGATGTTACTAAGCAAAGTTTAATAGTAATTGAAATATCGTCAAATGACTGGTAGGGTGGTATAGAAATCAACTTAAATTAGTTAGTAAAATTGACTGATTATTCTAATTTGTAACCTTGAGATAACGATCAAAAGACTTGGAGATCAGTTTATAGTCTATCAAATCAAATAACATTCGTCATATGACGATTCACTAATTCCCTACTTTTTTTAACGGTAGATTCAACCTAATAAGAGTGGTGGTCACAAAATACATTTCCATCGATAATTTATGTTGAGTATCACCTATATATATAAATATGAATTTTAATTTTAAGTACCAGTTCACTGGCAGTAAACTCGGATACACATGAAGAGGTCATGAAGCCCACACAGATAGTGTCGAATATCACTGGTGGTAGATGGTGGTTTTAGAGAGCCATGTTTAAGGACACATAAAAAAGTTGCTATTGCCTAATAAAAAGCCTAGAAAATAAACCTTCTATCGTCACAATTTTTTCACCATCGGCTTCACTAAATGAAAAATGATCAAAAATATAGCGGAATTTGTATCTCTTGCCAATCATGAACTTATATTTTAATTCAAATACGATTTATTTAATCTTCTAAACAAATTCATATTTTGAAATTTTAATATAACCTTTTATTTATATTTCTTTATTTCATAATACAGTTTAAATTTGGAAAATATAACATTTTTCCGTAAATTAGTAAGTTTTTATAAGAAACGCAATTATTTGTATAATTATAATGAGAATAAGCATTCGAGTATATGTAATTTTGAACCATTAAATATTCTAAAATTAATTTGCTGATCTCCGAATATAACGGTTAAAAAGTATATGTTTAGGTCGAAACTATATTAAGTGGAATTTTATTATTTTACGCTAGGTTATTATTAAACTAAAATAAAATACATTAAGATAGCATATTCCAATCTTGGTTCGCTTTTGTCTTACATTAGCAACCATTGGTGGTACGAACCACCAATGGTTGTTAATGGATTCTATCTTGAACTAAAACTTCGACTTATGTTTAATTAATTTCAATGCAATTATCAATACACACAAAATATTGAGAGTCTCCATCACAAACAACAGAGGTCTTATACGAATAAATTGTAATTAAGTTAATGGTTCATATTTGCTGTTCGCGTGCTTTCTGTTTTTCAGACTAACTTCTTTGAAAACTTGTCTGACAATGCTTATTGAAGTGTTGACATAACTATTGGAATATCTATTTGGCCAGGGACTTTACACATTAAATTATTTTTGTTGGCAAACATGTATGTACATTTTCGTAGGTACGTTGTTTTACCTTTTTTTTATAAATAAATACCCACACATGACAAAAATACGTCAGGGGTCGTAGCGGCAGTACGCGACATGTGGGAGTTAGCGCAGTTGATAAACCTCAAAGCCTGAACTGTGTAATCCATGTGCGAGTTCAGCAAATGGTGCGGCTTTAAGAGCGTTACTCATAAACCGGTACAATAAACATAACATCAGTTAGTTAATGTGTACGCCACAATTTCCCATCTTAACGTATAAACACGTATAAAACAAACCAAATTTTTAATGAAAGCACACCTAACGCACTTGTCAAAACTCATGACTTTTACTAATTATTCACCAATTAAAATATACCCACTCGTCATAACACCCATTGCACGTTTCTTCAATTATAATTTTTTAAATAAATAACATTTCCAAACCAACCAACCTAATTCCAGTCTAGGTCAAATCTGATTTTATCGCTATCAAAACGCCATATTTTCTTCAACCGAGTTGTTTATTATTCTGATCTAACTTAGCTTATCATACAAAATTTGGTAATTAAAATCTACCATTACATTATAACCAATTGCGACCTTCTACTTGACTTGACGTCATTTCTCAAGTAAAATTTGGTTACTATATCTATGAAGTTAATTGAAAAAAGTAAACGCAAATCTTTTACACGGGTCATTTGGTTTAATGGTTTAAAAAAAATTGTTTTTATTTCTAAGAAATACTGTGTTAAAATACGCCAAAAAGAGAATAATTATACTGTAGCAATCGATCTTATTCTGGTGCAATCATAAGAAGCACACAACTAATATAAATAATAAAAAAAAAACATGTCAAATTTGATTAGTATATTTTGTTCTTTTTTTTGTTCCTATGTATTTTTGATTAATATAACTTTTTGATGCTTACAACAATTGCTATCAATTTTTTCAATTACACATATGTACGTGCATGTTACATTTAACAATCTTTTGTTATCGTTGGCCACCAGAATCGCAGTATGACAGAATAATAAGAAAATAATAATAAAATATTCGAAAACTGAGAACGTTTAATCAGATGCCGCCGAGATATGAAAGTTCTGGGTTCACACCCGGCGGCATCCAATGAATTTTTTTCAAATTTCGAATATCAAAATAATGTTTAAACAATTCTTGAATTACAAGATCTAGCACGAGTATAAGGTCGATTAACTGACTAAACAGATTTTACAAGACCGTACGCCAGTGGTTCTCAATTCTTTTGTTGACTCGCCAAACTTTTGAATACAAAACGACATTTTGCGTGACATTTGTAGGGATCTGATAATCTCGCGGCAGGCGGTTGAGAACTACTGCTCTATGCCTATATGAGCAAGTAGAATTCCTGGATGCTAGCATGTCTGGGGCTTACGACGGTCTTAAAACGGCTGTGTTTTTATATTTATTTATCCTAAAGGTAGAGTGTGCATGTAGCGGTAAATATGTATATTTTACCGTTTATGTATCTTAAAAAAAATCTTTTACTGGAATATGTGTTCGAATATCTTTCTGAGAAAATTATGTTTGTCTAACTTAAAATTAAGCGTTATGCATGAATTGAAGAAGTTACTTTCTCTATTGCGGAAAATCAAAATTAGGAAATAAACGATGGCCGATATTTGGAATGACAAATTTTAATTGCACTTAAATTATTAGTCTGTAAAACTTAAATTTACGACGCGATAATTAGTCCAACATACGTTGTTGGATATGTTTCATTTGCCTCCTAAATAAACTCGATAACCCAAACCGTACATGAAACTGCGGTGGAATGTCTACCACTAGTTTACGTGAACCGAGACATTTTAACTATCGCACAAATATGAAGTACCTACTTGCAGTCCAGCGTCGACTTCTACACATTCCTCAAAACATATTGAATTACGTTTCGTACGTGGTCAACTAGTAGCTGCAACGTTATGTCTATATATATATATATTCTGTATGTGTACAATCATCGTAGTGTAAATTCACAAATAATATCATTTTATTTTATTTGAAAAGTCATATTGAATAAAAATCAAACCGGAAATGTCTGAAGTAATACCGGAGATATTCTAAGCAGGAAATAACTCTAGGTAATCGGTTTACATGCTATATAACATATTTCTATTTATGTTCGTAAATACTAAATTGCAGAAATTTTCATCTATGATGATTTGCCAAAAATGAAATCTTACAATTATATTGGAATTAACACAATATATATTTAGACGCAATAAATATTTATTTACCCGCACGTTGCTTCCAAATCATTCAAACTAGAAGATTATTTTATAAATAGAACAACGATACTATTTATTTTTATTTTATTGTAGAATTAGAGAAATAAATAAGTAATTTAATTGAATATAAAACAATAAGATGTTACGCGTGTACTTATATATTTTGCAAGATAGTAGAATATAGTTAAAATAAATAAATATACAATAGAAAGCATAGAATACATTTTCTAGGTTTTGCAGTAAAAATTGGATAGAATTTGCTTAAAGGGAAATTTGCTAAAATTAGGCAACGATTTTTAATATTTCTCAATTTTTACAATCTTCCCTTATTCAGTGGCATATTTATTAAAACATAACTATAGTACTTCACTCAAGTAAAAATGTTATTATCATCGCCATTGCATTTTTATAATATAAAAACGCTGTAAATTCATCAAAAATCTACAAAAATTGAATTACATTGATATATTTCCCTAGTGGAATATCAACGATCTTGTGTTTTTTTGCTGCTCAGTCTATATTTTTCTTTTAGAATACTATCAATATTCCAATTTTAAACACAAAGACAATTCGAGTATGTTTGTTAAACTAATAAATAATATATATAAAGTTTAATTGTATTGTTACTTACCCAGTTCTGGTCCACAAACACGTGGGATAATCTCAAGGATGGCAGAGCAAGACGCATCCTCGAAACACAATTGCCGGGCCAGCAAGCAGTTCAGTATCGCGATGGCGGTTTTTATGTTCGGCCCTGAAACATCCGAATTTGAAGTACATTGTAGAAAATATTGTAAAAATTGGGTTGGGATACTAACTCATCAAGCCTATAACAAATTTTATACACGTCATCGTATCTGCCTAAATGAAGTTATATACAGTGAGCTTATGGCTTTATAATTAGATAGAGACGAATAACTGTGTGAGAGTTTGAGTGAGAGAGGTTGATAACGAAGGGATACAGCACAGGGTTACGGAACATTGCATTGCGCGTTCGTGATTTGTGTGTTTGACTGAGGATAGAATTTCAGTCTCCGGGGATGGAAGCGCGGCACACTTTCCTAGTTATGGCTCTGTTCGGCGTTCCAAAACACCGATACCCAAGGGACTGCACGCCGGCATTGGCAACGCCACCGGCAGCGGCACCGGCAACGGCAACGGCACCTACAACGGGCCCAGCTACAGTTGCGTTCAATGCTTGCTGCCTACAGCCTGACGCTCACGGCTACGTGTTCGCATTTTCAAAAACAAAGGGTAGATATTTGTTTATATGGACATGGTCTATGCCTTTTCTACTTCCGGCAATCCCATATGAGTGCACATCCTCATGAAAAGAGTTCCGTATAAACGCGAAATGATACAATATTGCCGAGTAGGTACTTTTTTTAAAACGACATATCATCCGCTTATGGCCGATTCGCATTAGACGTAACATAAACATCACATCACGTACCAGAAACATCACATAAAAATATTCTACAATGCAAATTTAAATGGTTACATAGTTACAAGTTGCAAGGCCTAGGAACCATTTCAATTACATTGCAATTTTTTTTATTTGATACCGATACGTTACGCGTAGTTAACGTTATTCAAAATGTTATGCTAAACTTCTCAATTTTGATCATTAAGACTCATAGAATAACATTGAATGATTGTTGTAAATATTTCGAATTCAATTAAATAAAGCTTATTCACAGTTCACAGATTTAAGATACTATTTATTATGTTGTTAAGTTAATTAGAAGATGAATAGATCTAGATATAAACTTTATAATCAATAAGTAAGTTAATAGATAAATGTTCAAAGTAATATTGGCATACATTTATGTAGTTATAATAAACATTTAATGCAAATATATAATAAAAATTGCATGTATAAGTTAGAAAAGCAGAATGTATTTTCTGAAATAGTAAACATATTCATAAACATCAAGTTTCCGTTTAAGCTTCCGCAAATCTGGGTTGTAGTCATTTCAATTTTAATAAAGTCATACTTGAACAAAATTAATTAATTAATTAATAATAAAATCTGTGGATGAAGGATGCATTGCAGATTGTATGTGGATGAGTCGGGCATAATTATTAATTAGAGCAACATTTCGTAAAACAGTAACTGGTGTTTTGAAAGAGGGAGAAATCATGAAGTGAATTATAGGAATACTTTGGGCAGGTAGGTAGTTTATTTTAATTGCTAAGAAAGCAATAAAACTAGATTCTAAAGTCGAATGTGTGGAACGAGATCAATGTGTGCTATTGATTGTGGAAGTAAAATGTCTATTTTCTTGCTCTAGTTGTTTCCTTAACAATATATGCAATTCAAATCAGTTCCGATGTGTGTCTAGTCGCAGCCGCCGACGACGACGTCGACGACGACGATGCAGTATGACGGGCAGACGAATATATAGCACCGTAGACATAGGCAGAGCGTATATCCCTAGTTTCAATTCGAGTAGCAGCCGGCTGGCTACGAGTCGATACTGCCGTCGAATATACAAGCGCGCGCGAACGTTGGTGCCTGATGGCAGAACATCCAATATCATGCAAATTAATTATAATTCATGTTGCAGAAAATTGTAGGAAATAAACTCGTGTTTTGAAACAGTTTAACATGATCTTACTGGGAACGATGACGGCTTTAGCGTCACCGATCGGTATACCTACGCAAATGGTGCAATGAGCCGTGGAATGATGCGCGATCCCGTACTCGAAGCGAACGAAATGACGACGGCAACGGTGAAAAACACACGGATGAAATGGTTTGATTTGATCTGATGTGGTTGAGAGAGGCCGACTCGACGCCGACCAACCGCGAGCTTCGAGATAGGGACCAACAGTGGTAAGCGTACGGCCTGTGGCCGCAACTCGTAACCACCGCGAACTGGTGGCGAATCTCAAGACCACTTGTACCCGGTAATGACAGGAAGGAACTATCCAGCCGGGTCACGAGAACTTCCAAACGTCGTAATCTGGTTGCCATTTAGCTCGTCTTCTTATCTGCGACTACCGCCTTCCATGTTGGGACGAAGTGCTGGAATACTGTCTAGTTGCAATGAAACGTCTAGCCGAGATTATTTACTGATCGCATGAACATCCGAAAATGATGTGTTATATACATTAAATTGCATTTTGCATATAATAACCACTACAAAAATTACTTTTTGCGCTTAACTGCTGATTCATGAACACGACACTTGGGCAATTTCCTGCTGCAATATTTAACACAATATAATATTAAAATATTTGACGTTGACATAACTTCATCGGATGCCACTGATAATCTAATCCAGAACCCTCACCGCTCAAGCGGTAAAGCACCAAAGCTTATAACTGAATGTTCTGGGTTTGATTCCCAACAGCATCCGATTATTTTTTCTCAATACGAATATTCAACTTTGTAATATATATATTTTTTAATTTATAGCGGACCGACAACTTACGTCATTTGCCGTATATTATTTTAAAAATTGCCTATAAATATTTTTTTGTAGCCATTTAAACAAGAAATGTAAATTAAAATAGCTCCAGATTTAATAATTCACTGTTCCCATTTGTCTACGCTGAAGCACCGGGTTCTGGTAAACTATAATATTACTATTACTTTATTTTTAAATGTAAATGTCTTTGTTTATTGATCGTTTAAAACGGGACGGTAAAAAAATGAAAATTTCTAGACGCCATAATTTTCCGTTCGTGTATAATACGAACCATGTTGATTCTAATCATTTTCATATAAATTTATAAATGGAAAATTGCATTTCAATTCAATGCAGATTATATTACTTGAACAAGCCAGATGAGCTTTAATTTTTAGAAGTACTCCTCGCAAATTTATGTTAATATAGAAATTGGTTTCATTATCTAATTTCTAAATTTAAAAGCATTAGTGCACAACTATAACACCAAGCAATAAAAAGTTTTCAGAAATATTTTTATTTAAATATATATATATATATATATATATATATATATATATATATATATATAAAATACATAAATGGTTGAACCGGTACTTGAGTAATGTAGGTTGAATAATCGTGGAATTCGTTTGGGTAGCCAGTGGCCTTATTAAAATAGCGCTCATTAAATTCAATGCCTACATCTTCGATTAGCTCACGTATAAAATGCGATAAAGAAAGGTTGGAGCAAACGGAATGATATATAAGAGACGGGAGCAGGGCGTAACGTGGCACGTGATTGCGGCAGTCGAGCTCCACCGTTTCTCAAGCCTTGCGTCCCACCCCAGTGGCGGCGACCGGTGCCGTTGGTTGTTAGCTGTTCCCGTGACCAGGTAGCAACTATTGGCCTCTCACTATCTTGACTACCCAACGAACGGTTGCGGCTGTGTGGCATGATATGGCTTACGTGCTCGAGTGTCGCCAGTGCCCCGCATTATTACGACAATATTACATATTAAAGTGTGCTCGCCATGTAGTCAACTATATCGCTGCGCTGATCTCCTGAGTTAACCGGTGCGCCTTGCTATTAAAACGATGGCCAGTGGGCAGCGCGCGAGTCTAATGTCGACTTACACGCACGCAACTAGGCGAAACCTTAGCGACGTTAAGGCGTCTCTAATCAAGCATGGGCCAAACATTTTGCACTAAAGCACATTTATTTACTGAACGCGTGCATTGATCCAGCACAAGTTATGCACATGCTAAACTCTCCTCATAAGATGTGCACCCAAAGCGCTAGAATATTCGGAACGGAATGGTCAGCTACAGAACCGCATTTCGGACAACTGGAGGCAATGGTGACGGGTGACGGTACGGTGGTCGACGCGGCGCGGCGCGACGTGGCGCTCCGCATGCTCGTTGTGTGTCGTGACCACTTGGACGCACGCACGTCTTGTCACGCGAACCCGGGGGCGATATGCCGCGCAATCATAGATTATCGTCGACCGAAATGTGACCTCCACATCGACGACGTTGCCGTGACACCGCGCCCCCTCCGCTTTTAAACTTTCAATATAACCGCATTTCAAACAGCACAGACATACGTCCACTGGCTATCAAACATACATGACTAATATATACATATATACCCTTTTCAATTCTACTTTCAATTTTTTATATGACCTCATACTATTTATATTAGTAGACATAAACATTAGCTTGAAACTTTAACTCCTTATACTGAACAGCAATCCTAAAATTTGCAAGCAAAATATAAATGGTTTTAAAACAATCGTGCTCAATCTACTTCTTTAAATTTAGAAGTAAAGCGCTGTAAATTTACAAAACTTCACTTTCCCTAAGAGCACATGCAACACCACATACTGTATGATTGTAGGATACATTTTCAAACAGCTATTCTTATTTAGGATGCAAGCACAAGAATAAGATTATAATAATAATAATAATATTAATAACTATTCTAAATAATATTTAATAATTTCATAAATACAATTCTATTTAAAGAATATTTGTTGTCGATTTATAGACAAAATCTATCATTATGATGAATATTTTTATGTTAAAGAAAACAGCGATTACAAACCATGAAGAAGTATAATTCAAGTTGCATTATCGTGTAAAATATGTATACCAAAATCAATTTAATTGAATTTCTCCGAATAATGATTACCTTCATGCGAACGTAACTTTGACATTTCATAAATAATGAATGTCAGTATGAATACAAGATTATTTAAATTTTGATTGTAAGCTATAAAAGAAATTGGATAAATATCAAGATCTCTTTAGTCGAATTTCGAATTAATTATCTAAAGGTGCATCACTAAACTTTATACACATTTAAGATATAAAAACGCATTTGCCATAAAAATAATAGTTATGAAATAAATTAACAATAACGTACTCAAATTTAAATGCTAAAACGCTAAGTTTTGTTTTTTAAAAACAATTTCATTTCCGCAGCAGTCACACTATTTTCTGCTTGGTTTGCCAAACCCAACATTCACTACCATACATCAACGATGGCACAAGTACACCATTGTATACACATAGCCTTGCATCTTTAGAAATATTAAAATTTCTCGCAAACATTCCTAACGCTCCTTAAATTTTACAACCAGCAAGACACTCTTTTCTCAATCTCAAAATCATACTTTCCATCGCTAGAGAATAAGCAACCCAAATAAACGAACTCTTTCGATGTCGATGTCCATTTACCACAATATTACACACATTTCGGACATTATGACTTTTGATTAATTTGCATTCACTCCAAGATCCGCATCCATTCCAATAGCACTTATACTCAATTGCTCTTCTGATTCACCAAAAACAACGATATAATCTGTACAAGCTAAAGCAGAAATAGTTATACCACTAACAATTTTACCACAATAAGTAGTAGAAAATCGCAAAGCATTTGTAATTTTATAATTCAGGACCTAAGAAATAATATCCGGGCTGCCAAATATAAAAAAATACAAATTCTATAACGGTTTCCCTAACAGTTGGATGTTATTTACTTTACTAATGTAAAATAAAAACCAATAGTGCTGCAAAATTCTCAAAACATTAAGCTGACAGAATGTCTGCTATGATTAAACGAAGAAACACCAGTCTCAAAATTTTATTTCTGGGTTTCCAAGTATTATAGTTTATCGAGCGTACTTAATTCATTATTTCGCAAATGTTTTATCATAAAATTATTAAATGGTGTATTAAAATCAGTTTTAAAATAAATTCATTCAATGTCTAGGGGTTTAATATTAATAAAAACGCCTAAATTATGAAGCCTGTTTAATAGTACAATTTGTATCTAAACATACAACGACATTAGAAAAGCCAAAGCTAGAACAGCAATACTATACCTTGTTTTCTGGTACATACACACAAACCATAGCGACAAAGCAAGCAAAACAGATTAAGAATTAAGTTAGCAACTCTCAAACTACTAGGCACAACATATATTGTTAACGAATATGTGAAATTGAACCCAATAAACATTTTAAAACTGGCCGAAACAGTTTATATAAACTGAACGGAATTAAATAGTATAAAAGGAAAAATTGAGAAAAAAGTCTGAAAATGTTAAAAGTAAATCCCAGATGAAATTGAGAATTCATTGATTAGATTTTTTTTTATACTTAGCTGTGCCATGTCGTTGTTTTAAAAGTCAGTGACATTGTGTGCACTTATATTATCTGCAACGGTTGCTAACGACCGCGAAATATTTTTCTGAAGTGTGAATTTATTAAAGAAATTCATGGCATATTAATTAATTTAATTCCAAGATGTCTTCAGTGAGACAGGGTTGAAGAACAAGCAATTTAGCAAATACTAATTGGTGACTTTTGTATTTGATTGTTCTTGGTTTCGTTGATTAGATTAATTTATTATTCGATCACAAATAAGTAAGAATTGTTAGTCTCATCAAAAATCGCTGTGAGAAGTAATTGGAGTTTATTTAAATTTGTTTTATTGTTTTGAATTGAGGAACCATTAAGGGAAATTTGAATTTAAATGAATATATTTTTGGCACAAATATCGAAAGCGTTATATTTCGATGAAAATCATGTTGCCATGACTTTTGTTAAGCAGTTGCTTAAATTGGAGTAAACATGAGAATGTGATCGGTAAGAGTTTGAAAACATTTTACGGTAACGAGGATAGAAACATTTCAGTGAATACCCATGCCACGCCGCACCGGTGACTAGAGACCGGCACAGCAGATGATTACGGAACGGAAAGGGGAATGTGCAAATTTCACGCGCTATATTTTTGTATAAATATGCATGCCGTAGTCTCACGTTCGCAAAACGTACATACAAATATGGTGCTACTAAAGCGGACGTTCGTCTAGCGAATGGGCGACACATGCCCACGAGCACCCGTTTTTCTTCTTATATTTTAGAAAGTATAATTTATGCATGCCAAAATCCGACAGACATACATAATATACATATAAAATCACCAATTGAAAGTTTAAAAGTTAAACGGAAATCACTTGAAATCATTGTATTTATTTTGAGGAATATTATGCTGTTATTGAAACGGATATTCAGTAAATGATGTTTGGCCAATAGAAGTACGTAAATACAAGCTTGAAGAAAACCGAAATCATCAATAGCGCAACTTATTTGTTTCCGATTTGAGAGCACGGAGCATTGACGCGTGTAGTCTCTGGTATTATAGTTACAATGCAACAACCATCTACAACGGATTCCCTAGCAGAAAATAACGAGAATCATTCCCAGTTGAACAAGCCCTGGTCGCTCAACAACGAGGCAGCAAGAGGTATGAGTTGGTGCAGAATGAGTATGATGCGGCTAGGCGAATGTTGACCGAAAAATGGAGGAAGAGATGATGGAAGTTAAAGCGCTAGAGAGCTGAGAGACGATAAAAAAGAGAGAAGAAGCAAGAAGATACCATATATACGATTACTCATCGAGGCATACAGCTGTAAACGTCGGAACGAGGTGCGCCCGGTCCCGTAGCCAATCAACCGTCAGCGACGACGTAGACGAGAGGAATCATGTCGTAGTCGGTGCAGATAAAACAATACACCATTTAACCCAGCACTCCGGCGAGCGGTTGGTGGTCGTACTGACGACGGATAAAGGATGTCGTTTGGTATCATGATATCGGCAATTATCCAAACAGTGTGTATAATTAAATACACCTATATTGCGACCAGACGAACCTTAGTTTGAATATCACTTACCACAACTTGCACTTTACCAAATAATTACAAACTATATATATTGATTATTCAAATAAACAAAAACAGACTGGACGGCTGGTAGTTCATTAATTAAACGTGGTGCACTCTCACCGGCCACTCAAAAATTCCCCCAAAGTCAATTACTTATTCGTGTTAAAGAATAAACTGACTAACGCGAAATACAAACTCATTTACACATTCACCCAACGCTCTTTTACAACCGAAATAAAACAGTAACTCTCGCTAAAATTACACGAAACGAATAGTCCTGTTAAATTGCTACACTAGTGTTTTCATTTAATACCCTCTCAACTTTAAACTACCGACATTCTTTTTAATAGATTATATAGTTACTTTCACTATTCTCCGCCATATTCGCTAAGTATTTCACATTACAGTCATACGACTAGAGTTGGCAATCATTTTGTTAATATTATTAATTGATTCTGTAGTTAGCACTTGGTGGAACAATTAAATTTTGTTTAATAAATAAAAACATTTGGCGATTTTCATCAATTCTTACTTTATTATTTAATCGACGCGTTCCAACTTTTAGTCATCTTCAGGTCTATAAATAGTGCGAATATATTTTGATTCTTTTGTCAGTGCATATTTTAAATAAGTACCTTAAATTATCAATAACGAATTAGGATTTGATATTTTATTGATGGAAAATATAATAACAATTAGTAAATATAATTAAATATACGCTTATTGAACGAAAATAATTGCTTTGAATTTGATAACAATTGTGTATTCAAATTGTATAGGCAACTAAGAATTCTTGACAATATACCAATATTTTATTCATGCAATACGTCACAGCTAGTCTAGTGAATATGTTCAAATTCAATATCATCCATATACCGTTGTTATTGAACGAAATGCATATTGATGTTTGGACGGGACTTGAGTAGCTTCGTTACCGGTTACGTTTCAGTCGATGTTCAGAAACCATGCAACTGAATATCACTGGCATATTGCAAAAACTCAGCTATATGCTTCACATACCTTCGAGAAACTTTTGTTATTCAATTTTAATTCCATACGGTTAGAAAAGAAAATATTCGAAATAAAAAAACTTAACTCTTTGAGTATAAATCTTTTTTTTAAATATAATGCCAATATTTTAAAACAAGAACTTTTATTTTATTTTTATGAAAATTTCTTGTAATATAAGACCATGACGCTTATGTTGTATTTATAAATCTTATATATTTAAAGATATGACTGTTTCAAGTTGCGCGATGACGTCAGAAAAAGAGCTTGTCTAGTGTATTTTACAACATACGGTTGGCGAAATTTTGTTACATTGCATTGCTAACATTTGGACATGTGACAGTTTTCTGTGTTATGATTTTTATTTTGTCGATTTTTGTTATTTTCATTTATGATTTGTAATAAGCTTCAAATATATTAATGGATGAGATCAATGCGCGAAATTAACAAATAGTTATAATAAAACTGATATTATCAGATTGACAGACAATTTAAGTTTTGTATAATTGATTTTCTATTAGCGGTAATAATATAGGCTAATTTTGCAATACGTTCAATTAACAAAATATGACCGGGTTCGCATTAATTTTAATTTCAATAAACACTATTTTGAATCAATACTGTAAAGATTTGTGAATTTTTACAATGGCACAGACAGCCACAATCATGATGTCGGTATTCAACTTTAGACATCACACTTAATAGCATGCGCTTTCATCACGGGGTTTGCTTGGAAATATGAGGATATATTGGTGGATGATGACATGTCATCAGTGGCGCGGGAAACTGCATGTGATTTCTGAATACTAAGAACACGAGCGAAGAATGTAAACGCTAACGTAGAATATCATGTCGTTGTCTCCGTTATTCGAATCACTCAAACTATTGATCTGTAACTGTAGCTGAATCTTGTGACTGATATGTAGATATATTAAACGTAATGTTACGTACAATTGCACTTAGGAGGAATGAGGGATAAAATAGTTTCCTCAACTTGGGTATTAATAAAGTTAAATTATTTATATATTCCATTTCATGCTACTATTGCGATATTTGTAATATCTTATACATAGTTAAACGTTTCATGTGGCTTTAACAAGAGTTAAATATTTTTACAGATATGAAATTATTAGTAGATATTTCAAAGACTTTCTTAATTTATTATTTAGCGTTTCATGTTTCAGTCAATTATATACACTTTGACAACACAATAATAAAAGCCAAAGAAATACGGATATATTTCAAAGTATTAATTTATTCTATCAAATTTCTATTTTTAGAGTATACATAAACATTTTTATATGGTTTAAACTTAAATAAATTATATTTAATAAACTATGCTTGTCAATTGTTTAACAACAAAAGAAAATAGACTTAAATAATTTACAATTGCATTTAATATCTATTAACATAAATAGATTTAGTGAAAAGGTGTTTCAAATCTTAATAAAATATTAAAAATATTATAACAGGATTTTAATTTACTTGAAAACTAAAAAACCATCCGGCCATAATTATTACAGATATAATAAATAATTATTTTTAAAAAATTAATTTGATATCTAAAAAAAATATACCTACTATGCCTAAAAAAATGCAAGATATTGCAGATATTCTTAGCATATTTTGTATTTCATTGCTTATAATAGAAAATCATTTCAAACACTGTTCGGAGTATCTATTTACAAAGGGACATTTATCCTCAGTTACATGTCTAGTCGGTATAATTTAGTTATTCAGATCGATCGATGGTAGAGATCACATGATGACGAATACTATCTCAAAACAATTTTGATGCTGAATAATATGTATATAAATTTGCATTACTTACAATAAACATCTGCAGTGTCATGCACCGAACTATCTTATACGCATTTGGGTTAAACCACATCGTAGTTTCATTATTTTTCTAATTTATAATATTTGTTCTAACCTTTAGATCGCTTTTACACTAAATATGTTTCTTATAAGAAATATAAAATGTTAAACTTCAAATTATTTAAGTCAATTTTGTTAAACAATTGACTGGCGCAGACGATAAATAAATATAATAAGAAGAAATATAAATAGCCATTAGTTTGAAAAAAAAAATTTTTGGAAAAAAAACAAAAGTTGTGCAAAATATAAATATTGTTAATTTTTCTCCATACGATTTTTCTGTAACTATAACCATTTCTGAGTAATTGCAGAAACTGCAAAAAATGACTAGAGTAAACTGGCACTTCCGCTTTGAATATTTTTTTCAAAAATAAGAGGTGCGCACCTTAGGCATATGCAAATCTTAAGTTTAAAGTTACATAAATTTAGCTTCAACCGTTTAGGCTGTAGAGAGCATACACACACACGCACAGACGGACATCATGCCAAAAATAATCGGAATCGATTCAAGGAAGGTCAAAACGTATACTTCCGTTAAAATCTCGAGATCGAAATTTTTCATGATTACAATACTTATTATACTGCGTATAAGAAAGTAAAAATAGATATAAACTAACAATTGTAGATTATTTCTTATAATTTGTTTATTGTTTGTTATACACGATTGACAGCAGAGCCAGTACTAAATTGTATTGAATGTGTACCTAATTTTTAGTATAAACTATCCCGAAGATATCTTATTCTAAATGTCCATATTATTTTACTAACTGACTATATTTAGTTTGTAAGAATGGATTAATCCAGAATTTAAGCGAAAATGTAATGTGAATTTTTATTTAAAATGAAAATCTAATATAGTATACAAAATTTATACAAATATAACCCAAACCATACATCAATATCAACTGAATATTTTATCAATATTTAGTATCTAGGATTGGCCTCTGTTCTTAAAACAAGAACATTTTACTATAAATCTTTCCTAAGCAAAAGTATGACTGATGACGGTTTTCCACCACTCAGTTCCTTAGGGATGCATCTGAAGTTATGTATGTATTTATGGGCATTAGAACTATATTTTGAACAACAAATTCAAATTACTAGAAAAGTTTATGCTTGTTCTAGGCGTTACGTCCTTCAGGATGTTTAAAAATAAACATTTAATTAATACTACTAAAAATGAGGGAATAAACTATGAAATAAATATACCTATGTAATAATATGTTAAGACTTGTTTTTGAAATGTTACCGACATAGGAGACGTCTTTGAAATGAGAATGTATGTACATACTATATTTCTCGCGTAACATGATGTGATGTGACGTTCGTTCTGTTTCCGACAGAATACAAAATAGTGGAGGATAACCAAAATCATATAACCGAACCGATAAATATTTGACCGATTTCATTTTTCTTTTTTTTTGCTTCCAAAGAAACGAATTTCAAATGTATATTTTTTTATTGAAGGAACTTGGTCGTAAATAGAATATGTCTAAAAAATCGGACGCAGCTACAATATGGAAATATTGAATTGAATTTTATCATTCAATATTTTTGGGTGAACCGTATTAAAACATAATATTGATATCTGTTCATATTATTATGATGGGCCGTGTAAAATAATAATAAACCCTTAAACCACCAAGTATTTGGAAAATCTAAATACGTATTTCGACCACTTAAATGTCATCATCAGTAATAAAAAATGTAAAGAGGCAGTGTGACGTAATATTTCTGCCTAAGGTAAAAACCTCTTCACCAAAATATTAGTGGTTAGACAGCCTCTTTATATTTTTACTTTCTTATACGAAATATAAGTATTGTAATCATAAAAAAAATCGATCTCGAGATTTTATCGGATATGTACCTTTTGACCTTCCCTGAATCGAATCTGACTGTGTATGTGTGTGAATGCTCTGCAGCCTAAATAGTTGAATGTAAAATTATGACACTTTAAACTTAATATTTGTATATGCCTGGTACGAAAACCTTCTATTTTTGAAAATAATATTTAAGCCGGAAGTGCATGTTTACTTTAGTTATTTTTTGCGGTTTCTGCAATAATTCAAAAATGGTTGCACTAACAGCAGAAACAGTAAGAATAAAAATTATAGATATTTTAAACAATTTTTTTTCAAAAAGTGTACCGGGAACAAGGAAATCGCGATTAGCAACGTCTAATAGTTTTATGTAATCATTTTGCAATAAATTTTAAGTTAAACTTAGCCGGAACTAGTTATAAATACTCAAATTAAAAAAATATGATGAAGTGTGGTCAAAATGAAAAAAAATGATATTAAATGCAAATTTCTAGAATTTATAAACAATGTATGTGATATATGTTGATTCACTTTGTAAAATTATCAAAGATATCTGCTCAACATATAGCGGTGAAACAATTAACGTTATTTTAGCTAAAGGCTACGAATTCGTTATTATGTTTCGAAAAGCCAATGTAGTAAACATGTTTTTGTGATTTTCAGAATTAACGAAACAAAGGCAAAGTAAGTTCCTATGATAATTTGATGAAAATTAGAAAAACAAAATAATTACAAGTATAAACTATGTATTCGAACTGAATCGATTGAAGGTAGCTTTAAATAAATGTCGTGGAATATATGATATATGTATGTATATTATATTACGTATCAACATATGTATAGTTATGCGATTCAAAAGCAGGAAATCGATGAAAAGATTTGCATATATTTAATATAAGGATGTTTCGACGACATATTCGCAATAATATTTGCGTCACGTGACTAGTCAAACAGCAAATTGGATCATTGTCAAGAAGTTGATGACATGCCAAATATAATAGTCGCCAAATAATATAGCCAGAAATTGCGATTTAATTCTGTATGGCTTTCGCTTTGCAATAATTCGTGAGTAAATTATCACGTGCATTGATCTCGTGAGAGAGAACGCGAACAAGTGTGTGTAGGTGGAATTTTTTTAATATATTATTTATAACGGCTGCGCTTTATACTCCTACTCCTACTCCTATTCCTACCTGCACTATACCATATAGTGGTTGTTTGTGTAATGTTGGGTTGCGTGGTGCGACATACCATAGGGTGTGTTATGTTGTGGACCGCCCTTTTAGTAGAACTATTTACTGTTTGTTGTGGGCGCTACTGGTTCTGGTGCTAGTGCAAGAGTATTGTACGCGTTCTTTGGCGCTGCGGTCTGCCCTGATTTCACCAATTTGACCTCAACTTATATTGCTTAAGGCTGACTTACACGATTCGCTTTTAAATGCCAAGTTATTCATGAAATTAAGTTTTATTCCAGTGAATTTTAAAGAAGGATAATTAAGAAACGGTAGCTTGTTTGCATTTAGTTCTGCTTTAATCAAAAACTTATAAACTTTATGTACTCCACAAAAATCTCGTTTATATTTGAATTATTTAACTAGAGATCGCTGAGAGCCTAATGTATTCACGGGAATTATTTTTATGTTTTTTTCGTAATGCAGCATAACATCACTTGAAGTGTATCATTATTTTTATTGGTTATCCAAGTACTATTCACTACTATTCCTATATTGCATTTAAATGCAGTTACATTCAATTGAATATACTGCCATGTCGCAATTAACTAATTCTACTACTATCAATTCTTGTTTCATACCCAAAAAAATATTCTCTTACCATAATAGTGAATGGTATTTAGAGATTAGTACACCCCAATCAAATCTAAATACTCAGTCTTAAATATTAAATGTTATGACGTCAGTAATGACGTTTTATTACAGTTCAGTTGAACTCGGACAGAGCATTAATTAATTATTTTGTTGGTGCAGGTGGCGGTAATAGGTTGAAATACCAGTCAAAAGTCAAAACAGACACATTTAATTAGCTAAACTATTAAAATTTCCATTTATATATTTTTCACAGCACATATACATATATAGATATTTAGAAAAATTCATCGGATGCTACTGAGAATCGAACCTTGAACTTTCTTCTTCTGAGGGTTCTGGATTCTATTCCCAGCAGCATCCGATAAATATATATATATATATATATATATATATATATATATATATATATATATATATTTATATACATAGAATATTGTGTGAGGGTTGATTCGTGCTCGCTGCGTCATTTGTTAGTTAATTATTCAGCTGCGAAAACGCCGTTCCTATCACACCGCCCACTTTAATATATCGCTTTTAAATAAGAGATAGGTGAAAGGTTGATGTTATAGTACGAAACCGAAACGAGAGTAGCTACCAAAATGCGAAAGCATTGTTACGTAAAAATATTCAAAGTACCTGAAGCCAACATCTAACTATAGATAAATTTAATCGGATATACACACACACACCTACACACACACATCATAGAGCCATATATAACAAGAAAACATTTCATTATGCGGATGGGTTCACAGTGACCCTATTGACTTCGGTGTTGGAGTTTAACTTTGCACATGAGTTCCAAATTATTCATGGCCAAATCTTGAAGATATTCATGAACAAACTTGGACACACTTGTGCACCATAACAGCAGTGGCATGTGCATTAGTCACGGTCAACCTACGTGTCAAAACCGTTGGACCTTTTTTTCAGGGTTCAATTAGTAGCTACCCTTACCCGAACGCCAAGGTATGTCTGGCTTTCCGATTGTCCGGGGACACACAAAATTTATACGACGCATCACATCCAATAATGTACACGCACAGCTCTACCGAAGCTTTGTATTTTCGAAACAAACTTCACTTCGAAACTAATTGTCAGAAACATGTTGTTTTACAATTAATATTATAATATTTTCACTTCCTGGTTATTCAACAACATTTCAAACAAACTTTATCAACACTATTACTGAATTTTGATTATTTCTCTTCTACTTCTAACTAACTATACATTTAAGTATCTTGAACTAAAAGTGCTTTTATTTTTTACTACAAATATGATTATAAATGTGGATGGTTAACTTAAAGCGATCACGTTAGTTTATAAAAGTGATTGTATAAAAATGTTTAAGTGATAAAAAATAACTCTACAGTTATAACATTAACAAAACTGTTAATCGTCCCACTCAAGCAACTTAATGTTGACGTAAACGATGATAGGCAAGTAAGTATGACAGAAACATTACCTGAAATGTCATGAGGCATTAAAAGTTAAGGGTTGATGGTAGATTCATTATATTTTAGTTATTATAATTTTGCGTTTAGAAAACGTTTCTTTTATGAGCCAAGTTAATTTGTATTTCAATCAATATTCGCCTAATATGGTCATTAAACTTTGTACTGGGCGACACATTTACTTCTTGGCTGCGTGAGCTTTACTTCCGTCACCGCGTCACGTAAGTATACACTGGGGGGAATTTTATGCACACAATATCACGACAACCAAATTCATTATAATTTTTTCCGTCTTGGATTTTCGATCACGCTGCCCGTTGGCGACACATTTTATACGAAATGAACAACTCTTATATACATACATATTATAAGCACAAATAAAACACTGCAGTCTCTTATTAATACATTGTAAATGAAAAATAAACAGTCATTCTAAAGTTACTCTTATTATGTTTACCATTACAAATTACAACATAATATTATTATTACTAACTTTGATCTAACTGTACTAGAATTTATTTGTTAAGTATTTAATTAAAATAAAACCATACCAAAGTCATACTAATTTTTCATGCTCTTTTAATTAAACATTTGACTATGAATATGGTTGATACCAGCATATTCATAGTCAAAGGTTTAATTTTAGACCGAAACTAAACTTGGTAAAGTAACGATAAAAAAAAACGTTTAATTATAATAGAAATTGAGTAATTTTTCTTATAAATTGAGCAATATTTGAAAAAATTATAACAAAAAAGTCTATATTATACTTTTTATGCGATTTAAGTAGAATCGGATACGCAGAGCAACGTGGAAGTATTCCTGACAAAAAAAATAATGAATTGCGTGATTATCTTCATTTATAAAATTGTATTTCAGGTCAGATTTGTCTCGTTATATAAAGTGTAAGGAAGAGAATCTGATAAATGAATTAGCAAGTCCTTAAAATGGTCAAAATTGTTCGCGTTTAACACCTAGAAGATCGTGTGTATTTCAATTTCTTTTTGACAACTGTCAGTATCATAAATATCTCTTAACTTGACAGGTATTATGGTGATATAACATTTCAAGTCTAATTCAAAGTTAATCGTGATAATGAAAGTGATTATCCCATTTATACTGTCAGTTTGATGTGTATATTAATGTTCTACAAACTTGTGATCAAAAAAAAAAAACTGAACCTTAAGCTTGACCAAGGTTGGGTAGTAAGTATAAATAAAATGGTGTATTTATTTATAGAGTTCAAGATTATCGACAAAAAAAATCGCTTTCATTGTCACGATTACCATCGTAGTCAATAATCAAGTTGGGTTACGAGCTAGGAGAATATACGTAATGAGGCATCCGTAAGAAAAACAATTTCAACGAATCTGTCTGGAAATGTTCATTGTTAAAATTCGTTTCATTTGCATTTATAAAATATTGCGCTAAGAAAGAAATCTGCCAAGAACAACTGCGACTGTCTTTGTATTTAAAAATGTTTGCGCATTTCTGAACCTGACTAAAAATCTCTTTGAGAATGAAATTTATGTAAAGGAACAATAGTATTTCTTGGACTGAAAATAAAGTAATGCCATTACAATAATTATATTCATTTCAATACTGTTTTAAATTTCGCCTGACAAATAACAAAATTTTAAGGTAGATTTATAGTTTACGTCTAATATGCGATAAAAAATATCTGCAATGACTTGCACTGAACATTCTTATACGCATTTTGTTTAGAGAAAAGCGGTATTCAATACAAATTTTCAATAACGAAATCCTGTTTACCATTACACTTTTTGAAAAAATATTCAAACAAAAATTGTTTATAATATAAGGAAGATCCAAAAGTATATTTTCGTTTCAATTTTTACATGATTACAATAGAAAGTAAGTGTAAGTAAGAGTGTAGGCTCAATTATCGTTTTCGCGTCACGATCCGTTCCCACGGAAAATATATTCAATATCTGCGCAATCGGATATGTTCGCTACGTATTCGCATTTCATCGTTATAGTTTCTTGAATCAACCCAATAATATTTATACAACGATACTAACTAGGAATTATCTGATTTTATTTAACGCCATTTTTTTGGTTTGTTATTTTTTTTTAAATACACCATCTTAATTTTAATAATTAATTTTCAAATAATGGTCATCTTTGAATTATCTTCACATAGTTTAACGGCTGACATAAAAGAGGGAAGAACGTACGATTTGGAAACTATAAATCGGATGATTATTAATTAATCTATCACATCTTAAACTCGCAAAAAAAAAACAAACTAAGAATATTATTTAGTGTATTTGAGTATCCTATTAAACAATAAATAATTAATAATATGTCTGTAATAATAACTAATTGCAAAACGTATTTTTTATTAATCAAAGCTGCGATATTTTATATTGAACTAAATAAGTTACTGCAAGCGCAGGTGCAGTATGATTCTTGGCCTTTTTAAAAATGTTAATGGCTAAAAATAAAAAAATGGTAAAAAAATCACTGCACTTGACTGCTAAATTGTAGGATTATAGTCTACTTATAAAATTTACTCAGCATAGTTTTCCGTATATTGCTAAACATAATAAACGATCAGTTTTCTAGCAATTTCAAGCACGTCAAAACAAGTAGTGCTGCTTGCAGCACGTTAATTAGTTATTGAATACGAGATTAAATCAAAGTGAGTATTTAACAGAATTTAATGTTCAAAATGTATGAGAACGCCGAATAACGATATCGTAAGTAAAACGATTGAATATGAATATTGCCTGAGGAGGGTTAATATTCAAACGCATTGTAAGCTCTTTTTTTTCGTGTATACATATTATCATATCAAATTCCTCGCGTGCATATCTATTTATGATATTATGCATATATGATATAATTGGTCATCGACGCATTCCGAATATTGAATTTCATTAAAACAGACGTACAATTTAGCTGCATCATACGCAGCACATGCAGTAATAAACTAAGTTAGACGAACTAAACGTTAGTTGCAGTAAAATATTCTTGACTCCAAACCACACTAATCAAGAACTCGGTAATTGTTTACGTAAATGAGAAAGAAGTCTATACGAATTCAAATCAGTGTTTTGCTAGATAATTCAATTAGTGCTGTTTGATAATGTTCAATGTGAAACTTTACGAAATAATTACACCCAACATAAGTTCAATTGAAAGCATCTTGTAGTGAGTTTAAAGAAATAGTTTTTTTTTTGTGATATATGCAAGCTCGATGCAACTTGAAGGTTGCGTTGTAAAGTATTTGCAAAGTGTAACATGAAATAAGTAACTTTTGTTTTGTGTATTTGCATAGACGAGCGAAAAAGATTTGCTGAGAAACGTCGGGTTTTAATACTGCATGTGAAATGAACTGGAGGTTTTTTGTTTAAAGTTATGTTAAAGTTTGTCCTGGGAAAAAGTTAACAGAGTACAGTTCTTTAGTGTTATCGAAATAATACAATTTATTTAGATTCACATTTACATAATGATTGTTATTTGTTATGAAGCATATATAAGTACTTGTAACTACCAATTGAAGAAGTGCTGTAATTACACTTGAAGAATAATGGGCTGGACAGTGAAAATTGTGTTCGTTAAAATAATATCGTTATATAAAATAACTAGTTATAATAATGGTTGGGTGTAAAATTATATTTTTAAGTTTAATGAATCAAATAGTGAGTGTTTAAATGATTTTTGGAGTAAATTACTTATAAGATTACGTGGTTCTACACTTGCAGAATAATAAATTGTTTAGTGCGAGATAATTTGAGTAAATTCGTGAAAATTCAAACAAAAAGTGGTTATTTTATAAAAAAGTATGGCAATATTGAGCAGATCTGTGGAGTGATTTCACATGAGGAATGTGTTTACGTGCGTACGTCTAAAAATAAAAAACCACTGGGTTTTGTGCTACATAATGAGATATACACAGGCAGGGCATAAAACTGGACAAAAAGCTTGGAAATAATGGAATTTTTGTTTGTCGCATCACGTTTCTTCAGCACAATTGTAGAATCTCGACGCTGTGCGTTACCGCAGTCATATAATTAACAGACAACCGACAATCAAAAGAGGCGAAAGAGAACACAGCATGAGTCCGACAAATAAAAAAAAAAAGTCACTGTAATATATGTAGTCGGTACCAGAAAATTTGTCATCCCGTTTCTCTCACACCTGGTGTTGACGTGACAACGGACAAACGGGCGACTTAAGTGTAACGAAATCCATCTCATCCACGCTGTAAAAGCGGGATAGCAAGGCCGTTGCTTGCTGTTCAAATATTTACTGCAAAAATCGGAGCTTACCAGTAAAAATATCACGGACGACATCGTTTTACATTTCGTTTCATCACATTTTATAAACTGCGACTCAAAGTTCGTGTACTTCAAAGCGACAAACGACTACATCGCCGATGATAAATCAGCTTCCAAATATTTGAGTGAATTATGTAAATTAATATTATATGA
This sequence comes from Nebria salina, assembly GCA_944039245.1. Taxonomy (NCBI): domain Eukaryota; kingdom Metazoa; phylum Arthropoda; class Insecta; order Coleoptera; family Carabidae; genus Nebria; species Nebria salina. The sequence continues at coordinate 4,486,474 of OX063288.1, read as the reverse complement.
GAAAAATCTATTTGTGTAAGGAATTCGAAATATTTAACCAGATATATAAAAAGTATAAACGCATGTCTATAAATGATTAAATTTGTAGCAAATAATAGCAGATAACAAAGAGCAGTTTGAAGAGTCATACCAAAATTCCATTAGACACTGGTTCTAAAGTGAAATCGAAAGCAACGCATTTATTTTTCTGTGAAATCATGTATGAAACTTTTAATTGGTTTAGTGGATGCGTGTAGGAATATGTTGGCGTGAAAAATGATTATTATTAGATGAGTGAGTGATAATAAAGTTTTGTCACTACACTTTGTTCGAGAATTACATGCTATTGAGCATGTTCAATCTAACAATAGATGGATTTAAACCAAGCGAATATATGCGCTAGAGAAGATAATCAGTTATGAGAACAATTGTCACACGTCCAATTGCACTTTAGTTAACAGCAAACCAACTAGTTAAAATCTATAATATGCTGCACGCGTCGCAATAAATAAAAGAATAAGAAACATTTTGTTAAATATGAGCGCTTATTACATATATCCCCTAGTGGCACGGAAATATGAATGGCATTATCAAACAAATCTCTTTCTGATCATCAAGAAAAACTCACATTTTATCAATATAAGTAGGAATGTAATTAACCTCAGAGAAGAAATGTTCTTCAATCTGATTCGACAAAAAAGAGAAAATACACGTGTCGATGTATGCGTACCGTGCGAATATAATACCGTCGCGTATCATAAACGGCACGTTCCAGATGTTACAACTTTCATAGGGAATATCGACCACAGACGATCAATATTTGCGGTTACACAGTTCACAAATCGAATATCGATACGATTTTTTTTTTCAGTGTTGCCTGATTCTGCAACGATTGGAATCGCTCCGAGACTAACGCGGAAATACGATAAGCTCCACAACGCTACACAGAAAATGGCCCCTTTCTCGCTGGCTATATGTGTAGTTGTTGCCATCGGGCGCCGTTAAAAAATGCGACATTCGACTACGTAATTGTGATGGATGAAATGTTAGAAAGGATCCTTCCTCACGCTAATAGTGTACGTGCTTAAATCGAAACCGAAGCCAACGACAAATGGAGCAGATTGGTCACGTGACATAAAAGTAAGAGACAAACAAAGCGTACAAAAGACGACGGGAAGAATGGAAATCAGGACAAATACTTGTTAAATGATGATTCTCATTTGTAGAAATTTTCAATTGTGTTACGTCCTGGGTTTACATGTTTTGTTAGGTTTATATAGGAGATATTTATTTGCTTCCCTTAACTTAGATTACGATTATGAGGTATGTTAAATATGCATGTAAAAGTGTTTAAATAATATGAACATATGTTACGGATAATACCATTGATAGTTGCAAGTAATTACTTGGAGAAAATTATGAAAAAGTAAAGAGGAGTACTTCTTTTGGCATGTTAAGTTTCATTGGAGGTATTTTAGGATTGAGCTACATTCTGTGGTTACATGGTATTAGTCAAGGATTACTTATAGACAAGTTAAAGCTCAGTGCTAGTGGTAGTAGTAGTGGTAGTGGTAGTGGTAGTGGTAGTGGTAGTGGTAGTGGTAGTGGTAGTGGTAGTGGTAGTGGTAGTGGTAGTGGTAGTGGTAGTGGTAGTAGTAGTGGTAGTGGAATGTAATGAAGACGTTCGTGGAAACCGAAGACCGTCGGTTGACTTGACGATGGAAAGATTCTCACCTGAACGGCCGGTTGGAGTGGCTGCTGAAGATGATGGCGCGGTGGGTACAGGCGGTGGATACACTGGATCGCAACACTCCCGTTCCGGAAACTCGCTGGCCCTGACCTCAGCGTGCCAGGTTATCAAGCATGCCGCTGTCACCGCCACCCCGAGCAGTGACGTCACATTTTGCCTCATAACACCACGTGACGGCATCAAGCCGATCAGTCCCTGAGTCACGCGGCGTCTACGACAATCCCGTGTAAATATACGACGTTTCACTTAATATATCGTAGATCATCATTCCCTAACGCCTGGTGAAGCGGGTAAACGTCGATGAACACGGACGACCAGTAGCCGTGTATTCGATATAGACACGGATTGTCGCAAAAGTAAACACACTACGATGAGCTTTTTTTTTTCTCTGATGAAATTACCGATTTGCTATCATTTTCCTTAAACACGAGATGACAAGACTCCTTCAATAATTTTCAGAACTTCTCTATAGAAATTCATGGAGCGCATTTATGACTAGATATTCAAAAGTATTATTGAAACTTTTTACAGTTGTGGTATAACTCTAGTGATAGTTTTATCATGTATATTTGAATATATGTCATATGAGTGTATGACATATATTAATACACATGGCACCATTCATCATGTTATTGAAGGGGTCTCGTCAATTTGGATCACCATGTATAAATATATATATTTTAATAGATTTTTTTTATATACAATGGTATATTCACATACCTTATACCTAATCCACGAAATAGAACGCGCACTTATTGGCGGTTTTTGAATAAACAACAATAACAAATACAACTACACTGAGTGAGTCGGTGGTATACAATACGCTTGTGATTGAATATAGAAACAACGTTGATGACGAGAACGTTGACGACACGGTGCAAGAGAGTGACAAGTGCACCCCGGTAACGGGCCCACAAACCGAGGCACATGTGCTCCAGGAGGCCGAGCCAACCTGTGCGTTCTAACGTCGCGGCGAATCTTCGACGGAGGAGCGCATGAACAACGTTTGTACTCCGAACACAACCGTGCACGACCGGGGAGTGCAGAGTGACGCGCCACGAGGCCGGCCGTCGCGCCACCGGTACGAACACCGCCGCCGACGCTACCGCCGCCGCCACCCTCGACCGTCATCCCCAGTTTCGGCGCGCGTGCTCCCCTTTTTCGCCACCACACCCCGCTTCATCACGTTACATCGTTCTAACCCACGTTCACCCTCGCAACTCACCGGTTACTCTTATTCACTCACTCCTTAAATTTTACTGCGAGAATCTCGCCCGCTTTCCACCCCTTTCTTTTCCAATGTTAGTAGTTATGTTGCTAGCCAGTCAGCCAGCCAGGGAGCGCATTGCTGCGTACCATATATGTATGTATGTATGTATGTATGTTAGACGTATGTATGTATATGTTCCTATGACCTTCGCTCAAGTGGACTGTGGAGAACTCGCCGACATGCCTGCGCGTTCCCCTATCTAACGCCGCTCAACCCGTTTCTGTCCACATCGATCCGAAATAAAACTAGCGGACGTTGTCGCGCGACCTGCATCAGATTACGCGTGTTTATTATTACGAAACAACGTGCTTTACACGTACAAGCACGTACGGTACATTAACGTTATTATCACATGGAAGAAAGACCGTGAACCGTTATCATCTTTTTCTCGAAAAACAAGATTCGCCGGGTAGTTACTATCTATTTGAACGTACGACCAACTGCCAAATATTAACTATCTAGATCATCAAATAGTCTGCATCCATCGACCGTTCGCCACATTATAGTTTGGTTGGAGCCAAACAAGAGATTTACGGAACTTGTAAACTGTAATACCAGATTATAGAAATTGCATAACGTATTTTATGGCAAAAGTCAAGAGAAAACAGTGCACAGTATCCAGTATCCAGTACCCAGTGTCCAGTGAAGAATATCACGATTCGTGTCTTGCTGGGGAGCCAGTTTTCTGGTATTAATTCGTTATATCAACAAGAATTGATTCTAAGAACAAACGGAAAAGATGAGAAGAGACTAACCGAACAGCAGCACCAATACCAGAAGAGGGTCATAGTTCTGATTGGCTCTGTGGCATAGACCAGGTATCGGAACAAAAGAGTCATAATCGATAAATTTCATTGGAAAGGTAACGTGCAGCGTAACATCGATGTCGGCGGAACATGCCCACTACGGCTACCTATCGGTGACGGGGTCAGTAAAGGTGACGCTGGAAACGGGCAGACGAAACGAATGGGCAACGTACGGGGCCGTCAAACCGGTAAACTGACAAATGAACGTCATTGATTACATCTCGGGTATATCACGTTGGCGTACGTCGCTCTCACATTTAACTATCAACTATATGCTATGCAACGTCCACGGTTATGATTTACGTAATATATACAGATAGATAATCATAATTGCGACTCATACTCCACACCAAGTTTTTCTTGTACAAGTTATTATACATAATGTAAACCTCAGCATCTCGATCTTGTGGTTATCGACAGCAGTGAAATGGATGTTATAATTTGCATAAAATCATTAAAAATATTAACTTCTTACTGGTAAAAGCCAGACCAGAAGTTTAAAGTCTGCTCCCTCACACAAACACACACACACACACACACACACACGCACACACACATTGATATTACATACCAGCTACTCCGAGTAGGTGCTGGTATGTAGACACGGAGTGCTTGAGGTAGTGGTACTGGGATTAAAGTAGCGAAGTTTCAGAACTACGTTAAAAGGCATTAACCAGCAATGTCAGCCGCGCATCGTGACGGTGAGACGCTCGTAGTTGAGACTGAAACCGTGATTCCATTTTTATTGGGAACTAAATTACGTGAACCCGGGTGTCAAACAGCCTTAGTAATTGCTAGGATAAAAATAGAAATACATTATCAATCAAGTCGAATATCTTGTACGCATAAGTTCAAAATAAAATAAAAATGTTTCACTTAGAAAATCAATAGTTTGTACTGATATTTTGCCAAATTATTCGAAAATAGGCCAAGTATTACAATCTTTTGTTAAGCAAATCACATAACTCATACAGTTTTGGCAGATGAACACTGGCTTTAAATTTCGGCCAAATCCATAATATCCTATATATCTCTAAGCGAAATCACACATTTAATCTCATTAACCGAAATGATATGTACATACTATGCTGTAACATACATTCGCGTATTTCTATTCGATTTACGTATTTATTAAACTTACCATTTTCTTACATGCTTTTGTCGTTTCGTATGCAAATCTAGATAAAGTAAAGTAAAATAGTATAGATTACAAAAGACATTTCAGTTCAAAATTGGTTATTGGATGTATTTAGAATCCATTATGCAAAATACAAATGGTTGAACAAGAAATAATTAAATTTGAACATTTCGTCGTTTTAAACGAGAAACAAGAAAATGTAATATTCTATGCATATAAGAATATCGAATCTGGACCAATGTCGTTTAGGTATCTGAAGAACATCGTTCTTACAGGTGCGAAGCATAATGAAATTTCTGTCATATGTGTATGTAATTTTAAGTTTCGGACATTTTGTATTAATTTACATTAAGTATAAATGAATAATTTCAACTTGAATTACATTAATAGTAATTGTTATGCGCATTCTCACACAATTGTTAGTTGGTTTGAATGATCGTTTGCATTGTATAAACTTTAATACTAAAATCGCCCTATTAGAATACAGGGTAAGCATATATGTATAGTTTGGATGACCTATGTATGTGAACATAAGAAAAGAAATAAAACTTTAAGTACCAGAAAATTATAGGTTTTTCTACTCATCTCATTGGATATGCTATCAAAAGTATACATATATATATTTTTTTTTTCTACTTACACTTGTACTTGGTAGACAAGCACCGTACATACATCAAGTTATGTTTTATTTCACGTATTATTCATTTCGTGGGAAATTACGACCGCAATAACATTGGAAGATATTATTTCTCGTAATCGCACGAACGTTGTATGTGAAATATAAATGAATTAATAGCATCTACGAGCGACACACAAAAATAATGCACTGAAACTGTTATTTCATTTAAACAGTCCATGACTGATGTGGTTCACACTCGTTGCAAAATGTATCTCCGTTTAGACGCGCACATCGATATTGTCATCACACGCTACACTTTACGTTGCCCTATCCTGCAAATTAATAAAATGACAGATGAACTGAACTGGCGCTAATTTCATCATGATACTATATATGTATGTTCACAGAGTAAAATGTATTATTCATTAATAAAATCAAATTCTATTTCAATCCTATATTTGCGGAGATAAACTGAGATAAAATGCAGATAATCTTGCATTATTTATTTGCTGTATTTGTATCCCATCCGAACCAATAAATTAGTATAGTTATCATAAAAAAATTGATCTTGATAATTTAACAAAAATTTTGACATTTTGACCTTCCCTGAACCGAGTCTTACTATTTTTGGTTTCTGCAATAACTCAAAAAACTATTGAACTTATAGCGAAAAATATTAGAATACAAATTAGAGATATTAATATTTCGTACAACTTTTATTAGTATTTTTTCTCAAAAAAAAGCTATTGAAATTTGTTCTTATTTCATTTATTTTTGCATGTTTAACAGAAAAACTCAAATAATTGGGAATTTGCCATTTAATATTTAGTAAAAGTGTTTCGTAGGTTGATAAAATATCATAAATTAATAAGATAACAAAATTTTGAATATACCTCTTATCGAAACAAAATACGTATAAGAAATCTTTAAATATATAGTGCAACAACGAACAAATAAATGAATATTTGTCCTAAACGTTTATATTACATTCAGTGGCAAGAAAATCTTGTTTTTATCACATAACTGGTTCTTACAAAAATTAAATAAGGAAAATGCCATGAAATGAATTGAACCGAACCAATAATAGAAAGATTTGGAGAGTTTGTACTTCGTCGGCCTGTTTACGAACATGGCAATGTCATCGTGCGCTTTTCAGAAAATTAACAATTTTAATAGGATTCTCAGTCCAATGTAAATAAGAGAAAGTTGATAGCAAGTTAATAAACGTATCTTTTATAGTGTATTTAACCAGCAAATAATATTTGAAATGGTGCCAGCTTGGCAACAGAGTCGTGAAGGCATCGGAGAAAATGCGATCGAGGAAAATATAAATGCGAGGAACGGGGAAGAAATAATACGCAAACGCCAGAACAAGGGTATGCGGTATGAAGCTAAGGATATGCGAAAACGGAAGCAGTAATAGGACAGGCACGCGGGTGGGTACAGTGTACCACTCTTGTCCTCGCATCGTATAGTTCAAAAACGTCATATAAATACCAGCAAAATAATTCAGCTGTCACATGCAAGCATGCCTAGCGTCGGTTACAGCAACATCTCTAAAGATTCGCATGTTAATGTTCGAAAAGGGCTACCCATTTGGATACGCCATCGTTCGAGCAACCAGGATAAGAACCCATTTTTATAGCGGAATAAATTTAAAACTAACGCAAAGCTGAAGCGAGATACGAAGTGAATCTATAAGGATTCATATTGTAACAAGCGCTTTCGCGGTATTCACATGCACACAGACGCGATAGGTGTCTCTTATTTGCATTCAATACGTTGCGAATTCCACGTGCGATACACAACACATTCTTTGATGCTTCTAGTTAGTCAGAATGTTGAAATGAATGTCAAGACTAATGTTACGGAGTACGAAAGACACAATACGGTAAGAGTAACAGTAGCAGTAGTAGTAGCAGTAGCGTCGAGTGATCTCAAGGCTTTGTAGAGCGCCGCAGGCTCTGACACTGAGCGAGCGGCTGGGACGTCCAGATAGACGGCGCACAAAAAGAAAGTAGATCAGTTGCCGACGAATGCACACTAACGAATACAGTTGCTATGGATACGTTAGGTTACATGGATTTCATATTCGCTCTTTGCTTTATCCCCGTAAAATTCATGCTAGGAAACACACGCAAACTCCAAAACAAACCTGAACCGTTCATCAAAAGATCCGCTGTTTGGATTCCTTTAATTATTGATACTACGCCAGAATCATTAAGTTTGCCGAGCATTCATCCCATTTTCCATTCTACTCTCTTATTAATATCTCAACTAGCAATTATTTGTTTTATGCATGATGCACCCAAAAATTTTCTCCGTCAAATGATAACAAATATTATAATAGTTTGAAAATTGTGACATTCTATTTATGTATGTACTAGACTATTTTAACTGTAGTGAATTCGTTGGAAATGTGTTAAAATTATTCATTGTGTATGTTGTTATTTATTTATACATTCATGTTTTGTATGTATATATTTATTATAAAAATCTTCTATCTATATAAAATAATAAAATGCTGTAAACTAGTTGAAAAGTTGGACAGTCGCCAACGGGCTTTATATTTATAGTGATATCATGTTCAAATTTCTGGTTTGTCACGTTCCCGAGAATCTCTTGTTTTTTGACCACGCGTCCTTATTTATATCAATCGATACCGAGATGAGAAATCATATGAAATGAAAGAGAACAAGAAACAACCGACTTGTTCCAGAAGGGGCAGCAAAGGGAAGGGGATCCAAGCACCCAGTATAACGTTCATTTTGGGAAACTTCTGTCTCATTTCTACAGGACCTGTCCATTTTCCTTTCGCTACCCAACCCCACCATTACTCTTCTATCTCGTGAAACGATACGCGCATAGTATTTTTTCATTTCTCACCGCCTCTTGAAGAAAACATAAGAAACAATTCATAAATCTGTCCGTTAAAAAGAAAGACGCAATATATATATATATATATATATATATATATATATATATATATATATATATATATATATATATATATATATTTATATATATATATATATATATATATATATATATAATATGTACATATATAATATATTATTCGAGTTACTTTCAAACAACATTTAAGCTGATATTTATAAAAGAAACAGGAAATGTGTATTCCGATAATTGTGTGTGTGTGTGTGTGGCTGTGTCAGTGTGTAAGTTGTGTGTCTGTGTATCAGTGTGTGTATGTGTGTATATGTGAATGTGTGTATGTGTGAATGCGTGTATGTGTGTATGTGTGTGTGATGTCGATACGATGTGCGGTTATATACTCAGGTGCGATCGTAAGAAACGAACCATGCACGCTTTATCTACAATTCTCGAGGGCATACGCGTCCCAGTATTTAACGTTCGTGATCGTGGTTTCTTCTCATGATCAAAAGAATTGTAAAATGCAAGAGAATTGAACGCTTATACGTCTTACCCAACAAGTTCTACCTAATAACAAAGGTTTGAGACTTAAGGACCTCTGACAAGAGTAGGTGTATCACTCGTCTTTTCTTTAAGTTGGTCGGATGGTTCTTTTTTACATACAACAGATAAAAATGAAAAGAATATTATATTATCATACATATAAAACTGCATATATCAATCCTCTTAGAGTGATATCTATTTGTGTGTTCTTCCATTGTATATACATATATTTTATGTGAATTTTTTTTTTTAAAGCACCATGTTTACTTGGATCTTAAGTTGATATTTTAGTTTTAAAAAAACAAATATAAATTTTTCCATCTAAATTACATTTTTGATATAAATTATATTTAATGCTCAATATGAATCTAATTATTATATTATATTAAAAAGCTTAGAGATTACACACACATTCTAAACATAAGATTTGGGTTAGTGTGTCACAATCATAAAAATTCCCGTACAATATTAAATATAATTTTTTCACAATTAAAAATGTGTCTATATATCTATTTTCTTCGTCACCAAAGAAGGTCAGAATATTTAATAATTCATGATAAATGAAATACTATTAATCGAATTCTAAATGATTATTGAAAAAATATTATATGTACATATATTTTCGTGTCTTACTATACAGGGTTTTAGTTCCAGATTATTGATTGACAAAACATTTCATCAATTTTTAACGAACATGATCAATATAAATATCTGGTATGTTTATTTTTAAGAAATATTTCTATATATTTATATTTGTGGGTATAATCAATACCATGTTGTAACTAAAATGACTAATTTATATAAATTATTCAGACAACGGACAAGTATCTTCAGGTTTTTGTTTAGTTTTCATTTCTAACGAGCGTTCCACGAATTCATTATGAAAATAAGGCAAACATTATCTGCCGTTTGTTTTATAATTTGCTTTAAAAACTAATTAGAAAATTTTATGCGATTTTTTCAAATTTAGTGCCACCCTGACCTTATTTAAACCTCTGAACAATTATGCAATTAACCTATAAGAATGAGTGGCCCAATAAAAAAAAATTTTGTATACGCAAGACGCGTCTTAATCTATCTAACATATAAATAAATAAATAAATATATATATATATATATATATATATTTATATATATATATATATATATATATATATATATATATATATATATTTATATATATATATATATATATATATATATATATATATATATATATATATATATATATATATATATTTATATAATATATATATATATATATATATATATATATATATATATATATATATATTTATATATAAACACGCGCACATATTCTTTTCATTTTATAAATACGATCAGTCTAGTGTAAAAAACGGTACGTGGTTGACAGCTAAAGGTTGCAACCGATAATACCGCAAAAGTTGTGTGAATACCACGAAGGTCTAACATGCGCACTTGAAGTGTCATGTTCCTTTCCTGTGTTAAGAAATCATTTTGTTTTATTAGATTATTTCATTTTTCCTAAATCGATTAACATAAAATCTTTTGAATAAATTCTAATTATTCTATTATGAAAATAATAACTACATTTATAAAGTTAACGTTATCGTCATTTATTCGGTATAGACGTAATTTGAAATTAAATAATTTCTAAGATATACAAAGTATATATTTACTACAGATTAAAGTATATTTCCGTGTTTGTGATTAGCATACCTTTATTTTTAAAATAGATATTCTCAATTTTTTAAATTATCTGCTATAAATATAAATGAAAATATCAGCTGGTTTTGCTATAAAAGCGTCTTCAAGATTCTATGAAAACTAAACGGAAACAAAATTGTTAAATCTATTTTAATTCAATTTACCTCTCTTTAATAATTTAAATCGAATATTAATTCAAATTAAACCACGATAATTCAAACTTGATTATAAATTTCCTCTGAATTATAATTCATTTATTCTAAGTACCTCTATATTTCATATAATTTTCATCAGCCAAAGATGAATTTGACCAGAGGTAAACAAAATATAAATTATTAAATTGCCTAAAAAAAAAGTATGTTTCTATACGACATTATATAACAGCTGGTTCACAATAGTTTAGAACTAAAGCCACAGGAGAGATAGCGTAAACTCAATGCAAACAAATAACCAATTACAGTTTTTTTTTCTCTTATTTTCGTTGGCAAGTTTGTTTACTTGGATAGTAGGTATGTTTGCAAAAGAATAGATGAATTGACTCTGAAATTAAATGAACAGAGAGTACAGCTTACGAAGATTTAAACTCTGAAGTTTTGCGTTAATAAAAATAATACATAGGCGCACTTTATTTCGTGCTTTAGAATGTTTATTGTTATTATGGTTATATTACGTATAAATACTCGCCTCTCTTAGAATCTACAGTTTAGCTTTATAAATATTTAAGATTAAGCGGTTCTACTGGTTCAAATTTAAATTTCATGCCAGCATACATTTTTTAAGCTTAAATAACACTTACAATTTGCATAAGCCAAGTGAAATCGAACTTATTTCTTTGAATTGTAAATATTTTAGTATTGACATTTCGAAATAAAAGTACTATTTTAAAATCGATATTTATGTGCAAAAATGCCACTTGAAAGAAGTACAAATACATATATCATACTGACCTAGATGGTTAATGTTCGAAATAATTATGCGCGCATCAGTAATGTATGTATCCATATCATAAAAGGCAGTGGTTTGGATGTATATTAAAATCAATTATTGAAACTGGTCTTATCGTATGTAATGTCACTTCAATTAGTATCTGGGATTCAATCAATATAATGGCATATTTAAAATAGTAATATTACGTTAATACATATTTTTTGAAAATTTACTTTTAAACAGTTTTATTAAAATATTTTATATTCAAATAATAATTTCGTTCACGCTAATAGTACAAATGAGATGTATTGCATCTTACATATAAATAATTTGTACATTAATTTGTTAGTTATCTCTTTAGTCTAGTCAGGGCAATTGTAAAGTATATGTACGAATGAAACTTGGGCGGGACAATGTTGGTATTGTAGCTACTAATTTTCTTTAAAAAGTTTGGATAAGCCTGCAAAACGGCCTCGACTTTTTTTGTAGCAACTCCTAATCAGTACAAATTGTCTTTAAAATATCGGACAAGCAAAAAGGTCTTTTATTTAAGGCTATCAGGTGTGTTACTTTATAAATATTATATACTCGGATATATCAAGTATACACCCAAAATTCCAAATTTGGAAATGATACGATTTTCTGGTTACAAACCTGACGTAATAGGCTCTATTTTTATTACTTATACTACATATCGCTATCAATGTATTACAGTATAAGATGTAAATTGTATTTTTTTGCAATGGTAATTTTTCTCATTATAATAAATGAATCATAATGTATATATAAATATAGCAAAATTTCATTAAATATGCAACTCGGTATCGTTTTAAATATGCTCCATTAGTTATAGTTTATAAATATTAATAATTTAATTACTTAATGCAGTAAGTAGTTAACAAATAGAAATAAATATTATTTTACTAGTTTATCTAAAATTGTAATAATTCTTCATTAAACAACCACTTAATTCAGTACACTATTGTATACATTTTTAAAAAATGTTTAATAGTAAAATTAATAGTTAAAAAGGTTGCAGTTATTTTATAATGACTTATTCCTGAGGCACAAACATGTGCTTTACATTATTCACCATTTCATACATTATTAAACTGGATTAATAATTTAAGTAAATTGAATGATTTTGGTTAATATTAGAAATATGATATAATTATACGTACATTTTTTAGTATCTCGCACTACTTAACGCATCTATAAATACAAACCAAACCGTTTGAAGGAATGTAATCCACAGAGCATGATTAAAATTTATGGGTTGAATTTATTTCAATTTTCAGTATCGACGAGTCTTTCGACACAACAGTCGAATAATACGTTGGACAAAACCCGCGCAGCCTCTACGGCGTCGAGGGCCACCAACATACAAACTGATCGAAGCCGTTAAAGATTGGTAGTGTCCGCTTTGGCCACGACCTGAACATCAATTCTCATTTATTTGACGCGTCTGTCTATAATTGTTTCAACTGTGAGTGAAGAATTGTATAGTATACTATATTGCGCCATCCCCGATTACCACCCGTCTATTTTTACACTTTTGTGTATGGCTGAATGATTATTCGTTTCTACACATTTCAACGCCCTCCAAATATACATTATTTTGTTTTATTGCAGATTTCGTCATTTCACACTCCATCTTCAACCGCAAACTGTCCTCCCACCTCTAGCAAGCGGAATCATTGTTTTCGTACTAGAAAAACTTGATTCTCTTCCTATTCGCTAATAATAATCAATTCAACCAAATAAACTTCTCAGAAAGTATGAAAATTAATCCTTGATGCAATTATTGGAAATATTCGAATATTATAGATACAAATTCGACTGACTTTCTTATGCGAAGTAATAATAAGTTAATATTGTGATCACGAAAAATCAAATGAAATATTTTAACAAAAATAGGCTCATTAAGAAGCGCTGAATACTGATTGTATGCATGTGTGTGTCTGTCTGTGTGTGTGTTTCATATTAAATTGAAGTAATTCATTTTTTTGTTAGCATTTAAATTTAAAATATACAAATACGTTTTAAAATACTTTGAAAGAAAGAATATAATAAAATTGTTCACTAAATAGTTTCGTTTCTTTAGTATTTGGATCAAATTAGAAACGTGTTTGAATAGAAACGCACGTTTAGTGATCGTGCACAAAATCAAACCAGCCGACGGTAATGCACCGATCAGATTATAATTACCGGTTCGGAAACTGGTATACATTACTCCGCAATATTCTTCGTCTCTTTAATCTCAGTGAGATGGCTGGTAATGTACAATCTTCTGGCGTTTAATATGTATACCTCATAGCTCTGGGAAACAAGAAGCGACGTCACGAATAAATAATAGATGTCATCTCTGATGTTGGACGGAAACGAGAGTAAGTAAAGAAGGTACGAAGAGAACGCGAAACAAAACGAAACGAATGGAAATGTTGAAAAGTAAAGCGTATGTTAAGCAATCTGCCGTAGGAGAGAAAAGAACAAACGGACCCAGTTGTTGTAAAGTACGCAACAGTGGGCGTAAACCTGCTTGTACACTGACTTTGCCACCTTTACTTTCCGATGTCGTCTATTTTCTCGTATTTTTATTTTATTTCTTTCGTCGTTCAACCCATATACGAATCAAACAAGAAACTGCGGCACGGTTATCGTGAGTCTCACCAGAATACAAGCGTAAAGGGATATTAATCAAAAAGGAGCGCGTCCGTCTCCACCGTCCCGTAACATGAAAATTGTTCGGCTTTCTGCTCTTCTACTGTCTTTCTTACCTTCAATTCAGGTGACGTCGAAAGCTGAAATAGGTAATGGAGGTGGTTCAGGGTAAAAGAGAGAAACACCCTTTTGTTCGGTATTCAACGACTCAATTTAGCGTACCGTCTTAAACCGTGAGGTTAAAATAATGTTTTCCATAAACAGAAACGCGTTATTAAAGGAATGATAGAAGGAGCATGCTGAATGTTGGCGCAGTAAGTGACAAATTTAGAATCATTCAAACAGTAAAAATAGTACCACGTATACCAGCGCTTTAATTAACAGGCATACCATCAGTGAAAGAAGGCTCACAATTGGTGTTTTTTTTTATTACGTCCTGAACACCGATAGTCATATGACGTGTATGATTTACGATGTAGTGTGATATTAGTATAACGGTGTAGCGAAAATATCGGAAAACATACAATTGAAGACAGCAAAAAGAGAAGTCAACCACATTTAATAGAAATCTACTAAACGTTGCAACCAGTTTTATTTAATTTGTTTCCTAAATTTTATTTTTTATTGACAATTATTTTTAATATCATAATGGACTAAGTGGACAATAAGTAAATTTACTTTAAAAGACTTTGAAAAACATCAATATATGAAATAAATCTCTAATGGTTTTATTTTATTTTTATGCATCATAGTACAAAGATAAGGATACTAAGTTTATACAATATTTTTTAACTAAAACATTCAAACTTAGTATTTGTTTGTATTTCTTAAGCACTTAGTGAGTACAACTCACTATTTGTTGATGGCATTGCCTCTGGTGCTATTGTTTTGATAATGAATAACAAATATTATTTTTGACAAATAAGGACAATGAAGAAGTCTTACATCTGAGTTAGTGCGATAACTCAAAGTACCTCATCTAGAAATAACATGAAGAAAATATGTCACCAGTATTTATGTTCCGCCGACTACTACTTAATTTGTATCATGGGTATATTAAAACATGTTTCTTCGAGGCAGACGACCCAGGGCGAATAAGTTAAGAAAATTATACAGCGGGTTCCGCTTGTAATAGATACAGTAATCATTTTATTTTTGCCTTATACTTCTACGAGTGTTCAGCGCGCTGGCTTATATATGAATACATTTTATAAGCCCCTCGCAAATCGATATTCATAAAAAATACAGTGGGCTATCTCTCAAACATCGAGACGACCGAGCGACGGCTGACACGGTGCGAGCAACTTACGTTTACTCTTCATTCCATCTCCACTCAACTTACGCTACAAAGGTTTCTACCGAGAATAACTCCCCCTAACCTTACCTAACCAAACCTAACCGAACCTAACCATTCCGGGCCGAACCGAACCAAGCCAAACGAAGAAGGAACGTTGACGTTCTGCTATACGCACACTGTTACCCTCCGTAATTCATCGAAGTTGCCTTTGAATAAATGATATCTAAATAAACGTCACTGGCACTGGGCTATTCTTGGTTGGTTGAGTGTGTATGTGTACGCAGCCGTCGCAGTTCCGGCAAGGGAGACTGCTTGTCCCACGCGATCTCCGGTCACCAAGTCCCAGTCGGATTACACGAATCCGGATGTGGTGGTAGACAGAATGGTCGCGTTCATATCGATTCGCCACTTGATGTAAATGCTCGCTATAGTAAAGTGTCTGATTTCGTTGAGTTTATTAAAATGAATTCAAATAAGATTTATTACTTTGGCCAACTTAACGGAAGCCAACTGAAGCGATTCTCGTTCAGAAAGAAACTTAGTGGAATGAGAGGGAAAAATGCTAAATTGGTGGTTGCATTAACCGCGCATATAGAACTTATAAATTTCTTATGTTTATGAATTGAAGTTGTCGATAGGCGATGTAACAGAAATAAATGATAAAAATATATGCGAGAAACAGCACGGGAAAAGTTTTCTTTAACAGTATGAATAGAAATGATCTCATTGAATTATGAAAGAAAATTGTGTCGTTTTTCAACAATAAAATTTTCTTATTTATATATCCGGCTATGTTCTTAATTGCTAAAATAAATAAAAAATAAACAAACATTGCAATTTATTATAGAACACTATTACATAATTAATTTACAAGTTTAATTTACAAATATATTTATTATTGGTACTTGTTTTTCTCTGATTTCAAATGTATTGGTTTATGCTCTTTAACAATTATAAAGTGTAATCAATACCAATTAAAAAATGTTACTCATTTTATTTATTTATTATATTCAATAAAAGAAAATGATTGTATAATTTAGAAATAAATCTTTAGCAAGTAGAAGAACTTATTTATAATTGTGCTTGTATGATGAATATTTTAGAAATGTGGAAGCAGTTAAATAACGTGTTGAATAATTTATTTATAAGTACCATTTATAAAGTTAAAAATATTTATTATTTGTAGTTTTTGCTATTATATGATCTATGCTGAATCCTAATTAAAAAGTTTAACTTATAAGTTGAAAAGATACATACAAATCAGTATATTCATTAAAAGAAAATAATTGTATAGTTCAGAAATAAATCCTTTAGCAAGAGGAAGAAATTGTTTAGAATTGTGCTAGTATCATGAATATTTTAGCAAAGTGGAAGCAGTTAAGAGTGGTTGTGAAGCGAAAACATTGCATCTAAGGTCTGATTGGGATGTAGAGGTATTCGGCGCTCACACGTAATCTAATGGCACACATCTCGAGCATCGATAAACCACGCACGAAGCGCGTATAAATCACGTCGTTAATTACTAAACCAATGTTTGGCATCACCTGTCGTACCAGACGTTTCGTAATTAAGAAAAAAACAACGCGGCAAACTTGAGACTGTGTCTCGGTAATAACTGCTAATACACCGGCGCAAGGTGCGCGCACACGAAAGACGAGACGAAAAATTGGACGAAATTAACTAAGTTATGAAGTTATGTGCGACCGTGCTCAAAATCCCGAAACTCGAGACACGCCGCGGCGAACGAAGAACCGAAACCCTTTCTCGGTCTTGGCTTTCGTTATTCGGTTCCCCTGAACTCTCACACTCAAATCAACCCGTTTACCCAACCGTAGGTCTTATGATCCATCTCGTCACCGCGCGCAACGTTATCGATTCGTGATTTGTGCTAACTGTCAGCGGTGTGTTGAGTTATAACTTTAACACTATAGATTCTGTTTTACCATCGAGCATTGTCTATTTTATAACGCTTTAATGGCAAACACTTTATCATACATACATTACGAACGGCACTAGTATGGAGAACTGCAATAGAATAGTCAAACAATTGTATCAGACTACTTCTGTAACCACAGAAGTCATGATTTGCACACGGTGCTGTAGCAACTCTAAGACTTTAAGCTCTTGTTTCATCAAATGCATTCCAAACTTTATCTTTATTTGTTTCTACATATATTTTCATAAATTATAACAAAGTATTCTTTTTAGAATAATAAGTTTAGTGTCCCATAGTGTAAAGCGCATTTCAGATGCATAAAGTTACCTTAACTTATGCTAACTTAATAAAAACGTTTGGTAGTTTTCACAAAATTATATAATGGTACGACGCGTTTCGACTTTCCAGTCATCATCATATAATAAAGATCGAACGCAAATCAAACTTAAGAGAAGAATGTAGATTCTGGATTATATAAATTCTAAAACTGACCTTCGTTTGCTTATCAAAATATGAGAGATCGATATAATCCAGAATAGTAGGCCTCATTTAAATTTATTTGATGTTGTTCGAATAAAGAGTTTGGACAAACTTCACGCTAGATCGATCTTTCTACGTCAGCGAAATAAATGTTCTCGTTAAAAAATATTTAAGCAATTATTCAAATAATACAACGAGAAAATTTCAGCCATATGTGAGGCTATCGATTATCGCTTGTGACAAAACCAGAACAGCAAACGTGACGTAGTAAATAATAAATGTTGACTATTAAAAAACTATATAATGTATTTCTATTTCTTAACTTTATTCCTTTTAACAAATAAATAAATCTGTACAATGAACTTGATCTTTGTTATTTCAATTTATGCAAGTTTATATCAATATTGGTACTTGCAAGATATTTAAATTTAATCTATGAAACAACAAATACATATGCATAATTCATAGTAATTATATTTGTGAGTTACAAACACTGATAAGAAAATCAGTATTTTTAATCCACGAACATAATGAGTATCCACCATGGCATAAAATGAGGTTCTATAGTTTCCAGACGTGTGCACTATAAACATAAAATTGTGACTCTATTTGTTTCTTAAACTGCGGCGACTTTGGTTCCATATATTTTTAGATTTAAAATAAATCAATTATAATCGAAACGAACATAACTGTATTGATTCCTAGATAAAATACTAAGTATTGAATTTATTTCTACCTATACAAATCGTTCTATAGTATGCAACAAAAGCAAATTAGCAGAAGTATCAATAAAATTATGATTTAATACCCTTTCAATATAATAACGTGGCACTGGCATATAAAAGTAGCTACTTACTTACTAATAAATAAGCTAAAAAAACCTCATTTTTTTTGTATAAATTTATATCCAAACTCGTCTTAGTAATGTATTTAATTAAGTAATATAATAGACTTCGAACCGATAAGCAAAAAAATATAACAAATTAAAATGCATTTATTATAAAAAATGGTACAAAAATAAATACTTAAAGTAACAAAGATAAATAATGACATATGTCTGTATGTGTTAGCATAATTTTTAGTGAAATAATTAATTAATTAGTTTCTAAATTACGCCGAAAATGTTTCGTTCTGTATGCAATCGCAAGAACCATCTTAAACTAAACTTTAAAGTTTAATATTACGCAAATGGTAAATGTAGCTATAGAGCTTTATTATTAAGTTGCCATTTATGCGAGTAATATTAAATTTGACTAACTAAATTCTATGCATATAGCAAATGTGAGTTACTTTGAACGCAAGTTACATAATAATAGATTTATATATCAGACTGAGCACGCTCACGTGTTGTGTAGGGTAGTTGTGTTCGTTCATTCCAAAGTATTTTTATTGCTTTCACAAAATCAACATAACTAGTCAAGCAACGTTATACCTATGAAACGAGTGCACTACATAGTTTGAAGGTATGACGTTTCTTGTAAAAATTACCCCGGTCACGTACATTCATTTCAAATGGTTAGCGATGAAGGCCCGCGATTTCGATTGGAATTGTTGAAAATAAAACAGAAAATAATGTTTCCAACCAGATGAATAACGTGAACGTGCTCATATGATTACGGACAACGAACCCCGGTTCTTTTTTCAGCCACTTTTTCCATTTAATCTTTTAATAAATGCAATCGTTTAGATTTCGTTCTGTGGCTCTGTTGTATAATAGGATCACCGAGGGTCACAAAAATATGAATAACTGCGTTTAAACATTATTTACTAATTAATATACTGTTAAAAATAATATATGTATGACTTTTAATATAAAATTGCAATGCGAAAATATATTATTTAATTTAGTTTAGAAAATTTAATTGGTGTAATCAAAACTAGTACTAATAATATCTCATAAGTTGGTTGTTTTTAATGCTGGATGTTTTGTATTATGCAATTTTAATATTCAGATCATACAATATTCGTGTTGCAGTTACAAAAATATGATTGTAATTAGTAAAAATTTGCTGCCACAACAGACTTTTATAAGTGAAAATTAAGACAACTAATTTTGTTATGTTACCAAAACTTTGGTATCATAACAAAATTAGTGCAGCCGTTCGGCATGTTCTTAACGTCTGAAGTTGGAAGAACGATACGTAGTTACGCTATTTTTTAATGAGCGGTTCCCTGACAAAAAAAAATACGTCGACCGTACTGAACAACCAAAAGTAGTAGAAAGCATTCAATGGTGCGGCACAGAATTAAGCGAACGGTAGTATAGGAATATGAAGGTGTACCGTGTACGTGCGTGTAGAAGTGTGTGAGCGCCGTATAGTGCTCGGAGGAAAACGGGTTTCAAGGCTTGATTAGACCGTGCGAAAAATCCGCACGCGGAGATTCGACACGAGGTGAAAAGAATCCCAAGCAACGTAAACACACTCAGGTAATTAAAGCTGAAAATGACGCATTGTGCGAGTTTTGTCAGTATGCGAGCGAACAGCACGAATGTATTTGTAAAAGTATTAGCGTTTATATATGAGTGAGTATGTCCGTGATTTTGTTTGTGTATTTTGTAGTGTGTGTGTGAGTATTTTGCGTGTGTGCCTGTATGTTCACCCTGTTAACGGTCGCCAGACCAATCCATAGTTGTATTCAATTTGACCAGTTTCTTTTTTGTATTTTATTTTAGCTTCTTTTTATTTCATCATTCATTCACGAGTACAAATGGTAAAATCAACACACCAATATGTGTTACTCAATACAGCTTTAATTTTAATCATTCCCTATGCTTTTATATTATGTTTATGTATTATATATTTAAATAAATTCAACCGTGATTAAAATATAAAATATAAAAAGCGCATCAAATTATCAAATTAAAGAAGGAAAATGTTCTTGTTAACTGATATAAATTTAGTGTAGAGCAAGAAAAGAATTTTTTTAAACATATTGCTAAGTATTCCTTTTTCGAATTCCTGAAAAAAATACCCTAAACTACGATATGAATGTAAAAATGTGTAAATAAAATACGAATGCGAAGTTGTCTAAGAAATGAATGGATGAATATGATTAAACTCGAATGAGAACAAATAGCAAATATCATAAATTTGCTGAATATAAGTGAAGCAGCTGATGAATATAAAGATAGGAGTTAAATGTTGAATGATTGTATGAATGTGGTTGTTTGAAACGTTTGTGGGAATTGGAAATAAAATAAAATTGTCACTAAGCTACCTGCTAAATCTATCCAGATAAATATAGTTTATATTTTATTTAGGGTATATAGTACATAATATCTCTGTATTCAAGTCACATACAAATTTTGAATCTCAGTAAAGGTCATAAAAGTTTGGGAGGCCAGAAAGCGCGTGTTTATATCACAAAGCAAAGAAGAGAATAATCGATTTATTATAGTAGAGTAGGCAAGAATCACAAAGGAGGAAAAAATATTCGTTAGACAGCTTTTAACTTTAAGAGGACCAAACGTATACAGAAACATGTCTTGAATGAACTTAATAATAAATCATATCTGAAAGAACACTATATTTTTGTTTGACTGTATTTAATACCATCGCCATAGCAGAAGCCATTTCGTTTTCGCTATAGATTATTCAAACTTGAGTCTTTCTTTATCCACTTTAAAAGAACTCCCTTTCCATCTCACAACGCAACTATTCATACTGTAACTAAGAAGTTTTCAATTAAAATTGTATTCAAACAAAATTAATTCGAAACATTTTTCTTGATTTATTTTATTTAAATGTCTATTGTTAACGTTGCTACGCACCGTAAAATGCCGGTGGTCATGCTCTCAAATGTTGTACGTTGATAACAAAAAAAAGATTACATCGTTCTATATGTTTTGTTGTGTTTAAATTTAAGCTAAATAATAAATTACCGTTTCTCAGACAGCAACGGTTTGTACGGGTGTACACAGAAACTCTTTTGCACCAAGTCGGGCGACAAAAGATTTTTTTTTATGGCAAATGTGAGATTACACTCTAGCATAGCCACTGAGCCAAGACGGGTACATTCACATTGTTGTGACCTTATCACTGATGTTTAAAGTTTCACTATAGGTTTCAGTTATTATAAAAAAAAATCATTCCCAATAACAGATTAATCCATTACGTGCGCATGTTATCTCTCAAATCCAATTTCTGTTCTGAGCTTCTCGATAATGCAGTAAATGATTTTGGTCGTCGTGATGATTTTTGAATCACAGTGTCTATTTCCCGATGACTGGGTCAATATTTTAATAAGTATTGAGTTAAATGTCGTTTGATATCCTAAAGATCTACCTATATTCTGCGCTCTGACGAGAACGTAATCGCGCATATAAATAAGGGAACACTAAATATAGAACCGTTTGTGTATACTCACCAGTCGGCCTGCTTACGTCCACACATTGATTTTAGCGGTGCTGGTGGTTGAGGTTCAGGTGTATACTTGTACCATCTGACAGGCGCACAACGCTTTATTTCCTTTGTTTGTTCTCCCAGCAGAAACCAAGAGACAAGGTACAAAAATATCCCGTTATAGAGATTCCATAATGTCTATGCTACTATCGCATCCATAATTAATACAATCACACTGTCGTATGTTCTACTCTTTTTTTTCATTTGACTCTCACATTAAGTTATAATTGAGTTAGGCAAATAGATAGATACTTCATTCGAATTTGATGATTTGGACAACTTGAGCGGCGAGAACAGATGGGAAATCAACAAAAATATACTACAATTATTCACATAAGCTCTATTCGAATAGGGGGTGAGAATGATGGATTGTTCGAGAATAAATGAATTCTTATAATTAAGAATATATTGCGTGATAATAATTTTTATACAAACAAAATTAATATACAGTACAGTATTTGGAACATATTTTATATTCAATATGATTATATATCAAACAATTCGAAATCACTGCAACAATTTTATTACAATTATTTTTCTTTAGAATTTACACAACATTCTTCAAAAATTTTCAGTCTAAAATTAGACAGTCAATAAGAATTTTGCTATTATATACCATAAAATTACTTAAAAGTTATCGCTCCTGAATAGCAAACATGGATAGAAAAATTCGTCGATTTGCGTATAGTGTAATTTATTCTTAGTTTCGTAGTAAGATGATTAATAAGACAGTATTAATATTCTTATTCTAAATTAACTATATGTATTAGTTTCGAGTTTTAAATTATATGGGATTAAAGCCATGCACAGTTAATAGTTATGCAGACATTTGAAATTCACGTTGTTACAACTACCCACGGCTTTTAAGTCTCAATGTAAATGTGAAAAACCACTTAACTAATATAACGTTTTTTCGCAAAAACCGAAATCAATACTAGTAATTTTTGCATACGATTCTATCAATGGATCACGTACGGAAATACTCCCACTTAGAAATTCTATTTGGAGTAATGAAATAGCGTACATCAACGTTCATAAATTTCCAATTTCCATTGATTCATTATGTTCATTTGGCACGAAAATGTACATTTAAACACACAATATCAAATAATGAATGATTTGTGAAAAAATCAAACTTAAAATTACATCAAATATGTTTGAAATATTTGTCGGTGCATTACGTTCATTTTTTTATTCGTTCTTCTGTAAAACGTTCTACTTTTTAATTTATAAGTCAGTGCTTGTAATTATTGGCGGACTAATTACAAAATTAGCAATTCTCAAAATTTAGTATCGGAAACAAACATCTCCGAAAGTTACTGCTAAATCAGGTCAAAGTAGTGTTCATTTCGAAGTGTAATTTAACTAAGTACACTGTAATAATAAGTAAAAATGACAGAACATTCCGATTAACGGTAAGTGCTCAATTCAATATATGTAAAGTGATATTAGAACAACATGGTAAATAATACAATAATTTAATGTATGTATTCAGAGTATATGTGACCGATAAATGTATTACTGCAAGTAGATAATCGAAATTACGACGGAAATCACGCGATTTTGAAAATTAATATTTATTTTTCTATAGTACGCAATATAAATAAATATTAATGTTATCAAATAATATACTCATTTAGGTGAAGAAGTTATAAGTTAGTTGGCTTATTTTTGTTTAAAACACGCAATCAGTTTTTTGAAATTTATTATCTCTAATTATGCAGTGAAACAAACAAAATATGTGGAAATATATTTATCTATACAACATCGTTAAAATGCAAACATCATTTAACATATAATAACAAATAATTTCGATATTAATTGAATTGTAGTCAATGTTTTAACACTAGTATCATCAAAATACATAAAATTTAAATTGGATTCATTTCTTACTAGATTTTATATTGGTTTGCATATTTTTCTATTACTCTATTTTCGATTACAGTCTTACAAACTCAGCGGGTTGAAATGTTCGTAATTACAATTACGTAAAAATAGTTATTTCAAAGTACGATACTTTTCAACCATTATAGATTATTATACATAGAATATTGCTAAAAACTACTTTAATATTCATTTATTTACTATTATAATTAATAGATTCTCTTATTGTCTAATTGATTTATTGATTGTCTTGCGGATTCATGAGATCATTTCTAAATTGTGTAATTTTAATTAGTAGTCTTACTTTCTATAGATTTAACAGAACATTGTCAAATATTGTATGTTGCAAAAATGTAGGGCAATTTATTTTGTATCAAAAAATTAAGACGAATTAGAATTCATTGCTAAAGTGAACATTATTATTGTATTTATATAAATTAGCAATTACCTCACCAGTACTTGATCTTCTTAAGATAGTTTCACAATGAACAAGATATATTAGGATAGTTTACTAGATAAATCGCCAATAAGAAACAGAAGCAGATAAATAAACAAAAACGAAAAAAAAAAACAACAGTTACTACATGGTTGATAAAGAGCAGTAAGGAAGAAACATATTTTGTTAGGTGTGTGCAATATTTTGTGACTGTAGAACTTCTTATTAGTTTTTACATCAATATGACGGGAAAAAAATGTTGCGCACGCAGCTAGTTGCAATGACCAAAATAAATGTGCCCGTTTCAACCAACACTTCTCTTATTTTTGTGTTCCATAACTTAAAATACATATTTTTTAATGTACTTATAAGTACATAATTGAAAAACTTTATTTGCTGACGTGATATTACAGTAGCGTTGTGTACAAAGGTATTACGTATAAACATATTACAGTATAATATTCTCAAAAATGGCTTAACGAAATGATAAGTTATTGTACTTGTAGCACAAATAACAACACTCGATCAACCTGAATAGAAAATTATTTATCATACGCTTTTTGTTTCAAAGATCAATTTTCAATTATAATTTCTGAATTTATAAATACGGATATTACATTATATTTTCAAACTGCAAATATATTCTAAAATAAATATTTAATTAATTTTTTTAAATTTGAACAAATTATATTATTTTATAAAACAAAATTATTACAAATAGCCATTAAAAAATACTATAATATTAATGCAAGAGAACATGCTTTTTTATGAAAATGTTCATTTTCTTACGCAAACTGGTAAATGGTTTTTAATCAAATCTTAAATTAGCATATATTTTAAACTAACTCAAGATAAGCTGAATTGAATTAAATTTGCTTAAAAACGAGTTGTGATTTAAGCTTTAAATCACATTTACATTCAAATTAAATCAGGATGAGTTAATCAAACGTGATTTAATATATTTTTACTCTGTTAAAAATAACGTTTTCACCGAGTTTCGCTCCTGTGCAGAGACTGTTCGAACATAATTATATTCTAATATTAAATTACTATGGCTCTCTGTAAATACATTTTATAAATAGTAAATCGGAAAAAAAAATACAACTCGTTGAAAAACATAATCAGTTCAGTACGGTAGGTACTACCAAGTTACTTGAAAATACCATGCAATAAACTGAAAGTAAACAAGATTTATCTCCACATAAGAAAAAATACACAAAATGTAAGCTAAATAATATAATTTCCTATGATCTGCAAATTCTGACAAGGCGTAACCTAATCCTCATGTTACTGACTACAACTTCAATTTCTTGTTAGGAAATTGTATATAAACTTTTTTTTGGTCCGTTTAAAGTTTTCGTGTTTTAAAATTCGACTCTTTACTTCACTGAAAATTTGTTTAACGATATATTTATTTCTACAGGCAAACTTCTAAACTTGATCCGATTTATGGAATCTCTGTTTTTAATATATTTGCAATACAAATAAATGATAATGTGTAATGTACAAAGTTCTTTAGGAAGTATATTTATTAACTAGACAATATCCGTCAATAATGAAAATAGAATATAAACATTTACTTTTTACGGAAATAGTTTTCTCTAATATATAGATATATTTATTTTATATATATATATATATATATATATATATATATATATATATATATATATATATATCTCCGTACAGACGTTTCAGTAAATGACGTATAACTAAGGTTGATATCAACAAATTTGTTCTCTATGACTGGTACTTTGGGTTGCATTCACTTTATGTCCCACGCCGTTAAGTGTGTTCGACGACGCGACGCAACGTAGCCAGGGTTAAATGGTAGTGGGGCGACTCCGTTTTAGCGGAAACTGTGAGCGCGCAGACATTTACAGAGGAAATGACAGAGAAATATAAGATGGGACTTAATTACGAACGCCCGACGTCTACTACACACGACTACACCTTCATCTACCCTATAACTAACACGGTCAAAAATCGAGTTACTCGCTTTCCCTGATTTAAGAGGGGCGTTTATATTTGGCCTGAGCTGTATTTTATTTTTTTTTATCCTATAATTAACTCTGATTATATTTCTATCAATTAAATTGTACGAAATGTTTCTACGGTTAATGATACCAAATTTTAGCGAAATATGAAGATACATTGCGACAAAGATTTATAAGTAATCTGTGGAACATGCGGAATAACAACAAAATTAAATTTTAATCGCAGCGCGAATTAAAATATTGACGGCTTGAATTTCTATTAGTGGCATTCTTATTTATTTTGTATTATTCTTCAAATTTACTTCTACAGGAATTGCAAAGCTATACACGTTCGGCCCAGGAGACCAATTCTAATGCATATGTAACTATGATTAAAACAACACGATGTTTTCGCGAAACGTGTTATATAGCCAGATGAAGCTAAAATGCAACTCACTATCAAAATTAGACTAGGTCTCCAGAGCTTTGGAAAGCTTTGTTAGACCGCATGGTTTAGAGAAAACTAATACCTAACTTGATACATATTTAACGAGTATTGGGTCAAGATATTTACTTCTTTTAGTATGTTATTTCAGTCGGACAAAGAATAAGAAACGTTCAATCTAAAGATACATTTGTGCGGCCTATCAACTTCAGCAAAAGTAGACAACAACAAAACAAAAGATACTAAATGGATTTACAAGATAAACCTCTTCATCAGAACGACTATCTTTAATATTGTATTTATTTTCGTTGCAGTTATAACTAGCAACGATTAATTTTTAGCTTGTCTTACCTTCTTAAGATATCTTAACTTACCACGCATTTTCAATTATCTTAATTAATAATTAAGCTTCAAAACGTTATATTACTTAAAAAAATTACTTGCTCGTAATGTTTTCTTTATTTAATAATATATTGCTATCACAATCGAAACATACTAATGTTAGTATTATTGGTTTTTATTATTATAAAAGAGAACAATAAAAAATGACATCATTAACAGATTATGTACAAAATTAATCAGTTAAATGGGATAAGCCTTTAGACTCTAAATCCACATATCTCAAAACGACCGAATTATGACTGATCGCTTTTACCGTGTGGTTTTCGCATTGTGAACATGAAAAAATAATTCAACGGAAAATCTATGAAACTCGCACAAAGCGTACGTATATAAGCATTGCATTGGTCCGTAGTCGTTCTCTGGTTTGGAATACAACACTCCAAGCGCTGCTTATATGCGTTTCGAATGTAATTGAACCATTTGGATAATACAGTGGCGTCGGTAAGATAGAAAAAAAAAACATAATGTAAAAACTACTATTAAAAACATTATGAAGCTACATTTAATGATATTCTCCAATTTGCATTAAAAGCAAATGGAGATTTTACTGCAACTACAATAATAAAAACTAATTTCCTATCGCAACAATTCTGAAACAAAAATCCTACTACGTTACTAGATTCATCGTCTTATATGAGTTTAATAGTAATTTGAACTTTTTGCAGCAATTCTTGACCAAAGCAAAAACGACTAAAGAAAGTAAAAATAACACGATATTTAGTTAAGGTAACTTTTTTAACGAAACTATACACTGACTATATCTAGAGTAGCAATTCATAAAATCGATTGCAGAATTATTAAAATTATATGTTCAAAATTTCTCAGTACTTGGTTCACATAATATATAACGTCACGTCCCATACTACGTCATAGTATTCTAGAATGTAATGTAATGGAGGCATTAGCTATATATTACCAGAAACATATTAAATGAATTGATCTAACGATGAATACAGTAAGGAAATCAGTGGCAGCACGATTCTGTATCATTAATGTATTGTTTGAAATAAAAGTATCTATAGTATTAATAATAAATATAATATTGAGTTACGCGAGGTAAATTTTTCGATGTATCTTGTTAGTACAACTAAGTTTATATAAGCAAGCATCTAACCAATTACTGATCACATAATATTTATAATATTGAAGATGAAATTTGAAACCATATTATCTAAGCATAATAATCAATACATTATTATGAAGAATAGTGCTTCAACAACAACAATATAGATTATTATTTCACTCTGAATTGTTTCATTTAACGAGGTTTTTTTATATTAAAAGTATAATGTGCGTTCGCGTGTTCTTTTGTATAGCTGAATGTTCGTATATAGATTAATAATTTATTGGAATCTCATCGACGTGGCAACACTGTTTTTATTTTCGTTACCAGTCGGTTGGTTCGATGATATCTATCTTTTTTTTTGTTTGGATATAGGGGATAATAAACGAATCTCAAATATTTATGAAGCGTTATAGTCAATTATACTTATTTCATAACCGTACACTTCATCGCTTATCCTGAATAATACATGTATGCATTATTAAAAAATACCACAAATTATTTAACACTATCGGTTTTTGTAAAAATAAAACATATTTCATAAACTAATAAACAAAAGTTAATTTTGACTGGGAAAAAGATCAATCAAAAATTCAATTTATTGATATACAGACCAATAATAAATACACTAGTAACAGACAGGTTCGTTGTGATCCCGGCGTGGGGAAACGAAAGATTGATATACTTTTCGATCCGTAACAAATGATCATTTATTTCATGTTTACGACGAACGTTGACAACAATGACCTCTACTATATATGCTGAAGCCTACAGCTATAAACAGTTACAGATCATAACATGCAAGCATAAGAGCATTATTAGTTCGCCGTACGTTGTACAGAAGAGCTTAAGCGTTTGTTTGCATATTTTGCCTGTAACATTCTCGGATTTAAAACATTCTTTTAAATAAATTCATTTCACATCGTCCTGATTCCGAAAATGTATATAACTCATATAACTGGTATTTGTAGGTCGCTTGCCCCTTCACTCGCCATGTCGTAAGAATTTTGGTAGGAACTGATTTGAACTACATTTGACATACTTATTTTGTAGGTCCTCGATTAAATTCCTTCGCTTTTCAAATTCAATAGGTGCTGTATTTATTTATTTATATATATATATATATATATATATATATATTTATATATATATATATATATATATATATATATATATATATATATATATATATATATATATATATATAAATACAGCACCTATTGAATTTGAAAAGCGAAGGAATTCAATCGAGGATGACAAATTCTGCCACCCCATTTGATGGAAATAGGCATGAGGTATATATATATATATGTATATATGTAAATATATAAGTCGATTGTTTAACTGTATATAGCGGAAACTTTTTACAGTGTATTATTTTTTACAAGTTATTGATCTTTTTTAATCAAATTTAATTAATATTTATTATAATTGTTTAATTTTCTGAGTTATTAAGAAGAAATAACATTGAAAGTCAATTATTATTATAGATATAATTACGATCAATGTGAATTAGCTCTTCAGATTAGAAAGTAGAGGTATTTTTGACCTTACGATAATTTGTGGTACAATGAAAAATCATGTACATCTATTTTTTACATTCAATTATAATTATTATCGTAAAATATAATAAATTCATGAATTGATATTATGTGGGAAGCAATTAAAATGATACAGTTGTCATAGACGAATTTCAATAATCATTCGTTTTGTGTATATTGGTTCGAAAACTGTTTATAGATAATCAATTTCGTATATTATTTCTAATTTAACTATATATAAAAGCTTCATTATTTTAAAAATATCGCATATGTTTACGAAAGTTCTACATAAAAAAGTCATCTGATTTTCTGATATATATAAGTGGATAAATATGATTGAGAATGAATTGCGTGTAATGAAGAATTTGAATGAAGCGAAAGAAGTCTGGAAAACGTTTGGAAGATTGTCGAAATGTGAAAGAGGGTTTTCTGACGCCCCATTTGATGTGAAAGGCATAATGTTATGTACGCATGTATGTATATATCATTGGTAGAATAATAAGAGAGGGTTAATAATGATTACATAATCAT
This sequence comes from Nebria salina, assembly GCA_944039245.1. NCBI lineage: Eukaryota > Metazoa > Arthropoda > Insecta > Coleoptera > Carabidae > Nebria > Nebria salina. The sequence continues at coordinate 4,455,806 of OX063288.1, read as the reverse complement.
GAAATGGTCGTGTAAAAGTGGCTTTTAGTTCAAATCGATTCATTAAAGATTGTAAATTCCAGAGCTGATGCTGAGATATCTCATTTGATAATAGCGTCAGCAAGAACAATGTCGCCACGCTGCCACCCATACTCCCAGCGTCGAGAACATAGAGAGCTCTGCTCTCCCATTTGGTAACCATGAAGAAACCGGCAAACGACACAAAAACACTTAAGAAAATTCATACAAAAGATGTCGACCGGGACACACGATCGCCTTTGTTTTAAATTCTGGGCGTAATCCGGCATTCAGAAAGCGACCGACCGGCAAGTAGAACGAGAACATGGAACGACCAGCACAAGCAGCCCAAACAGTCCCAAACGTTTTAAACCCAAGACCCCGACCCCAACAACCCCGGCTCCGACATCAGCGACGTCTGAATAAGATCGCATACAATATGTCAAGGGTGCAATTGTAACGGACCAACATTCCCGTCGCTCGACAAACTGGGGGTATCGTCCTCTTTCCCATAATCAACAACGACCGACGGCTGGCCTAGCGTAGCATAGCATAGCATAACGTCCAGCTACTATTTAGGACCATGTTAGGGGGTGCTTTTAGAAGATGGGGGTGAACAATGTCTCCGTTTTCTACTAAAATAAAACAACACACACACACACACACATGCGTCGGATCGGACACAGCCCAAACAATAATAGAGATACGAGAAGCACATACGTCGCACTAAATATTACAGCTTATCGAAATTCCTAGAAATTCCTAGTAAGTATATGTATTCAATATTGATTGAATTATGTTAATTTTTCAAATAAACATGAATAAATTATGAATTAGCTCATCTTCAATTCCATTCAGTATCGATTGTTTTATCGGATCTTGAAGGTCGTCGGTGTCAATACACTATTTTTATCTTCGTTTATCCGTTTCATTCCGTTTCGATTCCACGGCAACGGCAACCGTTAACTGTTTCTTGTTCTGTTGACAAACGATTTCTATTCCTGTACTTTTCCCGGTGTTGATGGCGACAAGCATAGCTGTTCAATTAATACCCGGTGCTTATTGGAATGTACCAATTAATACGCGATAGAACTAATTGCCAGGCTAAGAAGTACAAATTGTAATGATTACTTACTGAATCCCCTCATTTAGTCTGTTGAAATGAGGCTATTGTTTGAATATGAATGATGGCAATAACGCAATTTGTGTTCGCACTAGAGTAGAGGGATGCCAATAAACTAACGTTAAAAATATTTCCCTTAAATCAAAAAACTATATTGTTCTAATTTGTGATTTTAATAAATAATTAAATAAATAATCATTATTTTTAGCAAACTTTAAATATTGCATGAGCCATAAGCGGTAAAAATAAAGTGGAGACCACTTTAGTGTATGAATTCATAGCACCGAATATAGTGGTTCAATATTCAAAACACAAATTCAACCTACAATTTAAAATCAGTACACCTGTTTCATCAGTTCTGTTGTTATTTTGCGGCTACTGCTTAACTTAAATCGCTAATCGTCTATGACATATGCTACAAGTTATTTACTCACATACGTACAAAATTGCATTATTATTATTAGAGCTTTATATATATTTAAAATTCAATTCATCATTTGTAAAACATTGTCTAATCATAATCGTAAAAAGTATATAAACCACAATATTACTAAAGTTTATTTCAATTATTTACAATTATATAGGTTTTTTATTGTTATTAAGCTTAGATGTGATAAAATAAAGTGCTTGACAGATTTAAATTTCGTACATTATTTGCAATTACTTTAGTATATTCAGAAATTATAATATGCGAAAAAATTCAAATTTCCCTAAAATACTAAAATTAATTTTTTTTAAACATTCACTCGCAGAGCCACCATTGAATAACTTGTGGAAGCTTTCGGAACTTTCTCAGAGCTTTAGCAGAAACACAAACCAATGCGCAGGAAGTTTATATATCGACTGGGGAGCTTTTCTATCTGTGACGCAAACCAAGTATACTGTGTACTTTCGAATCAATAAAGCTCGGGTATAGTAGTTCCTGAAATAATCTCTTGAAGCTACTAGATGGCAGTGTTGAGAAGAAACTGAAACTACTAGATGGCAGCACTGAAAATTATTTCAGCATCGTGCGGAAATAATTCCAAGAGAGGTCAGTATCATTCAGATGGTATTATGAATATATAATTTTGAATAAATATTGATGATGAAAGGTGCAGGTATAAAACTTGCAAAGTTCGGCTAGTTGTCTAACCTATTTTTTCGACAATCACGCAACTAAAATATTTAACTGCGCTGTTTAAACAGAGTTGGTAACTTTTTAAATTAAGTTTAGTCGAGAGCATTCAATGTAGATACTTCGAGAAGACGATTAATTTTGATTCGTTAGAATGCTATATTACTATTTACACAATATAAGCGTAGTTAGATAATTCTGAATATTCTGCAAGGAGAATGTTAAATAAATTTACTAAAGAAGAACATTATCTAGATTTATGTGAAAACGAATTCAATGTCAATGTATTACATATTGAATGCTTTTGCAAAACTTATAATAATATCCGCATGGGCTTGCACTGAGCATCGACTACAAATATTGCATAGTTCTAAAAGATACAATTTTTAAAAGAAATTGAAAACCTACAATAGTGGATTCCTGGCAAATTAAATTGCATATTTCCGTAAAAATCTGAAGATCGATTTTCTTCTTGATTACAATACTTACTTATTACTTCGTATAAGAATTCTCGTATATTGATTTTTTTCCTCCATTTAAGACTGAAACTCAATTATGAATTTCAAATCTAACAGAAATTGACATTCCCTGGGGTTGATTCAACGCGAAACACAAAACATAGACAATGATGTGAATTTAAAAATGGTTAAATCAACTGGAAGGTAAACAGAGTAAAAATGATCAAAAAAGAAACCAAAGCTGTCGTAATCGTAACGCGAAGCACGTACACCGCAAAATCACACCATAATTGTGGCATTTCATATGCTTGAAAATTAATTATAAATTGAAAAACGAGTGAAAGAGAACAATAAATTAACTGCAAACTCTAAATCGATTCAAAATTACGTTATGCATATTAAATGAGCAATTTCGCACGGTATGGTGCTAATATTAGCATCACTATTTGTGAATCTAATGAAATTCCTGAAAATACTTCAAACTAATGTTCTGATATGGCAAAAATAACCATGCTTGGCATGGTGAATATTTGTATAGATAAATAATATATGTATATACTATAAATAAAATAATAAAAGTATCACTAAACCAATAATGATATAATATTTGTCATTACTGAATAAATAAACAAAATAAGTGAATGAATTTTAGATGAAAATAATAATTTCGTTTACGTTCAACGTAGATTTTTTTGGTATAATCAAACGGAGCCTAATATCTCCTGCAGCACGTTACTAATTAGATTTAAAATGCAAAAGTATTTAACTGTACACATACATAATATGTGTGCAAAATTTGATTGAAATCGGCTCTGTACTTTCAGAGGAGAAGAGGCGACAAAATTTGGTCTTACGAGTGACAAACATGTATAAAACATATATACATTTTCTGAATTAAAGCGATGAAAAATAAATAACTCTGGAAGCATTATTTGAATCAAATGTAACAGATAAATATGTTAATACGTTCGGTGAGCAAAAAGCTTTTTTAAATAGAAGAATCGGTCATATTATTTAACTTAAGATAATGTTTACGGGAATATGTATTAATCTATATATTTAGTAAAATGATATCAAGTTGGCCAATATTTGAATTATTGTATAGAATATATTTTATTGGGTTGTAAAATTAACAAATTATATATGCAATAACTAAATTTATTCTGCCAAAAACAAAAGGAAAATATTTTAAATATTTCCTAATTTGCAAAACAAATTATAGATTTACCATATTTACATCAAAATTAAATTAAAAATGTAAATAATGTATATGCTCAGCATGTCCTAATAAAATGCTTGCAAATATAAAACATTTTGTATATTTATTGATACGTAATTATTTTTGGTATATACTATCAAAACAATCTGTGCAAATGTACTATACCTATAGAACAACAAAAAACAATTAGCATCTAGGTGAGTCAATGAAATTAACCAATTTCAAATTCGTTGCACACTCATAAACAATTTTCGATTGAGAGTTTTTTTTTTTTATTACAAAAGCACCCGGAAATTTGTTTGGATTCGGGTTGAAAAGCAATCATTTTTTCATTATAATGTATTTGTAAATAGTACATGCGGTCTCAAAAAAATTGCCAAATGATAAAAACTCACATCCAAAATGTTTTGTTGATAAACCGTATTCTCTAGTTAATCTTTTGCATTATGTATTACTACTAGCTGTTCTGGATCGTGCAGTACATACAAATGTAAAACAATAAGGTGTTTTCACAAAAAGAAAATAAGGCCAAATAGCATAATTCCCAGCTTAAATAAACTTAACATAAATTAACGTAATTTTACCTGAGAGCAGCCTATTTTAACGGAAGATTTTTCACTGCTACAGAATAATTTTTGTTTAGAATCCTAAATTTTTGCGCTTAACTCGTGATCACTCGTGTACCAATTAGTAACGCGATCAAATAGGAGAAACATTGAAAATGTTAGATAAAATCAAACAACGCGAGTGATCTCGGGTTAAAGAATTCAAACTTATAATAATATATGATATACGCATATATCGCAAAAATATGAGTAGGAAGTTCTTACACTAGAATTGATATGTCGTAAAGAAGTTTTAATAACGTCTGAAATGCTTAGGGCGTCGTAAAAATTATTTTACGAAAAGCATTTCAACGGTTTTTTAATGAAATATGGATGGGTATAAGGATCTACATAGTTACCTACACTGAAAAGCGTTAAATATAAATATAACTTAGATACAAATTGAAAAATATTCTATTTCGAAAAGGAGGTGATAAGTAGGCATGCTTTTATCTTTATAACGTTGCAAAATTGTGACATCATGATTATATAGTTCGTATAAGGTAAAAAAGAAAATCTCTTTGTCACTTACCACGATGGACACTAGCAAGATAACCATGACCTATTGTTCAGTAAGACAATGGCCGAGGTTGTTATATCGATTTTAAATTACGAATTATCTATGGAAATCAGAAGCGAAGAACTGCGAAACCCTAACGGAAGATTACACGGCAGGGCCTCGTGAATATTAGATTATTTTTATCTAATATGCGGGACTTGAAGTCACGGAATAACCGACTACATAAGGAGAGACTAGCGTCGAACAGCGCACAAAGAAAAATGAAACACCTAAAATAACTTAACGAGATTACAACAACCACGACATCATCAGAAAGAGTTAATACACTCTAATTTGACTACACAGCTGCTAATCATGGTAAAAAATTCATGGAGAACGTAGAGGAGCCTTCAATTCAAAATTCATTTTCTGTACAGCTCGAAAATATCATTACGTAGAGTCTTTAATGTTAAAACATTTTCCACCAACTAAATTATGATTGTTCTCATAAAATACAACAAGATTTTTATGTACGAAATGTGGACAAAATTACATGAAAACCATAAAAAATAAATTGTAAAAATAAATAATAGGTACACTATAAAAAATATGAAACTAGTCATAATGATAATAATCATAAATTACACCACATAGTGGCAAATATGAAATTAACTGTGGGTAATACATAAATATATAAATTTATTTTAAAAATTCTATTCAATATTAAATAAAAACAATTAAGTTTTTAAATGCAAATTTTTTAGGAGTAATATATTTAATAGCAACAATTATTTTATTTAACAACGTCCATGTCAATAACGAAAAACAAAATGGTACGTTATAAATATAGTTAATCAGATATATAATGAATTGAAATAGAAAACAAAACTCAACACCGTAAAAAATAGCATGTAAACACGATACAATGCGGGTTGAAATTACTAAGGCAATTTGTATGGACGTAATAAATTTTTATGGTTAAGGGTTGCTAGTGTTGACTCATTTTGTAAATAGTCAAATGGTTATTAACATAATTACGAAGTTTTTTTTTATATACAGATACAATCAAAATGGTTTCGTAAGTAAATAATATGGTATTTTTCCGTCACAATTTGGTATAAACTCTACTTAGTGTTATATGGATCGTTTACAATTTATAGATATTTTATCAATATTAATAAAGTTTCTTAGAAAAATATCTATAAATCGCAGAAATGAAAGCTATTGCGACAAAAATTTAGTTTTCAACATAAAGTAAGTATGAGTGGATAGCGCATACGAATATTGTATAAGCAGAGAAATGAATCCATATTTATTTGATTTGATACTAGCGTAAAATTGCTTCATACAAAATGTAAAAATTATCTATGTCTAGATCTAATCAAGATCTTAAACTCATAACATTTTTTTGCTGCAGTAATATTAAATATAACGAAAAATTATTATGCACTGCGCACACGCAGTCACATATTTCGCATGGTTATTATTAGATGGTAGCTCATTAAAATAATAAAATGAATATTCTATTTATACGACTGATTGATAGAATGTCAAAATAACATGTTCTTATTAATTGATATAAAGATAAAATTCTTACAAATTTCGGTACTTGAAATAACAGCAGAGAGTGTCATTGATTTTATTTTGAATTCAAAACATTATCGATCATTCAAATGCAGTAGTATTTTGAGTGACATTTTCCGTTTAAGTAGTATTTTTTATTGATATTTCCTAAAAATTAAATCCTTGAGAACGCAGTATCGCTTACCTTCTCGGAAACACAAGTTCATTAACTAAGATTTAATCTTTTTTAAAAGACTACGTAGGTCACTCTATATTTATAAGAAAATAAGATGGAAGATTAAATAATGGAGTACAATTCGTTCTCAACAAGCTAAAGCCATGCGGTTACCCAACCATATATTAACAGTTAGTCAGAAGGCATTGTTTAAAAGCAATCAGACGAAAAATATTCAAAGCACTCATTGCATTATCGTCTATATTGATTATTAAAAAAAAATTTGTGTCTATTAATGATAAATAAGCAAATGCAAAAAAATAGTAGAGAAATTAAAAAAAAATAGTAACGGCATACTATGTTTGACTATTCCATATACTTAATTAATTTTTCCAGCTCTAAGTAAAAGTTAAATGTCAAATATAACATGAAAACAGAATTACGGAAGCTTGTAAGTGTTTTTTAATAGGGCTTCGTCAAAAGCATGGCTGGCTTGATTAAAACTATTACAGACAATAATTTCAGCCACATTATTATGTGCTACTGAAATAACAGGAACCCTCCAACATAGAAAGAAGTCATGTAAGTTATTTTAAGAATATATTAAATTGGTCACGCAATACACCCAATTACATTGTCAGATCAGAAATAAATCTGAATCAGAGGGAACTTAAAATATTTAAAAGAACTGTCAAGTGGTATAGCATCAAACTTTATTGATGACAGAAAATTGACGGTCTGAAAACATGCTTTTATATATCAAAGATCAAAATTAAATAAATTGCTAGGTTAAATGTATTGAGTGTATTAAAATTCCGAATTATATAAACTTTTTTAGTTGTCAAGGGAAGTCTCTCATTAAATTGGCATTAAGAAAAATAGTATTAAGTTTGGTGGTTCCAAATAGATTACCTACATAATTGATATACAAATTACGTGACACACAAAAAATATCTAATAATATATGCTTTTTACAACGATACACTAATTAAATTAAAGCATTGGTTAGGCGAAAGCTCGAAACTTATTCAATCTTACATTATACGAATAAATAATAATAAGGAAATAAGATTAGAACTAAAGCAGGTAGCAATGTACATATAATCATATTATATAAAAGTTATTTCCTGTAAAATATTATAAACGAGAGATTGAAGCAGGGTGTTCATTTTATAACAGTTATTTTACTAGAAATGTTTCAATTCAAAGTTGTATTATTTTTCCCGTATGTGTGCCAGAGCTAATTTTTATTCTATTCAATTTCATCGAAAGTAGAGTTTCGCTAAAGGTTCAATGAAAACACTATTAAAATTTTAAAACTTGATCGCTTGAAGTTTTAATAGAATCGTCGGATCAATGAATTGTGCCTACTTGTTTGCTTATTACTTATATTGTCAATTACCTTGCTATAAAGATCGATCAACCGGCTGACACACATTAAACAGTGTTATTACTATATATTAAAGTAGACAGTACGAAATTGTTAGCAATATTTTCATTCATAAATCAATATTTTTTAACGTCAACATTTAAAAGTAAATGTCGAATAATGTACATTAATCCAATATCTGCTTTCATTAGTCATGTAAATCCTAACAGTTTCTTAAATTAATTCTACCTCATTCAAACTCATCCAGTATTTCAAACACGCTACCTTATAGACCATATATGCTCTTTCTATTCACATCACTGAGTAGAACGATATGGAATATAAGAGCAGTCGGAAGGGATGCGATACTTTAATTGAATGCAGGCAAATCAAAGAAAATGTATAATTAACAATATGTAACATTGTGGTAAATGGACATCGACTAGAGCGAGAACAGTTTATTTATTTAGGTTATTTATTCTCCAGCGATGGAAAGTATAACTGTGAGATTGAGCGTAGTGTCTGGTTTTAGGTGCGTTAGGAATATTGGCGAGAAATTTTAATATTTCTAAGGTTGCAAGATTATGCGCGTACAATGGTGTACTTATGCCATCGTTGATGTATGGTGGTGAATGTTGGGTTTGGTAAACCAAGCAAAAAAAGTGTGACTACTATGAAAATGAAATTTTTGCGAGGTATTTATGGTGTGTCGAAGAGAGACAAAACACGGAATACGTGGTTGTATGAACTGTGCGATATTGTGAAAAGTATTATACGTAGTGAGAGTCAAATGATATGGTATGGTTGAAAAAATGTTGAATAAAAGATGTATGAGATATAATTTTTATTGCAGTTATTCTACATACTCTTAGATATTAAAGCCTTAAGGTAATGCATACACAATATTTCGTTCTTATATTACAGCGATCCATTGCCCGCAAGAAAAAAGCAAATATGAGTCCAAGAACGCATACCATTTTTAGATTGGGTTGTCAGGTCGTTTGTGTTTTTGCATCTGTGTTGGTTTCCACGATAAAAGGAATCAAAGTACAACACAGGAATGCAAACAATGAGTAGTGCCATTCCTGATTTTTGTACATATTTGGTGCAAAACTGGTATTTGGTAAAACTAAGGATAACGAACAAATAAACAATTATTTTAGAATAGCGTTGTTTCCTTTGTGAGATTTTGAATTATAAATGTACTGGTTCAAACCACAAGAGAAACAGAAATAGAAGTGCAATTAGAAAAGACCCACCCAGCTTCCTTTTTGTTTTTAAGGCGTAAACTCATGCTTGGGTGGTGCCATCGGGTGAAGGGGATGGGGCAAAAGAATGTAATATAGAGGTAAGAAAACTTGGAAAACGTGTATCGTAGATAGAAGTGGCAACAGTGCGAAACTGAACTTATCGTACCGCAATAGAGTTCGTTGGTCTTTTTTTTTCTTCGCCTTAAATTAACTGTGTTTGAGAAAACCCAAACAATTTGGCCTATTGAGACGACGGTGCTTTCCTTTCTTTATTTCCTGCTAAGGTCTCGTGAGCTATGAAACTCAGCTAATAACAATGGTTAATAGAACAAAGTTTCCACTAATCGCCGATATACTATATAGAACGTGAACTAGACAAATAATCCCCACAAGAAAATCAAACTGATGTCTTCCACTTTTGTTGTATTTATCACTGCAAAATTCTAATGATGTTTGAATATAACGTGACACTTGACAGGTTTACACATCGAAATTACCCCGTAGTATACGTAACAAAAGAGCGTGTATACAATATGTGTATGCGAACGCCATTTCATCAGAACTCATGGTAATTAAAACGACAAGCGCGCATATCTTAACATCAAGAGCCTGTGTTCATTTCATTTACCACTCTAAATCATTAATATATGGGTTATTTTTTATTCTACCTATCTACAATCCAAACATATTTCCACGCAATTATATGTTTTTTTGTTTAGAACAATTCTTTATTGCATATCAACTTATTATTTTTGCTTTTTTGAAACCCTTATTTGTCGCCTCAATATTATATTTAATCAATAAAAGTTATTTCAAAATGGATAAATTTGTTTGAATAAAAAACATAAGAAATATCGTTGCCAATCCAAGAAATTCCTCTTATTCCGAATCAGCTATCGATTATTAGTTAATTATTCCTGCATTTATTCCGGAGTAAATTTCACATTTTCACTAAATTTATTCATCCAATAAACTATTTTTCGTCAATCTTTCATTTAAAATAACAGTCATATCTCATTTGTCTATAAGTACCCTATCAATTTTACACTCATATAAAGCATTAATAAATATGCACTATTAAACATATTAACTATACTAAAAAGCATGTTAGGTTTCGATTAATAGATAAAGAATGATAACCAGTAAAATATTAAAAACCTTAAAATTATAAAACATGATTGATTACAATACTTTTACTCTCTTTGATTAAATATATTTATTATAGACAGACAGAAATACTTATTAATAATTTAGTATTTCATGAGAATTTTCTACGTTATAACTATCGATTTGTTGGCTTTGTTTCATTTATTTATATATAATAATATCCTAGTAATATCTTTTATATTCTAAAATTAAAAACCTCATAGAGAAAAAAATAAATTATGATGTATATCAGATAAAAATAAACAATATCTATACAATTCTATCATAAATAAATAAAAATTAATATACGAGTTTATTAAAAATATCCAATACCCTTGTTTCATTGTTATAATTTTATTGTAAGCAAATCGTTTTTATTGTAAAATTTAAAAAGAATAACTTTATTCTTCCTTGTAGAGCTATGTACAAAAATTATATTTAAATTGAACTAAAACAAATTTTTAATTAAAAAAATAATAATAATTGTTTTGTAAGTACTCAAATTATTAATAATATTTGGATTGATTGATGACATTTCTGTCACAAATATATACACAAAATTTGATATTAAATTACTGCTATTATTACTCTAAAAATCGCTAGCCGGCTTTCTTCAAATAAATATAAAAGATAATCTTACTAAAGGTCAAAATATAAATTCTGGAAAGTGTAGCAGATACAGCGATTTTTACATGTGGGTAAAAACGTTTTCATTTCAATAAAAACATATACTTTATGAATGTAAAACTGCCTTAGTTCACGGTAAAAAGTATCACTGTGTCATAATCCTATGTGATCTATGGTCAGGTTCATAAAAACGCAGGGCCTAAATTTTAAAATATTCATAAGTTTTTTTTTTACTTTTCATAAGTTATCGCACCTCACAATGGACGAGTAACGTTAGCATGTTTTTCAGGAAAAGTATGTGCAAATATAAAGCACAAGGTAGGAATGTGTTCAAACAGAACCGGGTTCAGTTAAGTTTTTTTTAAGTTCATTGTGGAGTCAAATGGAACGACAAAGTTCAAATGGGGACCGTTTCCGAGTGTAAAATATATAGGTTACAGCTAGAAGAGTATGTACTTCACTTGAAATAAAATCAGTAAAAGAGGTTGTGATAACTGTTGAAGATTTACTTAAGTTTTTACAAAGTTCCATTTTATTCTAACTTATATTAAATAAACGATATTTTATGAAGTTTTATAAATTAAGGTTCATAATAGTGACACCACTGGCCGATTTAAGACGTTATAATTATAATGTCATTTTGATGCTATTAATTATGTGATTAAATAAAATTTTAATAAATAATTGACATTGTCGATATGCGAAAGCAATTTTCTAATAATGGACATTATTTATTAATTATTTCGTTACAATGAATTATTTTCTGCCCATTTAATACAGTTTTGTATTTATAAATTATTTGTAAGCTGCACTGACCACCAAATAATATTTAGGGCAAACACTACATTTATGACTATTTCAGCTTATATCTTTAGAATATATAAGAATTAGTTGCGTGATAAGATAGTTTTGAGCAAACCGAATAAAAGACTATGTATGATAAGTTTCTTGAAACTGTTAGCATAAGTTTCCTATTAATTTTGATTTACTTCGGTTTTTTGACCGTTGTGTTTTTTTTTCTCAATATGTTTATGTTCTTTGTGAATATATAGATAATTACTTCGACGTTGCTCCTCATTGGGAGCTTAAGTGTTTGGTCGCGTGTTAGTAAAAAAGCAAACAAATATATATATATATATATATATATATATATATATATATATATATATATATATATATATATAAATAAAAATTTCAAGCTTAATTATGTTAACTAATTGGACGTAAACTAAAAATATGACAGTATTTGGTGAAAATTTAATGCTGTTTCTTGCAAAAATATATAGACAACATAGACTTAAATAAATATCGTGTCACCAGTTTGAGTTATTGCAGTTTTACATATCTGTTTGCGGAATAAAAATTCAATATTCTGACATATATTGCAGCACAGTTTACGTTTCTAAGGTTTTATCATAAATCTCACTTTTGACATCGTCAACAAGAACCAATTACTACCGAAACGTTATAAAATAGCAATCACCCTGTACCGGCGACCAAATGTTTATAAAAACATGTTTGTATCCTTATCAACATATGTGCTACACTTTTGGTGACCGATGTATCCTTTGACCTATATGACTCCGGCAATTCATTTGCCCACACGTTTAACAAATTGTTATATATGCTGACCTATTTATAAATAAATAACATATATTATAAAAACTATAATAATATTAGTATTAAGACATACTAAATATATACCAACTAGTAACTATGAACTAATGTACAAGTGAAGGTTAATCATTTTTTTTCAATATGCAATAAAAATGCAATTTTGAAATAATATAAAAGAAAATATTTCTGTTGTTCTTTTCTCTTATATACATATATGTTGCTATTCTTTATATTTATGTTGATGGTATTATTTCTATGCCGTTTTCTTATAATGACATCGTTTTACTCTGTAGTGGTATAGTTATCATGAATGCATATAAATTATAAAGGAAATAGTACGTAAGTTTGGTTTTACGATTACGTTATGTGAAAAATGTTAGATTTTACGACGATTCAATTGGCACCTATTTCCTCATGACCTGTTTTATGGCTACTGGAACTATTCCAAGTGCCGAGAATTTATTTGCAGATTAAATTTCAATTTCGTTTGTTGAAACTACTGTTTAATATTTTACGAATTTAATAATGAAACAATCTACATTAAATTTTAATTTTTATATTTATAAAATTATGCATATATTTTTATTCTATTTATGTTTTTCCATTAATATCAAAATAATAATATATACATTTAAAATAATTATAATTTACAATGACAAATTTTTTTTTATAGATTAGAAAAAAAAAATTGTCATTGTAAATTTTAATTATTTCAGTCATAAATGCTATGCAAAAAATTAAATATCTCACATGCACAAGAAATAATTAAAATTTTCAATTAAAAATTAATTTTCAATATACTTGGCAGAACTCTAAATTCATATTAATCTACTCGGCGAGTTCTATTTTTTAGACAGGTAAGGTTAATTTCTACAACATGTATTGGTTTCATTTAAATGGGTTGATCATTAAAAGGAATATACATCTATACAATATATTTATAATTCGTATTTATCACACACGTTTCTTTTAAACCGTATTATTTGACGTTATATTATTTTTTAGCGATTATGTATTAAAAGAAAGAAATATACCAAATCAAAAATGAAGGAATGTATATAAAGACGTATACGACGTTTGTAATTTAAATCTGTTGAGAATTCCATTGGCAGAAGTATCTTTTGCAAGCATTAATTCTACTTCCACATTTCTTTTTATGCCTCCCAATAGGATGAAGAAACTGTGCAAGTTTCGAGACTCATTTCAAGCTGTTCTTTAATCCTCGCGAATTCTAATATATGCATGCATCTTCAAAAGCGCACATAATTCCAGTACAAATCTTATAACAAACCGTTCATAAATCTATTTATTGTTAGTATTATGTGAATCCAAAACATGTCCTTTCGGACTTTTTTTTTTTTTTATATATATTACATTATTTCTGGATACGTGAGTATGAAAAATAAAACTAATTATTATTTCCAAAAAACATCTGAAACTTTTAAACATTAATTTAATGGTACAATAAAATATCTTAATTTTATTCACATTTCTGGGTAGATTTTGAAGGTTTAAAAACAGATGGTAAGTTTATCGATTTAATTGTAACATAGTAAGAGCACCTGTATAATGTATGTGTTGCCGAAGTATATTGCATGTGAATTGCTGATCGAAACCAATTTAGCGCTTCGATGTGAACATATCACAACAGTACACTGTTTAACAAGGCTGGAACTACAAAACATTGACATAATACGTGATAAAAAGTCTTTGTCCTACGCAACGCACACGTTCCATAATTATCTGACATGTAATAAGCTAATTAGCTCATGAATTTATTCAAAAATATACAAAGAATTGTAAATTTTTTTTTAATCTTTACGTGCACCATACTTTGAGAATACAAACAAGTTCTTTATATTTTTTTTTAAATGAAAGTAACATTTTTATAATATATGAATGGTATGAAAGTGTAACAGACATTTACACTTAATAATATGTATATACTGAACAAGATTTTTCAATTTAACCCTTCAAATGTGATAGACGTATAGGTCCACATAATGACCGATCCGAATTTTTTAATTCTGATGTCCGTAAGTGGTATAGAAGTATTAAGTAATATAATTTTGATTTTATTTAATAAATTACCTGCATTCCTTAATGTGTATTCAAATAATATAATTATAAATAAAAGACCAGCTGAATCTTAATGATTGATTTTTTCAAACTAACAAAATCATTTAATTATAGCTACCAAATCTATGTTAAACCGGGTTTACGTTACTACTTCTAAAAAATATATAAATGATACATACTAAAGCAATAACTATGTGCAATGAAGTACAAAGTCAAATATGCATATTGAAAAAAATACTACGATGTAAATTAAATATTTGACATTGAGCAAATTGTATTTCGAACCCAGACATTTTAGATCTGAAGGTTCTGGATTCGATCTCCAGTGATTTCATTACGTTTGACACTAGGTATTTATTTTTTTTATTTTTTTATTATTTACTGTATTAAGCCTAAGTAACAAATAGTTTGAAACTCTAGAATTAAAAAGCACTTCCTTTTCCATACATGAGAACGTATAGCTTACAAATTTATAAATGATCTTATGGTCTATATGATATTCATGAACTCGACTCGCCGACGTACCAATTTCCCATGAGATGGATTATCAAAATATTTTTATACGAAAATCGGTTTTACTGGTTAAATGATGAAAAATGAACACACCTAGCCTGTAAGGGTAATATACTTACGTTCTAAAACTGATAAGTTAACTATTGCGCATCGTTTTTCTAAAAGTTCTGTTTTACACCTGTCAGTTTTCGTTTTGTCAATTATATTTTCTATAATAAATAAAAAACACATTGAACATGATGCTGTGTATTCTTAGAATTACAAAGTTTTCAATTCCATCTACTATTTCAATTGCTTTGTATAATTCGATTTAATTATGCAAAGAAATCTCGAAAAAAATTTTATTATACTAAAACTCTCTTGAATATTTATTTTGCAATATAATATTAATTTATAGGTATTTACAAAATTGTAAATTAAAAGTAAATTTGCAAATCGAAATAACAATTGTATAAGTGTAAGTACGCTATTAGGTTTACGTATTTTATGCACTATATACTTCCAATATATCACACAATTATCTTAAAATGACGGACGTGGTGATGAGCCTGAAGCTCAATTTCATAGTGTTGTTAGTATTACAATTACAATTCAACTTAAAAGTGTACTCTTATATCAATATCTATCATACAGTATTTTAAATGTTTATACAGTTCATTTGTGTACACTGAGTAGAAGTAAACAGATTATCCGTATTCAGTGAAACATTATGGCATAAACGGTGATTTGAACGAGGGATTAGTATTATATAAATGAAAAAGCTGATAGGTTTGTTTTCAATAAAAAAAAAAATTAATAACCTACTGATTGGTTGTAATACTTTACTTTCCCGTAGCTTTTAGTGACAGTTTAAGCCGTAACACTTTCGAGTTGAATCGTTGTATAGTCACATCAAGCGCACGGACAATTTTGAAATGACAAATTTTCACTCTCACTGAACGCAATTTGGCCGCAAAGCGAAGCCGTAGCGTACCAGACTGAAGAAATATGCGCGATAACTCAATTATATGTGTTGAAGGTAACTTTTATACAGGTGAAAAATGATAAAATGCCCTTACCACAAACCAACAAGCACTCTACAACATTCTACATATAACTCATGGTTACATTTTCAAGTTGACTTTTTAACGACACTTTTCAGCGGACATGTTCAGCCGCTTCCCAGTTTACATATATTCGCATTTCTATTTTAACGAATCTTAGAGGTTCTTACAAAAATTAGAAAACATTTTAAAATTATCTAGATTCATTCTAAATTCATCTTTGAAAAATTCCAACGTTACGAAAGATACAATCGGGTTTTTAAAAAAGGACAATGGTATTAGCAACGAACTTAATACACTGAAAACAGCATTTTAATGTCAAGTGTATTGTTTTATGATCAATATTTTTTTTTATCAAAAAAATACAGATTTTCAACATTTAAGCAAAATCTACACAATATTTGAAGATAGCCACTGTACTAATAAAATATAAATCCATACAAATACTAACATGAACAAGAAATAAATGTGAACAAAAACAATTACAGAGAAACAACTACATTCAAACAGCCATCAAATGAAAACAGTATAGTAAAAACAAATTTATCTATTTATTCAAAATATTCTACTCCTCATGAAAGTCTTTGAATATTCAACAGTATACTCTTCGTCAAATTACTAATTTATTCCAGCATCATATTACCATGTTACATTTTACATATAGGCTCGTGGTAAATATTCGTTTTATGATAAATCTCTATATATATATAAATAAAGATGTTAGTTAATAAATGTGTAGGTATGTTTACATTGATATGCATTAATCTACTTAAATTAATAAAGCAATAATAATAAAAATAAACAAGAAAAGAAATATTTTGTTCACAATTTTGAAACGAATCCTAAACGTTTATAGACTTAGTTAACGTTTAGGTTTAATCTAGTTGTTTGGTTAGGCTTAGGTTTGGACATATACATAATTAGTTTATTTGGTAATGGTTACTAGCTCAAATCTACTAAGAGCTTATATTGCGAACGTTTACTGACTTATACTAATTGATTTCGAATTAAGACAATTAATTTTTTTTTAATTTTTTTTTATTGATTTGAGTCACTTGACTTTAATTTAAAAGTACGTTTCTTATTCAGGCTAAAGCAAAAGATACAAAGAAGCTACTTAATGCATAATTTACGTTTGTTGAATAAATAATGAAATTGCTTTATTTTATAATTCAACATGTTTCATGACAGAGTAAATAATAAATTGATTTAAACGTTGTCGTCCAACTACGGTGAAAGTACATTAAAAATCTTATCAATGCCAGTAGTTCTTCTTTAACTGTTGCATAATTAATTAAAAAAAAAAACGAATACATTAGTTAACACGCCAGAATAATGGTACATGTTTCACATATTACGCATAAACAATACTGGGTTTCCGACAAATTTGTTCATTAAATAGATCGAACAAAACAATGAGAAATCTCAACATAAACTAAATTCATTAAAACTGTACACAATCTATGTTTTAACATAATTTCAAATTCATCTACGTAATTTCATTGTGGTTCAATGAATTAATATTGCAATATCAAAAATAAAAAACAAATTTATTAAATCTACGATTAAAGTTATTTTTTTTGGTACATATGGTGGTTAATGTGCCTAACAAAATATTTGCGATTTGCAAAGCTAATAACAAAATATATTTCATGAAGAAGGTTTAATTTTGTATAAAATTGCAGAATATTCGTTAAAAATGATAAAATCACTACAAAAACAATTTTATTGAAAAAATTAAACGTGATTTTACGGTGATTTTTTTACGATAGCAAGATGCTCTTCCTAAATTAATTACGAACATCTTTACAGGTGGTGCGAACACTATATATAGCTATCTT
Source organism: Nebria salina (assembly GCA_944039245.1). NCBI lineage: Eukaryota > Metazoa > Arthropoda > Insecta > Coleoptera > Carabidae > Nebria > Nebria salina. The sequence continues at coordinate 4,437,565 of OX063288.1, read as the reverse complement.
TATTGTGTTTTTTTTTCTCTTGTGAAAATACCGATCAGTTACGTCACGTGCAGTTGATACTACCTACAAACGCAAAAGTATCTCGTTTCATCCCTGTAGACTAAAGACTTTTTAAGGAATCGATTTTAGCAAAAAGTTTTTACTCTCCTCACGTGCTGTACATTTAAACCTACGTTACATTTTGCTCTGTACTTTGTTCTCTTATGTTTACGTACAAACGGGCCGGCGAAAATGAATGCGCGTATCTGCCGCAAAATCTTTTACAGAACCGGGCCGGTGGCCTAACAAACATTATTTGCCCAGCAAACGTGATCTGCTTTATATTTATTTTATTTCCTTTGTATAATACTATCTTTATTACTACATGAAAATTAAAATGCTGTAGAAATAAAATTTGCATATGCAAACACTTTTACTCGTAATTATTTTAACTATTCAGTGTGGACATATAAGTTCTGGTCTCATAATTTACTCGACGTAGACAATAGTTTTTTATTTCTCTAAAAAAAATTTCTCAAATGTTTGACCAGAAACACAGCATTTTGTAAATCAAATAGTGTAAAATTAACATAAAGTAACCAAAGAAAATTTGTAAGAAAATTAAATTAAATTAATTTTTTTTTCACATTTAACCACACATTGTAATAACAATTTTTTTTTTTTAATTACAAATTAAAACTATGACTTCTTATAACTGTATTAATGTAGTGGACTCTTTGAATTGCTTTGGAAATAAATAGACATAGACAATAAAAGTATGAATTTCGTTTTATTTTATTTATACATATCAAATGAGAATTATACTTTTTCGCAAAAGTAACTTTATTGATTTATAATCCAATTAGGTATTTTGTTTGCTATTATATTCTACGAGTTATTATTGGTTAGTATTATTACGACAAAGTTTGTAATTTAAAGTAAAATCATAAATTGGCGTTTTTAAACGGTTACAGTTAAGTTTATTCTACAAAGCAGTTAATTCTAATTTTTATTTATAAGTATAAGTTGCATTTTTCAGTAATATTAATATTTTTGTTACAATTACGACACATAATTGTGTATTAACGTAAAATATACCGTACATCCAGAATTAGGTTTTACAGTTAATTTAGGAACAGAAAGTGAATTAATAATTAGGAAATTATAATTTAAACTCTATCATTATACGTAGATTTTTTAAGGAAAAACAGTTGGTACGTGTCGTTCGTACCATGAAAGCAACTATGTAAGATAATCAGTAATAAGATACATATATCAACATAATAATTGATTGCTTCTGCAAAAAAATGTTAACAGTGAAAAATGAAATGGTTTACAGATGCGTATACAGCTTGTTAACGCTCTAATTCCAATATATCTCGTGCAAGCAAAGTGGCGAGTTGTTTATTTTTTCTAGGTAGGTAAGCAAACTGTTGAAAAGAAGATATACGATTTTAAGTCTAAGAATATTGATGGGGCTTTTGCTGCCGTACGAGCAAAAAGCTTGTATCTTACGCTTGTTGTGCAGGCTTCGTGGCGTGTCGACGCAAAACAGGCGGTGGCCAAACAGACACTGGCGAGAGTGTATATTTATCTATCCGTGAGGATCAATCGGATGTGACACTCTAAAGCTTTTGAGGCTAAACTAGAGCTGAGCAACATAACCGAATGAAATTCAGACCGTTCTGGACTTGATCTCACCTAAGTTAAATTTATTTTGTTGCTTGTTTTGGAAGATGTCTAATTTTGAAGATTTACCGATGAACCTTTTCTAGGACAGTTTTAGAAAAGGATTGTAATCATGAAACACGAAGAGTTCGACGTCGAGATTTTAACAGATGTACACACTTTTAATAAATTGATCCTCATACTCTGCATAAATGTTAATTTTATATTAACTTATAAATACATACATATTTATAAATAATAAATAAATAATTGCAACCATAATATTTTTTATGTTAATAAAAAGATTTTAATTTATTCTTTATACGTATTTCGACTTTTTAGGCAATCATCAGAACATATACAATATATTCTGATGAAATACGTAGAAACAATAAATTGAATACTTTTAAAGCTAAACGAGGGTTTTGACAATAATTAATTATTAAAATGTTTCTAAGAGTGCTAACAGTAATTTTATTAATAATTTTGTTTGCTTCTACTATGTAATGACAATGAAAAATCAGTCCTTGCTGATAAATATGTAAAAAGAACCGATAAAAATAAATTTAAGCATGTGCTTTTCAAATTTATATTCATATTTATATATAGAAAAATAATTTCCGTATTAAAATCACATGGTAAATAATAATTCCTATTTGCGTCTACGTAGTAATAATCTACCTCAAAACAAAAATAAACCTACACATTTTGCTATTTTTAAAATGTTGCGGTTCTTTTCAAGAATATTGGAAGTAATGTATGCAATCTGTTATATTTGCTGACATTTTGAGATATATAGTAAACATAATAAGAATTACAAAAATTTTTGAGTATATATTCGGTAACGATATAGGGAATGAAAGATAATAATGCAGTTCCGAATTCAAATTAATAAAATATATTAATATAGATTAACAATTTACAATTATTCTAACAAATAGTTATTATTAAGTGGTACAAAAATCGAAGATAAATATACGTCAGTTTTACGTTGGTAAAACCTATGACCGGAAAAGCAAAAGCGTTAATACGATGGATGGGGCGGCGATGGGAAAACCGTAGCGGTTAAACCAACTGTGTTGTAACCTGCAACATCTTGTGCATTCGGTCAGACGAGTGCGCGCGTGATCCATTCGGCGTGAATGGTTTCCGGAGATTTACATTTTCAACCACATTTATTATTACATACATACGTATCTATACATCCAGTTACTTTTATGCGCTTCAAGCGTCGACTTTAGACACATATACATATATAAATTTTCCGTAATAAATGGGCTCTCTTTCCACAGAATGTATTTGTTTTAAAAGTTGACTCTAATTAACTTAACAAAATATACAAACATTAAAATTATGGGAATTGTTTCCATTGTATATACATTCAGATGCTTATTTATTTTGTATCATTTAATTATTTATTTCAATTTTACATATAGATTTATGAATAAACTAAATATAAAGGTAGGCTATAGGTATTTTAAGTGAAATAAATATATGTATCAAAACAAAAAGATAGGTTCAAATTGTTGAACATTTCCATTCTGTGGCTATTTGCAAAACAATGGAAGAAAAGTATACGAGTGAAAAGTTCCCAGGAACTAAAAAAAAAAACTTGTCGGACTGCATATTTATTCATCCGATGGATCGGAAACCAAAAAAACACGTACGGCAATTTACCAAAATTTCACATTCAGTAAAAGCCGCCTGTCGATTCACATTCCGTTTGGAAACAACGTTATATGTATTCAAACGTGTCCTCTTCGTCTAAAAATAACATTTGTATTTTCCGTTATATGTAGGTAATATAACATATTTGGAACTAGTAAATAATGCTACTTTGTATGCCAATTTTCTATAAACACATATAGATTTCTAAATTAAATTTGTTTCATGGTAATTTTTTATTTAATTTTATGGTTTTGAAACAAATATGAAATTTAATTTAATATTTTATAATTAATATTGTAAACATATTTATTTGTAAACAATTATTTTCGTATAATATATAGATACATAAATATAAATAATAATAATAATAATTTATATATATATATATATATATATATATAAATAAATAAATATATATATATATATATATATATATATATTGTTGTTATTAGCAATAATTTCACCTTCTTTACATACACATACATATCATCAAGCTTAATCCCATCAAGTGGGGTGGCGGGAAACTCCTTACAGTCTTTCACACCTTTAAATACTTTCACATCTTTACAATATTTCTCCATTCAGGTCTATCCTTACATACGGAAAAAAATGTCCTTGATATTTATCCGGGTTTGGTAAAAATGGATTTTTTCCAGACCAATTTTATGTAAATTATCTTGCATATAGGTGTAATTTTACTATAATTCCGTATAATTACAGAAATTCTAGGTAAATGTTATTTCAATAACCCAATAATACTTGTTGCACGTAGTTTTATCAATGGGTTCAAATAATTGATGATGTCAACGTAGAAATATATAATCTAATAAATCAAAATACTCTAAGCAAATCTAATTCAAGGACTAAAGTAAATTTTATCTAAGATTTAAGATCAAACAAATAAATGATAATAGTTTATATTCGGTTTACCTGTATTTATCATTAGCAGTGTACATTTCTTCCCAACTCAATCTGGCAAAGTTTGCATACAATTAGCAAATTTGGTAAACATGCAAAACAGTAAACGTTTATATAAAAATATATTATATTTTTCAATTCGGTCGATCTAAATACAATAATAATGCTCTTAAAAAATAACTTTATGAAATAAGAACATAAATGTCCTTGATAATAAAAAATATGTAATACATTAGTTTATATCCAGAGATACTTTGAGATATAGCATAACACGCAAAATGATCTTGTTCTTTTTGTGTCATGTAACAAAATAACAGTCTATTCTCACAAAAAACTAAATTTCATTTACACTATCGTGTAACATGCATCGCATGTACGGTCTACAATAGAAAGATCGTATATGCATTGTTTTTATTTGCTGCAGTTCTTATAACTAAAAGCGATGAAACAAATTGAAGCTTCACATTCATATCTGTAATTCAAGTATTATAGTCATATGATTACAACTCATGCATAACATTATAACCCATTTAAACTTATCGATTAATTCTTTTAATTTAGTTGTGTATTTCTAACACACAGACGTCATTACGAAAATAGTCATATCCGACCCAGGGAAGATCAAAATGTGTATTACCGTTAAAATTTTGATTACATTACTTCCTTATATACATTCGTATAAGTAAAAACAACTGAATTTACAGTAATTACGATATATTTTTTTGGATAAATAACAAAAATTCTCTGATAATTTACGAATTCTTATGGCACTTCATTAATTTGTAAGAAATTTTAATGTTTTTTTTTTTAATCTGCTAAACAACCAAAATGTTCAAGGCGTTTTATTTTGGATTAAAATAAGAAGAAGTTATCCTTTTTTCTGTATAACAAATCGTTATTTTTGCTCGAACACACACATATAACTCACATCTGACAGTGAAGCATTATTTTAACGCACTATGATACTTGCTTATATAAAATGCAACACACAATTCTGAGTATATGTATTCAAGTAGCAACAAAACTTTGCATATGGCAAATTCACTTTTTGGCTAAACATATCACAACACATTGAAAAATATACATATTTTTATCGTATACACTCCTGTTAAATGTAATTATAGAAGTCAAAAACTTATAAAACAGTTTTGATTGTTAAAATAACAGAATTAGAAAAAAAAAACAGAATAATCACTTGATATGATATTGCATGCTTTATTAATTTGTTTCAATTTGCACCTCTTGATTGTTCGTATATGTTTTAATTAAAATATACAAAATATGCATCGATCCAGCATTATACAAAATATCAAGAGTAGGTAGGTATTTCGTGCACGAAACTATTCTATTTTTGTAAAATACCAACGAAGAAACACTGATCATTTTTCTTAATACAACCAGCATTAACATTATTGCGTGCGCGTTTATAGGGGCCACGAAGTTTTTCCACTTTATCTTGTCGCGTCTTAATAACCAATTCATAAACCGACACTACACAACACCAAACATTCCCCAAATTACAAAATCCGCTCACTCATGTTGCAATTAGTGCAGATGCGAACAACGTGACGATACTGTCAATATCAGTGTTAAAATTACATTTGCCATCAGTATTCAGAAAACCGATGCTAATCTAACATCGTTGTTAATATTACTAAATCAGCATAGAATTTCATTTCTTATACTTTTGACAAATGTAACGCATCAAGATTTCTTTTAAAGTATATTTAATTTATTTAAAAATATAAATCAAACTCATATTAATCTGACAACAGTATAGGAACACCAACATATTAATTATTTTTTCCTATAAAAGTAACATTCAATATTGTTTATGTAATTACAAATTAATATCGATAAAATATAACTTATTACTGATAGAATATGAACTTGTAGTTCAGTCGATGAATCCACCAAGGGCTATGATGAGCAAATTGCACTTTAAATATTCATATTTCGTTCACACTTACTAATGACGGAATCAATAAAGGGTGTATGCAAATACATTATATCTAAAAATAACTCGCAATCTCATCATAACACTAGATTAAATATGAAAACTTAGGTACACCGTTAGTAAATATCAAATTTAATAATTTTCTCTAACTGTGATTACTTTGATAAAACGAAAATCAATTTTTTCAATTAAAAAATATAATTAGATGTCAGCAAATACATTTTTGATTAATCAATACATATATAGGGGGTTTATTTTATATAATGAGTGTCGCTAGATTTGAAAGTCGTGTAAAAAAAGAAAAGTTGGTATAGATTATTTAAAAAATATTTATAGCATTTTTGTTTTTGTTTTTCATTGAAAATTTAAATAAATAAAACATTGAAAGCAGAAACAATAGCACGAATGTGGCCCCAACTTCTTCAATTATAGAATTGAAATGACAAATAAAGAACGTATATTGTTTAGAAACATCTCAAGAAGAAAAATTATTTTGTTCGGTGGACCTTATATTTTTATATTACGAATTTTTTATTAGCAATTTACATTTAGCAAAGTACATATATAAAAGTTTGCATACCGAAATCGGTGTCATCAAATGCCCTATGTTTAAATTTCGTATTCAGATAGCAAAACCACAGAAGCACATTTCATTATGAACGTAGACTGTTTATTATTTTAATAAAGTTGAAAGTAATTGTTGCGTGCAAAATAACGCTGCCTCATATTTTGTTTTAAGTATAACAACAAAAACACTGATTGAAGAACTTTGTATAAATTTGTTATTCTTTCATACCGTCTTCGCAAATTATAATGAATTTTGCAACAGAATATATTTAAATATTCAAAGCGAACATATCAATTTGGCATTTCTCAGGGAAGTATAGTAAATGTATATTGCAAAGTTCATTTGCGCTGCGGTGATTGTTATGTCACATTGTATAATAATCTAAATTCGTGGTGACGTTAACATGACCACAGCGTACTGCGTTGACAAATTATAGACAGTCTGTTAACAGTGAATTTTACCTTTGTGCAATTATTGACATTATATTATATGGTGAATTTTCTGATCCGAAATCTTAATTAATGAAAAATTATAGATACCGTAAAACTTCGAGTACCCACAAAGTAAAATAATGTAAACTTAAATAAGAAAAACCATGCTAAACGAAGAAAAAAATTAATTAAAAGATTACGAATATGATTAAAAATTAAAATTTGAAATACCAGCTAATTATAAATTTAAATACTTGGTATTATACTTAGATTATTGAAATCAATTGTTTGTCCTGTAAAGCAAATTTGGTAGTATCGATACTTAATGATACGCCTGTGAGCACATATAATTCTTTTAAGTGAATTTATAACATTTTAAAAAAATTATAATTATATTTTAAAGCAAATATACAAGCAACGATTATAATTCAAAGTTTGCAAATTTTTAATTTCAATTAGTTCAATTGTAGTTTGGTGTTACGGACGCGTAAAGTATTTTGTAGGCGGCGAATAATTCTTAGATTAATACATAATTTCAATTTGTTAAAGTAAATAAATATATTTAAAAACAAAGCAGAATCGATTTAACTATTTCGTTTATAATGCACTTAATGTCTTAGACTTTCCAACTCCAGTCAAGATAAATGTAGCTGAATTTCGATAATAGCACATAATGCATAGTTTGGCTCCAAAAGACAAAAATAGACGAATTGATGTGTTTAAATATGATTTTATTGCCGTAAATACACAGGAATACATAGTATTCTAAAAATTACCATTTAAAACTATAGACGTAGACGAATACACACACGCTCTATTATCGATTAAACTAGAGTGTTCATTTTTTATACGAATAAAACATTGATTATAATGAAAACTTTACTAATATTATGTGATTGTATTGTTATGCAAGTACAAAATGACATAGCTCCAATAAATTATCAAACTACACGATGTATATCACATACAAGTAAAACTATTTGCGTATTTGTAATTGCAGTATTGTCATTGAATTGACTACAATTAACACTATTTCTAGATTGGATTCCAAAATTTTCTTCTTCAATGTTTATTAATCTTGATATAAAAATCAATGTTTTTTTTACCTTTACAGTTCGCAATCAAAGTAATTCTTACAACATCATTAAAGAGTAACGACCAGAAAGAATTCTTTTACTGTAACCAAAGGTTATTCGTTTTGCACGACATATAAGAACACATTAATACACTTAATTGATACGAAAATCTACAAACGTGAATTTATTAAAGACAATTTTCATTGCTACACAAATAAATAGATAAGTTATATTTAAAAATACTTATATTAAGATAGGTTTTAAATAAATTGAAAATAGTTTAATAATAACATTGTTTCAAAAGTGCTGCACTCCGAACCAAGGAGTGTATGATTTTATCGGAAGGCAATTACTTGAAAGTAAGTTTTTGGATATTTTTTTTCTTTTGTTAATGTAAAGACAGTTTTTGATTTTGACGGAAGCCAAACGGGTCATTAATTTTATGTATAAAATGAAGGTTATAAAAATGTTTAAGATACCTCAGTCATTTCAGTGGCTACCATATTAAGTAGATATAACTTTAATTCTTGGCCTCCAATCCTCGAGTATAAACTTCCAGTTAAGCAGAGATTGTAAAAGATAAACAATAATATGCGTTGTATTTCTTGAGTAACCTAAACTGGGTAACTGTACCTTCATCTACAAGCTATTAACCGTTTTATAACTTTGTTATGAATAAAGTTCGCTTCGAAACTATTTTCACAAAGCTGTAAATATATTCTATGCATTTATGAATTTAATGAAAGCAAATTATTCATAAATTTGTATATCTATATTGAGTCAGACAAGCACATCAGTATGTTCTGTGGAAGGTTTCGTAACTGAAAGTGGCAATATACATATGTATATATGCTTCAATGTTTTCGTCAGAAATGATGTTAGCTACTACTGAAAATAATCTTTGAAAAATGTATTGTTTGAATGATATTATTTATTTTAGTTTCGACAACTTCAAGTTGGATTTATTTTAATATAAATTATGCTAAATACAATTTTTAAATATTTGACATTGAGAAAAATGTTTCGGATGCAGCTGGAGATCGACCCATGTGCATATACCATCAAAGTAGATACATGTTAGATGAATAACGTATAAATACTTTTTATCTATAAGCCTGCACTTTGACAGATGTATTTTAGTAAATATGTCGAGATAATAGATGACAAGAATATAATGCTACATTCCACTGTAGCTGACTTATTGCCAAACAAAAATGCTGTCTGAATTGAACATATAAAGTTTTAAATATTCGTAGCATGCAGATAAATTGCGTGAAAAGCTCCTGGAATATCATTTTTATTTCACATGTTGACTAATGCAATATTCAATTTTCAACAACATATATATTGATTTTTTCGTGCACCGAATAGATACAAGCGAAAAAAGCTCTTGGCTATAAACATGTCATCATAAATTATACAAAAAAGAAATAATAGACAAGCTTTTTACGGTATGGCTGGCAAAGCTGCGCAGATATAGATAGTCATAAACGCTCACTTATATATTGTTACCCAAGTGTCATTTCATAGTATTCTATTTGCGGGCGAAACAGTTGCGAAATGTCCAATGCGGTAAGCATGGCGCAGTCATAAAAGTCTTTTAACACATAAGTGAAAATATTTTTTATTCGTTTTCATACAGCATTAAAACAAAAATGAATATAATGTTGCAAGAAATTAAAATATAAGTCACACAAGAGCATTTGCTTCATTCTAAAGGTAAATAATTAATACCAGAAAAATTATTATGATATTTAATGCAATTCTTAATGAATGAAGGATAATGTTTTTTTTTCTGCAAATTAAATTAAATATTAGCTACGTTTAAAATGCATTTAAATTTTTTTTTAATAAACGGAAGCCAGTGCTTAAGAATTAAATCGTTTTAATTTTTTAGAATTAACGTCGGTACTCATCCCGAAAATAATTATATTTATCGGTAAACATTTCAGTCGTTTTTTTTCCCTCTCGTCTTCTAACTCACTTATAATTACAAAACGTAAAGTGTAATATCCGGTATAAAATATTGCTACGCTTCTGTAAATGTGGTTTTTATATTTTTCTGTCGTTTTGCTTTTAGCTTATTTTGTAAAACAAAGATGGGAATAAATTTCATAGCATTTATACGAAATATATAATAAATTTTGTGCATAGCGTCAAAATGTTCGCAGGCGGGGTAATAATGTGGAATAAAAAATACTTAATCTTCTTTCGCCTGACATGGAAATTAAAAAAAAAATCGTCATATTATTAATAGAATACTTATTTAACAAACAAAATTTGAAATGTTATTTTTATAAAAATTTCAGTATTTTTCATATGTAATCGAATAACACTTAAGTTTATTTGATGCACAGTTCTTTTATTTTAATAAATTTACGTATCTATTCCTTGTTTTGTGGTTAGTGTAGTTCTGCAATAAATTTACTTGAAAGTAAAACAGTTTCACGCATGTCATTGTCAATCTTATAAAATCTATTTATTTCTCAGACGACCCTTATTCTATTTATCTTGTTACTCGAAGGAGGCCTTTTGGTAGAATAGGTTCAATGTCACGTAAACTGGCACAAAAAATCGTTCTGTTAATAGTTGCGTGCGAATCAAACTGTCAAGAAAATGTCGAAATTGTTTGTTTGATTCAATAATTGTAGGTAGATTGTATATTCTTAATAAATTTATTCGTTTCATCTTGATAATTTGTAATTCATATTGTAATGTCAGATATATATCTGTCAATATGCCGGATAAGATAAACCTATTATTTTAATAAAAAACAACCTGTTATGTAAAACAATTTTTCTTTTTAAATGGATATAATTTAAGAGCATGATATATAATGAGATTTTGATCATCCCTAAATATAAAGAGCTAATTAGATTTAATCAATTCTAACTCACAACTGAGTCATTAAATGATCTCGTATCTCAAATTTTAATTGTACATAAAAATTGATTGCATAAAACTATTAAATTTATCCAGCTATGCTACTAAACTATTATTTTTATAGAGTTAATTCCATTTAATTTTTAACTCTCCGTACAGTAGTATTCAGATTAAAAATTTTCTTCCTTGCAACTTCATAAGTTAAAATTTTGCGGCATGGGGATGCCGCAAAATTTTAACTTCAGAGGGGTCTGAAGGTACTGAACTGATTTCAACCATATATGAAGCATTTATGGTTTAGGTTTATAATGAACATTAATTTTTTTTAAATAAATAAAGCATCTGAAATTTACATTTATTATTCTTAGTATAAAGTTTGCAACTTTTCGCTATATTCAATGGAATACCCATTAGGAGAGAAATTAATCTCTTATAGAGGCTATTCAAATTTGAATAGATGATTTATTACATTATAAACGAGGCGGTATATTTTTAATACAATGATTTTGAGAAACACATATAGTAAATTATAATTATTTTTGTAACAAAAATTTGTTAATAACGAATTTAACTAATTTAGCTAGAAACTGAGTGACACTTATTCAATCCATAAGTATAATATTTTTATTTTTTTATACGTTAATGTTCAAAGCTTCTGACGAGATGGATAATTAGAAGTATAGTTCTGACGTACAGTGATTTATAACGCTTACCACGAAATGAATAAATATATGATCCTTATGGAAATATAAATATTAATTTGTTCGTTATAAATAATGAGCGCATTAATATGTATAATTGAATATTTAATTTTGTATACTAACGAACCCAACTTCATGAATCTTAAGATAAAATAAATATTTTAAGCTTTCAAATGAAAAATTCTGATGAGCCGCTGGCAATTATATTTACATTCACAAATATACACGCTTAACATATTTTAATAAACAGACCAATATTGCGTTTTACACGACTTTTATTTTGGAATATTTTTTAATTTACTACATTTCGGCTTTATCTGAACAAACATAAACAAGTTAAAAGAAACATTTCAAGTGCGACAATTTTTACAATATCGCCCTACTCATACACCATCGTATTCTACTTTCAGTCTCTCCTAGATACACCACAAATAACTCTCAAAATATTCATTTCCACAGCAGTCACACGTTTATTATGTTTGGTTTTCCAAACCCAACATTCACTACCAATGCATCAACCTACTATAAAATTAAAGGCATCTCCACTCTCTAACGGGCTGTTGTGAATTATAATTTACAAAAAGATACTTAATAATCTATGCATATTTTTATTGTCTAACGATAATAACAAAGGAACCAAAGTAGCAATCAAAATTAAGTTAAGAAATGCATACTAAGAAAAATAAAACAATTTGATATACTGTAGAGAAACTATAATTCTACAATGTATTGTTTTACAAATTTCCTAGTGATGTCACAGATTTGAGTACCTACACGTTTTTAATCATAATATACCACGATGTTATCAGGCGAAATGAGGAGCGAAATTAAACACGGTTATTTCGTTTGTCAATAATTTTGTTGCTGCAGTAGAACGCAGCAGTTATATCCCAAACCCATTGTAAGTAGTGGTGAGTGAGAGAGATGTAAAACGAGTAGGGGTTAGTTAGGTAGGGTAGTATGCGACAAGCAACACGACAGTGAAACCAGAGCAGGAGCAAGAGCAGGAGCAGAACAGAGTAGAGCATACGAGGCCAGGCCAGGCCAGGCCAGAGGCAGAGCCAGAGCCAGAGGCACTGCCACTGCCGCCAGACCATAGCCATAGGACGATTGATATAGAATTTCAGAATTCGCGCGACGCAATATGACAAACGCATGACACATTCGCCAGTTCTGCCAGTTTTCGGTTCGAGCAAACGGTGGTTATGGTAAATGGCTAGGGGTAACGCGGAGAACAAAGGCACAGTTAATTTATGGCACGAGACATCAACGTACAGACAATAATTTAATCCTGTATGATAAACAATGCACGATCTTATCTCGTTAACGTAACGTAACGTAACATAATATACACACGGAGCCAATACTCATACAAACAGAACATATTGATTCTTTTTGCTTGTGTACGAACGTTTGTATGTGGCGTACAGCTCTCAAAACAGTGGATTTCATTACTGTGTATCGAACCGGATGATCCGGCAATGAAATATTCAAAATGGCCACATACTACGTCTTATTAATTAATTACTTTTGTCACGTTACATGCCGCACATTTACATTAAACACTCTCTTCTCAGTTTTACGCCAAGAAAATCTATTTTATTGTCATTATTATTCACTTACTTCGCGACTACATATTCAATTATACATGGCTAATAACGCTACTTTAGAATCATTTCACATTTCTATAATATTAAGTGTTACATAGTTTATCATATGAAAACAATACTGACTTTTTGATCTCGGGAAACACAAATCACAAATATTTTTATTAAAATTTCATATATTATTATTTATGAATTGAGATATTATTATTCTTTTGTTATCAGATACTTACTAAATTCTTAAATTAAAGTCAAATAATATATAATAAGCAAATTTGGGTTTAAAGGATTGTAATACAGAATAATGCTGTTTATTAAAATATATTATTTAATAATTGAAATATTTAATTAAATACTACAGGATAAAAAAGATATTTAAAATTGAATTCAACAAAGTTCTTTATTAATCATACAACTGCTTTCGGTTGATTATTCAACTATCATCAGAGTGGACTATTTATGATGATGATGATGATGATGCTTGAATAATCAACCGAAACCTTCCGTATGATTAATACAGCACGTTCTGGAATCAAGACGATTTCGAAACCTTTCTTCATCCTTTAATAAATCCACAACAGTGTTAATACATTTAACGTAATTATTTATCTTTTACTGAATAATTAAATAAAACTATTTTATAAAATAACAATTACCTATAGTAATTATTTTAATTGACATACAATTCACTATATGAATAGCACCCATTTTATTAAGTAAGCGTAATCCATTGCGGATTACGGTAAAACATTCATTAAAACAAATAACCTTGGTTTAGTACAGTATGACCAAATATTAAATTTAAACCGAATGTGAAACATTTAATGCTGTGCTTGATCTATTGGCCAATTATAACGCCTGCAACATAACTTGAACTGAAGCGAACAGTATTAAACAAATAGTTCAAACTTCAGCTTCAGAGTTCTTGGTACTTGATATGAGTTCTCAGTGCAAAGTAATCTTACTATGATTATACTATGATAGATACAAATATAAATACATAACACTCAGTAAATGTAATTTTAAAATAAAGAACAATAAAATGTGTTTGGTGAAATGAGCAAGAATAACGTGGAAATAATTCATAAATAACCATTTAAATAAATGTATTTGCAAATACACGAGCATATTTAAATACTGTGGATTATTCCATAATAATTCTATCAATATATTGAATTTTTGTATGAATTTTACATCAGTACACTACATTTTTCTGAAACATCGTGTTTACTAATTTATTTGTAACATATTTATATAAATTAATATTTAAAATATCCGCAATGGCTTCCACTGAACTTTCGTACACACGCACACTTGTCAAAAATAGAAGGTTTTCTTGCATATACAAATCTTAAGTTAAAAATTTTATAATTTTACCTTCAACTGTTTAGGCTGTAGAACGTTCACACACAAACAAACACACAAAGATGCACACAAACATAGACACACAAGCAAACCGACACACATACAGACATCATTTCAAAAATATTCAGAATTGACTCAGGGAAAGTTAAAAGGTATATTTTCGTTAAGATTTCGAGATCGAATTTGGTCATGATTATAATTTACTTACTTCGTATAAGAAAGCAAAAAGTTATTTAGCGATATGATTCTATCTCATTTCGAAATTTTAAATACACACTGAAGATTCCAGATACTAACATAAATTGAAAAAATAAAAGAAATACTAAAAAGAATTTAAACGCAAAATGGATTTTCAGAGCATTGCATAGCATTATAATGCTTTTAGAGATATTTTCTTTAGATGCTATACGATACGATGTTTCACCGTCACACAAGAGTGAAATTAACGTAATTTTTCAGAAACTTCCATTTATTTGTTAGCAAAAGAAATCTCTGCTCCATAAAACTATGGCATATAACTAGTTCTGACACGTTAAGTAACATGTAATTTAACAGCGTGCACTGTCATTGCCGTTACAAAGTTAACCATTTATACAACGACCTTTAGCACATGTCCATTCAAACGAACATACTAGCATAATATGACACGCTGTGATGTGTAAGTCCTCGTGCATATTATATAATATTCATTGCACCCCGGCGCTAGTAAGTAATAGGTCAGCAAAGTAGCAAACTTCCTGTGGGAATCTAATCCCGCGTATACTGATGTAATCAGAGTGTATCGGCACCCGTCTCGTCCTTTGATTACCGACGAAAATGGTCAGGAGCCACCGTCGCACTTCGCCTTCGTCATATATGCTAAACCATCATGAAGTTAGGAATACTAAGGAGCGAATAGCACATGTTGCCGTTTTCGTAGTGAATTGAGGCGGAGAACGATGTTAGCATGTTATTTCATTCATAAAAGTAATATACTAACTAATTACACTTTAATTATACTCTATTATGAATACATATTTCAGGATAGGTCATCCTAAAACAACAATTATCTTCTACATGTTTTAGGGACAAATTTGCAATACAATTAAAATATTCCAGCCCCCTTTTAAAATATTACAAAATTCGCGTTACAGATCAACTCGTAACGTCAAAATTAGAATCAACCCATTAGATAGTTTCTCAGTAACTTAAAATTTAAGATTAATTTTGAAATAACAACTTCTAAAACTGTTTTTCCATTGATTAAACGCATTTTTATATATTTTTCTTCTGTATTGTCTATCACGATTTCATTAAAAAGACTAAACCTACGAAAGACATTCGTATATTGATAGTGTTTGAATTGTAAGAAAAATGAAGTGTCATATTTTTCTTCCACTTACTTTTGCAGCTTTTTTGTATGTATTAAGAAATACAGATTAGTGCTAATATATTATTTATGACGTGACACTTTTAGCGTGAGGCCAAATGCTTTACGCCAAGTGGAACTGGATTCTCGTCTATATACGAATAGGAGGATGGGTGTTTCTTTTCCATTTATTCATTTTATACTTTATCGAAAAGAAAACGATGTGCTTTTGAAGTAAAACGAATTCTAAAGAAAATCATATCCAATTTGAAGATGTATATACATCCAGGTAGCGATTTTTTAGAAATGCATTTTATAAATTAGTGCAGGTGCCATTTCTTCCAATATATAAGGCATCCTTCTTGGCAGGGAATTTTATATTTAATTATGTATATAAAGACAGCACGTATCAACTTAAGTGTTTATTATTGTATAGGAATGTACTATACATTTTCGAGTCCGATTATTTATTTGTATATGGTTCGCAAAAAAATCTCCCATTTTTAAAAAAAATATATTAATTATTCTGCTATATGTTATATATAACAAATATATATATATATATATATATATATATATATATATATATATATATATATATATATATATAACAAAATAAACCTGTTACGTATCAGAAAGTTAAGTGTACACCACATATATTATTATAATCTTAAATTCATGCGTTGTGAATACAAATTCGAACACGGGATTAAAATAATAATATGTGTCTTGATAATTAATAATAGTAAGGAATTAAAAAATCACAATTACAACGTAAAATGCAAAATTAATGTCAATTTACTGTACATAGTATACACGATGCAATGTTTATTTTACTTTCAACCTCTTTCACATGATTGAGGTATAGTTCCATTAGCTAAATGAGTATGTATTATGAAATGAAAGACAATATAGAAATTCACTTACTAATATTACTTATATATTGACACGATACACTTTATTTATTTATGAATATATATATATATATATATTTAAATTTTTTGAAATTACCATAAAATCTACAATAAATTTTAATATATTTTTAAAAAAAAACATGAAAAACTAACATTGATTTAGTGTTTTTATCAACATCTATTTTTGCATAACAATACTAACGTAAGTGAAATGGATAAAATCCGTTTCAATCGACAGCTGTCGAAAATGTCAGTGATATTGATGGTTATAGTACTTATGCTGTTTATTTATACAAAAATTCGCGATGTCAAACATTAGGCATTGGAATAGTCAATACTTGTTTTGTATTAAATTATTAAGATGCTTATTTTTGCTTTATTGTTATATTTTTTGCTATAGTTACGTTTTTTGTTTTATTCTGTTATTACGATTACATAATTTTATTTGTTTTCCTTGGTTGCAATAGAAATGTTGTTTTCCATCTTAGAATATTGATATATTTAACATACATACGACAAACACACCATTAATATTTTTCCACCAAATGAGGCTACAAGACATCCCTTTTTTTTAAAGACAATATATATAAAATATTAATATATCATTAGAAAATTATAAGTACATCCATAAACGTCATGGTTATTACAAATGAATTAAATTTACCAGTCCAATATAAAAACCATTAATTCTAACTTTCTATACCAATAAAAATGTACCTACTTACAAAATATAGAAGTGCTTGTCAGACTACTATTAATCAAATGTTACGGTACAAAAAATGGATTTAATATTTAATTTTATCATCAATAAAAGAACAAATAGCATTAACAAACAAAGACATGATTATTTTTGTTGTTGTGAGTAGGAAGTATTTTTCAATAAGTATTTCGAAAGCATTCAATAATAATGTTCATATTTTATTTGATATTTACCTTCAGCAGTGACATATAAAATTGTCGATCATCATTTGCTATGTTATTATTACCAGAGACGGTTACTTAAGTGTTTTAACATGATTACACGGCAAAGAGGAGACGAAATATATAAACAATACGATAGTAGACAATTTAATGGCCGATATAATGGAGCTTAAGTATGACACAGGTGGCACGCCCTTATATTTTCATTTTCTCTACAAGTTTTAGCTTCGTACATTTTTAATAGTTTGCTACATCTTATATATTACATACTTTTTTCCTGGTTTTCCTTTGAGAAGCAGGAGTCTATGAAATAAAATCCTTCGCTTAAAATTTATTATTAATCCTTAATAGTAGTAGAATAGAGTGCTTTGCTAGCTTGAACCATTACACGATTGGTCCATTGGATCTTTAACTGGAAAGGCCTAGTGTAATCCAAGATAGAGTACTAGTATGATATCCGGCTCAGTTGAGAGGTCGAACATACATATAACATCTTCTTCTGCGAATGGGGCAAACAATACGTTTTCATGTATTCCCATTGTTCACGTAATCTTTCTTCATTCAACTTAATTTCTACTCGTTTCACGCACTTCATTTATATTCATCAAACTTTACAAACATTTTATGTTATTTGAATTGGTCACAAATTGTCTTCTACTCAACTCATAATTCTCTATTAATTCTAAATGTGATACGGCATTCTCGCCTATATAAATCGATTCACTAAATTACGTTCATGTTATGAACAAGCTTATAATATATAAATTAAGGAGACTCATGTTTTATCTATTACCAAAACTTGAGTGATGTGCAGTAATAACTTTTACCAACACAACATATTATTTTAGGGCATTCGAAAGAATAAAAGTTTACAACCAGAAAATTTACGACTGCAATGCCAAATGTTCGAAATTCATAATCTCAAATATAAAATGCTTAAATATTTTATTCCTAACTTGTATTAATGTAAGTGAGATCAAACAATAAATTTACACTTATTTGATATACTTTTATAAAACTAGGATGATTTTATATGTCTTTCAAAACAGTATCACTCTAAAATTAATTATTTTCCTGACATATCAAACGTTGTGTTTCATATGTGCGTATATGATAAAGCAAATATTCATATCTGGATTAATCTTTTGAATGAAATGTAATTATTAGCATGTGTCTGTTAAATTTGTTGTAGTATTTAAAATATTTTTCAATAAATTATATGCAAGCATTTTATATAAATAAATAATTTAAAAAATAAATATCAAATATTCGCAGTTTTCTAGCAAAATTAATATAACAAACGAACAACAAAATAAAATAGAAATTGTCGCAATATTTTTTCAATTTACAGTAAAAGTTGTAATAAATTTATAAAAATGAATTCGACAGTTTGATAGTTTTCTGAAGGCTCTAAACACATTATTAAATCATGAATAAGTATAACGATAATAATCCATATACTGCTAACTGAATAGATATGTTAATATAAAACCTGTCAATATTTTATTTTTGTTCATTGTCGACAGACATATTGAAATATATAAAAGAGTTATAATTTCGTTTTTATTTCTATTTAACATAGTTGTCGATAACTTGGCTTTTTAAAGTAAATGAGTGATAATTAATTTTATTGTATTGTCCTCATTACTCTCAAAAATAGCGCGCTGAATGGTGCTTTTTAAGCATGTTCTGTGCATCATTTACGGTTATATATTTCCTTCTTTGTTGTTGGGTTTGGATATGTTCTTCTCTTTCATCTTCTGCTGGTGGTATTATAGTGATGTTATTGTTGCATCACCATAGCAAAATATTTGACAGCGTTGCTATTCATGTTATTATATGGCGCTTAGTGGATTTTCAATTTGGAGTATTAAATAAGTGATATACATTTATGTTGGATAAGTACATGATTGACTGTAATCACAATGATATATCTTCTATTTTTATCATCGTCAGTTAGGGTGTGTTTGTCACAAGTGTTTCTCAAAGTTACGTAAAAGAAAACAAACAAAGTTAGAATCAAGACATGAGTTCTTATAAATTGGTTCAATGATCGTGACTGTCAGTAACAATAAAGAGTTCTCAAATACAACGAAACAAAATTATCAATCTTTGTTTAAAGGTTTGAAATTCATTTAAGAAGTATATGAAATTTATCTCTAAGGAAATATTTTCATAAAATCTGACATAAATAATTTCTCAGTTGAGTTAAATTGTATTTTTTTTTCTCCACGTATACAGAAATATTCAGGCCGGTTCAGATATTTTCTATGCAAAAAAGTGTGAATTTAAAGTCACCTTACCCGTTTTTAGGATATATTTTTATTCAAATATCAGCCGAAGTACTCCGGCTTACGAATAATAAATTATTAAAGGGTTGGGAAAATGAAAACTTTCTTTGCAATGGCAACAAACAATTTATAGAAGAATTGTTTGTTTTATGTAAATGTGTGCATTTTTAGAAAATGGAATGAAAATGTTTAGAGTATTATATAAACTTTAGATAATTAAATAACTACGATTACACAAACATAAAAGGAAAAACTTTTATGTTATGCACAACAAAACTAGACACTGTTATTATAAATTTCCCAAGCAATTATATAATAAAATAACAATAGCATTATTTTCCTGTATATTAATTAGGATACATTACAAATAAAATTGGGATGAAACATTTTTTGTTTGTTTAGATTAGTAAAACATTATAAATATTATAGATCAATATATTATTAGGTTTTGAATTTACTTGAAAACTAAAAAACAGCGGGACATAATAATTATTAAATGACATAATGTTTAATTATATATTTTTGAATTTTTTATAATAAATATAAGTTGTCTCGGCAAAATATAACTACTACGTATAAGTAGGTCCAGTGGAAGGCACTGCAGATGTTTAAATTAAATTTTTTGAAGGCGAGACGCAGACTCCGACCTTGTGCACAGATTGATATTTTTATGTATCACCATGGATATGGACTACATTGAATTTCATGTTAAATTCCCTTCTTTTCACAGTGCAATAACAAAAATGAAACTACGTTAATTTGAAATGACGCAGCATAAAATACTCGAACCAGTTTGCCATTTATTAAATTCAACCCAAGCTATTACGTAAATTGCTATATTTTACAAGAGTAATAATATATTTAATAATATTCATTTTAAAACACATGTACTCGCCTATTATTCAAATAAGTATTTACTTTATTATACGAAGTAATAAATAAGTACAGTAATCATAAAAATTTATATATTTCGTATCTTCACTGATAAGAGCCTGACTATTTTTGCAATGATGTGTGTGTGTGTGTGCGCGTGTATCTAAATAAAATATAGTTACTAAGTACAGTGCAACAATACTGCAGATGTTACTAATAATTCTAAAGTAGCTCAAGATTCAGATATTTCGAAAAATATTTTCGTTTCTCGAGTTAAAAAAAGGCACGACTACATTACAGCTTGTAATTAGGCTGAAATGTTAAATTGCTTGCTGACAAAAGAATTTCTGTAAAACATTGAGAAACCACAGAAGTGAAAATTAGTAGAGTGATTATTTAAGAGTGAAAGAATATGGACACTATTGCGTTGATTTCAAAGTAAGATTTCGACTAAGAGAATTCAATTGATAAATTCAACGATTTCGCGTTTGATACATTGTGTTATAAAAAGCACTGTGGAAGATTTGTTGGTTTGGAAAGTACTCTCATTTTACGATTTAGGAACCGTATAAATGTAGGTAAGTGAAAACGACGGATAAGCGTGGTGCCTATAAAGCTTTCCTTATATATATATGTAGGTTGGTCAGTAAATGTGCCGAAGAAGTCCTGCGCAGTTTTAAGTTGTTTCTCGTCAGCAACGACCTTTATCGATGTAAATTTAAAGTAAATATCTTAGAACGATGCCACTAAATAAATTAAGTGCAATTAGCATGTGGAATAAGGCGTACTGCTGAGTCAGCAGGCACCCCAATGCGCCAACTAACACACAGTAATGGGGGTGACCCGCGCGGTGCGATGCGATGCAATGCATTGCGATGAAGAATAGCATGTAATAGTGGTGGAAAGTGGTGAACACGGACGTCCCACAGTCCTAGTCCCGACTGGACGCTCGTTAATCAGACACGAACCGAATACATTATACGTTAGTCGAACCGTGCCTGAATAAACGACTGCCAATTTGATCTTGGTTGGAGTTTGAATTATACCCAAAGGTGTTTGTACATCAGCCCCTGTTCGCACTTGCCTGCGCGTTTTTGAGAAACTAAGCCATAACATTAACCCGAAATACTTCGCCTTCGCCACTGTTTTCTGCTGCCGTAACCATTCTGCATGCCTCTCCGTGTTTCTGCTTTCCCAGTAGTCTCTTGTTGAGTTGCGTTGAGTCGAGTAGAGCGTGTGCGCATCCTTGATTTTATTTTCTGTATAAATACAACTGCGCGAGCACGTGATACATAATTTAATCGTTTGCATGATACAGCGATGTGAAAAAGAGTGTATAGAACCATTCTACGTTATTTTCACCATCCAATTTTTTAAATGACTGCCAAAGAACAGCATGTGCGAAGTGTACTATCCAGTGCACGTACACACGCATACACGATACAGAGACGAGGGAAAAAGGTTGCGTTACGTTACGTTACGAGGTGATCTGCAGCGCTCACCCTCACGTGCCTGCTGTTTTGCGTGCACTGATATCTCCTAACGTTTTCCTGGATTACGTTAGCGTTAAAAGAGGAATCCCCCGTTTGTATCTCTATCTTTCTCACACATCATAGTCTGTTTGCCGGGAAGATTTATGATTTTTAAATTTCCTATTCGTGCCAAGTGAATAATGTTTTCCTGATTTGTTTGTTGACGCAATATAGGTAACCTACTAACAATTGTAGTCATACAACTTGAGCCACAAATTCATTATAAAACATAGAACTTCTTCAACTCGTACTCTATACGACTATGTATAGCTGGGTATAGTATGGTGAAATAGCATGCCAGATTTCTGTGAAAGGTGGTGTACATCTCATGAATAAACGCATTAAAAATACATGAAATGTTGTGCGCTGCCTGCTATGCAGATCCCTTTAAGTTCCACAAAATTGGTTGCATGGCAAATCTTGAAATAGAAATCGCATATTTCTGTCTCACCATCATACACTGCAAACACATCCGATGGATTTGAGAAGTATGTACATACATATATGCTTGATACACAACATTTCTTATGCATATTTATAATTATCAATAAAGATATCATGTTTACAATCTTTTGTTTTGCATCTTGACAATCTTTCGCTATTCGAGTCAATCCTTGCAAACTTTTTTTTATTCATTCAAATTCAACAAATAACACTTTTAATAATAGTTTATTGTTAGAATATTCGATATATTATGAAATATACTAGTTTCCACAAATTCAATTGTGCTCAACGAAAAGGAACATATTTTATGAATTCAACACCAAGGGCTTCAAATATGTCGTGCTATCCGAAGTTAGAGTATGAGAACGTTAAGTTACTAGCCAAACTAGCTGTGGTTATTAATTTTTAATGCTTATTGAAAACGCAAACTGAGGGAGTAGTATTAAATTATTCGATGTTTGGGATATCGATTGTATCCAGACAAGGTGTAGCACGGATACACATTGTTATAGGTAATCTTAAAGTAAGTCTATCAAAATAGGATTTAAGAGAATACTTCATCGTCAGGAGAGCAATAGAGGCACATTGAAAAATTTCATGACATAACTTTCTAAAGGTAACTCAAAGTTATCCCGCACCAAGAGTTTACAAGGAACAGTTTATACAATATTTAATCATTGAATATGTAATTTTTAACTTAATACAGTTCGGATATTTTAAAAATATAAATATATATTAAAATTATATATAAGTAGTTTTAATATTTTTTTAGAAATTTGTTGCCATAACTAAGAATTTGTTTTTAGCTTAAATTCATCTATAAGTCCGTCTAAAATCTTTTTTTTTACAATTGAATTTATATCGTATCTAATATATTTTGAGCTGAAAATAGAATAATACACTTGTCGTATATTCTTTTTTTTTAAATTATGTATTGAAATTGTTCGTAGCACGCGGAGTTTAAAACGTAATTCGAATTAAAAAATGAAGCTCGTCTGATACGTGCCGTCTTGCAATTTAGTAGTTTAACGATTAAGAATGATAATAATAAAATATTATATTAATTCAGCATAATTAGAGCCATCTTTTACTTTTGTTAAAGAACAATCAATCAATTTATCCCTATTCAATCAACGTGATTAAATTTTCACTACCCATTTTGAACCTGTAAATATTTAATATTAGAATCAGACTAACAATGTGCATTAGAAATAGTTTGATATGGTTGGGGTATATTAGCTTAGGTTAAATTACACGAATATTGCTTTGGCCTTCTCTAGTTTCTAGTTTCAACACTATAGTGGAACATATATGAAAAAAAAAATTACATTGGGACGTCTGTCTGTGTGTGTGTGTGCGTGCGCGCGCTTGTTAGTGTGTTTGTGTGCGCGCTTGTATGTGTGTTTGTGTCCGAGCGCGTGCGTGTACGTGTGTATGCATGTGTGTGTGTATGTATGTATGTCCGTGTATGTGTATGTATGTGTGTGTGTGTGCTCTACAACCTAAACGGATGAAGGTAAAATTATAGAACTTTAAATATAAATATAAATATATATATATATATATATATATATATATATAAACTTTTTCACATTATGAAGATAAATTTCACATCCAGGGGATTAATCTATACTGTTTCGATTTCTACGTAATGGGTTACATGTACGTAATACCAAGGTTAGTATACGTAAAACTTAACGGCCAATATAGGAAGAGAGAAATGCACGGAAGTGCCGCACTGCGAAATCGATGTGGAACGAACGACCGCTATCATCGACTTATAAAACTTTACCAAACAAGTTCATCAAACATTTACATAAGCGTAGATAGGTACCTGTGTATATCTAAAATAAAGTTAAAAAAAAATAACCCTTATCCTGCAAAACAACATAAATACATGTATGCATGCATATATACAGGATGTTGATTCGAAGAGTTTACGTAGGACGGGCATTATTTGAATAAGTCTTGATATTATCTTGCGTATATATTTTTAAAAGTGAGAACCTATGGACGGCCTTAGAATATATATATACATTATACGATTTCAAATGAGTTAGGAGATGGAAAAAGTTTTAACCAAACCAGGTAAAAACTGTTTTTTTTTTGTAACGTACGCGTAACAACTGCTGTTTGAATGATAATTTCCCAATGAATGTCTGCAGTGCTGAAAAAACGTATTATCACTACAAAATGTTACCATAAATAAGAATTTCATTTAATTTATAAAAGTTGTTGCAGAAACTAATTTTTTGTAACTGCAACAATATTCTTGTTACAGTTACAAAAATATTGTTGACGCAGCAGACTTTATAAATAAAATTTTCAGTTATGGTAATAATTTTATTTTAAGTATGTATAACTCCGAATTGAAGCTTGCAAAGTTCGGTAGTTTGATCAAATATTATAATTTGACTAATTGAATCCCGTAAACTGTCAAGTACACTATAGCAACTACGTAAGCTGATATTAAATTATTCGTCTAGAATTCATGACAGCAGGCAAAACTATTTCGATAAAATAATAAATTCAAATTTACCCAAAATGTTGTTATTAGCAAACATTTCACCTTCTTCATTTATATTGTACATACATAACGCCTAATCCTATCAACAATAAAACCCTTTACAATCTTTCTATATTCAACTCTAGCCATACATAATTCTTTCGCTTCATTCAAACTCATTAAATTATTTATACATGCTCTTGTATTCCTCTTGCTCGCAACTTGTCGTTCACGCAGCTCATTCTCAATCATATTTATCCATTTACTCCTAGGACGGCCTCGCTTTCTCACACCATTCATCTTCCCACATAAATCTTTTTTATTGATCTTTCTTTCGACATTCTTTCGATATGGTCATACCATCTCATTTGACTCGCACCTATTCGACGTACGACATTTTTTACGACATCACCTCTTGCAACCGTACTCGAGATACTAAAAATGTTGCTTTTATCCATGGTAACACAACCATCGGCAGTAACACGGGGTTCCTAGCATCCTATGTTAAACAAAGTGAATTATTACTTTTCTAACCACTTCGGTTCAACCGCTATATGTCATATGCTATAAAATATATCAAAGATATAACACCAAAACTTGTCAAGTCAAATTTGGGGTGAAAATATGATATTATTATTTTACTCTTATAGTCTTATATTTTTTACAGAATTTCTGCACATTATATTCAACGTAATTTTAATAAAAACATAAATTTCAATTGTAATTTTACATAAATGATCAATTATTTAGTGTTAATTTTGAATTAAAAATGGCGTATATTTTAAATTTCTCTACTTCATTTCTTCAAATTGTTTATGTACACTTTATTGCTATTTTTTACATTACATGACATAAAATATTTTTATAGAAAATGAAACATTTTTACAGAAATTTTAACACTTAAAATACATAGATAACTATCACAGAGAGTACATTTTTATGAAAAGCTACATATTTCTCTCCGTGGGGCATTGAATTAGCACCCCGTACTTAAACATTTACTACCCTGTTGATAACACTTTTTGAATTACATGTATTACATTATTTCTGCAAAAGCATTCTCGTTAGGTTAAGTTGGGCAAAAGTAAACAAAGTAATGAAAACCAAATATCAATTTAACTATTTCTATTTCCTACTTTATCGTCTAGTATTCACCGCATTCATTCATAATTCAAGTCAAATCAGTGGAAACAGTAACCGGTGCAATATTCGCATTCAAGTCTTCCGTTAATTTCCAGCATATAAATATGCGCTACCTACACATAGATAAATTGCATCCGGAAACTGCAATGTAGAAAACAAGTAACATTGTGGGCACATACATACACTTGGACATTTATGATATATTCAGTATAATTGCAACGATAATGTAATATCCAACAAACCTATTTATATAACAATAAAATATTAATGGCACAAAAGCGATATTACCATGAGAACAGAAAATAATATCGTATTCTGTTGATGTGCAAGTTTATATTTGAGTGTTTTGTGAAATGATACATACATATAAATAATTCGGAAACCAACTCCCTAAGATACTGTATAGCGCCGACACGTATGTTCGGCAGTTTATTACTCGCCAGCAATAGTTGATTCGTATAAAACGGTAGTTGGGTCCGAGTATAATGTGTGCTATATGTGATTTATGATTTAATAATAATGATTACATGAATATAGATTGTCTAAATTATGATTAGCGGCGTGGATCAAATAAACCAAATTTTGTTTCATAACTTAATTATGATTGAGTGTATTTAGGTATTAAATGATTTAAAATATATCTATGATTTAAATTATTTAATAATTAATGAATTATTAGGTGTGTCAAATCAACGAATGTATAAAAAAAATAAGTATGTTACTAGTAAACTTGACGATTTTTCTTTTCAAAATAGTACCAAATGTAATGAAATAATTATGCTAAATAATATTTAAAATAAAGTATTCGTGAAAAATCCGAAATATATTAGGGAATGCGAGGCTTAAATATTGTTTAACTTTGAGGTTGTTTGAATATAGATGAATTTCCGTTATACCGTCGTAATACCAGAGGTAATCTCCAAACAAACACGTTCGTTAAAACACTGGTAATTCAAGCAACATGTAAAGTTTAACTTTCTAATACATTTTAGAATATTGCATTGCAAGTATGGTCACGGTAGGTGCGACATATGATCTGAGTAACTGACAAAAGCCCCATGAGAGAAATTAATTAAAAAGCGAATAAATTGCGAGATATTTTATGCGAAAGCTTGCTCATGAACCAAATGACTAAAGTTATTTGATAGTTGACTTGAAACATAAATGTGCAACCATCTATGATTGAAATAATTGCTATACAAATGTTTTATATACTGCATAAAATAGTTTAATGAAAATAAATAAAATGAAATATGAATACATTTACCTTGAACACACACACACACACACAAACAGACGCCATTCAAAAACTAGTCAGACTTGATTCAGGGAAGATCAAAATACATATTTCCAATAAAATTTAGACATCGAATTTTCATTACTTATAATTTCATATGAGAAAGTAAAAAAGGATTCTATTTAAAAAAAAATGTCATCTGGAATTGGACTTATTTCACAGATGGGATGATAAGAATCTTTAACCAAATACTCATTCCTTTTTTATTCAACTGTCCACCTCTACACAACAATGACGTCACTGGTCCTTTTTACGAAATATCCCCACAAGGAGTGTAGAATTACAAATTTTGTAGGAGACCAACAGTCCGCTTGGGGATAGGTTTAGGTCGATTGCTGACATAAAAATAAAATATTATTATCCAGTTCTCAAACTTTTATTACTACGAATGAAATATCTCAATTACGCTGAGTAAAATCAATGTAAAAAGCTTATGTATTATGAAATACAACAATGATTGATATAATACAAACTCAAACCCATTATTTCACAAGTTACATTGTTACCTTCAAAATTCATATTTCGTATTTATTGTATCTAGTACGATAAATTACTAAGAAAAATACACATCTGTCAGTGTGGTCAGCAGACCACATGAACATATAGTTGTACATTTTTAACGCTCATAACATTTTTGACTCCCTGGTACACTAAAAATAAGTAGAAGGTATGTAAGTTAAAAAACTGCACCACTGAACAAAAGAATGTTACCTCGTTGCATATACTTTTTAATTTTTTTTTTGTAAATTATATTTGGCTAATTTTTCACCTTTGAAAAACCGACATTTGTTATAAAACTCTAACGACGTTTCTGCCAACAAACTGAATTATTTATTTTTTCAAACTTAAAAAACAAAGCCTCAGCAAGTAAATAAAACTTTTGCATTAGTATGACAATAAATGACAATATATTTTTGCGAATATATACCATTTTTGTGGTGACCTTAATTCAGAGCCAAGATATTATATTAATCTGAATTACGATCATGAATCCATAATTAGTATAAAATGCATTTCTAGATTTAAAGATGGACATGGTCCGTAAACGTGTAGTAATTGTGTCTAGATTCATTTAATATTAAAAAAAACCTGATAGATCAGTTTAATTTACACAGCTCTAAACAATTAAATTTCATGATTAAAAAACAGTTAAGAAAATTCTAAGAAATCTAACACATATTTTGATACTACACACGAAACAGACAGGAAAGCAATTTACGTAGATTGCTCTAGCTCTATATTTTATGTAATACACTTTCATGTGATTAGTAATCTTTTAAAATAAAATAGTACTTTTGATAGTAAAATGATAAATTAGTTTTAAAATAAATTGAATAAAGTAAAAATATGTAACCTGTAATGAAAGAAATGTTTTAAAAATATTAATCATATTTCCAAGAATATTATTAATACATTTTGTATCAAACGCTCATACATATTTAGATTCACATGTCTTGAAGCAATGCAAAGCATGAGTAATCATTGTTACCTATATTCTTGATGGTTTTATGCGAGTCAGCATCAAATATGGTACTTCACGCAATTTATTTTAAATTAGTATTTGTTCTCTATATTATAAGTTATGCCATGTAGTTAATTTAAAGAAAGTGCATACGCTAAGTAATTTATAATAATGGTGTTAAAACAAAGTCTCGAAAACTAATCAGTGTCCATCTTTAGCACTAATGTACCCTGTCACTATCCCAGGTCACCTAAGTATTGGCCATGTAGAAAGTAATGATCAAAACGTTTGCGCAGTTCAAATAATAGATAAGCAATACATATTAAAATCGATAATTTACCGGTGTTTATAAAATATCGATAAATTGCGCAAATAAAATTTTGATGGTTTTAATACGACCAACATCACAATCTCGATGTAAGAGATATAGATGCGAATTCAATATCCCGATATAACCAAGAACAGATCTATTACCCCTGTATATCTTACAATTACGATTTATGGTCCATTTAATTTAAAATTACTGACAAGTTAAAAAAAAAACGAATATATAGACATATAGAAAATATGGGTAAGAAATTCGATGATGGAAAATAATTTCATAATTTTTGGAAACAAAAATTAAAATATAAAAAAAAACAGTAATGGAAAAGAGTGAACGAAGTCCAAAATAAAACATATAATGGTTGTTTAAATGGAAATGCGAGCACATATCAAAATGAACGTTCTTGTAAATGCATTTAAGTACCAAATAAAATACTGTATCAATAATGAAGTTCATTCCTTTATCCAAACCTCCTCGATTTGTCAGCTGCCAATTGAGTCGAACGCTTGACCCACGAATCAATGCGTTTATGTCGACCGCGATTTTTTACGGCTACAACCATAAAAAATAAAAAGTCTCAGTTGAGAATAGTACATTGTATATTTTGCTTTATTAGTACATATAATAGATTTAAAAAATATATATATGATCGAATAATATCATTTCCGCTCTAATTGAATCCGTAAGTTCCAATAGATTGACTCATGTTTCAAATTATGCTAATTTTATGGAAACTGTACATTATATATATTTAAAGTGTATGTTTAAGTATCTCTAATAAATCGCATAAATATTAATATAATACACGTAAAAACAATCAATATATGTATAATAGTTGTTAAGTTAAAATATATGTATGTGAACCGAATACAATCTATGTTAATATAAGCAAATTATATGAAATTCTTAATGTAAAAAACTTTTCAATTAGGCATATATGCCTGTTTAGTTTCCAAATAAATAATATAATTCATTTATATAAATATAAATATCTCTGATCGAAATTTGACCTAAAAATGTATGACTACAAAGAAAACATTCTGGTATTCCAAGAGCAGAAGAAATGTTTAAAACTGGTGTAATCTTTCAATAAAAGACGTTGTGCCAATATGAGGGAAAATAGCACACGTCGCTTGCAGTATTTTTTAAAAATGAATGTAAAACACATCCCAGTTGTGCAATATAGTGATGGCGGTAAGCCGGGGTATGCCCTGGGGACGTCACGGTTTCAGTCCCCGTTGGACTCTTGCTACGAAACTCCACTAGAATTTCAGGTACGCGAAACAACGCACACACATCGCATGAATACACCGACTAGGTATACCCACTATATATCTTAAAGCACAGGCAAAAGCAACCAAGGGCACATATCACAAATGGTGTGCGTGCAAATGTTTGGCGAAGCTACGCACCGGGTCGCACCGCCACCGGCCGCACCGCGGTGTCTAAAATGTAACGCCTGTGGCACTAAATAAAACAAATTCAATGGAACATCATCTTTTTTCTTTCTACGTTTTTTGATTTACCCAGATGCAGAATGAAATCGGTTGTCGCAAAATTGTAATCTGTTTTTCGATTATCTGTTTGTATATAGTATAGTGCTTTTCACATCTGATGCTCACCACTCTTTCTTTGCCAGTTCTTCAACCACATCCCACTTATATAGTCTCAGGTTATTTATCTTTTAAAAGTTTTTCGTTTTTTAAGATGAAGATGGATCACAGAGGTAAAATAACTTGTCATGTTTATGGAACAACAAAATCATATTTTATCTTTAATATACTTGCGGATTTGTTTTTGGATAACCTGTTCAGGTTTAGAATAAAAAAAAACTCAATTGATTAGTAGATATAATTTCTACTGAACTTATTTTATAAATATAGAAACGTGAATTTCTTAATCCAACAATGTTTAAATAATTCGAAACAACTAAGAAACTAATAATCAAATACTACTGAATTTTTAATAAAAGTTTATGTGTGCAATAACATATTATCATTTTTTTTTTCTAATAATGAGGATGCAAACAAATTTTTCCAAGACATTACGTATAAAATAATAATATTCCATTACAAGTTATAAAAAAATCCTTGTCGGGTATTTCCACTCTTCCTATCATTAGCCATTCATTCAATTCATCTTAATATACTGCACGCCCTTCATTTATATTCAACAAATATTTAAAATATTCATTTAGTCTAGAAGTGGCCTAATATTCTCGCAAAATTTTATAAATAATTATCGATAAGCACGATCAGGTATTTCGTACAATATGACAAAGTAGAGCTTATAATAGAGTAATATAAAACGAGTTTTTAAAAAGCAGAATTTGAATGCGAGGAGTTAAATATCGAGCATCTGTTTTCATGGCGATGAAGTTTTCTTTTAAGTGGTTTTAAGTTTGAAGCTTATTTAAAATTTGAACTTTTTATTTAAAATTCATTTAAAATACACAAAACGTAAATCAGATTATGGTGCCAAGTTCTTTGAAACTCGTTAAGTTGGTGCAGTAGAAAGTGCATGTTAACTAATAAAATTAAAACTCAACGAACATAAATATTATATGAAACGAAAATTATTCGGTAATTGAGAACTAGTTATTCTCGAATGATACATTTATAGTTTCGTGTGAGTAAAATTAAAATCATCATTACTGTAATACACAACTGTGAGAAGCTACGTTATAAAAATAAACACATGGAATTGAGTTTTTATGTATTTGTTTGAAAAACTTAGTGCTTTTATAGAAAAAAATACGTTACGGCTGCCGTAACAGAAACCCAGGCATGGCGTCTGTCAGTATTCAACTTAACAAATCTTTTTTTATATCAGAGAGTATTTTTTTTGTGTCGTGAATTCAAGGAGTGCACTTAGAAGGCTGTGTCAATGGCTCCCGATTTATTTAATCTCTCGAAATATTAGTTCACTTTTTTATAAAAACTTTTCTGAAACCGAAGACTTGCTCTTAAAAAAGCAAATACATTATAACTAATCACTACCCATATAGATTATTTTATACACTAACATCATTTTAGCAAACAAACATTTATTATTTTCAGACATTGTTATTGACAAAAGCTTGAATAAATACTAGATCAACTTTTGCCAACGCCCAAATTGTATCAGAATCTAATTTAGACTTAATTGGAATTTATGTTGTTGCCGATTAAGTAATTGTTCGATATTAATAGTCTAATTAATCTCACAATTGACTAGCTTAAATATTGAATCATTATGAACTTGAAATTATCGATAAAATTCGTGTAATATACGACAAATAATTATATGTCTTTTTCTTAAAGTACTTGCTTATGAATTTATTCATTTTAAATTCTGCTAATGACATAAATTATACAAATATTGTAAAATCCAGATCTAAACAAGGAAAAATCTAGTATATAAATTTTAATGTTTGCATTGTAATAGCTTACTTTTTAATTTCTATAAATATTCATGTCTATAAATCAAAACATTGCATCACGCCATAGTGCAACTGAATGGTATATATATTCTAGATCACAAAATACAATCGATAAATATGTTGGTGCATTGAGACAGAGAATAGATAAAATCAAAATCGAAAATAAGTGCAACGCTTCTAGATTTGGCAGCAGTGAAAAATAAGACCAGTTTGAGTATCTGAGTGCTGGCACTTATATACATTCCTGCATAATAATTGCATATGTTCCAGAAAGCCAATAATGACATTAGCTTTTATTTAAAAAAAAGACGATTTTCCGACATAATTACCTCAAAACTTTAATGCCTCAATTATTTATTCACTTTTCTTATTGTCGTGAAATATGAATTATTCAGAATTTATAGTTAAAATCTCGAAACACGTATTCGTTTATAAGATTGTAAACAAATTTATAATTTAGTATTCATTACATTTTAGGAATATAATTTGCGTTTTTATGATTAATTTTTTTTTTTTTTTCCAAGAAAATTGTGTCGAAATATATACTATTTTATTTAGCAATGCCAATTTTTGTGATCTTAACCTGTTGAATCTGAGAAATATGATATTATTCTCAAATAAATCAAAATCAATCTTCTGTGCACGTGATATTTCTCTATTTCAATTAAACAATAATTGTATATATAATACTTTATACATAGAGATTATAAATATGTATCAAATTATATTGTAGTATTAATTTATGTATGTTTGAGAGCTTTTTACAATATTGTTCGAGCGATTTGTTGTGAATAAATGATATGCAACATACCCTAAGCGATATCTACTTCGGATATCTCTGCTCTGAAAATTAATAGAAGCAACGGTGGTTGATGATACCCTGTTCTACCGTACGAGATAATTGTACACGGACATGCAGTGTTTCGCAGTCCCACATCAACATCACATTCGTTTCTCGACTAAATATAGCGAGGGACTTAAAATGAAATATAATTTAAATAGAAACTTGTTCCCTAATGAAATAAACAAGGTCTTGCGTCAAAGAGAATAGCGTCCAGGGTGTTTCAATAACGGTTTGTAATTAAAAAAAATCTTCCATTATACGGGTGCATAATAATTCGCACCGAAAATAATTTCATTTTCGCGATGGCATAAGAAAGTTTGGTCGCGTCGGAATTCACGTTCTTTTCTTGTTAATTTCATGCCCGAGCGCTGGTCGTACCGTTACCGTCGACCGAGACGTTGGGTAGAGCGGTCTCTTTTATAATAATATACTATGTTTGGTCATTACACTTGCATGAAATACCAATTTCAGTTGTCGCGTACAACCTACCGTAACACTATGATGTAATATCAAATTATTAACCACCCCAGCGGCACCAAGTATATTATAACTTAAAAACAAACATATCACATATAGCGACGCAATGCACCATGGTTTTCTCAACCTTACTATAAATTATAAATATAAAATAAGTTTTGGCACAGCAAATAACGTAAGTTTTCAATTGTTCAAATTCCATGGAACAGAAAATACAGCTACGTTGACTATATCGAACGCGATCTTATATTTTAATTTACGCGTCATATACAGTAAAAAAAATTCACAAATATTCCCATCATGCAAAAGCTAAACAACTCTATTTTTATATAAGAAATAGGAAAATATGTTCATGTTACATACACACCAATTAAATCGGTGAAGTAACATGAATATGATTGAAAATCAATGGAGCTAGTAAAATAATGGAGTGATTCTTCACATAAAAACTCTATTTTACATAAATATTTATTTTTGCAATATTGATAGTTAATATGTAAAATCTGCCGTATTATAATAAAATTATTACATTATAAATATAATGTAATAATTTTTTCACTTAAAATTTATTTTATCAGTCTTTTATATTGAGTTTTCGAATTAAAAGCTAGAAACAAAAAATAAAATTACACCACTATAAATAAAATGATTTTTAAAAAATGTAATATTACAGAAACCACCGAATTGATATATACGTATACATAATTTTAAAACAATTCTAATACGCTGACATATTTCCACATTTGCCATTATAGCTATAAAAAGTTCATGCTAACCAGATTACAGAGTAGAATGAATATAAGAGTTATACAGCAACGAATATACAAAACATATAAAAAGCATTGGACGCGAACTCATGACTATTTCAACAGCAAATGAAAATCATATAAACGAAATATAAGATTTAACTGTGTTAATAACGTGTACATACATAATGCACATCTGTTTAAAAAATTATCTATAATTGGTTCGACGTAACATCAACATTCTTCGTATATCACTAAAGAGCGGATATAATGCTCCACCTGTGTCCTGAGTGCTGCGGCACAGGAGGAAGCAAACACAGTATGTATGTATACCATTTACTTTCTGTGTTTGCTACGTTCTAATTATACCTAGTTTTTTACTTATTTATAGCAAGATCTAAAACATAATCAAAGTTAATGGTTTTTAGTTACGAGTATCGAATCAAATTATAGTAATACAACCATACGTTCGGGATTAGGTTTGCGGTAATGTAGCACACGAAACCATGTTCCTAAACTATAGATATTCTTGATTATGATCGTTACTAGTGGTTTTTTAGAATAAACTATTGATAATAAACGGTTATGAATATGAACATGCACAATATCAAATACTCCGTGTTGCAATCTTATATCTTAACACGTTTTGTCAAGAATGTTTGAACTGTCGCAAACGATTAATATTTCTTTTAGAGGAATGAAGACTTCCAAGAAACCTTAGATTATACCAATATTTTGATGAACTGTGATCTTATAGTATTTTTGCACTGATTATTTGAATAATTTAAAACGCAGGTGTATCTTGTGCGAAAGAACAATAAATTGCAGTTTTGAATCACCTTTGTCGGTATAGAGACGCATATCTCCAGAGCGTATTTACCGAACTTTCTCGTTTCTTCAGTAAACTATTAAAGTCTGTTCGTTCTGCACTAACTTGTTCGGTTTTAAATACAAACGGATTTAAAACTAACTTTAGTTACTCATCATAATTAAATTATTTGGACACTAATATTTTATAGATTTTTGATTAAAAAATATTGATACTTGAAGCTGTTTCGCACCAAATGTGTAAGAGATACGCACAGATAGAACTAGATGTTAGTCTATTACTAGTATGCGATGATTAGGATAATGATAACTTTTGGAACCCAAAAGTACTTTTTAGACTTTGTTAAATATATAAGATAAACGATTTTATTAGACCTTTTCTTGGATAAATAAACATTGTAGTTTTACATTGTGAATTTGATACATTAATTGTAAAATAAGTATATAAACATATTTATATTAGTTAGAAATTCAATTCACTGTTTTGATGGGATTAGGCGTGATCATATGTTTGTATGTATGAAAATCACGCAATGGTATTTTCAAAATAAAAGTTTAAATTACTGTATCGTATTTTTAGCATCGTTAATTATAAGATTACTAATCTGCAATTTTTTAATGGATACTGCTTTCTAAACTAGTCAATTACTTATATCGACATTTAATAGTATATTATAATATTAATTAATTAATATTGTGGTTTATGTTTATGTTGTTCAATTATTTTTTAATTAATATGTCTACGTAAACCAAATGATAATAAAAGAAAATAGTAGAAATAAAATGCGTACACTTGTGATATCCATTTTATCACGCGCACATACGAGAAATAAATGTGTGCTAAACAGATGAAACGAACGTTTAAAACGTGCGACCAACTTTTAGAAAAGTTTGCGCTACTAATGCAGACGCGCGAGGAAGGAGACACACAGCAGTCATCACCGCAAGGATGTAACCAGAATTTTATCACAAAAATGATGAAAGGATGCTGATGACAATGCTATTGAACACTTAATTAGCCAGTCACTTACCACAAAGCAGGAGAAAGGTTAACAACAGCACGTTTGATGGGGACATTGAGCGGCAGTTTTAACACTGCTAAAGATCCTGATAAACTGGCACTGAAAGCTGTTTAAAGTCAATGTTTATTTTAGGACACAACACGCAAAGTAACACGGCATCGAGAGTCTGTCACTACGAACCGGTTGGGCACGATGCCACCGTGAACTTATCCCGCGATACATAACAGTCTCCGGCGCGCGGAACGGACAAGCACACACCGTCACAGGGAACACGGGTAGCGCGACTACGAGCAGCGGCGTCGGCTCCGGCAACGACGACGACGGACTAACAGCGCGCGGTACGTCGTGGCGCGCGTGCGACGGTCCTCCGGACATTTGTAAAGGTGTGTACAGCGATACTTGTATCTATGTATCTAATGCGTGCCTGTGTGTATGCATGTAAGTGTGTGCGCACGCTCTCGTATACGCAAATATATATTAGTTAGTATATATATGATAGTATGCGTGCGTGGATGTTTATCTGTATACCTATATGTAGTGTGGAGTACATCATGACTGTGACATTAAAATGGTAGTGGTACGAGGTTCCCATGTCATTTGCCGTATTGTAGTGGTGGCCAAACCTTTCAGTATAGCAAAAAAAAGGTGTAATTTTCAGGCAGTTTTTTGACGAGCAATCTATTCACACATGGATAAAACCGAGGATTTATTCACTTAATATTAGTAAAATACGGTTTTTGGACGTTTTATCAAATGACAAGAAAAATTATTTAAAATGTATTATGACTATCCAGATAATATCCTAATCTACAAATAAATCACAAATTCATCTAAAAAATAGTAACACACATTATATTCGCGCATGGTTTCATGTTTATAAAAAAATATATATATCCCTTCAATATCTCGAAACAGTCAGTTATCCATTTCCATTAAATTTCATTTTTCGTTTCTCAACTACTATAAGCTTACAATGAATAATTGAAAATTGCATTAATTAGACTTCTAAAACAATACGTTTTTGTGTTACAAATAATATAGAATATTGAATGAGGGAAATGGTTGCAAACAACTTGCAATTAAGACAATATTGAGTATCTATTTTATTTCTTAGATACCATTAACCATGATGTAATAAATATACAGTTTTTATATAAAATTACATTCTAATAAAACTATAAAGAATTTGGCAATCACTGCTTTATGGGTACAGTTAGTTTTGTACAAAGAAAAATAATACATCTTGAAATATTCCTGCTGGCAAACTGCAATTTCTCGCACAAGTTTACATAATTTTTCTAAAACTTTCTAAGTGTTTAGTCATCATTTTGAAAAATTGCAACTGATCCAAAATTTATAGTTTCTTTTAAGTTTTCTAATAGATAGAAATATTGAATACAAAAAAGATGTTACATGTGCTCACAGTACCTCAGACAGTAATACGATATTGTATATTTACATTTAATTAGCATTGTTTTCACGTCACGGAGGACCTCCAGTTGACAGCATTGTGTTAATGTGCATTAGGCAATTTACATATCATGCATCTCAATTACTTTCGAAATACATAAAAAAGCTGCTCTTACTCTGTTATAAATGAAAATATTTGTAATTTCAAAAAAAAAAGTATAATATTCTCAATGTTCCAAAACAACTTTTGGCACGTTTCAAATTAACAAAAAACTATATATACACTTCCAAAACCATATTTTAACACTTAAGGTACATATTCAAATCAAAATTATAACTATATCTAATGAACTTAAAATTCGTAAAGATTTATAATGTAACGCAAGATGAATATGGCAGAAGAAACAATAATAATAATATAAATCGATTAGTGTATAGGGAATGAATTTTTCTCGTTGAAGGTTCTTGTCCTTGAAACAGTGAAATGATTTTTAAATATTAGTTTATTCCTCAAGATATCCATTTAAAAGCATATTAGAATTGTCGTGAACTTATGAAAGTTGTTTGAGTGCATGTTACCATAGATATAAAGTCTGTAAATTCGTTACTAATATGAATAAAGCGCGTTGTTATGCGACACTACCATGCTATGAAAGCGGGCATACCGCAACACGCGGTATCTTTACCACAATGAATAGATCGGATGAAATTCTGTTGTATGGGTAGCAATATTTCAGTCGCGGTTAAATACGACTTGTCTTCTTATTTAATTATGGAAGGAAAAAATATCAGATCCTAATACATATAATAATTTATTATTTAAAATATGCGAACAATAATAAATAAATTTAATAATAATTTGTATCTACTTATTTGTTTCCAACAAAACAACGATCTAGCATTTGAAATTTTGTGAGCAAGCAACGTAGAAAAGTGTGTATGAAGAATTTGTTGAATTTGAATGATTAAAAAGAAGTTTGCAAGAATGGCGAAAGATTGTCAAGATGTGAATGAATGTAAGAGGTTTTTTGCCACTATATTTCATGGGAATAGGCGTAAAGTAAATATAAGTTTAATATTACTGAATTAATTGTGCGTGCCTTTATCTGTAAATGTGTATTTTAACCAATGCGTTCTGGTAAATGCGACACAGGATATTTTGATAGCCACTACAAAGGAATTTGTGATCTAACAAAAACCAATTTAACTAATTAAATCTAATTTATAGCTTTGATCAAACAACAATAGTACATGATTCGTAATTCAAGCCGATTCTTTACTTAACGGAAAAAAAATATTTATTATTTGTACTCGTAATAAGAATATTGAGATTGTTCAACAAAACCACTACTACTAAGAAAATGATAAATAACTTTTCCTATATTTTCAATTACGTATCAAAATTAAACAATCACACAAACTTGCGCATTCATTATCACTGCAGAAGCCTTTTTGTTCGCACTCGACTGCTATAATATTCAATTTGAAAACTATAAATCTACGAATGCTCGTGAACGAGTGACAACGACTTGTGGGTAACTAATACAATTCCGCTGGAATCTGATTTATGCATAGCGAGTTCTATGTGGTCGGGGTGTCTTTTGTAGTGTGGAGGAAGAGAAGAGTGTGCTATACACTTTACCTGATAAACTCACGCATATAAACCAGCCGCAATCAGTTATGCATGACAGAAGAATCAAGGAACAAGCTAACCAACCACAGCCCAATGATCAACTTGTCTCGGCTCAATTCTCTCCATTCACTTCCTTTTGCCACGACAATACGACACTGTGTGCCAAGAATTGCGCCGATGATGATTTCAATAAACGTGAACTCGGTGGATGTTCGTTATTTTACATAATAAAACAAAGAACACAATTCTAGCACAATGTCGCCTGTATGACTTGGAATACAATGAATAGGCGAGTAGTTCTCTGATTAGTTGACTTGGGCCAGATTTCACCAATACCATTTGGAGATGTTAAAACAAACACAATAACGAAACTCTCCGATAAAAACTGCGCAAACTAATTTGTAAGAAATTGTTGGGTGAAGTTTAAATTGTGAGTAAATGATCAATTCATAGATATGAAAGGCATTTTACAACAAGAAATTTGATCATTTGGAAATTGTAGAAAAAACTAATAGCTCAGCCCGCAAGTTACCGACATTTTCATAAAATTAAATAATAAAATAATATCAAAGAAAACAGAAATCAATCTTCAGTTAAACCGGTCACCAAATGAAACACGTTATAAACATATATAACTAAAAGTTTTAATGAATATATTCAGCTTTGGGGCATAAGAATTAAAATAAACAAATAACAAAATATATTCTCTGGTTTAGACATTTAGATTTAAAGTTCATTCAATTTTTAAATATAAAAGTATATTCTGTTACAAGCACTGGCATGTCTTGACACCAGCATTTCATCCGCTAAGCTATGTTTTACTATATTTTTGGAAGATGTGTCATATTTAGATTTAAAAATTTGCTTATCTACAACAACTATATTAAAACACCCTACGTTAAGTTCGTAAACTCTTTGATCCTCGGACACCATTTCAACCCCTAAGCTACGTTTTAATGAACAAATTAAAAAAATCCAGAGCGTATGTGTGTAATTATAACACAAAATAGCAAATTTACATTTTAAAACGTAAACATTTTTTACGTCTATCAACACATGCATGATTTGAGTTATGTGTAAGCTAACTACATCAGATTTGTTTCATTTAAAATAAAATTATAATTTTTCATTTATAGATTTTAACCAATATATAAATTTTATTATATTAAATACAATCAGACATCTTATTTGATAATGATAAAACATTTTTAAATTGTTATTGGTTGTCAAAGTTATGGATATGTGCCAGTTTTCGTTTCTAATTGAAGCGAACGCAATCAAGGAACGACCTCAAAATCAATAACACAAAAAGCACACGTTACGCAAATTAGCTGGTACTGCAATACATATTCATTATTGTCACAAGAAATCTCATGCCACGCCGAGCAAACATAGCACATGCGGTCTCACACTGTTTAGATTCACGCGGAAGTTGTAGAGTATGGAGTTGTTGCGTGGAGTGGTGTGGTGCGAGTGCTGAGTAGAGAATGTACACGAACGAGTGCAAACCCTGGCAATAGGTGAGCAAATGAAAGAGGTGGAGCAGCAACAGTAACAGCAGGGAGGCTTGTTGGAACACGATGTCGACAGCAAGAAACAAGATGAGAGTAAACCACGCAATCGATGATATAGTGCCGTATCCAGCAGCCGGCCAACTGGATAAGTTGTGAGTGTGCACGTATATCACCCAAACTGTTACATGTTAGTACACACCATACGCGGAAGTTTGCTTTGTTGTATATGTGTGTGTGTGTGTGAGTATGTGATGAAAGAGAACGTATACTAACCGGAAAAGCGGAAAAGGAAACACAATTACTGAGTATTATATACATACCTATACACCACTGTTCGTCATAGGAAAATGACTCGGGCTTGACGTAAAGCCATCCATTTGCTTTTGTCGACACTACCAACAGTCGAGAAATAAAAATTGGCCAGATTATTAAAATATAATGACGTTGAGAACGAATACGGACAGCGAACAGCACGTTAGGATAGCGTGCAGACGATGACGTCACCAACGTTAACGGTATCAGGGTACCGCAATAGTAGCGTAGACCACGCGCTAACAACGTGATACGTGTGAGCATGGGAACATCCCGAAACAGCATGAATCGACCAAGCCAATGCGGATGGGACCAAATGAAATATATGTATGTATGTATGTACATCATAGGTATGTATGCATGTACGTACATACCCCGGCAATCGTTTCGTATTATATACATATATTCATATTGAAGTGGATGTGTATGCAAACACGATATTTCACGTACGAGCAAAACGTGCTCACGCCTGTTGTTTAGGCGCACGAGGGCATACGATAACAAAGCTCTTACACGTTGAGTTGACTAGTCACGTATGAAAACCCAAATAAGCAAGTGCAGACGGTTCTGGAAATCGAGGGAATTGATACGCCGTAATAGCATGTGTACCACATCGGAATAACACATCAGCGCTGCTCTAGAGATGGAATGCGACAACGTCAAGCGAGTGGAGATGCGACGTGGTATGTTCCGATGAGGATCTCGACGCGGTTTCTCGGGCGTGTCGTTAAGTAACTGACCATCAGTCCTCCTTCTCGTGTGTACATATGCGACTGCCTACCGCAATCACAGGTAGCGACGCTCAGAATAGATGCGGCACGTGCGAAGATAACCGCAATATTAATATCGACCGTAACGTAGTTGGCAAACCATATACATAACTCGCTCTTGCATGTTACAAAACCAGATCATAATCGTGT
This sequence comes from Nebria salina, assembly GCA_944039245.1. Classification (NCBI taxonomy): domain Eukaryota; kingdom Metazoa; phylum Arthropoda; class Insecta; order Coleoptera; family Carabidae; genus Nebria; species Nebria salina. The sequence goes on along the minus strand of OX063288.1, from coordinate 4,394,564 downwards.
AAGGCTAAAATAAGATGATACACCAAAAAAAAAAAAGTTCGATCTCGACAGCATCAGACGCTTTTCGTTTATTTTGCTATACATCGATCAAATTACAAAAAGAAAAAAATATAAATATACACACACATATAGTAGTGTTTAGCAAACTCTCGGTTATAACGAACCTTTCAGGAAAACACAAATGATACCCTACATGTGCAATGATAATTTTTTCCCTTTAATACTTTTATCTGTACAAGTTACGCATTTTTCAAAGAACAAATTTAATCTATGTATCAACATAATACATATGTATGATCAATGTATCGTATTTTTTCTCCTTTCTTAATAAAAAATAATAATAAAATAGAACTCGCGCCTTGTCTTTTATTGCGAACCTAGGATATAGCGAAGCGTGTTGAATTCAAAATAGGCGTTCGTTATACCCGGACCTCACTGTGTATATGTATTTTTAATTGATTGTGTGGTTGGCACTTGGTGAAATATATTTAAATGTTTTAAATTAAATAACACTTGGATTACCAGGTGTTTTCACGAATTATTACTTTATTATTAATCTTCAGGTATCACAGTGGCTATGATTAATTTTAAAAAAAATGTTTATATATATATATATATATATATTAATTTTCATATAAAACGTACATATGTAGGAATAATCCGGGAATGATAATAAATTGTGCATGGTTAGCTAGTTTGAAACTGTGGCGCATGAATAAATATAATGCATGACCCAGACTATGTATTTTTTATTTAATCATGTTTTGTTTAAAGCACTTATATTGTTCACGTAAATGTACCTGCATATGCTTTTGTTCCAAGCAACTATACATGAATACAAATTCTGAAGTTCGGTTATGTATTGTGGTGTGGTCTACAATTTGTGGGTTGTAGTCATATTTTCCACTTTCCCTAGTTAACTGTATTATCAAACATGTTCTCGTAGTTTCGCAGTGAGAAACAAACCAGTAGTGGTGAACATTAACAAAAGTTCATTTGACTGCGCAGTGCTGTTGCTGGTCGGCAGTTAGCATAATGTTCGTTTTAGTATAAAACCGAAAATAAGAAGATCCAAACAAGTATTTGTCATGGTATCTGCCTATCGCATCACCGTCTAACATATCTACACTAAAGTGTCTCTTTGCCTAACCAACTTGACAGTCTGAATCGTCCCAGTGACTGATAGCCTGAAAGTTTGCTGCATTGCGGAATACTCAGCTGCTAATTAGCTCTGGTTGACGCGGTAAGTTCACCTGTGAAAAGAGCAGCTAGACATTTATAAAAGTCTGTCCCGTGCTCAAAACTTCTCGCGACAGGCGACACAATACACGAAACCAAACAGCTAAACCACACGCTTCTCCTCTTCCGCAAACTTATTCAGCTCAACAACAATCTGGTACGCCATACGCCCCAATTAAGTCGTCACATTCTCGCATTACTATATGCTTACGGCGAAATAAAACTTTTCAAATAAATGATCTAATACTCTGGTAAATGCTGGCCAACGACCTCTGCATACAAACTTATATAAGATTGTAACTTCAGTAAATACGAATCATTTTTCGTACGACTGAAAAGGCATAATGTTTATGAGGAACTTAAAAATACATATTTTGTCAAAAGTCAACATTTATGTTTTGTTATCTTTGTGTGCTTAATGCAAGGTTTTCTATTCAAAATGAAATTAAATTTTAAAAAAAGTCTGCTACTTTTCAATTTTAGGGAACATTACAAAGAATATTATACATGCTGAATGAGCCATGACCTATGTTCATATCTAAAACAAAAGATGGTATTTAAGTTTCGTAAAATCTATATACATTTCGAATGTTTATATTTTTGAAACCTCCAGTCATAAATTGGAGGTTTCAAAAATAAAAACATTCGAAAGAAACTATTTCATCAATAAATTGCCTTTATTGAAAAAATATATTTGAATAAATATTTATGGAATTTTTTTTTAATGTATTAATAAAAACAACCCTTTTTTAAACATATTTTCTATTGATTATTTGAGTTTAGTCAACAATCCGATAATAAATTAAACGTGATGTACTACTTTCGTATTTTGCTCTCATTCATTTGTTTTGAAAACTAAATCCTCTTGTATATTAGTTTCAATAATCTCACTTTAAAGTTGAAGACATTTTGTAACTTTCTATGTCGGAAAGAATAATTGGAGACTAAGAAAAATGACTACACAAAAGATAATAACATCTTAAATAATAGATTTTTACTTTCGTGTAAGGTAGGGTAACGTAATACAAAAGTTTCATATAGTAGCCTTAAAATGAAAATAAATTGTGGTTTACGTTCTGAAGGTCACTGAGTTTTTAACAAAATAAACCAATAGACACTAAGCGAAATTTAAAATTAAGAACCATCTTAACAAGACTCATTTATTTTAAGAGAGTGTTGTGTTTGTATCAGGTTAGGCTTTCTTATAGGCGATACTTAAAAGTAATAGCTTCCTTATTGCAATGGAATTGTAATAGTTTTTATAGCTAGCTGCTATTTAAAGTAGACATTCTCCTTGTTTGATCGTAACAGACACAATTCCAAGACATAACGCAGTTACATTGGCAAGCTTTTCTATATTTCGCAAAGATTTGGAAGTTTCAAACCAGGGCAACAGTCGTAACTGCTATACTGAGTGAAAAATAATTTTTTCTCTTCTCCGGAAATCGTTTTGAATTGCAATTGCAAGAGTTTCAATTTGTGTTAGATTGGACAACGTTACATACAGAACATTGAACTATCTCAGTTTTCAGAATCTTTATTACTTCTTCGTGCAAAAACCTTTAATATTCTTCCAAGTATAAGCTCAAATTGTATCAATTTATCGTTTTAAATGGTATCAAGTTAACAATAAAGTTTATTATACAATTTGTTTGTTGAAAATTGTTAGAAATTAATATTAATATTAATTTAAATTATTTGTAACTACCACATCAAATACATGGGAAATGTTAAACTTTACAAACTTTAAATTATATAGATTCAAAACAGTGTATATGTGTTTATATAAAGGATGAATTTTGGAGTCAGTTACAACAAACTTTACTTTTGTTGTAGAATATTGAACAACAAATGTTGAAATACATGATTCTAAATGGATTATTTACAGCTAAACTGTATATCGCTAAAAAAAAGTGTTATCGTTTGTACGCAAGCACGAAAACAGAACAACGATAATTCAGACGCTTCCTGGCAAACGTGAAAAACCTAAAATCCATATTTTTTTATCAAATGCGTCATTTGTTTCCAAATATTTATTTTATTTTGTTTGCTTTAGAAATAAGCTCATATTATTAAATGCCAAATAATATTTCATATAACAATGAAAATAACTTATTAATATTAAACAAAGTTATTGCTAGTTAACCTTGTTTTAAATTATATTACCCATTTTGTATATTTACAGCTTAAACCTATTTTCTCCAACGTGCAAATATGTAATAATATTTAGAAGTATAAAATCGAAAAGAGTCAGCACAGGTTGAGTACACATATTATACATTGGTAAAAATCAGTTTAATGTCTTCGGAGGAACAGAGATAACAAATTTGGTTTAAGAAGCAAATAACCAAGGTATACATAAAGTATGGTGTTAAACCTAAAAAAAAATCTATTCAAAACATGTTAGACACACAACCAATCACTAAAGCTCTTTGAACTTTACATCAAGGCGAGCTAAAAATATACTTAGAAGCATTTTCCTAATATTTTAAAAATGTTATTTAACTAAAACTCTTACGCACAAAGCAATGTGTGAATTCTTATTTATGTTTAATTAATACATATTAACATTCATTTTAGAGTACTTTCAGTTCAGTAAAACATTTTATCAAAAATAAAGTGGGTATATTTTGTGTTTCACTGTATTAGAAACCAGCGAAAAAATTATCCAGTGTTGTCAGAAACACAAAGGATTGTGAAAATGTCTAATTAAAAGAAAATATCAAAATTTAAATTAATTATTAATATGTTTATAACACTAGTATCAATGAAATTAAGAAAGACTCTAAATAAATATTTAATCAAATTTAATAAAATTATAAATTGAAATATATGAATTTTCCATATGATTTAAATTTACTATATTATAATAGTAGAAAGTAGGTGCAAAATAATGTCTAAACCTACGCGGCTCTATATCATATATTATTTATATAAGCGAATTCTAGCTCGATCATAATTAAATTTTGCTTCTCCCATTAATTACAACAGTGAGTTTACTTTTATGCCGCTTCGAAAATAGAGCAAAATATAAAACGCATATGTCAATATCAGCATTAAAGTAAAAAGATTAGAAGTTAGTATCAACCAATTTATAGGCATATAATATTAACTTTTGAATATAAAATTTAAAAAAAAGTATATTTCACTTACCAAAATTCACGTATGTTGACGCTCTCACAAAAAACTCCATTACATATTCTGTCGACACATCGGAATAGGATCTCCATTTTTATCGCGAGTCACTGCGAATACATTGTTCGTTGTATTTGTTGCACAAACATCAAGTGCGGCACCGAACAAAAACGAACACTAAAAATAGTGAAGTTTTTATTAATTAAGAATAAAAGTGTACTATACTGTTCATTGTTAATTATTAAAATTAATACCACGTGTTGACAATAATTATGAACGATTTATGAAGCACTAGAGACACGAAAGGCCATCACGCTACGCTGGCCCACAAATAACTAATAAAATGATGTATGTATATACATATCTATATATAAATATATACGTAGCTGAACAAGTTTGAAAATTATTTCATAGTCCGATCCACAAGTCAATATTCGAACATGTCAAATCTCGTGTCACATTCTAGCCCCTCCAGCATTACTGCAGCAGAATAATACAATGTATAAATAAATTTTAAATTTTTTGCGTTTTCTGTATGCTAATAAAATATACATACCTTATAATGCAAAATTGTCTATTATTATAAATTACCTAGCAACTAAATTATATTAATTGCAGTTTTCGATATTAAGTACGTCATTTAAATAATAACCTAATGGCATAATAAAAGAATCTCATCTCATATCGATAATTCTTCACGAAAACACACACACACACACACACATTTAACGCTAATGACTTTTAAAATAATACTCCACTTGATGATGAATTTTATAAAACAAAATAAGTACTTACCTCAAAGGAAAATTTATTAATGAAATTATTAAGGTTTTTGTTTATATACCCTAATCTGAATTAATAATTTTATACATAAATAATTGTTCTTTATTTTTAAAATTAATAAACCATGCTAATTATTCATTCTGCACACATTATGTATTCAAAATTCAATTAACATATTTCATTATTAATAAATGACAGAGAAATAAATACAATAATAATATTTCAATAAATTATAAAGTATCGGTAAATTACAATTTCTCATAGCTAATTAAAAATCAATTAATGAATTATTCAAAAGTATAATATCAAATTTATTTATACAAAGAGGATAATTATTCATTTTATTTGTGTTTAAGTGAAGTTAAATATAAACATTTTATGTCAGAGATAAAAAAAAAAAACTTTACACTTTTGAAATATATTTAAGTGAACAATTTTATATTTATTAACAATTTTGAATTCACTTTGAGAAAGTAATTCTAAATAATTTAAACCACGAATACTAAAGGTTGATATATTGCTGGTAACAAAAAAAAACAAATATAATATGTTCTAATATCCCATATTAGTATATGTCCTGTATCAGTCATATAAATATTGAGTCGTATTTATCTACATATGCATACACAACATTTACCAATGGTGGCAGCATATTCGCTATGACACATGATTTTGATTTAGTATTATTAAATTATAAACTATAATAACAAAAATATCAACAGAGTACCAACAAAGGTGTCGCCTATTTTTGCAATTTATCTGCTTAAAACATAAATAAAATTATCATGTTCAAAGTGAACAGATTTCGTAACTTTCAGGACTAATTATGAGCGAAAAAGAAAATTCTTAAACTCCTAGACAGCCATGTAGTTATTTGATTCCAAACCATCTGGTACGTAGTTATTTATTAGGAAGTAGATACTTCTATCTATTTTTATAAACGTTTTTGTTTTAAGACGTAATACTTAGAACCGATTGTACCCTGGTATTATATCGTGTTTTAGAAAATAAATCAAAGGCCTCAATATCAATTTCGTGACAGGTTTATTTTAGGAAAAAAAAATAGTAGGTACCAAACTAATTAGCAAAATTAATAAAATTGCTGTTACGAATTTAAAGAGTTCCCATTATGAGGTCGTAGTATCTATGGAATACATTACCATAATTAAATTTAGCTCGCAAATTTTTACGAACACAAACCACGAATTTTTTTTACCGTTTTTTAATGAATTGTGAGTGCACAAGTTACAAAATTGCTGTGCATAAACAAGCATTTCTGAAACTAATATCGTATGCTACAGTTCAAATATTTTGGATTATAATGTTTTATTTGTTTGGAATTTTGAAATTATTATTATATGTCAACAAAACATGAACAAACATTTATTATTGTCGATCAATTATTATATAATCTACAATAGAGACCAATACAAACTTTAGGAAATAGTATTCAGATTATTATGTTTATTGTTTTACAGGCTTTATATATTTTTTATAATATATGACTCCATATTAAAATAGTCGATAAAATACAAATGTTTCCTGGAATTGCGGTACTCTGAAATCGTATAATTTTTATTTAACAATTAAATTTTAAATAGTTATAATTTTGTATGCAAATACCAATAGCTTGTTTCCTTCCAAATGTTAATAAATATATTATAGTGTTGCCGCGAGACTAGCACTGGCAGCTTAATTTCTTGACCTTTTCCCGACCCCGACATAATAAGAAGCAATTTGGCAATAATTACCAAACATATTTACAATTTGAAAAAAATCTTTATAAGGCTTTTCCAACCATATTTTTATCGAAAGATTTGAATACGAGGAACTAATTTTTTAACCACTAACTATATGAACATTTCATGAAAATTTATAAAATCTGTAATATATATATAAAAGACTGACGAAAGATTGTAATATATTTATCCTAAATTCGACATACATCTATACAAAATAAAAAATGGGCAATATTTAAATCCATTCTCAAAATTGGTCATGCACGAAATAATACTTCGTTCCGTGCCTTGCCCTCTTTCAGTGCTCTAAGCGTTCACAATGGGATTATCTTGAAAGTATTTGCTTATATCTCCAACGTTATGCATAAAGTCTTCCGCACTTAATTATGTCAATTACTGTTGAAATAAATAAATATATATATATATATATATATATATATATATATATATATATATATATATATATATATATATATATATATATATATATGTGTGTGTGTGTGTGTGTGTGCACTTTAACAATGTGTAAGCACTTGCATACCATGTACACAAAATCGTGAATACCCAGCCGTAGCCTCAGTCGGTTCAGTAACAAATAATCAACCAACAGCAATTACAAGTGAAACATTGCAACAATAACATAATTGTAGTTTAATTTACCTAACTCTGAGATATAGTTTTACGCTGTTATTGTGTTTTATAACAAGCACTTTAACATCCTTTTGAATTTATTTTTCATCCATTTCATGCGCCAATTTAGATAAATTGACATTACAATCTGTGAAAGATGTTATGAAATTATTGCTGAATAATTTCTAAAGTTGTTGGTAGATATATCAACATTTAATTGAGTCACTGGAAAAGGAGTCGTTTCATGTGACTATCTTGACAATTTAAGCAAACTTGAAGCAACTAAATTACTACCAAGAGCATCATTTCATCGTGACTCGCTACAATGGTTGATATATCTGTGGAAGACAACGGAGAATGCGAAATAGCTTTCTTTGTTTTTTTATGAAATGTACAGTGTATAATAAAGTGTTTCGCTTTTCTCTGATTATAAATTGCAATAACTGAATTTCATTTATATACTGCTATTGTTTGTAGCGAATGGCACATTGAACAAAATTTACCAACTAACATTGATATATGATATTGTTTGTAAAACGAGAAATTTTGGGATATTCCACAAACAAATAAATGACTAAAACACATGGCCCAGATAAACCGTAAGCATATTTACAATATTTTGACGCTAATAATTTAAACAGCCGAGCCATATTTCGATGCTAATGAGGCGGATCAGGTCCACATAGGTATTAGGTCGAAATATACGCAACATTTGCGACACAACTTAGTAAAGCAATGCTTTTTGTTCTACAGTAGTGGAAAATATATGTTATTTTACAGAAATCATTAAATTTATAATTTTATGCCGCATTATTTTTACACAAACCTTGGAATGGTTCTAAACATTTTAGTTTAAATTAGTTGAAATCATATGAGTTTGCCTAGTATGAATTCCCTTAAAATCAGTTGGATTTTTGTCTTGACAGTTTTTTAAAAAAGCTTTCGCTCTAATAAATAATCGAACCTTGTTTCAAAATAACTAGAACATATAAGTTTCATGAGACGGAGTATTCAGTCTATGTGAAATAATTAACTATACTAGATATTCTTTCTATCGCCCCATTCAAACTGTGTCAATTATTTTAAAATTTATCCACTTTTGCAGATCATATCATTGATATGATAAATATTTCAGTCAAATATGATTAATATATTTCAAAAATTATGTTCGTCAATCATCCTATATTTATTACTTTACTCATTAAAATTAAATTAAAACGACATCATCTCTTCTTTTATGCAATTTTTTTTTCAGGGTACAATATAATATAAATGTAGTATTAATTAACAATTTCAATAAACATTTACATCAAATAAGTATTCTGTATAATTATAATGTGAATGTAATATGTGTCTATCACTTTATGAATTAAAAGAAAAAAGTAATATAGAATATTCTGTACAGTGTACGAGAAAGTTTGCAGCATATGCATATCTTCATCCTGCAGTGGTAGTAGGGTTCATTCTCGTGTGTGCTATTAATGATTAACAAGCAGTGTGCGCAGTTTTGAATGATATAAAAGAATGCAATTAGAAGCTTCCACCGTACGCTGACATGAATGTCAAATGGAACTACACTAAAGTAAAGCTTTTCATCGAGTGTAATGAGATGTCCACGATACATTCAAGTACGATGTAAATGTCTTCGAGCACTGCTACACAGAACTAGTCTCTTGGTCGGTTGCAATAATTATACAGTAATTCAAGATTTTTCAAACTAGTGTTTTGTTTAGAAGTGCAATGCGCCATTTTTACATCTATGTATGTACGAAGAAACCTAACCAATTTTAATAAAAAATGTCTATATATTTGGTATTCAATTATTATTCAAGCGGTTAACAATTTAAATCCGACAAACAATATATGTAAAAATTGATTTAATTTGAAGAATATTTTGATATATACAAAACTCAATAAATTTAAAATTGTGTTATAAATAATATATTTGTTTTAAAATAAAAATATTAATAAGAATACTTAAGTGCTAAATTAATCCATCCAAATTTTATTTCTCTCTTGCGCCACTATGAATAACGCAAGAAATCCTCAATAATATAAATTTCATTGTATTTGATTAAAAATATAATTTTTTTAAGTTTAAGTAAAATCATTCTAAATTTAATTGTTCCATAATACAATTCAACGATTTACAATTTATTTAATTGTTGATATAAATTAGATGGAAAATGACTGTTCTTTTGATCATTTATAGATGAGCAGCTATAATGTCTATAACATGATGATACAGTTTGAAAAGCCAATCAACAATTCTCATAGTATGGTCATAAGCAAACTATGAGCATTGATAAAATCAATAATTGTTGATTGGCTCATCAACTTAAAACACCATTTCGTAAATCCCAAATAGTAATATAGGGATTGCTATTACTGTCGAAGAATTAAACGTAAATTCATTTTTAATGTTAATATTATATTCCGTTACTTTTTACTTTCTTATACGTAACAAAATTTTTATTAGGCTATCCCTCTTATCTAAAAACAATACGTATAAAAAAAATTCATTGCAAGCCATTGCGGATATTTCTCCGTTATTATCACTCTCTCGCACACAAAATTTTGTAATAACATTCTACTAAGATCGTATCTCCTATTAAATTTCATTGTGTCTAAAGAGAATTTTGTGGCAGCGCACGTTCAACCCATAAAATTTCATAATTTATCAGTTATGGAAAATGCATCAGTGTTTGATAATACTAATTTGCGTATTAGGTCGATGCGATATACGTTAAATTGATTCGTTACAAATTCCATTCCGTTATTACGTATTTATATAATTGTAACTGTACGCAATCAGTTGATGTGATAGAATTTACTTGCTCCTTTATTTTTAATAGCCAAATTAGTTTTAAAATTGTAATATATGGTGCATTAAATACTTAAAGCAAAATTATATTCTATTTGAGTTTATAAAGTTTGATAATATGAAGGGTTAATGCATCCATAAAACGAATCTTGTAATATTGCCCCTAGGACGTTAAATTTAATAAAATGAACTAAGCGTTACCTATATTTATCATGTTTCGTTTGAGTATGCAATTTGCATGTTTGTAACTCGCTCGAAATAATACCGATGAAGGAAACAAACTAGTTGTATAGTAAGTAATAAGTTGTTTTCTTTTCGTTTTTCTGTTTAATTTCTGTATAAATATGAGTAAGGACAGACGTAGTGATAGGGAAACAACGTACAAGTGAAATATGTTCGACGCCGCAATGCAGTCACCCAGGTCATAATTTACAATCCAACGACGATTTCCTCTTCCTTTATATACTAGTCTTGCCTGCACGATTGCCTTGAAATTCCAAAGCAAGAAGTTTAAATTGCATGAGTAACAGGGCCAACGAAACAAATAAAAACATCAAATACAAATTGAAAAACCACACACATGAGTTTTTTTAGATTTATCCACATATTAAAATTACAATTACGTTTTAGTATAAATTACAAGTAAACTGCATTCAAAAATTACTGAATTATAATGAAATAAGAGACATCTTTGCTTTGTAAACAAATCTGGTACCTAATTGCTTATTGAATTACCGGAATAATTAAATAACAACCCTGTTAAAACTTCTTTCGTAATTTCCCTAAAATCGATTCTCAATCCATCAATACTTCTCCCAAAATGACTATAATTGTTGCCAAAAGTAAATTCGATTCATTTGTAACATGAATTTCATTCTTCGAGAATTTTTATTGGTAAAAATTAACATGTCAGCTTGAATTATGATTGAAATATTTAAGTTACCACAAAATTTAAATAATATAAATCGTAATTAGATAAATCTGCTGTATACTATACAAGGTTGTTAATTGAAAATACATTTTTTATATTTATTACAAAAATTATTACACATGCAATAAATGCATTTTTTTTTACGGTATACAATCAATTATTTCAATAGTAAGTCAATCAATAAATTACAACGGAAATATGTATAATTTATAAATCTCAGCATGGGATTAATTGTAAGCCTAATTTATAATTATAATTTCGATTTGTGTAAATACAAATACTCGAGAAGAATATGTTTGAATGTGTTTTTTTAAAGATAATAATGACGTGCATGTTACCACGTATATCTAAACCGAAATAGCGGATGATTAAAAGATGAGTGGATAGCGTGAACTAGAGCAGAGTGACCATATTTACAGCTTATTAGCGAGCAGCCGAGAAGAAATGACGCTGTATTGCAGAGAAACAAAACCGTGCACGAGCACTGTTAGTTTTGTTAAAGTACAGGTGAAACAAGCGCTTGTTACGCTAGCCAGTTAGGTGCGAGTCGTTTTATTAACTTGTGTACAGTCACGGCATGCCACGTGCATGTAACTAACAATGCTACAATGTCGTCGACATGATGTGAAAGACACAGATTTTTGCCCCGCATACAAAAACTCTTTATTACGGCCAACCAACAAATCGGTCATCTCAGTTGATGTTCACACTCTGAAAAGTGAACATTGTCCTTAGACGCTTTGCAATACACAAAAACAAACTTCAATCAACAAATGTATTTGACCATGGTGCCTATGGTGGTGTGTGTGTTATTTTTGTGTATAGTGTTTACAAGTTCATCAGGTATGAGATATCTTCTACGTTATACTAAGGAGCTACTATGTATATTAACACAATACTACGAGATATTATTTAAATATTCTAAATTTGAGAAAAATGCATCAGAAGCCATCGGGATTCGAAACCAGTAGATTCTGGGTTCGAATCCTAGAGCATCCGATGATTTCAAATTTTAAATATTAAAATAATATCTTCTACGTATGTTTACGTTTGGACGATATAAAACGTTGAGACGCTCAAACTAAAATATACTCGCTATACTTATTACAGAGAGCTTAAATATTCGATCACGAATCTCCAATATTATTAGAATAAAATATTTTTAATTTCACACCAAGATTCAAATAATTACACTTTCAAATTAAAAGCACTATTTGCGCGAATCCAAATTTTCGCAATTTAAATCAGATTCGCTGTATACTTCAAAAAATAATCCTAATCACATACAATTCAATTAAGAAATGTTTTTAACTCATCAAATATTTTCCGAAATCATATATTTATTGAAGTTAACAAATTAGATTCAGAAAAAAAATTAAATAGTAGTATATATTATTGAAAATAATATACATTTTATTTCATGGCATAATCGATAACTGATTTATAAGTATGCATAGTACGCGGCATATAAAATAATATTTTCGCTCATCTTATCAACAGGTTCTAGTCATATAGATGTTAAGGCTACATTATATAAATGTTTCTTTGGCAATAAAAACTTTAAAAATTGTATTCGAATTCAATTCAGACGGTATCTCTTTAATATCTCAAATGTTTTCCTTTTGTTTATACGTACGTTTGCCAACATTTGTAATTTCTTATTTGTAACTGTTTAGTAAGGCTGACAGTGCTAGATAATATTTGCATTTGAAATGCATAAAATTAGTAAGAAGTGACAAAAAAGTGCCCTTTTAAAATTTTATCTTTAAAGATGCAGTTTTTTTTATATTTTCTCTATGCATGTTAGCAGTAACATATTATTAGTATAAAATGATTTAAACTTATATTTTAAACCAATGTCCTTTGTAGTTGGTACGCTTCTCGGTTTTCTGATCTTTATTCTATCTAAAATAATAAAATGTCTGATAGTATCTGTTGATACAAGTGAAAGATATAAGAATGTATCTGTTTTTTTTTTCTATAATTTACCGCCAAGTTAGTACCATGCATAAATAAATGGATACAAATGAAATGGCTATTTAAATAAATTAACAAACCGCGAAATCAGAAAATTGTCGCCATTTTAAACTATCGCTATTTTTCCATCTACTGGATATGTAAATTGATTTAAACCCCTACGAAATGAGCTTGACGAATTAAACTATTCAACGTGTTCTTTTGTATTCTTATTGTTCTTTGCATTTGTTTTATTTTCCACTTTTTTTTGTGTTCTTTATTGGTATTCGTTTCAATTGTTTTGTTCACAATAACAAAATCTGTGCAAACACCCAACCAGTCAAAAACATAACGTAAATAATGTATTCGAGCGAATCAACCCTCGCGCGCGACGCCAGCACCCAACAGAATGAATTATACAAGAAATTCAAGACTGCAACGCGGTTTGGAAGCAAGAACTTCGGTTACCTTCGGTTTCATTGACAACATACAAGTACTTGCCGTTTGCGTTAGTCGCTGTATCCCCTATTCTTCTAATGAATTATTTAAAATCGTGCAAACCATAGAACGTTTTTAACATTGACATGGCTGCCAGACCCAACACTTGCGATACAAACAAATTATGCTTCCTGTTTTTAAATAAAATTCATGCTCTAGTTTTAGGGATTTCAAAAAAAGTATACTAAATAAATATAAACCACTTCTCTGTTTTCCATCTCGTCATATGTTTTATTATCTACCATTAATTATATAAAAAAATTATTTTATACTAAAGGATTTTATGCAAATATACGGATCTTTATAATATATACTTTGCCTCTGCTCATCGAACAATAAGATTAAAACAGATCCGGTTTCGTTTTATTGGCGAGTTATGCATTCAGTAACCTTTGTTTGTCCAAAGAGATCGATAACGCCAATGTTCTCCAGTATTTTTAATCTAGTTGTTTATCTTTGTAATTGCATATGCATGAAACGAACAAAATCCCACGGGCACCGTGAAATGCATTATTGCCCCAGCGTGCAAAACGTTCAGGTCGGGTCGGGTTCCGGGTCGGACGTTGTTGCTCCTGTATTCGTACTGAAGATCTCTCTCTATCTATCCATAATATAAGAAATCTGGGTATAAAGCCTTTCGCTTCTGTGCACCCCGTTGCCTCTTAGCTGTGACGCCAATGCCGAAAAGCAGCAAGCAGCTGCTGCCTAAATACATGTATTTATAAGAGTTTCACATGTTTTTATTTCATATATAATACTTTGAAATCAAATTATTTTACTACTTAACTTCATTAGATATTATATGTGTATTACAAATTATAAATAAATATGAAGTTATTACGCTTAGAATGATGAATGTCATTAACATCTTATTAGTACTGATGATAGCAACAATCCTTGCCGATAATTCCATTTTTAAGTTACTCACGCCCAGAAGGCAAATTCAGATAAAAATAATAAAATTTGCGCAATTGAATATCATTTATATGAACATTAATTAGTTGAATTTTCCACGGTCATGATCATCCGATTTCAATTATACCGATTATTAAAAAAATTGCTGGCACGGTCGATAAATAGAATTACGAATACAGCAGATCTACGTGTGATCTAAAAAAAATTATCGCAAACGCTATATAGACAATTTCCGGTGCGGATGTCCAGTTCTAATTCAAGTGGTGCCGTGCCGAGAAAGTACGTGAGCGAAAAATACACTAATACGCCCGACCTTTAGTGAAAAGGTACACATTTATTAACGGCACCCTTCTCAAATATACACCCACCCTGTAGATAGAAATAGAGATATGAATATTACAATAAATACAACGCATACCCAACCAAGCAAATATATGTTGTGTATTATGCCATGGATAGCAGAATAACACACTAAAGCACTACACATACATGTAAATTGACAAAAACATGAACTACACACACAAACTCGATCTAATGATAACACTCACCAATACAAATATATTTTGCACCCTCAACATGTCAATATAAATTAAATATATTCATCATGTCAATGTTATGTGGTGTTTATCGTTTCGCTTTATACACTTGGACCATTGTAAAATTTTAATGAATTTGCTATATACCTACAATTCGCTATTATTATGTATTACATATGTGAACACACATGAAAACCAAGTTAGTTACGAACATATTGATGTTTAAACATTGCTGGGTTTTGTTGGGTTAGTTCTGGTAAATAACATCAGTTGGATGATGTTGGATCAGTAACCAAAACAAAAAATTTATATTCTATTACAGTTAGGTAACATTATAAAATATTTTTTTCAAGATTTATTATTTAATATCATACTAACAAAAACAACATTTCTTAAGGGATACTTTCACATTTTTTAGCGAAAAAATAACAAATTTTCATAATTTTTTTCTAATTTAATTTATCTTAATAGAAATTAAAAATATTTAATAAATGATTTTGCCATCATTCAAATAAATAAATAAAAAAAGTTTTCATAATATTAAATTTGTCAATGCTACAGAGGACGTTAAAGTGGAGGCTGCAAAATTTTCCCGATTTTCGGTGGACACTATAACTTCAGTTTAAATGTCCAGAAAATAAAAAAAAAGTTGTTTTAAAGAGGATACTTCAATCTTGTTCGTGAACTATGATCTTTGTTAAAAAATAATTTTTAAGAAAATGACGAGCATCTAAAAAAATGTCGGAAAAATCATCATTTTTTTATACTTCGAACTATAAAAAAAATATATTGAAAATGAATGAAAATAGTTTATCCTAGCTCACGGACTAAACAACTTATCAATAAATAATATGCAATTAATTTTTTCAAAATCGGATAAAAATTACTCGAGATATCATGGCAACCGTTTTGTAAAACGCAGTTTCAAGATAAACGCATTTAAAAATTCAGTGAGCGGTTTTAATAAAATCACAAGTAAACATGAAAACAGGTATAACTTTAAAAGTTGTTGGAATTTTAAACTGAAATTTTTATCACATGTTCTTGAAACTCATAGCACCAAAATTAAATAAAAAAAATTTGATTTTTTGGAAAAAAAAAGTTAAAGTACCCCTTAATTGATAGAGAGAAAATCAAAGTCTACAATAAACTTGAATGGGCATAGAAAGAACGCCGTTGCTATCGTCGTTGATAATTCAACCTACTAAAAAAAAACTTTTTTAGTGTGCATACATTGTATTTATTATTTAATCACTAGGCATGAAGCTTTCGTTTATGTAAATTTGCTATTTTACGTAAATATTTAATTGTTGGGAAATTGATAGCCAATATTGAAAATCATATTTATTATTCACTAAAATTTCGAATTGATAAAAATATACACTTGCGCAAATTACCACATATGTGATGAATTTATAGTTTGTATAAACTGTTAATAAACATTTATATCATTTAAATAAACTGACAATATTTTGGTGTCACTGTTAGTATTTTTTTTTTTAACATTTGTCCATGTTTATGAAGAACAAAATTATATTCACATCTTCAGTCCGTCATAAAGAAAAATATACACGAATACAACGTGAAGCACTCCGTGTTTTATATGGAGTAAAGAATTCTATCAATATTTATAAGGTAAAAGATTTAGACTAGTTGCAGACTATAAACTTCTGTAGCATATTTTGTGCGAAAAAAAGTATACCTGAAGTTATATATCTGCATCTACAATGCAGCATACATCACTTGAAATTTAACCCGTAATTGATACACTGATTTCCCGTAACGGAACTTTTTTTTTCATATAATTGGTTCTAAACAAATGTAATACGTAAAAGAAATGAAATTGTAACTAAACAATAATCCCCTCTAGAGACTGTATAAATTAAGATTTAAGTGCTATTTTCTACATTTGGCTAAATTAAAGTACTTTTTAAATATTTAAGATAGTAATTATACAAACAACAACGGTTATTATATCTAACCTTTGCTCAATATAATTAATTTTGGATTGATTCTTAAGGCCGTTTATCTAAATTTTATTTTCGTAAACATCGAAAATCTACCATATAAATATTAAAAATTAAATTAATGAAACGAATTTAAGGATTTTAAGCGAACTAACATTGGAATTGGAATCATCGATACAGGAAATTATCCTCTAGCACTATTTTTCGTATTGTAATGTAGCAAATTTTCTATTTCCGCTATCAATTTCGTAAAGCAATATAACCAACGGATCTTAAAGGGAATATAAACATCACATTTCATTTTATTTCACTTGTGAACGAAATAAATAGCTATTCCTTGAAGTAAACCACCTAAGTATATATCTTTGGATTATTGCAGTAGCTCAGTTTTAATACCCGTTGAAATCGCGAGTCATTTTGTAGTGGATTTAAATTAAAAATGTTTCCGTTCGAATTCTTTTAACATCACTTATACAAATTCAAACAAAAATATTCGAAATCCTAATATTTTAAGCTGATTGCAAATGAAATAATATTAATTCAAAGTATAAAATTAAGTGATTAAAAATTGAATCTATGTGACTTCAATTTAAATTCAATTCAAACACCTTTAATGAATTCATTTCCGATTATAACAATTGAATTCAACTCGTACAAAAATTGACATTTTCTTAACGTTATTTTTAACACACAATTTTGCATAGATTATGTATTATGACGGATTAAGTATAAATTATAAAATGAAATCCTGGTATAGCATACTTTTCAAACTAATACTTTTAAAAATAACAGGCATACGATGAAATAAAAATGAGTATTTTTATCTGAAAACTTTTATAAAGAATTAAAAAGTCTTCCATCTGTTCCTTTGTAATTGTCGGAACCAGCTACAATATGCCAGTTATGTTCATGTGTAACAGCCTTGTTCAGCCATGCTCAGCCAACCCATATAAAATGTTATGGTGCTCTTAAGAATATCTACGCATGCGCTCAATTAATCTCAACAGTTACTACTTTAAAATAAAAAACAGAAAATAAAATACAGATAAAGTTAAGTTTTTGTTGGGAATCTAAGAAACATCTTTAGAAAATATTATATACAGATATTGATTATGTAGACGTATATATTTTTAAAAAGTTTATTTTTAAGTATAGATTCAAAAACTGGTACTATAGTATCCCTGTGTACGGAACAGTAGTCCTATATCTGTAGTAGTATGCCGTCTAGTCATAATTATAATTATAGTATGATAATTTTTTCATATCTTTTAAGTTTAGAAAATCATAAAAAAGATTTAATTAATTTTTTTAAAAGTTGTATATACAAATGTAGGAAATGAAAATACATAGATACTTAGGTAATGATTTAATGGCATTTATAAAGTTTGTCATAAAATAGGCAATAAATTGTCAGAAAGAGTTTGTGATACAGGTAAATTAAAAATTGATATTTATTCTTCCCCAACCGACACCAACTTTTAACCTTTGGTCGCTTTTATATTCGTTTCAAAATATATTCACGTATATGTTGAAATTACAAATGTATAATGAACCATGACTCGATTCCCATTTTGACTTTAAATGTCAACATCAGCGCGGCTGAACCAAATGATACACGTACTCATTTCACCACGGATCCCCGGCCTCAGTCATTGTGAAATATATATGAAAATATCTCGAATAATATATATTTTTAAAACTATCACGCATTTTCTATGCAAATAATTAATTTTTTTGCAATTCAAACCATTTTAAATCCCAAGAAATAAAACTACAATGGTAGAATTCGCAAAGTAGATCTAATTCATTTTATTATTGTTACTAATAAGACATACATATTTTGTATAATAAATTAATTATATATTACTATATAAATAAACAATAATTTTCTGTCACAAATAGTAAGAATGTCGAATGAAAAATTAAAGATTAACAAAAGAGATTTATGTGGGAGAGATGAATGGTGTGAGAATGCGAGGTCGCTCCAGGAGTCAATAGATAAATATGATTATATGATTGAGAATGAGTTGCGAGCAAGAGGAATACAAGAGCATGTATGAATCATTTAATGAGTTTCAGTGAAGCAAAAGAAGTGTGTAAGGATAGTCGAATTGCGAAAGAGTGTAAAGATGTGAAAGAATATAAAGGGTTTTCTGTCACCCCTTTTGAAGGGATTATGTATGTTTGTGGGCATGTAATAAATGTAACTGATAATAATCTGCTTTAAAGCACAATAATTGTACAAGATTCGAATTTAATATCTTAATTAATATTGAAAATGTAGTTAATATTTAGTATCTTATGTTTCTCTGCTATATTATATAAACTATAACGAGGATATTATTTCGAAAGCACAGAGAACACAAACCCCATCACGTGTCATAATTTTCACTAAAATTGACGGTGCGGATGACAGATCATACGGTAATCGGTTATAAACAAAAAAAAAAACCTTTATACAGTGTAGGTAACGTTATTTACATTTTCGTTTTATACCTAATTCTCATACACAAAGGTCTATTTCTGTGTACATATATAATATTTGCTATCCTGGAGCCAAAATCAAGAAGTTCCTAATTCAATTGCTTGCTAAAATTGGATTAAATCGCTTTATAAACAGGTAAATGGCCTATAAACTAAATCATTTGATGCTAAATAGTGAAAACAGGCGTTTCTAGAAATTATTATTTATTTTCATCTTTTCATTAAATAATAAAATTTTGAACGATAGCTTAAGCAAAACAAAACGAAATCTAATACTTAAATTTTGCGTAGCTCAAACTAAACCCTCGCTACGAAACCAATAGTGATATATTCGGAGTTTATAATGACTATGATGTATACAAGAGTGGGTATATTAAATCAACAAGGACATTTATTAGCTAATATCTATTTACATAATACAGTATAATTTTCGTTATAATTGATTGACTGATTTACGTAACTGTAATAACCATGTATGCCGACAAGCTTCGAAAGATGTACATACATAGGTGTTTTATTACTAATGAATACGAGAACGTAAAACTAAACGTTCTAAATAAATTTTGGTACACAATATAAAACACATACACGTTTAAAATTAGACATATAATGCAACTTTACAATATATAGTTAATTAATCAAAAATATATCGTAAATACTAAACAATGGTGAACAGAAAGCATTTGATGTTCTCGCCTAAGTGCTACTGCGAATGAATGAATTTTCGTTAAATTAGGGTCATGAGAATGAAAACAATTTAATGTATTTTGAAACAAACAACAAAATAATCTCCCGTCATAAACGCACACTGTAAAACGAACCTAATATAAATGTTTCAGTTAGCGCCACATTTAACACTTACCCGGTAGATGCGAAATAAATAAATATATATATATATATAGAATAGGTTTGATGTACAATATTATGTGTTTATTATAAGTAGTTAAAAAGGTCAGTGTTCGCCGAAAAAAGGTACACAATTTGATCACGCCCGCACAAAATAAATGGTTCGCTTGACGACTAGGCCGTGAGAATGTGCAGATTGTCTATATATATATATATATATATATATATATATATATATATATATATATATATATATATATATATATATATATATATATATATATATAAATATATATATACATATATATATATATATATATATATATATATATATATATATATATATATATATATAAACTATATATATATATATATATATATATATATATATATATATATATATATATATATATGTATATATATATATATATATATATATATATATATATATATATATAGTTTATATATATATATATATATATATATATATATATATATATATATATATATATATATATATAGACAATCTGCACATTCTCACGGCCTAGTCGTCAAGCGAACCATTTATTTTGTGCGATCAAATTGTGTACCTTTTTTCGGCGAACACTGACCTTTTTAACTACTTATAATAAACACATAATATTGTACATCAAACCTATTCCCAACAATGACAATCTTTTGCCAGTCTAATCTGTACTTACACTTATTTCGCTTCATTCAAATTCTTCATACACCTACTAACAGCTGGATTCTTCAATGTATTATAACTGTTATTTAATAAAGATATCAGTTGAAATGTTTGTTACAAAATAGTTTTTCGTTCTTGAATTTTTAACTTTATCTAAATAATTTAATTCGTTTCGGAATATTTTTCGTTATCCTTTTTTTATATTTTTTGTGATCTCTAGGCAAATTCCCCCATTGCTTGTGTAGTATAATTAAAATATCGTGTAATTTATAAACTTCTGCGTTCAACATAGAAATTACACATACATACGTTGATAACTGTTTATTGCGGCTACTTGTTAAATTATTATAGTTTTTTCATTAATATTTTACAAGTATGGTATTTAAAAACGATGAAATAGCGAACATTAAAAGCAGATCCGGGTTATAAAATTTCATTTTCATTTTGAAATTTATCAACAGTTACTACCCAAATATGTCATAAATTTACTATAACAAGTTTTTAATGCACAAGCTATTTTGCTGACATAAATCAAATACGATTTTGTTTTTCAATTTATTAATTATTTTAGTTCCACTTATATTTTTCATTTATATAATTAAAAATCATTTGTCGCCATTTCCAACTCTAACGCTTTAATTATCGACTTGATATTGCCATAAACAGCAGCACAATTCACTGTAACAGCTGATTTTGATTTAATGCCGACAACTAGTGTTAACACCAAATATCGAGTGTCAACAACGTACAGAATTGGTTTGGCTCTTATTTGATCTATTAACTATTATGCTATTAATTACGTCGTGTTGAACATTATTCTAAACTATAAACCCTTCATGAGGATGGGGGCAAAAATTATATGTACATATATCTCCACTTCTGTAGATAATGAAAAATATTTTTATGTCGTTTTATCAACTTCAATTATTTGCATTATTAAAAACTAAATTTCGCGTAAAAGTAATGGAAGGTTACAAATTATACCGTTATATATCAATTTCAATCTAAAGAAAAAAATTTTGCGCCTGCATTTTCAATGAAGTCATCAATATAAAAATTACGGGTGAGTGGCGTCACTCTTGATTGAAGCGAAAATATAAAATACAACGCGAATTGCCGATTCCCATGTAGAAAATATTCTTTAGGCGCCACATCAAAAATTAATTATGTGTAACAATTTGTAATACTATACTGATTTTTTTTTTCCCAATTATACAACATATTTTTAAATAAGGTTTAGGTTACCATAAAAAAGGCAAAAATAACCGCTGCTTATTGTAATACAATATTAATAGTAACAATTAGAACGAAACGAGTATTGGGTCCTATTGACCCGTATTAAATCATAAACAACCATAGTGTGCGGAAGTAATACGTAACACTGAGCATATGAATTGTACATGCGTAGGAGTCTGCCCTGAATCCAAGAGAAGGTATCCAGGGGATTGTCGACTATTCTACAGATGCGTGCCGCTGCCGATGCCGATGTCCGGCGCCTCGGCAACGGCTACCCTCTCCAATCCTGAAGTAGCGCACGCGCACATCTGGGTGCCCACACGCTGCACTGCGGGACTGGTAAGCGCAATTCACAACCAACACTCAAACAAACATACATACGCATTTAGGAATATTCACATGTGTGTATCTACACATAAAACGATCGTGTCCTTACGTTGCTCTCTCTGATGCCGGGATTTAATTAATTAGTTCGGCGACCGCATTATCGCGGTACAAATAAACAAGAATTTTGGTTTAAGATGCCAAATAATATGCTATATGTTTCATCATAACCGCCAGTCGGTCAACTATTTATTATCTAATTAAAAAAATATTCTTGGAATATATTTTTTTTTTTACGGCGTCGTTAATATTAAACTTTCCAACCCTTGTGTTAGTTGTCAGATTTTTATTAATATGTCTTCAATATAATGAAGTACATAGAAGGTGGTTGATGTAGGATAGATATTTTACTTTTAAGTGAGATTTATTTAAGCAGCTTTTATTAAATAAGTATACCAAAAAAAAATTGTTTTAAATATTAAACTTAACTTAAACCGCAACTAAACAACTTAAAAGTCATTTTATGTGTTATTGGAACCGCTTATATATTCACTAAACTAAGATAGGATAAATGTGTAGACTTCAAAGTATTAATATACAAGCAACAACAAAAGTTTAAGAGCCTCTGTATTAAATATCATTATTAAGCATAATCCAATACCATTTTCTGCCATCCACCACTTCTCATGCATATGTGTGTGTGTGTGTGTGTGTTTGTGTGGCGCGTGTATGTATGTGTGTGTATATTGCAAAAGCACCTCCACCAAAAATCACATATTACTAAACAACTAAAAATTCGCGTAAATGATAAATGTTTCTATTCTAAGGGATACAGTTTTATTATATTTACAATAATTTAGTTGTTTAGGGGGAGACTTAGCGAGTTAATTACTTTTCCAACAGTAGTTACTTCTGTCGGTTAGGAATTATTTTATTCTAAATTTTGATGTTATAATTTCAGTATTTACAATAACGTTCAGTCAGAAAAACGCGACGGTATTCATTTTGGAAATAAAAATAATCAATAAAATAAAAATTGTATTTCTAGGTATCACGCGATATTCTTGAATATAAATAATTTATCATTATCTCTTATTTCGTACATGGTCGTAGTTTAAGTCTCGCCGACAAATTTATTTACAAATCATTTAAACCACAATTACTGCAGTTTCCCTACCTTGACAATCTTAAAGTATTAATGTCGTAGAGTATGCAATATTACAAAATATGAAACCTTCCAGGTATGAGAGCGTGATTTTATATTTACCTGTCGTAGGTAATGAATAATAATGAACTAAAATATAATCAATGTGAATTATGTATGCAAGCATGAAAATAAGGTAATTTAGACTTGAATGCAATAAAAAAATTACAAAACTAAGTTGGAAACTCGCATTACAGACAAAAGTAATACTCTGTGATTTGCGACCTTAGTTAAATAAGAGAACCACATGCGATGAAGTTTAATGTTTTAGCCTACGCAATAACTACCAATCATTTTTTTTTATTCAACCTACAAATCTTTGAATCCCAAATCTGAAAAGTGTCGAATTTCTCGTTTCGTCACATACCTTTTAGATGTCAAGTGTTCCGAGATGAAACTACCTTAGAATAAAAACCACTCCAATGGCAAATCCCATATGAACAACTTCAACAGAAGCGACGAAATAAAAGTGTTTCTTTTTTTGTATATTTGCCCATTCGCTTTTTACACCATGGTTTTTCAATAAATTTCACTATTCATGCTCTGAACTGCAATATTCACTTATTTATTAAAGCATGTTTACATAAACTGTAAACTTGATACGTTGTAACTATAATAATACAAATGAGAAATCCTGCAGATGTTATATTATTAAATCGTACCTTTTACGTGCACAAACTTAGTTTTCAAACTATCTACATACCTAGTTTACTTGTTTTACGTAACGTAATTCCTTTTTCGATAGTTTTTTTTATACATTTTCCTCATTACGATACCTTTAGTATATTCCACAACTGTACCAAATAACTATCAAATTACATACATACATAACTTAATACCTATTCCCATCAAATAGTGAAAAAAAACCCTTTAGATTCTCTCACAACTAAAGATATACAACCGATTTTATTTATATTTGATATAAATTTGTATACATACAAAAGTAAATATATGTTTTTAATGAAACTAGACGTGAAAAGTTTTAGCTATAGCAAAAACTTACAGTACTTTAGAAGTATTAAGTAACATAAACCGCATGTGTATTATAGATGTTTAGAATTAGATGATACCAATGTTGCTGTCGCTAATAATTGATGAATGTGGCATTAATTACAATTTTTTTTAATCATATTCCATCACTCATTATTGGATTAATTCTTGAATTTCACATACGGCAAATCGTTCATTATACACTGCTACTATAGACAACGGTTGGAGAGTGATGGCCAGTTAGTGGATAAAACATGATTTTGAAACATGAAATGTTGCTCGGCCGTGTCACTTAATTAGTTATTAATGTCCCAGACACAACAGTATACATACTGTGTATGCAATATGAACTTCTAATGTGAAAAAAATGCTTTTTACACAATGACGTCTCATATACATACACAATTTACGCCAGACATAAAAAGCGCGTTGATACATGGCGAGATCAAACAGCATACCAGTAAATTCTCATTTGACATGGGGAGGTTTATAATGCATCAGCTGCCATGAAATATGGGTTGTATAGTGCTAACACTTTATTGCTGCATGTACTCTTTTTTAAGACAAATCAAAATACTTCAAAATATGTTATACAAAAAAAAAATTATATATATATATATATATAAAAATAGAAATAAAATACTGAGATGAAAGATGTAGTTGTTTTATTTAATTTAAAAGTTAGACAGATTAGACACAAGCCGAATAAGAGGGTGATTATTTCAGGTGGTTGAACGTCATCTAACAGAATCAAAATATCTAGAATATTACGAAATTCACATGTCTCTACGGTCGCTTCTAAAGTTGGTGTTAATTTACACAGTTAATCGAATTCAAAATTCGGTTATGTACGCCGCTTTTACCGGTCCCACCCTAAAATCCCATTATTAAGTAATATCGCAAACGTAATGGACGTTAAAATAAAGATTACAGTTTATTTTTATATACACCTGTTCGTGGTCGCACAAAATTTGTTAGGGAAGAATATCTATTTAAAAATGTACATCAAATAATCTAGTTATAAAATTATAGAATTCTTTATTCATTTCGCATACACGTTAATATTTGAAATGCAAGTTTAATACGTATACATTTTACGAAGAAGTATACCATTCTCTTAAAAAATACTTTTAACATATTTTACACCACATATGCCACTTGTCTTAGTCTGAATTTTTTATTAGAAACATTATTATCTACCATGAAACTTCACGTGACTATTATATAATTATACTAAAGCAATAAAAAGACAACCAACATATTGACATTGTTTCGAATAGTTTACGAACACCAGACTCCTAATATTTGGTTAACAATACTGACTGGTTGTATTTACCATTAAACTAATGCTGTTCCCTAAATTGGAAATCGTAATCGTGTTTCAAACATGTTAATTTCTACTCCTTCTATCGAACTACCAACTATAGAAACTGTCGTATAGATACTCGTTGCGACCGGATTGTACTGGTTACACGGATGCTTTTTACGAAGGCACATCATGTGCGGCGCTTTTTCCCCATCCGTCGCTAACAAATTTTGTTTTCCTTCTGTCTTCAGGTACAAAAGTACGTGCCGTAATTGCAACCAGAGCGCCTAGTTACGAATACGAGCAAAATATGATTTTTTGTAGTAATTACCCTAATATTGTAAGCTATCGATTTAAAACGCAGTCTAGATGTTTACTAACATTGCAATTTAAAATGAAATAGGAAAATTATTGCGTCTGCGGCTGTAGAATCAAAATTCAAATTCACAAAAATAACAAATTGCACTAAATTTTCTTTCCATATTTTTTATTTTTAGATAGTAGAAATATTAAAATACAAATATTTTTACGAATATCATATTTTTATATTGAGTACAATTACGTAGTATGCTTGCAATTACAAAATATTACATTAGTTTCTCCAATGATCTTATGCGAAGCTGATATCATTTAAATATGATTTAATGTGTATATTTTTGATCATATATATTTATTATATAGAAATGTCCAAAAGTATTTTAAATGGAATTGACAAGCATTGTATAAAATATGGGATAAAATGAGATTGCTGTCACTGATGTAAATTTATTGTATTTAAATGAGGAATAGCAACAGGAAAGTGTCAAATCCAAAATAAATATCTAACAGGAAATGACTCGAAAATCAATATTTCAATAAAGCGCGGTTGCATGCTGAGATAAGTGCATATACACCAAACATACATAACAAGCGACGCGACGCGACGCGCCGCCCCGCGTTACACACAAGGGAACGTGCGCGCACTCGTCCATCCATGTGCGTGGTGCCGTATCATATCATACACGCAGCAATAACAATATTGCCCTAAATCGATGATTCGTGGAAACACACGAGTAAAATGTCATGTTATCTCATGGAAATCAAATTATATCGAGTTTATCCGTTGCAACCTATAATGGACCGTCAAAAACACAATTACTGGAATACACAAATCTCTTCTATCACATCATCTACCTACCTTCAGTTTATCTGGAACTAAATTTTTGTTTCAAACATCTAAATAATGTCTGTATATATTTTGTACATGCATCACTCATGTGATTCGGAATATTAATATTTACATTTTTAACAATTCTATCACACCACAAATCGAAGAACTTAATAATAAATGCATTAAATAATCACTAATTAAACCAATTCCAGGAATTATAATCATTTTTACCTAGACCAAAAGCCATTAATAAATTAAAAAGATTTAGTCGATAATTATTCTTATCCCCTAGTATCAAAGTACTACATAATAACAATATTAAAATTAATTTGAGAAATGAAATTGTCACAGATTTTCATTGCTACACATATACGTGATGTATTAAGATATGGGATTACACCACGTTGCAATTTCGTCCCCTTCATAAAATTATCTCATACATACATAACATGCATATTCCCATGAATGGGGTGGCAGAAAACCCTTTACTTATCTTTAATATAATTGCTATTTATTATATAACTAAAGTCAAATTTTCGTTATTATTTCCTAATGTGCCCAGTTGTCATAGTTGAGAATAAATTTATTTTGTTTGTTCCAGGTATTTCAACCACATTTGAAAAAATGCGTCTTGCCAGATGATAACTGGGATTGCAACAACGATGACCAACTAATAGCAGTTGCAGCCCAAGATTTTTTACCAGTGGGTCAGTCTGAAGATACAACGGAGGAAATGCATATAGCAATGGACAAGAGCGAAGAATACAATATGATCATCCCGAATATAGTCGATATTGTATCACAAGTGGATCAAAGTAGCGCGAACTTAAACATCATGGACAATATAGATCGTACAACTATGTCGACGACCCTCGATCGGACGCCGAGCCGGTACCATACGGCGATAACGCGCCTCCCGTACGTACCAGTAAACAATCAAACCGTCGATCAAATTGCCACGCAGATGGACCGCATCGCAGATATGGCGCATAACCTGAAGGCAGTCGCGCACACCGATGCTCCACCGCAACAAACCGCATGGAATCGGGTGGGTGCGCCGTCAGCACCAGTCACCATGACTCACGACCATCAAATCCCAACTCCCGCCGGACTTCATCAGCTAATGAATACTTCGACGCACTTCGTTACTAGATCTCCATACCGAATAAAAACACACTTCGTCACTGAACGTCCGTACGGAGTAAACCTTGCACAAATTAATAAAATTACAGAGCAACTGATGCAAGCGAAACAATCTCCCATTTCGGTGAACGCACAACAACATCTAACTAATATAAACTTGTTTGGTTCTGGTTCAGGCGTACTGAAGCAAGTTGAACAAAGTACTCAACGCATATACCCAAGTTCCATAGACAAACACAATACTGCACATGTTGTTTCAACGCTGTTCAACAAATACCTAGCGCATAAAAGCTTCGCCCGACCAAGCACTACATATAAACCACCAATTTTCTCTAGTTCAGAAGACATGATGGTCTCAGCGTCTCGTCGTGAACCAGTAACAATGCGTTTTCAATTCGGTTATAAAAAAACAAAACCCACTACGACAACCACAACCACTGAAATGCCATTACCGTGTGTAAGTGGTGTGCGATTAGCAAATGCGACAGACTGCCGACGATATTATATGTGCAACTCGACCAATGCTCTAATACACAGTTACACTTGTCCACCTTATACAGCTTTTAATAAAGTGAGACGCATGTGTGATGTAGCACAATACGCATATTGCTCGAATCCCAGTTTTGCAGAAGACAATATTATCGGCGACCGTTTACATTTAATTCGCCAACAAGAACAATTACCATCAGATATATGTGCGATACGAGATAAATTACCAGATCCGACATCCACAAGACGATATATCCTGTGCTTGAAAACACATAATGGTAGATGGATAAGACATCAAATGACTTGTCCGGGCTCGTTGATATATTGTCCGCATAGGAATCTTTGTACTCCAACATCCAATTGTTATTATTATTAATTATTAAGGCAGCATATTCCAAATCCCAGGACATCCCAGATATTTGTATACAATAATCGAATCACATGACTCGATTCGTACAGGGGAATAAAAAGAGCAATATTTATAAATAACACCACCTGTCATTTTTTTATGTATAACTTATATTTAAGTGTTTTTATTTGCATTTCACCACCTGAGTTTTGAATCAACTACACATATTATTTTTATTAAACAAATCAATAGAATAGTGGATGCTCAGTTTTAACGCTCATTTAGGCGTTAGAATATGATTGCACAAATATTTCGGCAAGATATTCATTAAAGAATTTGTAAACAAATTGTCAATTATGGTTCACATTATTCTTTAATGTATGTCATGATTAAAATCAAACAGTGGTCATTTTGATGTTATTCACAGCTAAGGCATGGAAAAATTGTCCAAAAACTAATCCTAGTGCACTATACATATTATAGCGTTTAGTACACAATTGTTAGAATCTTTGGTGCAGTTAAAGAAGTATTAGAGTATACTGATTACATGTTGTATGAAATATCAAAAACTTTACTGACCAACGAATATCTTGTCATGTGAATTGATGCAATGTTCGATAATGTTTGTGTACTAGAATAGCTTTTTAAATTGATTTTCCTTGCCCTAGAATTGAATAATGACCAATAATTGCTGCCAATTAAGTTGGTTACCATACAATATGTTCAATCTTATAGATCTACGAACGATATGAGTAGCAATATGTGAAATATTCTAATTATTTTCCAGTCCCCTTAAAAGATAATGAATTTAATTGAACATCGAAAAAACGTGAAGTAACATGACCAGACCTCGTAATTATAATGAGCGCATTGGGATCGCGGCACTCCACCATACAAATTGTTATAATTAGTAATTAATTTAGAAATATGTACTGAATTCGAACTATATTTAAAGTCAATTAGAATACAATAACACACATTCAATATTAAAAAACAACAAGATTGATTTATACAACTTTCTTTTGTAATTACTCAATTGGGAAGAATTTGTTGTAAACTGACAAAAAAATGTCCGACACACATATATGATCAAATTATGTACGATTTTGTATTTCGAAAATATATATCAGACTATGTTTTTATGTATCAACACATGCATTTACCAAGCTAATGACAAGCGAGTACCTACTGTATTTTGTTTAATTTATTTAACACTATTATTATTAAGACTTAGCGCCCGCTTGTTTTTGTGTAGAGAAACATGTACTGATTTTTAGATTTTCATTGCCGTGATTCACAATCACAATAAAGTATTAAACCGAATTTAAAAAAGTAGAAAACTTGCACGATTCATTTATTTACCGGCTGTTTTCTGCATGTAAATATTTTGTATAATATATTTATCTACATATTTTTTGTGCTTCGAGGTAGCACGCATCATTACCGAAAATAAAATATGTATGGGTGATGTGTTTCTGTATGTATATTTATGAAAGTTATATACACATGGGTGTTAACAATTATCCACGCCAACGCATCTCCTGGAGCGGAAGAGGAAAGGTGGAGTGCGACTGGGTTGATGGCGGGAAATGAACACAACACACGGCACCTCACACACAAAATAAGACTCAACACAACATAAATAATATAGACTGTTTTCTGTTGGGTGTATAAAGAAAAACTCATAATACTAAATTAAAATCTCACCTAAGCTGACGCTTAACGTATGATGTAAAAAAATGTTTAACGTTAGCGTTATAATTGTTCTGTATAGATCGGTTTAAAATGTATGTATTATGAGTTGTATGCACACACGCGACTTTACATATATTCGAAGGAAGCTAGAGGATTTTGGAAATGATACAAAATAACAAGAACATCTAAACGAATGAAATGAACGTTATTTTGGTGTTGGTAATGTTTCATATAAATATACAGTGAATATGTATATATATATATATATATATATATATATATATATATATGTATATAAAAATACACAATTTGTGTGAAATGTTTATGCTTGGTGACATGTTGCATCAAATGTATAGTGATTTGCGATATTTTTGTTTCGACCGTTCGGAGTCAATTGTGAACGAATACGTTTGAAATGGAAGATGTCGATTAACGAAACTAGAAGTTAGAATATATAAATATCATAATCATACATATCAGTCTGATAAATAACCGATAACAGAAGTTGGAGTAAGCCTCATATTATCTAAAAAATATACATAATTTCACTATATATTCAGATTATACAATAAATAAATATTTTTTTTTAAATAATAACTCTACATAACGCACAGTGATATGCAATAACATACAATAAATAGTTTTCAATGTTCTATTTCCTTATTAACAATAGTTTAACATTAACATTTAATACAAATGAAACATGTTTTCTTCAAACATAGAAGTAGTTTTATTTATTAGAATAGATTAAAATTTCATAAAATAAAATTATGATTGTAGTACTAAAGCTTGTTGTTTTACAAAATACACACATCCCAGCTTACTCCAAACAATGCGGCATCTCCCAGAACAAAAATTCGTAACTAAACACGTACCACAGTAACCCACAACCCAACGGTGGATTTAAAGTATATATATATATATTTTTTTTTTTTAAATTTATTTCGAAACAAAATGATGTTAATTGAACACGTTTTATGTAAAGTTATAAATATGTGTTTGTATAAAATTATAAACACCACTACAATCCGTGTAAGAATAAAAAATAGATTTTATACTAACTACTACAACTAGATGTATCGATATGATCAAAAGGAATCATACCATTTTGCAAGAACTTGTTTTGTTTGTGTGTTTATGTATGGGTTAGTGAACGATACAAAACGAGACGTGTTTGAAAATATGATTAAAATTTGTATTCGGCTCGATTTAACTGACTGACCACACTCACAATAAACAGTGATTTTTTTTAAAATTTATTTATTAGAAATCTTCAGGAATGAAAAAACATTCTACTTTATACATAGTTATGTGGCCACTGAAGATAGTATTGTCCTGTCGATAGTCTGAGGCATGAAGATTAAGTATTATTATAATAATGATTATGTGCGGCATGAACGAGAAAAATTAACGCATAAGCAGTGCGCGAATGTAGCAGTTTTGAATTATTAAGTTATGTAAAATAGTTATGAAAGTTAGGATTTTTTTTTTTTTGCTTAGTTTAAATTGTAACCGTTTTGGTAAGTGATCGCGAGTTCGTAATGCGCCAGCAATGACATTTAAAACAACAGGATAACAATCCCTTTCATTGATACCACATATATTCTGGCAGTAATTTGAGTTAGAAAAATAACTCACATTTTTCAGTGTTAACATGTGCACATATCGAAAAATTCAATAACAAATTTGATTCAGAAAATTTGAACCGACATATATTGATTAAATGGATACAAATACAAACATTCTGATTAAATATTAAATAAAGGGTACCTTTTCATTTAATTCTTATTAATTTTTTTTCTTTCTTTATTTTCGCTTGTCTGGCAATTGTGTTGCACCTGTGGTAATTGTTTATAATGTGTATAAATACTCTAATTTATTTATATATATATATGTATTTATATATAATATAAATTATTTATATAAACAGCGGAAATCACATAGCACGAAAACGGATATTGGTTTAAACGTAATGTATGTTTGATCCATTTTCGGCTTTTCTTTTCTCTTTAATTTTGTAAATTTTTTTTTCTCTATATTCGTTTCATAAAAAAATGGATAAACGAATAACACGAAATTGAAGAACTACTATATAGGATATATCGTATAGCACAAAGAAAAATAGTTTCGGTCCCAGGAATATAATACAAATAAACGTTTTCTGTTTACAAGAAATATAATATAGTGCAACAGACGGTTAAAAAAATACTGACTGATATTTATTCTTAAAATCTTAATACAAATATTTATGCGTGACCAGTGACAGGTTTACATGAAATTTATTTAATTTTTTTGTTTTTACGCACTATGACTACACGAAAGTTTTGTTTTTTTTCCGGTATTCTACATTTCGTGTTAGCCGATTTCCACTGGATATATTATATATTTTAACATATACATTATGTAACGAGCAGTAAATAGAGCCAGAACCAGGAATGATAAGTGAGATTTGTTTTATTTGCACTTGCACATCCCGATCAAACCACTTCTGCCTCACACACTCTTTCTTTAACTTATAATATAGTCTTGGGATCTTTTTTTTTTTAATATTTATTACTTTATTTCTCTTTTTAATTTTGTATTTTTCTTTTTTTGTGAATTTGATTGGTTTGCCAGTTTTTATAGAAGCACACAAATTGATTTCTTTTTCTGCTTTTGTTTCTTCTCTGGGGATTTTTTGTTGATTTGTCGTACTAAATCATAAAATATCTGTGGATCAAACAAACAAATTCAGCAATTTTACAAAAACATACATTTGCCTCACAACAATCAAAATCAATATTTACTCCATACACAATCATTCAAAATGGGTATAAGCATTAAAAATATGCGTCAATTTAAAACAAAATACTATTACAAATCATATTTTTCTATATAAGTATCTAGAAATAAATAAATAATGCAATATAAACTGTTACAACAGGATGAAATAGCCCCGTCCATTTTGTTATTCTTACGTTTATAACCTAAATGAACGTTTGAATGTAACAGTGCCGGTGAATCTGTGGCACGTGAACCAGAAATGACACCCGAATCGATTTTTAGAGATTCAACGTCAACGTTTTACATAAACGCAAAAAAGACATATTAAACTACTGACGTAAACAAAAACCTTATTTCAACATGGCGCTGAGATGTATCTATGTATTGTTAGTTGATCCGAATTAATAATTTAGCAACTAATTTAAATATTAGTTAAAACGTAATACTGGCAACTATGCGACCGAGTTTGGCAACATTGCGATTGACCGATGCGTTGTATCTGTTCTGATTCATTGCGCTTTGGAATTTATATGTGACTATTTTGTAAGTAATTTGCGTTAATACATATAATTGTTGGATAAACAACCTTGCCGCCAAAACCTAGATAACCGTGTCAGTATCTATCGATGTTTATTACTAATACAAAATAGAAATTCCTTAAAGAAACCAAACGTACTAAGTCATTTTAAAACTATGCGTTAATTTTTCTAAGGCGAATAATTAATAATGTTTAAGATATGATGTCATATTTCAAGGCTAAAAAAATACCATATATCACTTAAATCAATTAAAATGGTGTTAAAATTAGCTCGAAACTTGAAAACATCGACCTACATATCACTGTAAAATTCAATCTACATGACCCACTGAAAGTAAACCACAAAATTGGAACCAATCTGTCTCGGTTTGAATTCTCAAATTAGTCCATTTCTGGTTTTAATAACATCAATGAAATGCAACGAGTGCAACAGGTTATTTTTTTTTTATTTGAAACGAATACTAAATTGTAATTTCTGTGGCATACTTACATCATTAACATTAATTTTGGCTTTGGCAGAGGTCTCCATGAAGGCACAGTTGAACTGACGTGATAAATTTACGCCTTGGTCTTTGCCAACCACTCTCTCATCTTCCAAATCGCATTTGTTACCAACCAGCACCATCGGTACATCATCAGTGTCCTACAAATTCACAATTACGTTAACTTTATCAATATCTTGTATAGAAATTCTATAAACACATTTTCTTAACAAGATTAACATTTAATAAAATTGGAATATAAATGACTAAAAATTCGAAAACAAGTTGTAACCAATATTACTGGGGTTAATCTTAAGGAACCTTTACTTTTAAAGTATGTATTGTTTTAATTATACAATAAATAAAGATATTACCTTTACTCTTAAAATTTGCTCTCGTAAATCTTGAAGATCGTTAAACGTTGACTGTGCTGTTATTGAATAAACAAGAACGAAACCTTGACCATTTTTCATGTACAAATCTCTCATTGCAGTGAATTGTTCCTGAAAAGTAATTCAAATAGATAATTAGTATAAAGCAACTAGGATTTATTTTAAAAAAAAAAAGGTAGTTTTCTTTGTGTTGGTTTTTGATAAATAGTGAAACTTACTGTTCCAGCTGTATCCAAAATTTCTAGCATACATTGTTGCCCATCTACTTCGACTTGTTTTCGATAACTGTCTTCAATGGTAGGATCATACTTTTCCACGAATATACCCTGGACAAATTGTACGGTAAGTGCTGATTTACCAACACCACCAGACCCAAGAACAACAATCTTGTATTCACGCATGTTGTCTCACTGTTAGTATAATATAGCGAGACGCACCTATAATAAATTATAAATGAAATATGTAACGAAACACCTACTCATCAAATTGATGTGCACATACATGAAAGACAATAAGCAACCAAGAGAAAGAATCTATTTTTAAAAATGGTAATGATTAGTGTAAAGTAGCGAAATGATGATGCAGTTAACCACAGCTCTACAGGAAGCCGTCCACATTCATTTGAACACTTAAACGATTTGATAGTAACATAACGATTACAAAATATTTATCGGAAGTGAGAGATAAGAATAAAGCGGTAAATGAAATGAAACGAAATGAAACGAAACGAAAAATCATAATGGTGTGCTGTATTTTAAGAATTTGATTCAGAGGAAACATGCATGTCAAATGCTGTATGACACATCAGTAAGTGAATCATTGGTCAATGTATTAATTTGTAAACACCTTTGTTAATTTATGAAACGCCGTCGCAACGCGAACGAGAATTCAATTTAAACTTGCGAAACACGGATCTAAATCCGGTATGTATTATACTATATATTACATGCCAGATCGAAAATTCAGATGTCAGTATCAACGATGCAAGTTACCCACCTTTCTAAAATGCTTTATAATGTCTTGATTGTCCCTCGGACGTACAAATAATAAAACAATCCGTTTCTGTTTTTTTAATAAAACAACATCAACGCAGAGTCCTTTGGAGCACTTCAGTTACACTGTCATGGCTAAACTTTTGCCCACACTTTTACTATTTATTCGCCAACTTATTAATATTCTGATACATACGAACTGCGCATCACTTCCCTTTTGTCACTGGAAAAGCGTAATTTTGATTTTAGAACCGCACTTATCGCAGATTCAACACCGTTATCTTGGGCGATGGCTAGTGAATTGTAACCGATCGTCTACAATTACTACACTTCCGCGCATGCCGCACCCGTGCTCTGTGAACAACGTACGCTGGCCGAAGGCCGTACACGCGCTCCGAACAAGAAGAACACGCCACACAAATATTACCGCGCCGGTTACTCAAATTTTTAATTTACAAACGCGCGAAACACACCTCTACACCCTACAACCAATACCATTCTATCTTATTGCGAAATTCATAATACTTCATCTTCACATTACAAAATAAAATACTCATTCAACTACATCATACTCTAATGCACTCAATAAACATTTAATCACATGTAACATCTACACCACATCACAGAAACATAACAAGCCCATATTATGTCTCCGCAACTAAATGATTACTGCGTAACTAACAGTTAAAAATCAGGATATTCACAGATTTACTAATTCTACAGTTTTATTAAGCGTAAAAATAGATAATAGATAAGAATTATTGTAAATATTGGGATATGATGGTGAAATGTTTGAGATGCACAGGTTTTAAGTCGAATTTAAAGCTCAAAGCTGTCTGTCAAAGGAAGTGACGTAATATATCCGAATGTTATGTGTTTTTTTGTACAAATTAAGTCTGAAACTCATTTCCATTTGTCGAGTTTTGTTATGTCGACGTGAAGCTTTGTTAAAAACGTGGCTTTAAATACGAAACGAAATGTAAAAACTAATCGAACGTGGAACATATTCATCCAATTTAAAAATGTCAAATATATTCATATTACAAAAAAAGTAAACATTTGATGTGTTACTCGAAACATATGAAATGTTTACGTTTACTGTCTTTTATGCAAAGCATTTATTTGTTATTTTTAGGTTATGAAGGATCTCTGACAAAAACCATACACCACATTTACTTTGCTACTTTTACTTCATTAACATACCAACATTACTTGAACGGTGTGCAGGTATTTCAATTTATTTTTAAACAAAATTAATATCTTTGTCCGGATAAATGATTCATGATTTTTATTTGTTGTGTAGATTGAATCATTTTTTTTACATAGAAAATCTTACATGTGTAATAGGTTTATTAGTCACCTATAGATTTCTGTTAGCTTAGACGTTATTTGTTTATCAATTTTGCACAGAAATGTGTCAATTATATTTTTAATACGCAGATATTAATTTCTGTCGTTATGCTTGCGATAATTGTTGATTAAATATAAACAAGTATTTTTGTTATTTCAAATCCGAGATAAAAGCTTTATCAACTCATTCCTAATTTTAATCATTTCAAGAATCTTAAAAATACTTATCTTACATTCATAAATTACACTTACCAATTTTTTTTTCAAAAAACAAAAAAACGATTTGTTTTTAAATTTATTTATTTAACTCACTAATTCGTATTTTCAATGGATTATGTTTGCAATTCAAGCAATTATACTTGTATTCATGAATTGCGAACTAAAATATTTTTTAACTAATTTATGATTTTCCTGTTTAATGATCATAACTATTTTTGGAATGGCGTCTGTCTGTGTACGTGTGTATGTGTGTATTGCGATTGAATTTTGTCTCATCTTTTTTATGTTGCCGTAGTTACGTAGATATTTGTAATATTATTAAGTAAATCGTGAGTAGATTTTTAGTTTCTTTTAAAACATAAAACAATATAGCGTAATAAATAATTATATCCTCTTGAGTTACTCAATATTTGTATTTTAATATCCTTCCTATCTAAACAAAATACGTATAAGATAGTTCAGTGCAAGACACAACGAATTTTTTCCTATATTTTTCTGTCATTTATGAACTTTAATTTTTACTTATTTGAGTAGACTTGATACGAATTGTATCTACCGTAGATACATGCTACTTTAGCCATCTATGATTTGGTCGGTGAACTAAATCAGATACCGCATTCAAACTTAGATCTATTTTGTGTTTAATTCTATTTACACAAAAACTCAGTTTAAACTCATGTTCTTTTTCGGTTTACCGAACGTATAGACAGAGAAAGAACATGAGTTTAAACAGAGCTAAGCTTAGTTTTTGTATATTTCCAACTAATAAATAAATAAAAAAGCAAAGACGTTTTATTATATGTATAAATGTTTTTCTGCTATATTAACTAAATCTTCAAGATAAATCAAATATAATAATAATTTATTATTTTAATCAATACATGCACAACATCATACCACGTTTGTTGGGTGATAATTTATCAAGACAAACGTTATCAATCGTTTATAATGAATAAAATTCAAACGTATATGTTTCTATACAAGGTCACCCAGTGTAGTGTGTGCATGCACATATAAGCATACACGTTTTACTTTCGTTCAGTTGTGCTCGATCGATAACGTCCGTCCAGTAGAATAGCGGCCTTAAATTAAATTATATTGTGCTTTTTTAAACGAAATTTCTAATTGACTTGTTTCGTTTGACTAAAAATGATACACATGGGTATATATGTCAATTCTTATTCAGAATGCTATTATGTTGTGTTTTCAAACACTTTATACGAGTTTCCCATTAAATGGAGTGGCAGGGTATCGTTATTTATATATGATAATACTTTTGTATTTGTCACGAAATAAAAATAAATGTAAACCCCAAAAAAAAAAAATCAGGCGTCTCTGCGTTTTTATTTACAACAAAGCAGAGCAAAGATGTATTTACTCTTCAGTCGTTTCTTTTGAGTTGAGACAAAAAGGATATTTTCTTCAGCGCTTTGTTGACGTTGTCCAAAGTTGCGGCCGTGCTTGCTAATGTAAATCCAGCTTTAGCGTCAAGGATTTCAGTGAATAAGAAAATAGGATGGCGTAGAACGTATAATCAGTATCAGAGGCGACGTTGTTGTGCAATCTATTGCGCACGATCGAATTACGTCAAATTCAGTTGATTTTTATAACTTTTAAAGTCGAGCGAGATAATAAAAAGTTAAAATAAAAATTTCATCACATGGAGCTATGTTAAGGGTACACTTCAGTACGCACGCTCTGCGTCGACAAGGCGATTGGTCACAGACGTTGGATCTGCAAGCGGTTTATTACTGCTGTCACAAAATGCGAAAATGCAAAGAAAATGACTCTGGATAAACTACTTTTAGGCATTTGGTTTTCTTTTTTTTTTCGTCCCCTTTTTCCGTTCTCATTCTCGCTATTCAATTTATGAGCTTTCTTATATGTTGCCATCTCCGTCTAATATATTGACATAATATCTGTTTCTATTCAGTTCATCCACTTACGAAAATATAAAAACACAAAATTGATTGATGGAAATTTTGAAAGTCAATTCCTATATAGCAGGTTTAACGCAAGACGCAAGCTGGAAAAAAAAAACTTTTCATGTTGATAAATGATATTTCATATTAATGTTGATAAAAAATTATAAGGATTATAAACTTCTAATTATGTTCGAAATTAATTAATTTTATATAAAATGTACACGAATACCACAAATAAAAAAACACTAACAATCTATTCTACTTTATTTTGTTTTGTTGTGCAGCGATCAGAAAACGAATCAATTATTGTTATATATATATATATTTTTTTTTTTTGCAAATAATCTCTCACGATATCAAACACATCGTCTTTTTTTTTTGAAATATTTAATTTCACCAAAACGAAACAATTGCGCGCTGTATACACGGAAGCTAGCTTAAAGATATTTGTGATAGATGACTTCGCTTTATCATATCGCGTAGTGTGTGTACAGATTATACTATATAGTATAGCATCATGTGGGTACACACTGATTTTATGCGGAAACACGTTTGGGCAGGTAGGGATACGTAACAACATCCGTTGGTCGCCGAACAGGACACGCTGTACAAGTTTGGATGCGCGACTTAAATCGGTGTCGTTGATGAGATGTTGAAACATGAGTATGTATGTATGTATGTATGTATGTATGTATGTATGTATGTATGTATGTATGTGTATGTGTGTATGTGTGTATGTGTGTATGTGTGTGTGTGTATGTGTGTGTGTGTATATGAAAGATATGTATGTATGTATAAAGTAGAGAGAGAATGAACGTGTAGTGAGTTGGATAGATGGTAGGAAGGATAGAATGAAGGCAGTAATGAAGGGTGGTGAATACGAATAGTGAACACAAAGGGAGTGCGAGATGCATGGACGGGATGCTGCGCGCGTGCCCGTGTGCGCCGCCCTTCATTGATCCCGGGGAGAGAAATCGGCTGACGAGCCCAAGCAACGACCGACCGCAGCATTCACATCTCTCTGTCAGCATCACGAGATCACGTCGAGTGGCGTTGTAATACCGCGCAACGAGGTACGGCGATGCTGAGAGCAGACGTGCGTCCATGTGCCGCGACAATCTCCCTGCCGTTGGCGCACAGCTAGTGGGCTCGCGGTAGCGCAGTGGCACTCGTTTCTGGTGCACGAGCCTCGGTCTCGGATTCGCAAACATGACTTCAGTATACGGATGCGCGAAGTAGGCACCAGAATGAATCGAACCATGAAGTAGCGTTCGTAAATAATACCACCGGGTAATCAAAATATTAATATATAAATATAAATAAACAAATAAATAAACGATTTAATAATAATCAATTCATTAAATTAAATATTAAAATACTAAAGCTAAAGCATATAATTAAAAGAGAAGAAAACAAGTTGTTCGTCTGTACGCGGTGAATTTACGCACGAGGTACGTAAATTGTACGGTTGTATACATCAAGAAGGGAATTCGTATACCACGATCAACCAGGACGACGACAACTATCACCACCACCACTACGACGACGACGACGACGACGCCAACACCAACGCCAACGACAAAGATACACATGTGTATGGATGCTAAAGTACAGTACGTGTTCTGTTCGACACACACAAACAGCAAGGATTTAATATGTGCGTCTGTACGTGTGTTGATAATCAAACAATCAACTAACTAAAACCAAAGTGAACCATCCTAAATCGACGTAAACGTCTCTATAAATCAAACCAAATATTATTGGTAAATAAACAATTAAATAAAACACAAAAGAATTTCTCGATTTGATTCAAAATTAACCTACTCAATTAAACTTAAATCCAAAATCAAATAAAAGCTATATAGTTATAATAAATAAATAACAGTAAACAAGCAGCAATAATTTACGAAGACTTAATATATATTGACCGACCGGTAAATTTATTGGTAAACGGCGTCAAGAAGCCTAAACTGACACAAACCAATCAACCAATCAACCAACCAACCAACCAACGTTTCTAAATAGCTATACGAACGTGTCGAACTGATCCAATCCGAACCGAACCGTCAGTGAACCATTAACAGTAAATAAAGAACGATCAAAACAAGCTAGTACATATATATATGTATATACACTACATATATGTATATATAAAACTAGCTTTCAAACGTCCAACTCAGAGAATTGAATAACGTTACGTTTACATACGCCACGTTACCATACACCCATCACACATGCGTTCACCACCAATGGACACAATGACGGGTGTCATGCCGCTGCCTCCACCGGAGACTTCTTCCGTCACGAGCACCAGGCATCATCACCGACACCGGCACCGAGCACTCACGTTCATTTTTCTCTTGCACATCTGTCTTTCGCTTCCAAATGGTATGAGCTATACGACCAAACCTATTTTTTAATTTTTTAATATTATACACATAAATACTACATATTCAACACAAACACTCTACTAGTTCTATTTATTTATGGAATTTTCTGAAAGGATATAACTTACTTACACTCAATTTGACTATTTTTATTTATTCATTCATTTATATTTAAAACATCTTGTAAAACACCCATCAATGTTTGAATCCTTTCAGTAAATTCTCAGCGAGATAAAACCGGAAGCAATTGCAGCGGAACAGACATTTGATATATCCAATTTGTTTGCTATATATATCTACTCAACTTGATCAACTGTAGTGATTTTCTTGCCTTTGCCTGCGAATGGCATATACATACATACATACATATATCTCTCAGACAATTCTACGTCTACCGTCTTTCACGGATGATGAAGAGTTGCACGTGAATTATTAGATATTTGTGGTAAATCTCAAATATCCAATATTGCTTGAGAAACGTTTTAACTCGAACTCTGCTATAACCAATAAACTACCAAGGCATTCTTCGCTAAATATATATATATATATATATATATATATATATATATATATATATATATATATATATATATCCCAATATTTAATATGCGATTCAAATGTAACCAATTTATTTCCATAACTAATTTATATGACCATATATTATTAAAATCGTTCAATTTCCAAAGTTTATTATTTTATACTTGACCCAACATCATCAGAACAAATATTGAAGCAAATCTATCTAATAGAAGCTAATATTTTCACAAAACGTTAATTCAATTTAAATTGTTTAAATCAACTGTTCGTAGTTAAAATCAAAAATGTGTATGGGTATACAAATATTAAAAATTGCGACTTATATAAGCTACACTTACTACTGATCGATGGTGCTCGATCTTAACGTTCCACTAGTTTGCGAATGTTCAAAATTACATAACTTTACCACTTAACGTGCCGTCGAAACGTTGAGTTGTGTTGGTAAATTGAAATTTGAAAAAAAAAATTGATTATCGTAAAATACGAACCTATTTTAACACTTAAAATTGATTTTGACACCTTATACACAAATATTAAACGAAATTTGTTGTATCGTAATAATAATTTATTGTAACGATTAATAAAAGATACTTAGAACAAAATGTAACTAAATTTTTTAGTTAACATATCCGGGTAATTTACACGTAGTCGCTAAAACACTATTTAAA
Source organism: Nebria salina (assembly GCA_944039245.1). Taxonomy (NCBI): domain Eukaryota; kingdom Metazoa; phylum Arthropoda; class Insecta; order Coleoptera; family Carabidae; genus Nebria; species Nebria salina. Next base: position 4,351,254 of record OX063288.1, on the reverse strand, counting down.
AACACTCTTTGGACAATTGCTCCAAACGAGCTGTATATCGGCAATCAACCAACCTAGAGCTTGTTTCAGTTGATTCGTTATCCGATTAAATAAATGCCTGTTTTATGCACGTTAAATTCAATTCACATTACGGGGTGAATTTCTGCGAGTCTATTAATCGCGTAATACGAGGGATACCTGTACTGTTTATTTATACGGAGTATAATATTTGCTTACAGATTATTTTTGAATATTTTTTAATACCGTAGGCATGACAATATGTATACAAGGCGAAAATTCGTGCTTCACCGTCGTATATACAAATTTCGCGAAAAATCGTAATGATATATTTACTTATTTATTCGTAATAAAACATTAATAGATAATACAAAGTAAAATAGAATTGATATGTCCAAAAATATATATTTTATCTATATAAAAGTTCTTGCAATATAATATAAAATCTTATATACGTATATGAATTTTTAAAGTTATGAGAAAAAGAATTCGTTTAGTTTTACAAGTTATGGTTGATGACACTTAGGCGTTGGCAAGATTTTGACTAATGTTTCGTCATGATTGTTGTCTTCTTAATATTTGTTGTTCACCTTGATGCTTTAAAATGAACGATGGTCTTGAAAGATTTTAAAAGATGATATCAAAGCGAAAAATTTGCTTCAAACAATTGTAAACCACATTAACTTTCAGTTGGATTGATAATTTAAGTTGGTATACTTTACATAATTAGTTTTCTGGTAATGGTTACAATGTAGACTAACTTTGCAGCTTGCTCATCGGCCAAAATGGCGTTTTCATTGGTATGAAAGGGAGAGATCTTTCATTCTCTCTCTGCCGTCATATGCATTATGAAAATTATAATATTTTAATTCATAATTGTAAATAATTAATAACCGATTCGATTTAAATGTAAACCAATACATATTACAATCTAATTATCATGTATAGGTTTACATTACATTTAATGACTATAGGCAGCAACCCTAATACGGTTAAAAATACCAAAAAATCGCTGGCTATCGAGAATTTTGTATCGTATCAGATAATACGATGTACTTTCTCATTTAGCCACTTATCTGAAGCGCGTGGTTGTTACATTTTCACTACCCTTATATTACAAGAGCAACATAACGGTATTGATATGACATAATCAGCTTCCTATCACGTTGTACCGTCGACATTATCTCTCAGAGAGCTCAGTTACACGGCATCGCATCTCGCATCATAATACGTACACTTAAATCCCTTCGTATTTTTGTTATAATACTTATTTTGTCGCTTCACTCGCACGTATGCATGTTGTATCACTATTCTTCGTATCAAATCGGATTATGGTGTTATTCAGATATTTTCCCAACAGACATTACAGATGGTACATTGTTACCACGTATCAATGTTCTTCTGAAGCGTCTATATTTCACAATAAGGAAATAGATTTTTCTTTAGAATTTTTTTGCGAGTTTTATTTCATCGCAAAATATTTTTATTATAACTATATTTACAAAACAAATCTTTGACTAGTATTTTGCTTTACGAAATGAATAAATAAAAAAAATGCAATATAGATCATTATGTTTTTTATTATTAATAATCCTTGAATTGGCAACGTTATACAATGTTATCCATAACTCATAATTAATGGTATTGACACATTTATAAATTAAATAAAAAACTTCATTATTTCCTTACAAACTTGGATTGAATAACTTTGTAATTATAACTCACTGCAGAAAAATGTTTTCTAAAATTTATAATTCAAATGTGGTTTGTTTTTTATTTTCTTTATTTAGTATATGGAAATCTTAGTAGATGTATATCAGCGGAGATCTATGTTTTTTTATTATTGCATCTTTGGGTTGCATTGCAAGAAAACTCTTATTTTTATTACTCCTGCTGTCAGATATTCCTGCAACAACTCTGCAAACATGCATCCAATTTGAAACTACGGTTAAAGCTTTAAAATTTGTTTCGCAAACTTATACTTCCATTTTATATCATTTAAGAATTTTCATCAAAGAATATGTTTTAAATGGTTAATTATGTTTGGTAGTTTGATATTTTAAACCCTTAAATACAAAAATATATTTTTTTTTATTCAAATTTTACCTTTCACTGCATTATCTCCGTCCTCCATTAAGCTGGAAGCATTAGTGCTCCCAAGAAAAAGATGATATAAGTTTCCAACCCATTTAATTCTTTACCTTAGAAATTTTGAAATTATTTGGTTAAAATCGAGACTAGGTGATTTTTTTCTATTAAATTTCATATATGTTAGGTGAAATATTCTATTTTAAAATCATATTTCATAAATGTATGGAACATTGTAAGGGTAATAGTATAATGTTCATTATAAAATATGATACTTTGGGAAGATAAATTAGAAAACACTTCTATAGCAATGCCGTTACTTAAAATGCATGTAAGTACAAGTACGTAAAATGTAATATATTTAACGAGATTTAAAATCCTCCATGCTTTGCAATTAGATATTAATATATAGTTTAACACTAAATTATAAACCAGAAAATAAATTTGTAGCCTGGTGTATATGTTGTAATCATATATTGAACTCAATTTTTTAAAATAGACTATTTCCGTCATATCATTAAACAACGACAATATTTTTGTTATCTACTAGTTAAAAAATATATCAAACCACCGAACCTTGCTACCCGCAATTCAGGGAAAGTCGTGATTTATTTAAATATTATCTCATCATCTAATCTAAATTTATACCAAACATATAACTGAGTTAATCTACTTTAAACCAAACAGAACGTTCTTAAGCTAAAGTTGAAATTAGTCTTTTATAATATATTTTTCACAAATAATTGGGTATTAAAAAATCAAACCTTTTTCGGAGTTAAATTGCACATATTTTAATAAAGTAAGGATAGCGCTTAATTTATTATTAATTTCAATTTGATATGGGGACTGAAACACACGGATTAAGATGTCTTTCGTAATTAATAACAAATCCACTCTTTACAAAAATTATATGATTGAAAAAAACTTTAAAATTTCGCTTAAAAATATATTTAATTATAGTTCTGAACGTTATTACGAATTTAGAACTTTTTGAAAGTTGTGCCCAAATATAAGTAAATAATTTTGAGATTGAAGCATATTTTTTATATTAACGAAATTTTGTCATATTATTTGAAAATTTACATAAAAAATTGTTTCTTATACGATATCCCTTAAAAACAAATATATATTATTGTTTAACATCCCTTCTCTTACTTCCATGAGTTCGTATTGTTTTCTGAAATAGTTTAAACTTTGATGAAAATATAACATCTCTGCATGGCTTATAATAGCTCATAACTTCATATAGAAACTGTTCTAATTGATTTAGGGTTATAACTTACGCTTTTATACCTTTTGTAACATAGTTTTAACGAGTGCTGGTAATATGATCGGGTTTCCTGATGGTACTGCATTGTCTGTGCACGTTTTGTGTTTGTGCCGAGGTTTGTGCGCAATATGTTCATGAAGAATGTATTAGACTAACGTAACAAAACACAGACTTGTTTGTGCGATCCTTTTGTGTAAATAATTGATTTGTTTTTGTTCTTTAAATTTTCTCCAAACCTGTTTACTTTTACAACTTACTTTAGAATTTAAGAAGTAAGACCTTTCGTTTTGTGCTTTAAAAGAGATTCGAATCTCCGCAATTCTCGGTTTAAGTTAAGCCGTTACCACATTGTCAACTAATCCTGATTTTTGATTTAATTGTTTTTCACAATGATTTTATGTGATATAATTACTGAATATTTCATTTTATATTTTGTTTATGTTGGCACTCATGTTAAAAACTTTTTGTTCGCTTATAGCTCATTTTAGAATACCTAATAAAATAAATTTTATGTATGACTTTACTAGGTAAATTATAATATGAAATCAAAGGAATATTAAACTTTATGCGTATGTTATATGTGCATAAACAGAGTTATATGTCCACTCATTTATTAGTTTCTGAAATATTTCATATTTATGTACATAAATTAACATTAATATGCACAAATAATCAAACCTCACTCTAAATGAAAGGGTACGGCTTTGTTTGATGAAATTTGTTTTCAAAATTAGACTCCTCGACACATGTGGTGCCTTTTCCTCGGATGTGGGTACGTTATTTTGAAAATGTAGGGGATCTAGTAAGTCAATCAGTAGAATGAGTAGTTAATTAGAACGGAAAATATCTTATTTGATTTGGAATCAGAAGTTTTTACAATGTGGGTTAGACTGGAATTGCATATGATGTTTCTGGTTCTGATGTTTTTGCCACAAAATGGCTTTTATTTATATGATAACATTCTATTCCCAAAACAATTTGACCCTCCCATTGCTCGTATATACAATTCAATAAACAGGGTCTTTTCGTAGATTACCGCGAGACAACAAAAATAATTTTTTTTTTTTTTGTTGGTCGATAAATGTCTTGATACCCAGTAATTGGTTGAACACTCTCCGATACATTAACAACCACAAAAATATATGTAATTGTACCAAATACGTGTTTCTTTCGCTGAAATTTTGTATGTGTATTCTCTACACCACATCCGTCGGATAACACTTTATGGATACGAACAAATTTCGGAAAAACCGCACCCCAGTTTGCTACGCGTTCAGCGTTCACTCTATATATGCTGGGTGCTTCGACGTCTCGACTTGTTTTTCGCTTTCGACAGGGTCAGAAGATAAATTTGCCAATATAGGTAATAAAAAATAGTCAAACTTAATATAGAACCCGAGTAGCCATAATTATTTTATTATTAAAAAAAATATATATATTATTTGAGATATTACAAAATACAATTTTCTTATTCAGACTATTTGTCCACTTTATCTGTATGATTTAATAATAAGCATAGGATTCAATAATAATTGTAGAATGATGGTTTCGTAAATAAACATTATATATATGAAAATATCTTTTAAAATGATCTCAATTGAATTAGATATTTTTCCAGAGGCAATTTAATATATAAATAGTATTTAAAACGCGCCGCCCATAAACCTAGTCGTTGCATTTAGCAATAACGTCGCAGTAATTGAAAATACGCCACCTCCTTCTAGATATTATCAATCCGGACATTTAAATTTTCCTCAGTTGATTTTTACACCATCAATTTCCGCGCAAACAATTTTTTTTTTTTTGTGTATATCTTATTCTCTCACAGTTTTCGCAGGTATATGTACGAAGCTCGTACTCCAATATACAAATAGAGTGTCATGTGTCAAGAAATATTGAAAATATCTCCTTTTTTGTTTGGCTCTCTGGGAGATTAGTTTTTATCTTTGCACGTAAGCAGAACTGCTTTCCAAGTTCCAACCCAACGACGATGTAGGCATATATTTGTCAAACAGACACTTTTCATATTCAAATATTGTTGGAGCAAATACTTTAATTTTTGTTTACAATTTAAGAGAACCGTAAGAATCTGAATAAGTAATATATTCAGTAAGGAAGCAATAACATTTTATTACATTCGAAGCAAGCAAGGATGCCATGTAATTCTTTTGACTTTCGAGATGTTAAAATACGGAATGCCAAGCAAAACACAATACTCTTATCCTTGTAGATTTACATATATTCTTGATTTTATTGTTTTTACTATTTTCACGACGTCATTGCATCATTCACAACCCAGACTGCTTCACAAATAATAATTATAATAATATGCCATAAGAATCTAATAAGTATATATTTATATAATTTAAAAAAAATTGTTATTTTCAATCTGTGTATCAATACTTATCCAAAAGCACGGAAGCTTATTTTATTTTATATTAAGAAAAACATAATTAAAACATTTTTATTAAAGAAAAACTATATTTTATATAAATTAAAATATAACAAATAAGATTTTATCTTGACACATATTTCCAAAATACAAAATTGCGTAACTGTTGGAATTTCCCTAATTATGTATAGAACGCGAACCGAACCTTTATAAAAGCAAATCCAAAATTTAAACCGAGTAAACTCAAGTGGCATTCAGTTTAAGGGTTCGGCTGAGGTTCAAATTCTATGTCCTGATTGTAACATAAATACTTAAATGATTAATATCAAAGTGCGTTGACAACAAACCATTATCAATTTATCTGTCATTTCGTATGCTATATACAAAGAGAGATATAAAGAAATACGATTTCCGTCAAATACGAACTAATTTATAGCAAACATTGTGTTTTCGTGGCTCATCCACGGGCTATTACGCTAGTTATAAAATATTATTTACGCCGCAATAACCATCAATCTGTAAGTCACTCATTCTAGAAGTGTTTACGTATATTTTCGCAAATGACTCATAGGAATAATTTTAAAATACTCATAAATTACTAAAAAACAAAAAAATGAATATTCATCCAAATTATCGATTCGTCATCATATTTATGGAGAATAGTGTGATGAAATTAAAAAAATGATCACATTTTTAACATTTATTGTTCATCTACATTTTTATACAAATACATAATTAAAATGCAATTTTTGACATTGTTGTGTTGGTGGCGCAACAAGACGTGGGTATAAGGGTGGTGAAATATGTTAAGCAAGTTTTTTCGAGATGAAATAATGAAAGACTTTATTTGCAACATAATTTTAAGTTTGGCGAAAATGGAACGACGTTGACGCATGCGTTACGTTATAAAACCTAAGCTTCGAAGTCTGATAACAAAGAATCCATGTAGACGAAACATAAAAAAGCTTATCTGAAATAATCTTCAACTGTTGTGCGACCCAACCCAACCCAACGGTTAAACGAGAGTAAAGCGCGAATATGATATGCCAGCCAGGCAATAGGTTATAAAATTTTCAGCATCAGCATTGTTTGCGGAACCGTGACCATATACAGCCATATCTTAAATAGTTAATAAAATCACGAATATAGCCAACACAAAATTGTGCTTTGATTGTTCCGGGCGTAAAAATCACACCAGAATATAATAACGTATTAAACGCCGTATCGTCAATTAATACCGAAATATGATATCGCAATGCTACAATCACAAACGAACGCCGGAAATGGTTCGTCAGTCATAAACAAACACAAGCGTTGTTCAAAAATAACGAGAATGGAATCCAGAACTAGTTATACTGATGGTTCTCGCGTATAGAACGCGCAAAAATGTCTACGTGACTAATTATCGTCCCTTTATTTTCAGACCTTTGTCTTTCCGTTATACGGAAACTTATAAACAGAATTATACTTGATTAACGATTAAAATTCCAGTGTATCCCACTTCTGCTCAACTGTCACTTTTTTTCAGCACGTCAACAACATTACTCGAAGCAACGCCTGATGCTTCAGTGGTGGGTATACATGCATACATACGTATGTATGTATGTATGTATATTCGTGTACGAAACTACATGGGAAATAAAATTAAACTTTAGGGTTAATTGTGGACACAGCCACCAAGCACAATAGACGAATAAAACAATTCTATTTTGAACTTTAGTTCTAATTTAATTACCACCGAGCAACTTTGCTCGATACAATTATCATATTTTTTCTTCCCGAATATATACCTAACTAACTGCTGTAAGAGATAGCTGTTTTCGTGCCAGCGCGAGAGAATGGTATAATGGAGCACATTCACTTTACTATTTAATTTAATGTTTCCAAGTTAACAAATTGCATTTTAAATATATCTACTGAGTGCTATATTCTGTTGGGAAAAATCTCATTCTTTTAACATCATCGCCCAGTTGCCACGGAACACTGAATTTTGTTTAAATTTACATTATGTTAGCATTACATACGATTTAAATCTTTTTTATTAAACACCTTATTTCAATAAATAATTTTCTATAAATTTCTAAAAATGTGTATATCTAAATGAATCTTCAAACATATAAAGTAAAACCAACGTATATAAATTCACAAAACAATTTCAATTTCTTTTACTTTATAATATACCCTTAACTAAAAAAAAACGATTTTTTTAATACGAAGTTGGATTTCTTTAGGGTTGCGTAACAATATCATTATTTTAATGTTTTTAATCAATATTTTTAATAATTTATAAATTGAGCAAAAAGTACCTTAAAATTAAAGCAAATTTTATATTTAAAAAGCTTAAAAGTACTTCTACTTAAAGTACCGTTAGATTAAATAGACAAAAATCGTCAATTTAAAAGGTGGTTTTGATTTAAATGTATTTTTAATATTCTATGAATATATGTGTAAACTAAATAAATGCAATTGCTCAGTTTGAAACAAAAATAATAGGCGCTTTTGTTTTAATAAAACGTATAAACTGTTTTAATTTAAATTGCTCTGGTATTATTCGACATATTAAATTTCCGAGCACAGATATCAACAAAATATTTGTGTATTGTCGCAGTTTCCAGAATGAAATAATAAAAATATATTTTAACAGAGGAAGCTCGATATACAGTTATGAAAACATGTTCATTCAAAGTAAATGAAATGGAGTTCAAAAAGATAAAAACCAAATGAAATTAAAAATAATGTGTGATTGTATGAATGCGAGAACAATTTTCAAATTCAATTTAAATTTCGACAGTATATATATATATATTTTATTTTTTATTTTTTACAAAATGTCTTCCTGATTCGATAATGTTTATTTTAAGCTAGATTTAAATTAAATCGCGTTCCTGCGATCGTCGTCTCGTTGTTCGCCCTCACTCCAGGTCAAACGGCAGTTAATCGAATAATCTCCAAGTTGCGCAGTAACATATTATAATCGATTACGGTGAATTCAGAAAATTCGCGATAGTGCTTTTCGGCAAAATAATAAAAGAGAAAGAGACTAACCCCACGCCCCATAGATCGCTACCCTGTGATTCTGTCCGAAGTCCACGGACAAGGGTAACAATTTCCAGCGCGATTCTGAAAAGCATACATACTTTAGAAACATACTACTGACAAGTAATGCTGGAATGCAGATGAATTGATACCGCACTGTTACCGAAATAGGCAGCTTTGTGTGGGTGCATTTATGTAAATGTCTAAAGATTGCTACAGGGCTAATTTCACAACTTTCGCTATAGTCACCTAGTAAGCTCATCCTATTTAGAAAAGAACGTAATACCTCATTATTCTGTGCTATTATATTCCTTTAAATCGCATTTACATTAAATATTTATAAAGTATCTTAAAATGCCTTGTAGTTTTTTTTTTCTCGTTTCGTCTTATAAATGTTTTGAAAATAAATTTGTCATGATATATTTTGTTAAATAAACTTAATAAAATCAATTCACGTACTCAACTTATAATATAATAAATCACACATGCCATATTCATAGTAAAGCGTTTAATTTTAGACTAAGACTAAAGAAGATAAAAAAAGATAATCTTATGTAGGTGTATAAAGGATAAAAATTTAATATTACTTTAGTATAGGTTTATTACGCACGATAATGTTTGCCGAGGTATTGTTTGTGTTTGAATTTTTAAAATGTCCCAGCAGTGAAATGGTAGAAGATTTTAACTATGTTTCCCAAAGCATTTCATTTTTAATTATCTCTCTTAAACTAGACACTGCATTTAAAATAAATGTACGTTTCGTTCAAAGTTTGAAACTTTCTTAATATTTTAAAACCACAAGTTGTAAATCTAAAGGAAAAAGGTTTTTGTGAAATTCAGTGAAAAACTATTCGAATTTTAACTGAAAGAAAACGTATTTTCAGCGTTTTTCGAGCCAGGCGTATTTTTCAAGCTTATACTGTACGTATACGCATGGGAGTCCGTAGAAAGGGCATTTGTTACGATTTAAGCGATCGTCTACCTCGTTAGCTTATAAACTTTAAAAAAAATTTACCATTAACTTTGGCGTCACAATATTGATTTTTATACGTTTGCTGATTCTAAAAGACCCACATAAAAATAATTGCATACCTATACCGGAATACATCAAATTAGAAATGGTAATTTTGTTAAACAACCTCCAGTATTTTGATAGTTATAAATTAGCTTCTAGTTAAAATTTAATAATACCGAACCTTTTCAGTTACTGCAACAAATACCTAAATGTTTTGTTTTCTTTAAATGTAGTTTCATTTGTTAGAGAAACAGACGGCCTGTGCGTGTGCAATGTTAGTGCTTACGTTGATGTATGGAAGTGAATCCTGAGAAGACGTATAAAAAAACTGTGACTGCGGTAGAAATGAAATTTTTTAGAGAAAATTGTGATATAACAAGGAGAGACCGACAGAGGTATATGTGGATGTGGATGTAAAAGAGTACGACATTGAATGAATTATCATACATAGAGTGGTTGAAATAAAATTGTGAGATGGTTTGGCCATGTTGAAAGAATGTTGAATGAAAGATTGTTCTAGAAATCACTGACGGAATAAATGGATAAATATATTTGAGCGAAAAACAAATAAACAAAATAAATGAGGATGTATTAAAAATTAGAAATATATAAATGGATCGCGTGAAGTGTACACAGGAGTTGAATGGTGAAAGATAAATAGAATGTGAATGCTAAAAAATATTTACTATTCCATTTATGGGAAATAGTGATATAATAGAAGAACACAGTCAAATATCTGAAGGTTCTGGGTTTGATCCCCAGCAACATCCGATACATTTTTCTCAATGTTAAATATTTGATATATTACGAATTAATCTAATGATTTATTGCGAATTTAGTGTTTTATTAAATATATTTGTACAAAATAAAAATAGATAAATAAAATTGTTGATGGTGTAAGTTCTATTTATGTATGTATGTTGATAAAATGAAAACATTTTTGGGATAGAATTAATAACGCTTTATTGGGCGCCAGCAAATGTCACTGACCTTAAACATTGTGCTTCTCTCCTAATAGCATGTCTAAGGTCGAATACATCCCTAGCTGGGATGAACGTGATGCGAGTGCGCAGTACAGCAGCACTTATCCACATTATTCCACGTTTAATTAAAGTTTCCTAAGCCCGATTGCACAAGCACCATGAAAACATGAGGTGAACTAGCAAACATAATAAAAATAACGAACACACCCGTTGAACGCCTGTTCTAATTATCCAACCGTGAATTTAATAAAGTTCAAATCGCATCGCAGGATGATGTTTTTGAGTCTATCGTCCTCGACCGCCACTGCCTTAACCAACCAGCGCCATTATCGCCGCATAATGGCGCGTGTTTTTAGGGATATTGGGCGTGAACAATGTGTGGATATCCACATCACACAAAATCGGTAACACGTTAATCAAATTATTACATGGCTTTCAATCCCAGGACCATACATTTTCGATTATAATCATTTTAATGTGTACCAAATAAGCTTCATTTGACAATTTACAATAATTTTAAACAAAAATAAATCATCTTCATATTTCTAAAGATTTGATTTAGTGCACATTTGTAACCTGATCAATTACAAATAGCATCTTCAAATTGGTGCGTTATGTTGTAATAAATAAACAGTATTGTAAATGGGGGCTTAATAAATTAATTAATGCAATGTAACTTTTAATTTTAAATATTTTGGCGAAGAAATAAATGAAATTACTTTTATTATTAAATTAAACCAACAATTACAATTTTTTATCTCTAACACTGAAACAGTCTAAATATTGAATTCACTTCATAAGAAGTATTTTATCTTAATCAAATCTCAAAAATTACAATTTAAACGACACACTGCCTCACCAAATCTGTATCTGTGTGTTCGTAAATTTATGGTCTGAAATTAGCATGATAAGTACGTATTTTATTCCAATCAAAATACCATTGCTATAATACAGCATCGCACCATTGTCACTGTTTTTGCAAGCAGCTTAAGAGCGCGAGGATAGTCAATATAAATTCGTAAAATAAAAAAATCAGTCAGTAACACTTACCGGGTGTGCTCTCTAACTCCAGCGCGTCTAGGTTCTTAAATCATTGGAAGTGTCCGCACCATGAAAACAAAACCCCATCCTCGTCGCATGCCAGGCCATTACATGACGTCGTAAGTCGTATAATATGGATGCCAAAACTCATCGTCTACATTTACCGGTGCTATATCGTGTTGAAACGAACACGAACCACCACAAGCTACATTTGACGTCGAATAAGTTAGTGCTCGATGAAAAATTTCTAATAGCATCTTGAAATTGAGGATTATATAGGATATTGTACTAGAAAAATAAAATAATTTCCTAAATAGACTTTGTAGCAGCCTTTGAATTCGTTTTTTTGTAATTTAACTAATACAAGGTTTTCACTACGTTATAATTATAATATGAATATTTATTTCTACTATGCTTACACCATGATATAAGAATGTTTAGTTTAGTTTTGCATAACAATTATTGAAATAATTACATAGTATTTGTCTAGATGCTATTTAATAATAAACAACCAAAAATTTTTTATAGTAAAATTCGTTTATTTTAATATTCATTATTGTATTTATTAGATTGTACCGTCGCTTTATGACAAAGCTATTTCCGTTTCCAGTACGATAAATAATGAATATATTATTGCATTGTGGTTTTAATGAAATATTCAAAGATTCAGTCGAGAATATTGTGTTTTAATCGATCAATCTTCACTCTCACAATTTAGATGAAATCGAAGCTTCCATTATAAAATGCAAATCAGAATTTGCATTCATTTATGTAATTTTATATGTATTTATAGAATTTACATCGCATTTAATTTCATATTGTGTCATGTCAACAATTTTTCACCGCAAAAACTAAAAAACACAGAATTATGCAATTATAATCAAACTAGCGTAATACCCCATACATGATTTATGAAAATTGGCTGACACTATTTTTGAAATAATTTAAATATATTTGACTGAAATCATATTGCTTTGTATTTCTGTATTTAAAATATGAAATGGTAGATAACTTCACAATGCGTAGTTGGTTGTCAACGTACATATAATAATTTATTTATATTGTAATATATCCATGACAGAATGCCATATGTAGCCAGACAGGAATCGGATATTATATAATATATCTGGTGCAATGTGAATGAGAGATTTATGTTAAATATATAATTACCTATTATGAATTATTTTCTTGTAAAACTTAATGCTGTAAAGTTTCCAAACGTAATTCAAACATTTAATATATATATTTATATTTTAAAAAGTAAATATAAAGGCGCTATTAGATAAACATATACTTATAAATTACACTCAACAATAATTAGTGATATTAAAAATTATGCAAGAGTATTCAACTGAACTATTAAAGCAATTATATAATTATTTCGGATTTGCCTTATGCTATAACGAAGCTGCGAACAACATTGTTTCATGAATCCGTATCGATATTTAATTTTTTTCTAAGTGTAGTCTCAGCTATGAAGCTGTTTACGTCATAACTAAAAATTGTATTAAAGTGTGTACAAAAAAGAAAATATGAAACTAATTGGAAAATGACGTAAACAGCTTTATAGTAAAGATGAACTAATATTTTCCTTTCATTCTATTACGCATTTTTATACAATTTTTAAGTATGACGTCATGGAACTTTAGTCTTTATTAGGTATGTTTTAAAACAAATTTCAATTACGATCAAATATAGTTCTAACGTATACTAATCGTTAAAGAGTTATTAAAATTCGTATCATATTTTTAATTTATCTCTGGAATATATTTGTATTATAAGTGACCTACATCACTAAAAATAATGAATATCCACGATACATGTCTCTTGATACATAACAAAACAATTTGATAATTACTTAAATGATCATACACCGCGGTTGACATTGTTTTCCCAGACCGTACCTTGTGTAAATATTATCAAGTATCGACATCAAATGTGAAGTGATACTCGGTTCAATTAATAAGGTAAAGTGTTTATGTGTCAATTGGGAACGATCAGATTCTACCGTATCTTTTTAAAAACCCTACATAGCAATACCTATTTGAGTTGCCATTACCTAAATTGTTTGATATGATAATTAATAACGGTATCTGATACATTTTACGATGTATTCCGATATCACACCATCGGTACCGCAGATGAAAATGCGCGTTTCTAATTTATGGATACGACGTTTACGATTATGGAATATATCATTATCTAAATGAAGAATCTATTTGTATTTATACTGGTGTCTATTTCATTTGCCAATTTCCATCATAATTTTGTTTATTGACTAATGAATACACGTACAAATTAGATTTTGTACAATTAGTATTTAAACGTGGATACATGTGCTGTTATGACATACATTTTCATGGGTTACTTATTAAAAATTAATTAATTTAACACGCATGATAAATTCTGAGAAGTTAAACCTTTATATTCATAATTAACGGCGCTGGTAGCATTAATTATACATTTTTATTATTATAGATTTTTGCTGTGCCTTTTTTAAACACACCTGATTCTAAAGCTACTGTAGAGGGTAATATTTCTAAATTTCATTATATAAATATAGAATATATAACATACAATTTTTTCTAATTGTTCATAAAAATTGAAAAAAATTGCTTCGATATTCACACATATAATTAGTAAATTTAAATCATTGGCGATAAAATCTGAATATTAAATGAGACGTTAAAGGAAATAAATATCAAGAAAGCAGGTCATATATACAATACAATTTAACATCGATATACTTTGGTCTATTTTATTGTGTTTCTGTTGTTCTTGCTCCCGAAAGATATATGAAATAAAATAAATGGCGTTAGAAATTAGATAATATTTCACGAGTGGCCAAACATCGTAGAAGCGGAGTTACAACCCAAGCACAAGCACAGCACAACACGGCACAGCACAGCACGACGTAAAGTCACACGAGAGAAAAAGTGAAACGGAACGCATCCGTACTCTAGTGATGGATCGTATCTCAAGTCGAGTAATGGTAACAGACTTTTCGGCCCGTTTCTGAACCTACTACCCAATTCTATCCTTCAGTCGTTCCATTTTATTTCTTATAAAGCTGACAATGCACTACTTATATGATAGAACACATTTGCTATTGCTTAATAAAAAATATATTTTTTTCTTTTTGAGTTCTTGATTAGTAAACACAACGAATATTATACACATTATGTGAAAAGGTGGTAGAAAACATCCTAAATCCACAACGTTCTGGAATTAGAACGTTTTCTATCACCTTTTCCTATCAACGTCCACACTATATTTAATCGAATAGTAAACTGCTTTGAAATATATTTTTACATATTCTACAAATCAAATTAATATAAAAATTTAAAAGCAACCAAAATGATAACAATGGAGTAATAACAAAAATTAAAATATCTGAATTTATATTTTTAAAACATAAGTTACTCAATTTTATGTTAAATATATATTTCCCGACAAATACGGGCTGAAAAGTCGATTTTATAATATTTGAGAATTATAACAACTTTTTATAGACAATAATTTGTAATAATATTTTATACTATGGGTTACTCTGACAAAATTATTTATTTTGAAATGAATGAAAAAAGCAAATCTTATTCATACTAAAGACCAGTATTAAATGTACGTATATAGTAACTAAAAAGATTATAGTCGTCTAAATCTCTATCGTCGTTTTGTTAGAGACGTCATCTTCATAATACTAAATACATAATCGTATTTGTAATTCAATTGTAACAAGAACAGCTCATAGTAATAAGCAAAACTGTTAAAAATGAGTTTTGGTTTTTATATATTGAGAATATAGTGAATTTTAGAAAACTTTTGCTGTATGTGAATTTTGGTGGAGGAGCATCAATGTGTAATAATACGTATCATTTTGGTTTGGTTTTGGAACTGGTTTTGGTTTTGATTAGGTATAGTTCGTTAACAGACAGGATGAGGTAATCGTCTCTTTATTGATCCTATATTTAGCTCGCATTTCCGAAACCTATATTACGAAGTAACGTACCGTTCCGATCCGTAATATTAACCACATCCACGTTTATAGAGAGATATACTTATTTCGATATCTGTTTATATATTTAATCATAATAACTACATATTTACTAAATAATTAAATATTTGATATATATACTACACAAGAATCTCTTATTTTAAAAATTAATATTTATATCCGCACAAACACGTTTCAAATAAAAGAAGGATAATTTTGAAAACGACGTGTCCATCGTGATCACAAAAAGAAATAAATTGAGAGATTGGTTGAAAAGGTTACATATATAGATAACACGAAATTTTCAATTGCAATTCTATGAATGTATTTTTGCTGCAGATTATATTCTGTTTTTAGTTAATAGAAAGAATATAAATGATATTAAATAATATCTCTAAATAATACTGATGTATGTTTTCTCAAACTTTAATACCTTTACAATATTTTATTATAACTAATCTGCAACGCCTTGATAATATTTGTTATTTATTATGTAACGTTCATGCATCATGAAGCAATTTGGTACACTTATTAACTACGGGTAATCTTCACTTAGTGAATATAATCAGTAAGCTTCTAACCGCTACTTATCAAGTTATAGTGCATCAAATTTTAACGACATTTAATAGACTTGTATAGCAGCGTAAAACTTTGCTTCTTAACGGTAACCTATCCACTTTAACTTGGAAGTCGTGAAAATCTTTATAATTGCAAATAAAAGTCACACCAATACTCAAATCTAGAGTTTTTAATACTTGGAGTTATATTTATAATTTGATCTGAAATTTATATAACTACATATAAATTATAGATGGTCAAAATCTATTTTATTATTTTTTTAAAATAATTTTCATTTATCTATTAATATTTCATGGAGTAGATCTATCATACTTTCATAGATTAAATTAGGGAATTGTTAACTGTCACCGAAAGCAATTAGTAAATGTGAATACAATGAGACTAATCTAACATACGACTGACATTAGCTGGTTTATAGCGACAAGTTTCGATTAAAATTTACTATAGGGTACAATTATCTAGATAAATTACTCCCATGGTTTTTTATTTGTATAGTCTCATAAATTGTATATAGCTAGTTTATTTTGCTTTCTTTCGAGTATATATATATATATTTATATGTCGTGGTAAGCGCTATGTGTTATTTCATCATTTACTGAAACCTATGGGTAAAAGAGCATATCATACGCAAATTTACGCAAAAACAAATATTTCTTGTATATTAATATATTTACTTAAATATTTGATATTGAGAGAAATGTATCGGATGCCGCTGGGGATTGAACCCAGAACCTTCAGATATTTGACTTTGTTCTTTATTGTTGCTTTGAAATACATTTACTTAATCAGATATATGTGCACATTACATTTTAAAATGCACAAATAGTTCACATAGACATACAATTTATTCATATAATAAAGAATCATACATATCTATACAATAAAGCAATTTTCCATAAATGCCGTTTAAATTAACAGTTATTTAAACCTAGTTTATTTATTAACTTTAATATGTTTGAAAATATGTAAAGTATCGCAATATAAGTTGATTATGTTCAGCTTATTTGTTTTCTAACAAGAAATGAACAATGAGTGTGTCTATAGACTTATGATTTAAATAATATTTGTAAGAATTTTCTTACTGGCAATGTCAGATATTGATTTTTATCAAAATAGAATGAAAAACAATAAATTTTTTTGTCGTCAGTTCCATTCTGCGATAGTTATTAAATTTTCTGTGTGAACCGTCTAACTTCCTAAACTACGTTAGATATTGATTTTCAGAATACGATGACACACAATAAACTTCAAAATCACGACCTTCATTCTTTGGTGATTTCTAAATTATCTATAATTTCATAAACGCCACTTCCATTCTATGATTATTAAATTTTCTGCAAGACTTCTCTAACCTACTCTCAAAGTACTTTATATTATGATGATTTAAAACAATAAACTTTAAAAATCTTATTCTTAAAATTGTAAGTTAAAAAAAACTATACCTATATTCTTCATTCAAAATATTTCAGAATTACACTAATGGATTCAAAGTAAAAATAGTCGTAAACATTAAACACGTTTTTATCTTAACCATTTAGAAAAATAGTTTTTAAAATTGCAATTGTAACGTATTTAAAACTTAATTTATTTTGATTTGTTTCTGAATAGTCCGACTAAAAAATACGACGTTTACGCTGTGGTTTCCGCAACACATATTTTAACGAATGCTAGTACATTTTTTGTATTTGTATACTTTGCACGTTCTGGTTCTGAATCAGTCTTCACTAAAGATTACGCCTTATTATGTATACTTTATCTCACTCTATCTGGAATTCTAATTTCAACAACCAACACTTTCTTCTGAGTATACTCTTAGAGAACTGTCCGTACATTCTCGGTTTTAAATTACCATAAATTGTACGTTTTTATACCATTGCCATAGTGCAACATCACAACGTTGTTATTGTTTTTGCAATCAGCTTACGAACGCGAGGTTTAGTCAACATAGATTCGTAAAATTACCAAAAAAAAAAAAATCTGTTACACTTCAGAGAGTTTGTGTTATTCAATCATTGGAAATATCCGCACCATGATAACAAAAGCTCATTCTCATCTCATGCCAAGTCATTAGATGACGTCATAAACCATATAATATTTACCGCTGAAATTAATACGATCCCCGTCGAAAATTTATTGATAGCGTCTTTAAATTGAAAGTTTTTATTGTTTAAATAAAACAATAGGATACATGGGGCTTGGAAATAAATTTGTAAAGTAGTTTACGGACATGTGTGTGTGTGTTTGAATGTATTTGAAAATTGGGTTAGAAATATTATAAGTAAGAAATATGTATTTTGTCAGATAATGCGCCAAGTTTAAAACAAAAATTTAAAATTTTACTCCGGACAAATGTTTCATACGCTAGAATATTGTGCGGCTTAATAAAGCATTTGGAGTAGCGCGCAAAATCCCTGTTTTTAGCTTGCCGTACGTAAGTACACAGAAATTCGTTTCGCATTGCCCTGATTCCGAATATATATATATATATATATATATATATATGTATATCTCATATACATACTTGGATGTATGCTGGTCGTTCGCTCGCTTCCGCGTGTATCTAAACTATATTCACTGCTCCTCCTCTAAAGAAACTAACCGATTTTAACAAAAATTTTCTACGCATACATAAATGCAAATATGTACCACTTGGAATTTATGTACGATACGCTCTATAATTCAGTAGATATTTATTTTAGAATTTTCGAATACACTACAAATAATAATATAAAAATGAATAATTTTGAATCCTGAAAATAATGAATACAAAATTAAATCCGCCTTTTGTTAAACTAAGCAATGCGAGAAAAGCAAACTAATTTAATCAAACTGCACAACTCTAGTGGTTTTGAAACCAGGCTATTTGATACCTTATGTAAGTTTAACTATTGAATAACTTTAATTATATTTGACAGTTATGTCAGAATGGTTAAGTAATAATATTATTATAAATGTTAGTGCCAATTTGGTGTTTCTACATAACATATCCTTATCATTAAATTTAGTAATTCTGGGTTCATTCATATTTTATATCAACAATCAAATTAAATATTAATAATCTTTATATTATTGCAATGAAAGTTCTGTAAACCACATTTAACAATACAAGTATTTGAAGAGAAAATATGTATATTTGTGATTTTTAAAATGATTTATTTCAAAAATAAACATAAGCTGTTCATGTTCAAGCTTTTGCGGAATCATTCCGCTTTTGCAATATGTTATGCAATATGGATAGTTTGAAACATTCTCTTTGTTTAAATATTTAGTTTATGTTTGGATTGTGTGTAAAACAACAAAGCATATATAAAATCATAAATATATTGCTTGGTAAGAGTATACAAAAGTGCCATGACGTTATACACCACACGTATTGTGTTTGTTGTGTAATATTGCCTAAGGATGGTTAATCAGGCAAGCAAGAATACGACAGGCTAGCAAAATCTCTAATGAGAAATAAATGTCAGCAACTTATTTCGCATCATTTAAATGCAAGTAGCTTATGTGCGCCTCCACCCTACATCTTATCTTTCGCTCGTTTATTCATGCCACTCATGACTATTCAATTTTAACGTCGACTTTAATCAAAATGATGAATGATTTCGCTGACGGACCTCGCAATCTTACATTAATATCACCTGCACACACTCTACCTGTCAATTACTCAAAATTTAATAATAATGCCGCTCGTAATTCTATTCTACGAACGCGTTTCTGAAAACTTGCCTGCGTAGGCTTCCATAAATAATCTACCAATTTGTTATACCAGTTTTACACATTTATTATTTTCTTTTTGATGAATGAAGAAATATTATTACACCGAATAACTTCATATAAAACATTGAATGTCTGCATATAGGTTTTTGATAGCTAAACAATTCGCAGTTTTTGCTACCGGATATATTGATTTTTCATCACAATTTTAGCAAAAAGTAATACACAGTTATTTTATTTAATGGAAATGAATTCATAAACTGTATTGATTGCCATTAAGTAAAAATGAACTCTATAAATATATTAAATTTGAAACTAAAATTCAAATTTATGTTTACATTTTTTACATTATATTCATAATTTTTTGACAATATTATTTACTACATTATATATTTCCAATATTTTTCTATTTTAATTTATGTTTATAAATTAACCATTTTAAAACATTTAGAAAATATCTATTTCGTTGTTAAATAATACGTTTTTTGACTAATTCAAAAAAATGCTTATTTTAAACATATATTCAATAGACTTTTCCATTAATGTTGGATATTTTGCATATTTTTGTCATTATTGAAGTTTTAGTCAGAAATATATTTAATCTTATTGCTTTTGTTACTTTTCATTCTTTAATAGTAATATAATTTTTGATATGTCCACAAAAATTAATAAAATAAACAGGGTATGATGTTCTGTTCTATCAATTTATTTATTATAAATATTATTACTTATTTGAGTATAATATGTAATGTAAGAGTTCGGTAAAATGAATTAATACATGTAAAATGTTTAATTAACTTTTGCTACAATAGAAACGTTAGAGGCGCTTTTAGTTATGATACATTTAAAATAACAATTAGAGAAAGATAAATTCATATCGTTTGACATAACATAAATAGAAAACGCCATTTGTTTCTATGGTGCATGATTTTGTTAAGCGCGCCCTGTAATTCTGTTAGAATCCGGATGTTAGTGTCTGCTCATTTATAACAAGAGCACCTTAAGTTGAAACATATTAGTAGCTATAAAACTATATTTTGACATATTGGTTATAAAGTGATGTTCTTTGTTTCGCCATGCAGAAACGTCAGGAGGTTACAATGAAAAACGGCTTCTTCACAAACTCTTGGACCATTACAACGTTCTGGAGAGACCGGTGGTTAACGAGTCGGATCCACTACAGTTGAGCTTTGGCCTGACCCTCATGCAAATCATAGATGTGGTAAGTTAAACATTGGCTTGTCACAAAACAACAAAGTCACGTATTCGCGTTCTATTTCCACGTTTCGCATTATATACTTATATAAAGTAAATCCCTCGGTGTATGTCTTTCATAAAAATCATCGGCTCTTTATTTTCCGGATAGCGAAATTACATTTGCAGCAGACAGAAAACAACAACACATAATGCGTATATTCACAAAGTAGTATTACGGCATACACGCATCTTGAATTTTGATGTGCCAATGTGTATGCTTGTTAAATATCGTTTATCACGACTCTTTTTATTCTTTCCTTTCGTAGGATGAAAAGAACCAGCTGCTGATCACAAACATTTGGCTAAAGCTGGTAAGTGTGTCACGTCACGTTTGAAAATATCTATTCGATATGGTTGTTTTCTTCATCAAGCAAACTAATAAGAACTTTTCTGATGAAAACTTTCGGTACGGTCAAAAGGTTTCATTTACTGTTATGGTTCACATTACATCACCAACCGAACGGTAAACAGAAATGGATTTAAAATTCAAATCAATACAAGTACGCTAGATATCACCGATCATATCCCAGCATTAATGCAACGTTTATCAAACCATTCGGAGCATAGTACAGCACAGCATTGCGCAGCGAATTGACCGAACTCGTATACACACTCCAACCGGTATCATAAACGCTGCTTAATACTCTGTTTTGCGTTGGCATTTAGAAACTGTTACTTTCATCCTATTTTGCATTGAAACCGATTACATTAAGGGCGTGGTGGAGCGAATCGTAATTTTGGCTTCATGGTTACCATTCAAATATGGAACAAGCTTAGCGAACCGTGACGCAGTTTAACTCGTCGAACTTTTCTATATTTATTGCCAAAAATACTCTACCTATAAATATTTTAAAATGAATTTTAAATAAAATATCAATTAAATTTAAGTCTCCATATTATCAAAGGCTTTGTAGATTATAAAGTCAATAAATTATTCACTTTTTGAACAGATTAAAACACGACTTTTAATCAGGATTATTACGTTTATTTCAAACTCTATGTTTCGTCAATATTTAAATAATTTCCATTCAATAAATAAATGAACATATTATCTTAAATGGCATTTCCTCTAATATTATTTAACACAATAGGAAATATATTATATCTTTAATACCAAGTATATAATTTATTATACAGATTAAACAAATACAGACTCTATAAAACCAAATACAAATTACTATCGTTATTGTTTAATCAGACTATATATTCGGTAGTTGCTCATATTTAATTCAATTTATGAAATGATATAATTCCTATAATATATTTATCTCTGTCTAATATTTTATAGGCGTTTCTATATCGAATTTTAAATTTTCTTGGAAGAAATTGGTAATTTCATTTTTCCTATTGTTAATTGCTTTAACGAATTAAATCAGTAATAAAACTCAGAGAATTTTATTTATACAGTGAAAATTAACAGATACATAAACTATATTTGGTATAAACATTTATGTGGAAATCAAAATATAATTCATGGTTTTATAATAACGATGGTAAATTATTTTGTATTTTTGAATATAAATTGAGATTATAATCTCCACATGTTGTTTTGTTGATTTGGAGTACTTCGTTCGGATTTGAGTAGACTGAAATACCTGGTTCATTTCTATGTACAGATATTTTGTAATGGTTTTTTTTAACGGACAACGGATAACACGAATATTATAACGAAAGTCGAAAGCGACCGCGTTTCACATATGTGTGTGCGTGTGGTTACAGGAATGGAATGACATGAACTTGAGGTGGAATTCTTCAGAGTACGGTGGAGTGAGGGACTTAAGAATTCCGCCACATCGTTTGTGGAAGCCTGACGTTCTCATGTACAACAGGTACGAAACATCTAAGCGCTTATGATGAACTATATAGCATATGTATGTGAGTGTGGGTGTGCAATCAAAAATTTAACAACATAGTTATACTTTTTAACCAGCCGTATTCATAAGAACCGTTATTTAACTTTGAATCATTTTTATCCTTAATGCTAATGGATATTTTTACATTTATATATTATTGCCTCAAAGATGCATATTCATGTGACATAATAAAATATTGCGTCGCAAATATGTTCAATCTGAACCAACAATAGTCAGCATTACTTGTAATTACCAAGTCAAGTTCGAAAGGATGAGTGCACTTGAATGTACAACCCTTGGCTTGAGCAATAATCTAAAACAGTACTTGATTTTCTAATTTAACTTCATCTACTAGGCATAGAAGGGTGAGTAGGGCAATTTGACGGTAAAGGTTTAAAAATCACAAAAATAAATTGACGCTCTTCGTTCCCTAGTATTTATCATGTATTTATCATTAAACCAATCCTTATATTTATAGTATAAAGACAAAAGATCTAGTCTGAAAATATGCAATTTCCATTGCAAACATAGTTAAAAACAGATCTTCGTTTCTTTACATACATAATATCTATAAACGTCGTTATATTTAATCATGCCGAACTTGCCTCGAAAGAAGTATTTGTCTTGAAATAACTCAAGAAAATCAGGAACAGATATTTGCGAAACATATTAAACAAAACTGGATGAAAAATTGTTCATATTAAGTAGCATATGAATTTAAAATTTCACACAACTGTATACCATTTTTTTTACCTACAAAACCCATATATCAAATGTCTTTTAACCTTGCCACTTTAAATAATTGAAAAGACTTGCTCCGTATTGCGAAATAGAGCAATACATACATAAATAAAAACCGCATGGATACCAGGATAGTACTTTCACATACTTAACAAGTCACAGAATAGGTGTAAGCCTTATATGGAGTACCTTAAAACTTCGCTACAATAAATAATTGAGTTGAAAAACTTGCCTCGACTCCTGAACTTGCTCCACTTCCCCTTTATTATTTTATTAATATGCATTCTACTATGCTAAACGAAGCTTAATTATAATTCGCATAAATTCTTGTCATAACTTCTATAAATGTTAGAATTTAGTTTGATTGAGTTTGCATACACTCAAACTGTGAATTGCGATATTCTTATGAATACGACGATAAAAGTATTTCTAATACTTGTTTTATAAAGTAAACAATATTTTAATATAAAATTATAAACACATAAACAATGACGAGTTTTGAATAATAAAACTACTTATACAAAGTAGGTGCAGAACCTTTTCCACATGAAGTCCTTGTAAACCTGCAGTTGGACCCGTTAGTACCTGCACGTTATTCTTGTAAAGTTTTCAAACTTGTATCCGGATGTTTTAATGCATAAATGGTTGTTTGTTTATCAAACTAAGTTACATTATTCATGTATACGTATATGATGATAATATGTGTGTAAGAAATGTATTCCGTATGCAATAGTGCTGATGAGGGTTTCGACGGCACATACCCCACCAACGTAGTGGTAAGAAACAACGGCAGCTGTTTGTATGTACCACCGGGTATATTCAAGAGCACATGTAAGATAGACATCACATGGTTTCCGTTTGATGATCAACGTTGCGAAATGAAATTTGGAAGCTGGACGTACGATGGTCTTCAGCTGGATGTTCAGCTGCAAGACGAGTCTGGCGGGGACATCAGTAGTTTCATATCCAACGGCGAATGGGCATTGCTTGGTTTGTATTTTATATACATAACATAAGAGCCTCTTTCTTTCGGTCACAAACATGGATCAATTGGGTATCAGATCAGTTGCTTGCAGTGGAACCAATCACAGGCAATGTACTGTATACATCTAGTACTAGTATAGGACCTGTGGTTGGCTACAAACAACTAATTTATGATTGTAACTGATTCTTCTTTGTAACCGAAAGAAAAAGGCTCTGCATTGATGTAGGATCGTTGGTAATTGGATGATTTTGGGAAAGATTCAAATGTGCTCTATTATCTAACGTTTCAGTAAATATTTATTATCTCTATCGCAATTAATTAGATATTTCATAAGAAAACTTATCATATCATGAAATATAGACAGATAATTCACAACGTTTTTCGTAATATATTGATTTGAAAACAGTTAAACCCATTGATTAAAATAACTCAAAACTTAGTAGTGTTTTCAAACCATTATTAGCTAAAAACGATTCTGATTTTACTATCTGTTTAGTCAATTCAAAAAACCTTATCTCATCTTAAACCTGATCTCATATTAAACCTAGCTTAAAACCAATCAATATCCTATCCAAACAAAACCGAACCTAAATTT
The DNA here is from genome assembly GCA_944039245.1 of Nebria salina. Lineage (NCBI taxonomy): Eukaryota > Metazoa > Arthropoda > Insecta > Coleoptera > Carabidae > Nebria > Nebria salina. Next base: position 4,325,714 of record OX063288.1, on the reverse strand, counting down.
TCACATATATCATATATAGACATTTTATGATATGGCTAAGTTTTACATGAAAGATTTTGCTAAATTACATATTATTATATAGTGTTTCATTTTTATTTTATTTTTTAATACAAATTTAATATACACTAATCAAATGAAATCGTTTTGATAGGGTTAATAATTTTACTGAAACGTTAGCTAAACGAAGAAAAAGTTTAATTCTTTCCCGCAAAATTATCTACGTACCGACGATCCGACATCAATCTATAATTCACTTTTGGATACGAAAAATATGAAAAATACATCAGTATGGGATTTGAATTGAATTATTTTATCAAACACAGCAAATACTTAAAATTACCTTGATATAGTTAGGATCAATTCTAATCTAGGTGTTTAGGAGAATATTATGCATTGGTGTTGAATTTTGTTATCATTTTTACGATTCAAATTCTGATATCCATGTGAGGCTATGCTACAGATATAAAATTCTGAAATTACTCGTTCTGCTTGATTGAAATAAATCTAAATTCATTCGCTTTAAAAAAGAGATAGGTCAGTTATCAGAATACTGGTTCGGGGAACAATAGATCTTTGACGCAAATCCTTTGTTAAATAGTGGATAATCTTTATTCATCGGAAATATTTCATTTTTAAAGTTTCGTCTGTACAGTGAACGTTGAATTTTTTTTTTTTGTTGTTGGTGTCAACTGAAAATTTGTTTCGTATTCTATTCTACACACCAGTCAACAGTTCTTAATTTCTTGATAATTTTTTTGTTTTTCTATTAATTCTTCGAAACTTTTCTGAACAAATAAATTATGAAGTTAGCACTTTATCTTTGTCAGATCGTTTTTTTTTTTGTTTACTCTTGCTGTGTTTGGTAAAATATATCAATTAATTTTTCAAGTTTGATTCAAGAATTCTGGCTATGATATAGCCAATTGACATTTTGATCACACTTTGTTAAAACCTCTTTTAAAAGCAAAAATAAATAAGAAAGAAGCTAAATACTCTAGAAGTAAACCAAAACATATAACCTACAATCATGAAGAGACGCTTACCGCTTCAAAAGTACTCGACGTTGAACAGATCATTTTTATTTATATATTGGAATTCAATTTCATATCAATATTCAAAGACTATATATTCAATTTGCATTTATCTATGAGCCATGTTCGTATAAATTTCTCAAGATTTACTTACTAGTTCACTCTGGTACTCTTTTCCAAGCTTTGATCGTGCGTAATTAGTTTCTGCATTTACGTTACCCAATTGCATTTTCATATTTCTTACTCTCTAACAAGACGACCGTACTTTATTTGATGAATTCTTGCAAGTACAACCATTTTATAAAGCAACGGTAGAAAGTGCTTTATATGATTTGAAAAGATATATTCTTGACTTCTATATAATAGTGAAATCTGAAATACGGGTTTTTTTTTCTGACTGCATTCATATAGTCACTTGAAATTTAAGATCGCGTAAAAAGCTATAGCGCAATAAAAAGAATATAGACTTTATTTAATTAAAATTTTCTTAAGAAATGGTGCAAATAGATGAAAACTTATTAAACTAATAGCACAATTCCTATCTTTAAATTGGCAAAAGATACAAAATACGCGTTATATATGTTATACATTTTAAAATGTATTAACAATTATAATTCATATTGCGAGCTTTTTTTTAATATATTGCTCGACAATAAAATTGCAATTTATAATATTGGAAAATACAAAATATAATGGCAACTTTCTTACACACAATATTAACTAGTTATATTGTGTGATGGCAATATAATTTTAGGTTTGAATTGGGTGTGGTTTAGATTAGGTTTATATTAATTTGGTTTAGATTTCATGATGAAATAGTTATTTATTTCATACAGATTGATTTTCTGTGAGATTACCATAGAAATTTCGCAGAGAAATGATAGTAAAAGTATGATAGGAGGTCCAGTTTAGATACCGTCGATATTATGGGAGGCAAAATTCTGCATACAAATTGTCATTGAACAAATGAAATTTCGACTGACTTTGAGCTCGGTATGCAGGGGAAGCAGGAACTAATCATAACACGCAAAGCTTATGAATTGAGGTACACACGGATAGCGGATACGAGAGGAGTTTAGCAATTTAGCTGCTGAGTAGGTTTTGGCAAATAGGTGTAAGCAATGTTGGGATTATGTGAACAGGGGTACCCGGTAAACGTAACGAGATCTACTACAATTGCTGTCCGGAACCATACATTGACATCACGTTCGTCATAATTATCCGGCGACGCACGCTATATTACTTCTTCAATTTGATCGTGCCATGCGTGCTCATTGCATCGATGGCCGTGCTAGGTTTTACGTTACCGCCAGATTCGGGCGAAAAGTTGTCATTAGGTGTCACTATCCTGTTGTCACTCACGGTCTTCCTCAATATGGTCGCCGAAACAATGCCGGCCACTTCAGACGCGGTACCACTACTGGGCACCTATTTTAACTGCATCATGTTCATGGTGGCATCATCCGTCGTCTCCACTATTCTGATCCTCAACTACCATCATCGAAATGCCGATACACACGAGATGTCTACTTGGGTAAGCAATACATTCAATCACTAGATTGCGTGGGCGATCTGGCAACCTCCTATCTGTCTTTCCCATCTTGGAAGCGATTTTACAGGAACGCCAAACACTGTTAAAATGGTTTCTCTGACAAAATAATACACTCTTTATTCTTCAATTACAAATACAAGTTCGCAAATATAACTGTTTTTTGAAACAGCTAAAACAGACTCATTCTTTTTTAATTACTGACATTAAGAAACAAAAACATGCAAAATGTTGTACAGGATCAATTCTTCGCTACATGAACGTTTTAAGATGCGAAATTAAGCATTTGCGCCAAAGGTTATATTTGTTATATTCAAACTACTATAAACTGACTAAAAACCTAATACCGATAACTAGTTACCTAATACTAGTTACGATTAAATAATAGCACTCATGGACAGTTGAAAAATCAATGATATGAAGACTGCTCGCCCAAGCATTTGTCGCATGCAATAACTTCCTTCGTTTTGATTCCTGCGCAAACTAACAAATACATTTGTAATTATGCGAAAACTTTCTATTTTTCGCAAAAAAACATTTCAAGTCAAATAATATTTAGCAGTGATCTTTCTGGTACAATTTGTGCTTAAACTGCGAAAATGAACAATGTTGATTTGAGAATATTAAATGCAAATGTCATCTGTTTTCTCTGTTTCAGAAGATAGCTTATTGAACTTGTATATACCCACGATAAAATATATTTCTTAACCAATGAGATACTTCGCTGAATGAGTCTTCAACATTTCGATTTACATATTATTATTATTTATAATCTAATTTTTTTCAAAATATGAATCATAAAAAAAATAAATACAAATTCGTAAAAAAAATGTTTATTGTATTTTTACAATTGCAATAACTTATTTCATTTTCAAATCACATTTAATAATTAATTTAAACGACTACAATATATTGAGCGAGCACCGGTTGTTACCAAAACTGACCTAAATCCGAAAGTTTTTCACCGTGCCAAATTAGTAAAAATGCCATTTCTATTTATTAAATGATTAAACGTCTTTTATCCAACTCGGTTTGGGCAAATCAATTATCTCCGAGTATTCGAACGTAAAGATTTCTCTATTTAGACGTAAATATATCATCCATGAGAATTAGAAATCTTAAATGTGATGACGTCATTGTTGACGTTTTGGTATATTAGGATACACATTTATTGAACTCGGGCTCTGCGTTAGTTTTAGTAGAAATTTAAAAGTTCACGTTTACAGAGCACGTAGCCGTCGTTACTTATACGATTCAATGTAGAAGCATTTTACAAATATCAAGATACTCGGTATCATATATTTCAGATTACGTCAGCAACTTCGAGAATTATCTCTTTAACCGTCCTGAAAACGTATCTTGCAGAAATTGCACGTGATCCCCCTCCTTTAAAATAATTTTAAAATATTAAGGTCCAACATTTTATAGTGGAAAAAATCAATAATGGCGATGTGATTATTAAACGTTTTAGTGAATGTGGGCCTAAATATTTTTTAATAATTAATATAAAACTTGCTAAATCGCCTGCGATAATATAAAATTGTGCATGCTTTATATATTAGTTTGATAACTTAATGTTGTATGCGTGGTTTAACATTTAAACTATTTTTTGCACTTTATATACAAACTTTGTCAAGCTTTACCTAGAATAATATAAATAGTTTCCTGATGTTATAGCTGTAGTGCGTCAAATTAAGTCTGGCCTATATATTTATCAAAAGGCTAGAATTTGCTCGAATTGACTCGAATATAAATAAGAGAATTATAGGAGCCGCAACATTTTTTAGCTGCACCACTTTCAAATATTGCTTCGTGATTTTAGTTACCTACCTAAAAGAAACACATTTGCGAGATTTGGGGCACTGTGCCAATTTTTTTGGCACGGTAAATTCTCATATTTCGTGGCTAAAGGAAAAAAAAAAACACGACGACCCGTCACTGCGAGAAATTGTATCTTTGCACCAGCATAGTGCGCATCATTGTTGAATATAACTTATTGTACTATATAAGATATAAATGATTATCGCGACAACCGACGCGACGCAGTGAAATATGTGACAGTAGTACTTTTTTGCCTATTACACTTCGTGAAAGCCTGAAAGGAATATTATTTGGTGATTTGATCCATTTGTTTGAAGCCTGAGATTTTACCAGCAACACCATGCAGAAAAAAAAACGCAAGATATAATTTATTCACTTGCCATTTTACAATTTTATTTTTTATTTAAGTATACATTAGAAATTGTTCATATACTAGATATATAGCTACAATTTGTTTAAATGTGGAATGAAAATATATTTCTTGAATAAATTTCTAGAATCAATACCGAGCACGTTATAGATTGATTCTTTGTTACACACTAAATTATCTAAATGACTCATAAATAATAAGTTCTAGAATAGCGCGTGTAAAATATGGTTTAGTATATTTTAACAGGTGCGTTCAATGATGTTGGCTAGAAAAATAAGTTAGCAGATTTTGGCTAGCAGCAGTAGAACTGTATTGAACGGCTGGTACCCGGTTGCCTAGCAACCGCATATGAAATTTTGAAGTTATGATACACTGGTTGTATATATGATCTATTTTCAAGCTTTTTACTTGTCAGTTACGGACTTATAAACAAAACGTATACACAACAAAAAAATTACTAAACTATAGCCTGATAAATAGTAACTAAAAATAGTTACTTGTTAAAATCAAGTCAATTTTTACTTCAAAAGTTATCAAAAAAATTGACGTTAACTGCCAGAACAAATGTAGGCAACTGCTTTTTTTTTAATGGCGTCATTTCCGTTCTGGCAGCTTTTGTTAACCTTGTTGAACCTACTGTGTGCGATCAATGCTCCACATACGTATATACTAGTCAAATTTAGTCTATTTTATTTATTGAAGTTAGTGATTACTTCGACGGTAGTGGATTGTTTGTTTTATTTGTAGTCATACAAAAGTTTCGAATGACCTCGTTTTGCGTTAGCTACTCCGTAGTTAGCATAGTGCATGGCGATGCTTGTTCATATCTGTAGTTATGAAATAGTTTATCGAGTAATGTGTCATTTTTGTGGGTGTATTCATAGATCAAAGTTGTATTCCTGTACTGGTTACCGTGCATACTGCGAATGAGCAGGCCGTCCCCTAAGGATGACGCATGCGACTATTCATCGCACCCAAGTCGACCATCCTCCGTTGTGACGGATCGTAAACCGTTGCATCTGCAAGATGTGGAACTCAAGGACCGCTCCTCAAAGAGTCTCCTGGCGAATGTTCTCGATATCGATGACGACTTCCGGCATAACCATCGAGCCGGAGGTGCACCGGCTACCCTGCCGACCGCAGCATTCTTCCGCACGGTATACAGGTACGGAAATTTCTTGTAAAACCACAACATCCTCTTATTCCACAACCTATATTTATTACTTTCAAACTTGCCAAATATATCAACAGCAAAAAAATGTGCAAAAAATACAATATAAAGATAACGAATTTAATATGGAAATATATTACTACATAATTGGTGTACAGTTTTACTGCTACAAAAGTTTTCCAAGTAATTAATTGCTATTAATTTGCAAGTGTTTATATTAACGTATAATTTAAACTTTCTTCATTACAATACTGCCTTAGTTAGTTTTTTATCTTTTCTAAACGTTGTACTTTTTCCGTATAATATTTGGCTGAGAAAACAAAATTTTGAAACAAAAATAGAATTCCACAATTAAATGCAAGATTTATATATTAAATCCAAAAAAAAAAACTTTAATTAAACTTTATGAATATGTTTAGGTTGTTTAATTTAACTTTTTTTTGTATTTTTAAATGTTCCTACATGAATTACTGTTGCTCTTGTTAATGATGGTAAACAGTAATGGCTTTCATTTATAAAAATTATTTTCTAAATTTTTATGCTCCAATTAAATTTTGCAACTATTCTAATTATCAATTTATGTTATTTATTTTATTTACGTGGTACAATTTGAAAATGAAATATGAATTAAATTCTTAAAGTAAATTTTTGTTCACAAATATATGTTATTAATAATAGACAGTTAGTTTAAAATTCGATTCCCACTTGATGTGTAGTTATATTTTGTTGAAAATAGACAAAACGAGGACAACAGTAACGGCGGACGTTTGCACGAAAGTCTAGTAGCAAACCATACGTGCATCGGCGCTGATTACGAACTAGCCCTCATACTGAAGGAGATACGTTTCATCACGGATCAACTACGCAAAGAAGACGAGACATCGGACGTCACCAAGGACTGGAAGTTCGCGGCAATGGTGGTCGACAGACTGTGCCTTATTATCTTTACGCTGTTCACTATTATCGCCACGCTAGCGGTGTTATTTTCCGCGCCGCACATCATCGTGTCGTAGCCGGTGGTGGCGACGTCGATGAAGGCGGTGCCGCGGCGTCGTCTTGAACGGTCCTTCAACCATTCGCATTCACATTTTAAATATTTACATTTTCAATTACGATTACATCATTGTTCACCGGTTCTTGGACGAGCGGCACCGCTTTTTCAACGAATAGTCAAAACGGTTGCTAATTGTAAAACAACATCTCGAGCAGCAACAATTCTCCTACAAACAGCGGTGTAAGTCACACGGTCGCTTCCCGTTCATGGACCTTTATTCAAAAAAGAATTATCAAATTCTTATACTTATACTTATATGAATTATTATACTTATTATTATAATTATTATAGCTAACGCGAGTCGTTTTATACAAATACTTGGTTTTGTACCGTGTACTTTAGAAAATAATGAAGTATTGACACAATCATACTGTGATAAAAAAAAAAATCAAGTTAAATGTTGAGTTACAGTTAGCGCACTAGTGGTGCACGCGAAGCGCCCCGCTACCGCCCCGAGCAGTACGATTACGAATGATTACGATGATAGTTTTACAATAACTGTACCTTAAACCCCCGACATCTGCTGTGGAGAACGTGAAACGCGTGTTCAATGGCCACGTCATCCGCACGGGCGTCGCGACGGTTGCGTATATACAATTTGTCCGCGGAGACTCGAATACAATAGAAATTTACTTACATACATACATATATGTACGAATAAAACTTACGAAACGAACGACAGATTCGAATACGTTTAAACACATCTAGCAGAGACAATTAGAACAAAACAAAGACTCTAGTCTAGCACACTCGCAAAATGCGTACTTACACACACACATACATATACACAAACGATTTTATATACGATACATAGTAATGTAAATGTCGAAACAAACAAACACACAAACACACACACACACACACACACACACACACACACTCATACACAAACAAAATAATAATAAAAAATACACTGCAGTGCTGTCAAAACGAACCTGGTACCCAAAACCGGAATAGAAATTAAATATCGATTATTCGCGTACTTGTTTATTCGGGCACCAAGTTTCGTACACTTCAAGTTTGGTGCTCGAATTCAAGTACTCTATATATTAGGTTTCCTGGGTATCCCAATTTAGCATCGAGAACCCCCGGGTAATTAAGAATTTAAAAAAATATTACGTGTACCTGCTCCTTTTAAAATACGGGTTGTGGCAGCACTAATTTATATCTATATACATACATGCATATACACATACACATGTTGTATATGATATAAATATAGAGCGCGATGTACATACTTCCGCGCGTGCGCCTACGTGCGGTAGTCTTTAAAATTCGTTTATCTGCAATTTCGCACGGAACACACCGTCGTGTCGTGTCGTGTCGGTTGAATCTGCAACACAACACAATTACAGAAACATAAATACCACACAAATATTGCCCCTATCTATCCGGTAAATACACATATATATATTTATATACACATATATAAATATGTATAACAGTAGGTACTTTGTAGTAAAATGAAATTCCTATCCCCCACGGTTGACAAATTCGATACGACGGCCTGTTCTTTTGCTCAATATTGTTATCATATTGTTGATGGCGTTTTGTATTTCGTGCCGTTAATTATGAATGAATGAGAATTAATTAATTATATTGTAGATTTTAGATATAAATGAAGCGAAGAACATTTAAAAATAATAATAATAATAATAAAACCACTATTGGTATAATAATTAAAAATTTAAATACAAACCGCTATGTTTTTTCCAAGTTGCACATATGGTAATACCTCGCTGAAAGCTATCCACTTCAATTGCGAATTACCCACCGAATAAATAAAAATAAATAATAAACATGTGAGAGGCTAGGCCCTAGGCACATAAGGCGTAAAGGAAACATTTGAATTAGAACAGACCTGTTTAAAGTAGCTAAGCTTTTTAAGATTTTCTATTGATATGAGATGAATCTCTCAACTGCCAATATGCCTAGGGCTACCACACCATTAATTTTATACACAGTTTACGTAAATCAATCCACATTTTGTTTACGGACTAGCTTGACAAAAAAATTGAATTTTGCTCAAATTCACAACAAAAAATGACATAGCGTTTTCCACATACCAACACTCAGTGCTTTACAAAATCGCACACAAAGTAAAAAACAACCCAAAAATCGAATTCAGTGTAGTAAACAATTCTGCTGACGATGAATCCAGAAATTCTTGCACTAATACCAAATATTTTGGTAGGATTTAATATCTTAATTAAATACAGTACTTCATAAAATTAACAGTTGGGCTAGGTTGATTTTTGACATAATTGCACTGAAACCTTGCACTTGCTACAAGGGTCAGTGCAAGATAGTTTGCTCTCAACGTGAACTGAATGCAAATTGAAGATTTACTTGAAATTGCGGCACTGATTAAGTGCACACTGAAAGCGCTACTCCAAATAGTTCATACTCAGTGCGCATACAATAGTTATGTCGAAAACGCAATTAGAAAAATAGTTAACTAAAAAAGTCAAACTGTAATAAACAAAATGTCGATTGGACTGTGTATAAATAAACAAAAGCACTTTTGTCGCTAAGTATGCTTTAAGTGAGGTATTGTTGTACTCAAATCTAAACTTTTCAATCAATTTTAACTTTACATTCGTTCTATACAAATGAAATAAAATTAGTGTAAACATTTCATGCTTGGCCCATGTTCTAGACCTTAGCGTTTAACATCTTCATTCTAGTTTCGTAAGCTTATATTTGATTCACTTTTCACCAGAAAAGACATATTTTAAAACTAATATCTATTAGCGTTACTACTAAGGATTATACTTGAAAACTGTAGGATTCCTTTAATCCGTTAGCCACGGAACTATGCCAGACCGGTTCAACTGCTGCGCACTGGTTTTATACTCTTATATGATTTAGATTCTTCTGAATAATAAAATACACCCAACACACAATCATATTTTATCACAATTATCGAGGGTCGGACTCAGTTGAAATGTGGACGGTACGTTTAACTTAAGGACACTCAATTTTTGTATTTTACAAACAACTTCATCGCTCAATTTATCCATCAATTGTGAACATTGGATTAAGGGAATTCACATATTTAATCTTAACATATCTATTTTAACAAACCCCATTTTTAAAAAACCAGAGATGCACTGAGAACAAATATATAGGTATGAATAGTTCAGACAAGCATAAATATTTGTGAACGAAAAAAGCATTTATTACAAAAGCTACATTCTATTTACACAAAAATTCATGTTTTTCTTTGTCTATACGTTAGATAAACAGAGAAAGAACATGAGTTTAAAGTAAGCTAAGCTGAGTTTTTGTGTAAATAGAATATAGCTAAACTGTTATTATTTTAAATGTGATGAGTAAAAACACTGTTTACTGCAATTATAAAAATAATAACTGAAAACTGTAGTTTGTGTATTTGAATGTAAAACGTATTTATGCGAAAAATAGCTCAGTGTGGTTGGATTAATTTCTATCTCTGACAATAATGAAAACAAATGAACTGTTTTTGGCTTATAAACTATTGCTCTTTAGTTAGATAAATAGATACTAAGGTACAAACAGGGTCAAATTGTGCCAATATTTGGCAATTAAGACAATACTGACCTGTTCCATCAGCGAACTCCTGGTTTTTCAGTTCAACGAGTCCGGCTCTTCGAAAAATCCCTGTTTCCATGAGGATGTCCAAACTACACTTAAAATTGGGAAACGCGTTCTCAATTTATCAAATAATATCTCTTTTCAGTTAACCTCGAGCAGGGTCGTAGGTGGATTTCATGACGAAAGGGGCATCATTTATAAAAATGTTCGTTTTTTGCGCCGAGCCAACAATTCACACTTGGTCGTGTTTCCCAACTGTTTCTCAGCACGACCACTAAGTACAAAGTGCAAATTGTTCGCTTGGTAAACGCGAAAAAAGCCACTCGATTTTTTCGAAGAGGGTTGAACCGTCAATTCGCTACCTGCCTACGGCCTTGCTAATGTTTTTTAATGTATCTATTACATGAGTGGTGGGGGTTTTTTTTCCTTCTGGTATATCACTCAATCACTTGTTCTTTTTTTGGGGGTTTGTTCGCACGCCGATGTCTGATCAGTACCGTGCGCACTATGGTCGACAAGCGCGCGCCAACAAATCGGAGGCATGTCGCATCTCTCGCCGACGATCGATACTACGGTGCACGTTAATTAAATTCAGTACTGGATCGGCTCACCATACCGTAGTACATACGTTGAAATTATCATTTCATGTTTTTTTTTTTGTTTTTGAATACGTATACGTTCGTGAATAGATGATGCTCATACACACACATTATATTAACAAAAACGAAAAATACGGATTTTTATATATTTATAAAAATAAATTGAAGAAGGAAGTTGCTCACATGGAAATCACGTAATGATACGTTCAAAAGTCGATTACAAATGGATTAAAAAGCATGATATTTTACCGTATTTACACAACCAGTACTGCAATAATCGCTGAAGCATGATTTAATTGTTTAACCATCATTTGATGCATGGCGTAAAAACGAATTTACCCCCAAAAAATATTGCCTCTTTTATAAATTTCAAACTAAAATACCTTCTATTACAAAATCTTTCATTTATAGTGGCGTAAGAACGAATTTCAATTTCTTGGAAATTTTCTTCAGTCATGTTCATTAATTGCATATGCGTTTACAGTGACAGATTTTAAAAAAATACGAGTGAGTGGCGGCACTCACAATGGAAAATGTAAAAACATCTGTACCTATGTATGTATATGTATGCATGAATATGTATGTATATGTATGTATATGTACGCATATGTATGCATATGTGGGTATATGTTTGTATGTACGTGTGGAGAGTGCCCGACGCACTCGGATATGGTGCTACATACTTGGAGACCTTATGAAACCCGTTGGCATTTCTTAATCTGTCACTGAGACGTAACGACACTTGTATAGACTACATTTTGGAGCATAAATAGAAAAGTTGCTTATATTGCTGTTAAAACTTTACTAATTTGGATATATTGGGTGAAGGGTTAGTCCGAATTACTAAAAGTCCGAATTAAATGAGAATTGATTTATAAAAAGAGATTTAATAAATCTTAGGTTACTAATATTAGTAATAGTCCGAAAGATACCGAATTATAGAAAGTCCGCATTAGTCATATCCGTATTAGTAAAGATTTACAATATGCTCAAAAACATTTAAAACAGCAACCATTTGTTTTAAAACGCTAAAATGTCTTACCAATTATATTCATTAGAATCTAACTAAAACTTGTTCTTAGTATACAAATTTGAACCCTTCGTAACACTCAGATCTCAAATATAATAATTGGACACTTGCGCCACTCACCGTTTTGTAGTTTAATTACGCCACCCGTTTTGAGTTCACTTAAAAACCTTGTACAGACTTGAGCATGGACACCTCATAATTTCTTTTTTAAATCCTCTCCAACAAAACACACATATTATACCACACTGTCACACATACACATATATAACTTACATGCGCGTATAATATATTCTAATTTTTGTAGTAGACAACGCGCTTAACCCTCATCAGCATAACAATAGTTCCAATGAACCCGCTCGCTAAATATTTCAATAAGGACTTGTAAAATTGTCTGTGTCGCATATAAATGCTCTACGATTGTACTCAAAAATCAGAAACCAAATTTCATGTTGAAACAATAATGAAATAAAAATAAAAAAAAAACATAAAAACTAATCAAGTGTACGCATGTAAATGTGTACACTTGCATTCATGGATAGCCTGTACAACTTCTACACGAGATGTAAATGATTCTGTGGGCTACCATATAATCCTTGTTCGTATTTGTTTTATACATTTATTCCAACCGCTTACGCAAGGGCTTAGCTATGTCCCATACATCGAACACCATTGAACATTGTCCGATGTGAAATTTTAGATTAGATTTTCTTCTTGTTCTAATTAAATCATAATTTTTTTTTGTGATACATTCATTCGTAAACGTAACATGACGTTATTGGTCACAATAACATGACCAGAAACGTCCTGTTGCAACCACTATAACGTAAACAAAAAAAAAAAACAGTTTATACAAGACGAGGGACGAAAACTAATATATAGATTCTGAGCTCGTTTCGAAATCTTGGAGACTTTATTAGACCTGTCAGTTCTGTTTTAGTCCCTCGTAACTTGGTTTTGATAGAAAAATTGGATTATAATGCAAAATTAAATATGAGTGAAAAATATAGCATCACTGATTTAAATCAAATTTTATAGTAATTTGATTCAAATGAGTTTTGTTTGACTGCTAGAATTCCACAACGAACTTTGTTCGTTGTATAGGATATATATTCAAAAGTTGCACTAGTGAGGAGTTTGTGCTGGTTCTCTGTGTTAAAAAAAAATTTAAAAAAAAAAATAAATAAAAAATTTCGAAAAAGTGAGATGAAAAAAGTAAACACATTAAAAATAAATTCAAAATTGTTTCGGTATTAAATTTGGCTCTGTGCATAGAAACAAAGTTGAGCGAATCGATAAGCAAAATTTGAAAGAACTTCAAATAGTCATTAAAACTTGTCTGACCCATATTTCGAACAAATTTAAAAAGTCACAGGAATCCATCTATATATGTATATTAAATGAAATTAAATAGTAAAACAATGATTAAAGTTGATTCATTGGACAATATTGCTTTATATGAGAATGCAGATGAGGATTAAATCTTTTATCTTAATTAATTATACAATAAGTAAAACACGGATAGATTCCGTTTGCGCGCGGTACGGTATCGCGCTCTCTTACCGTCGCGTTATCATACCCGCACAAGTATTATATTCACATCTATCTCTCTTAATGGGTGCACCGGGGACCCGAGGCCCATTCCTGCGACTGGGGCCGAAAAATCGGGTCCGTTGGCCGCATATACATGCAATAACCTTCAGCCGTACCCAGGCACTTGCTGGCAAACGCACAGGAGTGTCTTGGGAAATTTTCTCATTGCGGCGGTGACTCAAAGCTTTCTATAGGACTCATGTTGAACATAGCAGATCTGTTTAAATTATCTACATAATAATAATGTAATAATAATTAATTAAAGAACATTGTAAAGAAACTCGAAATTTCATTGTCATCAGAGGTACTTTTAAGTCTTTAAATCGTTTGTTATCTCTTCAATGTGTTTGAGAAATGTGTGCAATATTTGATATTGTGCATGTATATATACATAACTATATACTGATTGAGTTACAATTGTTATCGACAATCTTTTATCCGAAATATGTTTCAGTTCTTAAATGATACGTCCAGCGAACGATCAACGTTTCGATGTCGTTACGGTTGGCCGTTGGCTTTTGTCGCCGGACAATCGCCATCGGCTGGACGTATTTAAGAACTATGTGTGATCTAAAGGTACCTATTTACGCAGAGATCTGTTTTTCTAGTTGTTTTAACAAATAATAAATATACCGTGTAACAAATTGAATTGTAATTTGTTATATGAATTAAAAAAAAAAATTGACACAGAGAGAAGAGAAAAAAAAAATGTTAAGTACTCTAGATATCGATTTTCACAACATTCTAATAATTATATACGATGAGGTTGTGCTCATTCGTTTGTTAAGCATAAAAGATGAAATTAGAATGGTGTGGTTGAAAAAAACTTGTATTTTTACATATATACCACTCATCAACCCTCAATCCTTATGTAACATATATCCTCACATTTTACAGCTTCTACGTTTCTCACAGTTGTATGTTCATCAGAGACCAAACAGTGTAAGTCTAGAATATATTATTTATCCATGAAAACATAAATCAAAGAACAAAAGTGCTATATTTTTAAAACTACTTTTAGCTCGCAGTTCGTAAATTGTTCAGTTATGTGTCGGTAACAATTTTAGAATAGATTTTTGATGTTTAAACATTTATGCGCTCGCCTGGAGAAAAAAATTACATTGGGAGTTATGCTTAAGCTGTCCCGTTACCAATCGGTTCACCAGCGATTCGGTGTTTGCGTACACACATACACACGTACATACATACATATGTATACACTTGCATACATATGTACACACTTGCATACATACGTACAAGCATACATACATACTTCAATCGTGAGTGCCGCCACTCACTCGTATTTTTTATAGGGATTCATTTAACATTTTACTGAAATGTATATAACTCATATACCAAGATGTTTCTTGCGCGGTTGGTCATTAGATCTGTCTTTGTGACCTCTTCTCTGAAAGTAACTGATTTGGTACACATATATGGCATCACAATTCGTTTCATTATCATTTTAGCGTTAAAAAAAGTTATAGTCATATTATCGATTTCAACAAACCCTAGTATTAATTTAATATCTATTGATATCTATTTATGAATATTTCGTAAAATAAAATTTTTTTTGATATTTAGCAGACTACGCCATAATTTATTAAAAATGAATATTAATGTCAGGATAATTAAACTATCTAGTTATTTTAAATTGCTAGTTATATTTTGGTCTTCTAATACCACTTGCTTGCTCTACAATTTTAATTTGTATAGTTCATATCTCTAATTACAATTGGTCACAGTCAATCTGTAAGCATTTGTATGTTTAATTCATTTTTTTATCTTGTGGGTTCATCTAGTTATATATAAACGTATACATATTTTTTTAAAACTGAATATGGTTTCACGAGCTTATTAAAAAAAACATTTTGCAATAGATATATGTAGGTGGAAAATGTTGATATTTGTCATATAAGTGCATAATACCATCAGATTAGGTAAGTGTTAGTCTAATAAGTTGCAAATTTATAAAATTCAGCGATGACATTTATAACTAAAATCATATAAATTTAAGTTGAATATTAGAATAATAAAATACATCATCTTCAATTAACGTTTTAGTTAAGCAATAAAAATATACTAATAACTAATAACTAATTATTTATACTATCACGCTATTTCCCCAAATTGAGGGTTGTAACGCTGGGTAGTTCGATATCTTTTATACCCTATAAAATACGGTATCAGCATCTTACCATAGTTACTATTTACGTCTCCGAAAGATTAATTATTAGCGCTGAAGAAGAGAAAACATGCGATATTTTCAAATGGAATGAAAAAAAATCACGAAAAGAAGATAAATGTTAACGTAAAGAGAAAAGGTATTATTATATATTTTTTTCTGAAAATGAGAAATATAGAGAAAAGCTATATTATCTCTGAACTGTATTAACAGACAATAAAAAAATTATAAAATATATTATTTTCCTGATTCAATTTTAGTTCGTTTTATATTTTAACTTTGCCGCATTTGTACAGAGCCGTTTTAAGGGGCATACTATATCCAATAAGGTTTATAGGAACATAAAAAAAAATACAATGAAAAGTTGTTTTAATTATTTAAAGAGTTTTGTTATCTATAACAGGGTTTAACCTGCAAATTATATATTTATTCAGATTCGTGTAAAAATGAGTTCTTAGAAACAACATTTCATTAATTACTAATTCCAAAATAAAAATAATTTTATTCATTTTTTATAATTTAACTGTTTTAAATATTAGCTAATATTTAGCTATATTCTTTGCTGTAATTTAACTATGAACCAGATAGTAGATTTTTTTTAAGCAACGTTTCAAATATCCTATTCGTTCCATTAGCAGATATTATATATATATGCAAATATTTGTTATTATATATTTTAATATCAGCCAAATTTATCAGTGAAAGCAATATAAATAACAAAAAAGAAAACGTGTTCAATTTGGTTAATGTCACACCTCTAGGGCGTAGGAAAAGGAAAATGTAAACATAAAAAAAGTAATTAGACAATTATCTAGTAAATTAAAAAGTGCACACGAATAAGGTAAAATAAGAAAAATATTTGTCAAGATTCCGTAACGTAGAATTTTTGCACATATTTAAGTAGCATTCCACGAAGGAAAGAGTGTCAATATTAACTCATTTCCTCGTCTACCTTATCATTGTAAATATTTTGCCATGCAGTCCAAATGAAAAGCTCAGGTGAATAAAATAACAATGGAATATTCTAGTGTAAATACGCGAATATATAACAATCAGTTCGTTAAATAAATCGTGAAAAACAAAATACCCGTATAGAATTCGTGCATTCGTAATGAAATATTCAGAATTTCACTGCGGTCGTAAATCTAAAAATTCACTGGAATTGTATTTGTTCCGAAATCAATGCAGACTGATGAGGGCAGCCAACGAACAATGAACCGTTTGATGTATATAAGCAATTTACCGACAGAATCCGCGACAATTTCACTTGCGGATCCTCTTAAAAATTCGGTTTTGAAACCTTGCACGGTAGAGATCTTCTGTGTGTGCTAGATTCCAATATTGGCTCCCTTGAACAATAATCCAAATATCCAACGGTCGACAAAATCATCTTGGCTTAGTGTCGTCTTTACCAAAGGGTTGTGTCACATTACCGATTTAATAGAATATCGAGGGTATATATAAATAAATATATATATATATATATATATATATATATATATATATATATATATATATATATATATATATATGTATATATATATATATATATATATATATATATATATATATATATATATATATATATATATATATAAATATATATATATATATATATATATATATATATATATATATATATATATTTGTTATTATTATTATTTATAATGGATGAGAAATGTAATTTCCGTTACAAGTTCCGATTTTGAAATTGTACCCTTTAAATTTCGAAAGTGCTGAGTGTGTCAACAAAAGAAGGACGAACATAATTAAAAGCATTTTCATCCGAAGAATAATGGCTTGATAGTAGTGATACGGAATAGGGCGGAATCGGAATGGGTAAAAGAGGGCGTTGGTGTATAAGTGAAAGATACGATGACGTAAATTCGTAAATGGTATATACAGGGGTATCATGATAGTGCAGACACTGTACACCAGAGGGTGACTAGAAAGTAGTTCGACATGGCGTCGGTTAAAAATACGCCAATCGCCGACGAGTACCAAAAGCGAGACGCTCGCTTTGTAGATACATAATGAAGTATGTAGAAAACCGCCAGCAGCAACCACCAGAGGCATAAAACCCTATCATATAGCATGGCATAGAGATGGGTTACATTGGCATCGGCGACGGAGATGATGTAAACGAAGCGGCACGTTGGTCCTTTTAGTCCTCGTCGACGTCCACCGTAAACGTAACGGCGGTTGTGCGTCGACGCACGCGTATCTTAAGCGCCGCCGAATCGATAGCCAAGTGGGAAGCTGCACCTATTGGTCCATCAGTATCGGTCCTGCGCATTTATCAACATGCAATCTAGATACGGCATACATTATGTTTTCTAAGGGGGTGGTGTCGGTCTCCCGGTAACGCAAGCCGTGCACGACGTCAAGTCAGTGTCCGCGGGATTTTCTACCAAGTAAAATGAACGGGAAACCGTTACAAGTGTACGCGGCTAGTGTTGGTGTTGACATGACGTACGTACTGTGATCAACCCTTTGTTTGTTGTTTGTTTGTTTGTTTTGCTATATTACCGTTGGTGTTATGCCCTGCTGAACGCGACGGTATGCTACCAAGGCGAAATGTTAGATATCGCGAGTTTGCAACAAACGTCTTATCGCCATATCCGTTGTCTTCGTCGGCACCGTCGTCGAACAGCATCCGAACCAGTGACGGCGACGACGATGTGGTGTATTCGCAGCGCATGATTCTTACGTCCAAGAACTGTCGTATTCATTGTGTACGAACCGCGTGCCATCGTTTCTGGTGATTGCCGTTTATCGTCTATGTGTTCGTTTCGGTTTCATCATTTGTGTTTCCTAGTCCACCATCCACTCAAAGTGTCTTAATCTCAGCCAAATTTCGGCACTTTGCAGCAGCGGCAACGGCAGCAGCAACGCCAGTGCTCTATCTAAATTATAATAATAATAATAATATAAAAAAAGGGTGGTGTTTGTGTAGCGTGAACATGTTTTCAACTAGGAACCATCACCTTCAGTGACAGGATACATACAGGGCAGACGAGACGGGAGGACCCAGCAGAAGAGATCCGAGAGATGCCAGTGACGCGCTGGGGCCGTGGCGCTATGACAGCTCGCGTGCTCTCTGTGCTGTTCATTACTTGTCTTATAGCCATAGGTGCGTGATCATTTCGTAAAAAAAACCCAACCATCGTAACTATAAATTGTTGTTGTAATCGCGGTAGATTATTATTATTATTATTTTGGTGGTGATGTTACCGCAACACGAAGACACGGTACACACCCACCTCGCCCGTATGTCTTGCGGTAGCGGTAACGGCAGCGACACCAACCATACGCATGGGCACGCGCGACTTTCAGTAAACAAAACGATTCTTATTTACAATCATTGCTGATTGTATTGACAACAAATAATAACGATCATTTTTAACACCCTTGTATCGCAAATTATTCTCTTACGTCACGCGTCTCAGAATGAATGCGTCAACGCCAAAGATAGGGGGCGGGGCACGTTCCTTCATCATTGCAAAATGCATTCTGATGTTTTGTTACTATTGTTATTAACCATTATATACAATATTCAATGGCATGTCTCTAGGATGTTATTTTATAAATTATATATGGTACACCAAACGCGAGTATTTCATTTTCGATGTGCCCATCCCACTTTTTGACCCCTATTCAACTTAAAGTTTTACTTTTACTACATCTAACAATGCAACTTTTCGATATTTAAGTTAGATTTTGATTTAAATTTATTGTTTTCACTAGTTTGTTGTTTGATAAATATAGTAAACAATTACAATATTTGTATGTATATTGTCCTGTTGCGATCGATATATTGATAAAATCCTCGTATTTCTTCTTAGGTAAATGTTCTGAAGACGAAGAACGTCTCGTTCGTGACCTTTTTAGGGGCTACAATAAGCTAATTCGTCCAGTTCAGAACATGACTGAGAAAGTAGATGTCCGATTTGGTTTAGCTTTCGTCCAACTCATCAACGTGGTTAGTAAAAAAAACAGAACAGATTTTGCTCAAATGTCAGTTGACACGCCCAACTTTGATCAAGATATGACGCGAATATCTAACTTATACCCCTTATGTAATGGGTTTACAGAACGAAAAAAATCAGATTATGAAGTCTAATGTTTGGTTACGTTTGGTATGGAACGATTATCAACTACAGTGGGACGAGGCGGATTACGGAGGAATTGCAGTGCTTCGGTTACCGCCAGACAAAGTGTGGAAGCCTGATATTGTGTTGTTTAACAAGTGAGTCCTTTTTCTTTTCTTATACGAACATATAAGTAAGTATTACTATCACGAAAAAAACACGATCTCGAAATTTTTACGGAAATACACCTTTTAACCTTCCCTGAATTTATTCAGACTATTTTTGGAATGACATCTGTATATGTGTGTGTGTGTGTGTGTGTGTATATATGTGTGTGTGTGTGTGTGTATGTATGTGTGTGTGTGTGTGTGTGTATATTTTTTTTACATAAATCGTATCATCTGTGGCTGTCAATTGTTTAACAAAAAACTAAATAGACTCAAAGAAAGTTCAGTGTAAGACATTGCAGATATTTTAAATTGCACCCTTAAATGTAGGTAAATCTTGTGCTTGTGTGCTCAGTGGTGAAGTAAAGTGATCTTATTAATAAATTCTGGGGCAAAATTTTTTTTTTAAATTTATGTTTCACTATATTCATAACACCATAATTTATTGAATCTAGTTTGCTATAAAATGAGTTATTTTTACATTTAAAACTGGCATTGGTTTATAAAACGATTCACGACTTAGACTTATTGGAAATCAATTTTCTAAGCCAATATTTTTTATATATATTTCACAAATATACGCGAAAAATTGTGATTATATCGTGTTTGCATATTTAGTAATTGTTCCCGAAATTAATTCCAGTGCTGACGGTAACTACGAAGTCAGGTACAAATCCAACGTGTTAATCTACCCGAATGGCGAGGTATTGTGGGTGCCGCCTGCAATTTACCAGGTGAAACCAGTTTAATTGCTTTTGCAAACCACGAAATACGTATTGTTTAATTTTTGTTTATTATAGAGTTCATGCACCATAGATGTAACGTACTTCCCGTTTGATCAACAAACGTGTATTATGAAATTTGGTTCGTGGACATTTAACGGTGACCAAGTGTCGTTAGCCCTGTACAATAACAAGAACTTTGTGGACTTGTCCGATTATTGGAAGTCGGGAACGTGGGACATCATTGAAGTGCCAGCCTACCTCAATATATACGAAGGGAACCACCCCACAGAAACAGATATCACATTTTATATAATCATTCGTCGGAAGACACTGTTTTATACGGTCAATCTTATACTTCCCACCGTTCTCATTTCGTTCCTTTGTGTACTTGTGTTCTACTTGCCTGCCGAAGCTGGTGAAAAGGTAAAAAAAAACAAATTTCATTACCATAACAAAGGAAACTTTTCTATATATGTATGTAATACCAATCATTCGGACTGACTTCATTGTGCAAGTTATTTTTATAAACATGACTTTGCCACTATATACAGTTTAAATGAGTCACCAGTAATCATAATAGATCGGGAAAATAGAATAATCTAACTTGGCCTTTAGTACAGTTTAACCTTCAGTTTAAATTCGACCTTCAACTTTTGGCTCACTCTTCACATACATACCCAACCTCCAAGTCCAGTTAGACGTCTTGATCTTCAACTGTTCAAATTGGAGCTTTAAATTTGAGTTCAATTTATTTCAATGTTTAAATGTTTTCAACCTTCAAATTTAAGTTTCCATTCTTTTTCCCATGATAAGTACATATGATTTCCAAAGCAGTAAAATGAGTACTTTTAACAATCTCATATTTTGTTTGTTTTCTTTGTCCACTTTTGTTCTTTTGTTTCCCAGGTAACGCTTGGCATCAGTATTTTACTGTCGCTCGTTGTGTTCCTGTTGCTGGTATCAAAAATCCTACCGCCCACTTCGTTGGTGCTACCGCTGATCGCTAAATACTTACTGTTCACATTCATAATGAACACAGTGAGTATTCTAGTGACCGTAGTTATCATCAATTGGAACTTCAGGGGACCACGAACGCACAGGTGAACAATATTATTTGCAGGACTCTATGTACCAAAAGAACTTTCATGCTGATGATGTAAATGCTTGTTAAACTAGAATGCCATCGTGGATTCGATCCGTGTTCCTAAATTATTTGCCTGCAATGCTTCTAATGAAGCGACCACGAAAAACGCGGCTACGATGGATGATGGAAATGCCAGGTATGGGAGTTCCGCCACATCCATATGGCTCACCGGCAGATATACCAAAACACATAAGGTATGTAAATTTCATACGTCATTGTATTGCGGTGAATAATTTCCGAGTGAAATTTGTAGCTCCATCGAGTCCCAAAGTAAGGTGGAAGTGATGGAACTGTCAGATCTGCACCATCCCAATTGTAAGATCAACCGAAAGCTCAATTCAGATCTTGGTGTGGGAGTTGGTGTGGGTGTTGGCGTTGGTACGGAGAGTTGTAGACGAGAGAGTGAAAGTTCGGACTCAATACTACTCTCGCCGGAGGCGTCTAAAGCAACGGAGGCTGTCGAATTCATAGCAGAACATTTACGCAACGAAGACCTCTATATTCAGGTATGTGGGCACCGTACACACTGACATATATGTACCACACACGAAGTGTTCTTACTACTTGAGCGATTCAGAGATTGATTGAACTATCAAAAAGTCCTGGTTAGAACCGTAATAAACTAAAGAAATTTTAGTTTAGGTTTTGAAGTAAAGGAATTGATTTGATTGAATTATCTATATGTTTTTGAATCGTTTGGGTATGAAGAATATGCCTACACACAGAAATGTGTTGCCACTGTGTTTCAGACGCGAGAAGACTGGAAATACGTGGCAATGGTGATCGACAGGTTACAATTGTATATGTTCTTTATCGTGACCACTGCCGGCACTGTGGGCATCTTGATGGATGCGCCGCATATCTTCGAATACGTCGACCAGGACCGCATCATAGAAATATATCGTGGTAAATAGAGACTGCGGACTGGGGGTCGGCGTCAGCGACCAGTGACCGATGGCAATCATGGTGAATTTAATCAAATACTGTTCTGTGTGCAATCTCGATGCATAACAGTACGAACTGATACACGATGAGAATCTGGCTTCCTCCGGATACGCACCGCTGGCAAACATAATCAGGTGGCTTCCATGTAAGCGCGCTCATCACATGGCCTACGATAAAAAAATAAACTAAACAAATTATTAATTACGATACACTTCCGGTGCGCACACTGACATCTAGCGACGGCGACTAGTGACAAAACGACGTAACACGGACATACATATATAAATAAATAATTAAATTTATAAATATATACATATATATATATATATATATATATATATATATATATATATATATATATATATATATATATATATATATATATATATATATATATATATATATATATCCATAAGGTTAAAACCGAAAAGAAACAAATAAATATATATATAAAATATAACGAAAAAAATATCCGACAGGCATAATAAAATAAATATTTTAAACACATGTACATAGTAATAAATAATAATATTCTAGAATAAAATACATTGTGCTGCCCGTCTAAAACATCAAGCCCCGATGATTGTTTCATACTTATATATATATATTAAAAAAAAACTAACTCAAAAACACACATCCAGACATACAATAATCGCATAGCCCATCTTCGAAATACGCACGGCCTGACGTTGTTTATGCACAAGCACCAGAAGCACATCGTTGGAGAATTGCTAGCTCCACGTCTAAACACACCGCCTAGCACGAAGCGTATGTATAGGTGCCAAACAACAAACAAATTCATTTTCAGTTTGTAGGAAGACACGAGTTTAAAGAGCACCGCGTATACAAGCAACGAAAACAATTTTTCATCAACATTTATACCAAATGAAAAAAAAAAACATTCACACGCACAACAAACACCATAACACTACACGTGAACAAACACACTAGCACAATACGTTACGTCACGTCAAGTCACGTCACGTCAAATCGAGACTTGAGAATTAACGAATATACCCAAAACAAATAATAATAATTAAAAAAATGCGCGCCGCAGCTACGGTGACAGTGTTCCGAGAAGAGCGTAACGTGTGCTAAAGGCACATAACCCCCGTTAGTACGCATTTAACGCATGTGCGACGAACACCTGGGGAAGCCGATTCCCAAAACCGTACAGTGATTCATCGTAAATTTACATAAACATAATCTAAATTTAATGAAGAAAAAACACTACATTTAAAAAAAAAAACTAAACTATTGTAAACTCAATGCGGTTGTGACAATTTTTAATAGGTGCACATTGTAGACTTGCCAAGTATAAAAAAATACGTAGCTATTCGCGAGTACACGTATATACATACCTATATACATACATACGTTACGTCATGTATATTGCGTTACGTCGTTCCGGCACGGTGAACGGAACTTTACATCGGTTTTGGGCATCGAGGTTTCTCCGTTGTTATATTTGTGGTAGAGGCCTGAGATCATTTAGTCAGCTCAACCATCCGATTAGATCGTTTGCGGGAGCCTCAAACATGCTCAATCTTAGGTAATTGTTACACAGTACTGTCACTCTTCCATTTCCGACTACGAAATCGAATTAAATTATTCATTTATATTGTTAGTGGACGGTATTTATATACATACATACATACACGTACGTACATTATATATGTATACCGGTTATATACAAAAATAAATACGGGTTTAACAAGGAATTGCTAATTGCATATATATATTGACTCTTTTGTTCGTTCGTGTTTCTATAATTATTGGAAAATTTCATGTTGCTTTATATTTTTACCAAAAGATTCTAATAAAATGCCTAGACATATACAAGTCAAAATATTTGATATTGAACATTGGGTATTTTCGTAAATAATTTATAGAAATACAACAAAGTCAAAATTGATTTTTGAAAACATGACATAGAAATGTATTTCAGCGAAAACAACAATTTTTTACGGATAAAATATTTCAACAGGGTTGACCTCGTTTTGAAAGCAAAAATGTTCTGTAACTCAAATATTCCGCATTTCTGTATACATCCGGTACGTGTGTATAAATCAAAATCATATTTTACCAGTTATTTTTATGAGGACGACAGCATCACACACAAAAAAAAAATATGAATTTTGTATCAAATACATTCATTTTTAACAAAATAATAAAACAATGAAAAAAACACACGTTTGCAATAACATTTCGAAATTGATTTCACTCAATGATTTTATAATTTCGAAGTAAGGTTCACTTGCTTGTCCAAAAATGTTCCTTCCAGCAATCATTCTGAACATCAAGTTACATATTATTCTTAAACTAATTATCGTTCTCATACTTATGACCGATACTGTATGTACAACACTATTGTTATAGAGTTATTATAAGATGTTTTTGATATAAAAAAAAAGTATAATTAAGCTCTCGAAAACTAAGGGGGTCTTGTTGAAGAGTCTAATATTTACCAGTTTCACTATTCAGTTTCTTCTGTTAAACACAAGTATAGTATGATGAAATATTTTATTGGTACGAAAATAATACAAACTACAATCATATAAAAAGAAACACCAATTCACTGTATCCATTGTAACTGGTATTATTTCAGGAGAAACATTTCAAAACTAAGCAATAACAGACGGTGGAACAACCGATTTATTATTCTATTATCAGTGAACTCTCATTTAGCACAATGGTTGAAAGCTCTTTCGAACGACATTATAAGCTTTCAACTAATGTACTAGTTGAGCGTCTATTTTTGTTGCATTTTTTATCTAAACGCCAATTTTGTTTATTGCATTTTTTTTTTTACATTTTCGAATCCGGTATAGTATAAACCGTCGCTGTAATATTCATTATTGCGTATTTATATATTTCACGAAATAGTGAAACTGACAACGGGAAACCATCATTTTGACGAACAGTTTTTGTAACATATCTTTCAAATCTAATTACATCAAATACTTTATTAAGCGAAATATTAATTATTGAAAGAGTCTTCGACGAATTATTCACGAATAGATTAAATTAATGAATCAAATACGATTTTGTTTAAAAGAGACAATCTTATAAACAAATACGTATTTTATAGTTTTGACAATAATTTCTAAACGTTTTTGGTATTTAATTATTGGACGATTATTATTTGCTATAATTAAGAGCTCTATGGTGAAAATAGTAATTAAAATATTGAAAAAGATAAAACAAAATGGTCGTTTTGTATTTTTGAAAAATTAATTCAAAGTATCGCTACTGCCATGGCCATAAATACCCCTTGTAATTGAATTAAGTTTTACTTTTAAACAACAAAAACTATGTCCATCAAAATGTTCGGATGCCCT
Organism: Nebria salina; assembly: GCA_944039245.1. Taxonomy (NCBI): domain Eukaryota; kingdom Metazoa; phylum Arthropoda; class Insecta; order Coleoptera; family Carabidae; genus Nebria; species Nebria salina. Next base: position 4,299,325 of record OX063288.1, on the reverse strand, counting down.
GGCAACACCGTGTGAAACGATAATATAAAAATACTAATAATAATAATAAAGAAGTGAGCTCCTGTAAACAATCAGTCGAATATTACATTAAATATGTTTAGAATATACCTATAGGTAAGAATGAGTTATGGGCAGTGTTATACAGTACCAATGCTAATGTCAAGTACACCGCGAACACATTGTAACATTAAGTTCTGTATATATAATAGTACAAAACTGTCGTCAAATATTAGAGATCAAATTTCACACACAACAACACACATACACACAAAACATGAAACATTATACATACATATATATATATACTGAAGAAAATAATCGCGCGTACCATTTTACAGTAAAAATACCTTCTGCACAACGACGTCAATTTTTTGGTCAGAACTGTTCTCGCATTGTAAAATGTATATAATAAATAAGTATATTAGATTCTTCTTAGACTATAAATATCATTTATTTCTCTATTCATTTACAGGTTTTCAATTACATATAAGTACAATACACTTCGAAAAATTTCATTTTATATTCATCACTGCGCGAATTCTATATTTATATGTTAATTAAAAAAAAATTATATACTTGCTGCAAAATTAATTCAAACCACTAAATTATTTGATTTTTAGTATAATTTTATTTAAATTGCCTATTGTATTTTGATGTAAAATTACAACTAAAATTCCTACAATTTTACCGAATTACTAAATTGTTCGATTTTAAGTGTAATTTTATATATAAAAAAAATTAATTAAACTGCATAGAATACTTGTATTTTGATGTAAAATTACAACTAAAATTCCAACAATATTACCAAATTACTAAATTGTTCGATGTTTAATGTAATTTTATTTACAAATTAGCATTGTATACTTTCAAAAATTCATTCAATTTTATCGAATTAGCGCAATTTAATAAAAAATTTGGTTTAACTTATTTAAATAAACTATTCTAAAAGTATATGAAATTCGCGTAGTTTTAAATTTAAAAACACATTTCTTGGAGTGTTTAGTATTTCAATATATAATAAAAGTTAATCTAAGTTTAATTCTCTTATAATCATATATGTCAGTTATAAAATTGTTATGTTTGTACACAATATATCCTTTAACAATTACGGGTATGTATTTATACGTTTATGAGAAAGCTTGTTAAAAAAACGCCAAGTCAAGACAATTTTTGTATAAATTATATAAGTAACATTATAGTATTTCAATTATAAATTTGCTCAAAATTTACATAGGTACACCACGCATATTGACGACAAAACGACATGACTTCTAATACTATATAAATACATTGTTTATCATTCATAACAGCACTGAAATATCTTCTACGTATTTATCCATAATTATCTAACGACGTCTCGCAAATCAGCTAATAAAACCCGGTTGCGTTTGGGATAAAAATCTCGACAACTCTGAGCGAAACATAGAGTACACTAATCACCTGGTTATAGTTGCTGCTCAAACCAATCCAGATTTTTAAACTGAACTTAAACCTATCTCAACACACACCCCCAATAAACACATATATAGACGTATAAATGAACCATTTTAGGGTGTTACGAGAATAAATGGCGCGTAAAGAGTACCCCATCCTCGCTCACGTAGCATCATGTATTCGATTTATAATTCTGTTAATTATAATAATAATTGCAAACGCGTTTTGATGGGGAATTAGTTATAAATGCCAATACAGATAGATTTGTGTTTATTGGGCGACACAACACGTACATATTTTCAAATGTAAGCGATATAATAAATAATAATAACGATAATATAGTTAAAAAAATTATAACACTTATACACAAACATGCACATACGAGCATCGACTGCGTGATACATTGAATGTGGATGATGTCTTTGTTAGGTGTGTATGTATGGTCTTCCATGATTATTGATATTTTTATTAAACCATGACTATCACAAGACTTCCAAGAATCATATTTAAAGAAAATAAATAGGGATCTCTTCCAGAAAAAAAAAGGAAAACCAGTATGAATGAGGACAGTACGAGAGTATGTGATCATAATATTATAATAATATAATGACCACGTGTCAGTGATGCTGCGTAGACATTTCTAAAAATGAAATAGTATACATAGGTAAAAAATAAATAAAAATAAATAACCTAAATTAACTAATATAAAAAAAAAATTAAAAGAAAATGATAAAAACTCAACGATGTGACTTCGTGCCCGTGGTACACCGTTTCGTTGTCTACAAATTGAGTTTTTCAAAAAATCAACTACATAATAAAAATGATTAATTGTTATATAAACAACATTCAGTGTTCACATTCACGCACGTCACGTCACCGAGGTGTTTTAAATAAAAAAAAGTTTAAAAAAAAAACATATACTAGAAAGACTCGATGATCATTCTGTTGTAATTTTAAAATGAAACTCATATTCTGTACTGTATAGCACTGCCAGGCTGTGTTTCAGCGCGTATTTGCTTGGAACACCTATTGACTATTTAATACAGTACTTATTTATCTGTTAAAATGTTAATGTACCAGACAGATGCATTTACAATAAAAATACACAGAATAATTTTACTCATTTCTTCACTTATTGTCTCCCATCACCTACTTTTTATCACCGCTAAATCAATTTTTTATTAATCATTGATTATGTGGTAAAACATATTAAAACAAATTTTTTAATATAAATCCTTTTCCACGATTTTTATACTTTATTATTTCCAACCGCACCTGTAGAAAAGTCAAAAATCGTCGATTGATAATAAAATATAAAAATGCTTAAAAAATGCAAAGTATTTTATTAATTAAAAAAGAAATTTATTGTTTATTTTACAAAATATTCTAATAATACAAAAAAAATTGTAAATTACGAAACTAATTATTTATGTGTCTAAGAATGTGTTTATTTTATTATTTATAATAAATTACATTTAGAAAGTGGCAATAAACATTTTTTATTTATTTTTAAAAATATTATGACCGTAAAAAGCTTAAAACTACAGCAATTTAAAATCTATATCATTATTAATACGAAAATGCGAAAAATTATATTATTTTTGCGCTCCATTAAAATATCCATCCAAACTATTATCAGAGTAATGCATGCTACTTGCATAACACTAAAGTACTTTGAGTAACATAAATATATACAGAATTGAATTTTGAAGTCGCGCCTATTAATAATTGCCTTAATATTTTAATATAATACAAAAAGCCATTAAACAATTTTCGTAGATTTTTACCCAAATATCCATTTAATAAAAAATTTCTAATAAGTGATTGCAATCATATATTTGCGTGCTCTAAATAACTTAGTATGACCATAAAAAGCGTCTTAAGTATAGTAATTTAAAACTAATATTAAAACAAAAATGCTAAGAAATATATTATTTTATTTTTATATTAACATATGTATCCTAACAAGTACTTCATGTTACTTGCGTAATATGTATGTACTTTAAGTAACGTAAATATACATAGAATTGAATTTTGAAGTTGGTCTAGTAAATAATTTTTATATAATTGTTTTTCCCAAATATCTATTTAATAAAAATGTTTTGTAGCGATTACAATTATATATTTGCGCGCTCTAAATAACTATTGCTTTGTGAACCTGTCTTTCCCCACCAACAAATTACGATATGACACTTGGGGCTTGGAGTGCAACATCTAAACGAAGCTCTAAAATTCTTAAACATAACAGACGTACCATAAATTCCAAGTTCATTTCTCAGTTGTCAATTGAATTTGAATATGTCGATGGTGAAATGCAGATTTGATGAATATATACAGTGAATTTAGTAGATATGTTTTGATAAATACGAGTTATTAAAAAAGGTAAATATAGATATTGTTATGATAATTATATAATATTTATGTTTATGTTTATTTGTTTTATTTATAAATATAACCAGGTAGAATTACAGTCAACATGTATACATTTTTATATTAGGTTATGCGTTTAATTTAAGAATTTCTTATTGTAGTGCATCAAAATGCCTGGGAAGGTAAAAGTAAAAATTTTCGCTGGCAGAAATCTACCTGTGATGGACAGGTCTAGTGACACAACAGATGCGTATGTAGAAATCAAATTAGGCAACACTACTTACAAAACAGATGTATGTCGTAAATCATTAAACCCCCAATGGAATTCAGAATGGTACCGATTCGAGGTAAATTTTAATTCAAATTCGTACTCGACTCCTTCTAAAACCATGCCCTATTGTTGTTAGGTGGACGATTCTGAGTTGCAAGATGAACCGCTCCAAATCAGACTTATGGACCACGATACTTATTCGGCAAACGATGCAATTGGTAAAGTTTACTTAAACCTCAATCCACTGTTAATTCCATCGGTAGCGCTGCCGGTTAAATACGGCTGGACCGGCGATGCAAATTCGGATCAACCATCGAGTTCAGTCATGGCCGGATGGATTCCGGTTTACGATACAATGCATGGCATTCGAGGCGAAGTTAATATTACCGTTAAAGTTGAGCTTTTCTCCGATTTTAATAAATTCCGACAATCATCTTGCGGTGTTCAATTTTTTTGTTGTACGTAATTCATTCACTAATAAAAGTGTGCTTAGCGATTCACAGTTTATATTTTAATATCACATTCAATTTGTCAAGAATAATTTCTTTAAAAATTACTAATCATTTAAAATTAAAAATTGCGTTGCTAATATATCGAAAAGCACTCTTTTATTATTAAATTGAAAATGATTCATTAAATGTATGGGGTAAATTATAGCTCCTGTGATACCTCATGGCTCTCATGCCCAAGTGATACATGGTTTTATCGAAGAGTTAGTTGTAAATGACGATCCCGAATACCAGTGGATTGATAAAATCCGAACACCGAGGGCATCGAATGAGGCCAGACAAACATTATTCTTCAAATTATCCGGTGAATTGCAGAGAAAAATTGGTGTGAAAGCGTTGGATCTCGGCGGGAATGCAGTGATCGGTTACAACCAGTGCTTCGACTTGGAGGGAGAATCAGGCATTGTTGCTCGCGGCATCGGCACTGTGGTGACTCTAATAAAACACCATGAAGCGCAACAACAAATCGATATTGGAATTGCTGAAGAGTAAGTATTTTTTATAATTCCTTAATACATCTATACTTTGATACAAACTTAAGACGAATCTCATATAGGTTGTATGAACTAATATGGCTTTAGACAAATATTATTTGTAATAGCATGTGCGCTGCATTTTTCGTTTTTCGCAGTTGGTAAAAATCTACTAATGTAATGTTTCATATATTAATACTTGAGAAAATGTATACATTTGTATAATATGTAAAACTAATGATAATCAAAATTTTGTTTTGAAAACCTATAGGGATTCATCTTAAATCTTTCACTATTACAGACTGTAATGTAAAAATCCGGAAAAATCTCTAGCTTTAATTGTAAATAATGACTTCTATCTAGCTTTAAATTGTAAATCTATAAACGTTCTATACACTTGGCGAATATGTTATCTTTTCTCTTAAATATGTACGTTAAGAAGAGTTTTCCTTATTTTAACAGTTTATTAAACAAAACATGATTTTTAAGTGATGATATTACCGGTAACGTGTCAAACATCGTATTGAAATTTGTATTCGTAATACGAATCTCGTTATTTGCTTCGGAATCTTTCATCTTATTTTGAAACCCTCAAAATTGATATGCAAAACCAATTAAATTCAATTTATTTTACCATAAATACTGATGGAAATATTTAATTATATTCCAGCATTTACTCAATTTGCCCGGGCACATTTTTTGATAATCTAAATTAGTATTTGTTCCTTATATGTCCAACTAGTAAAATTTAAATAATTACATGCACCATAATTCTATGATATTTATCCCACGCACGCAACACACACGCTTATCATGTTACAATAGCCTGAAGAATAGTTTTTAAAACAAAAACTGTTTGTAACTGATAAGCTATGATAAGCGCTGATAAATTACTGGTAATATCAAATATTCCTTCGTCTTATAGGTGTGTTTATTCTCACTTACGATCTAGATCTACTAATCGTAATCCGCTTAACCATTTCTCTCTCAAGTTGCGTTCTTTATTTTTATTTAAAATAATTATTTGAAAAATATGCATCAATATAATATTCACCATTAATTTTTGTTCCATTACTTAACATACATACATAATATGCCTGCCACCTCATTTGATGAGAATAGGCATGATATATATGTATTATTTTTTTTAGATTTGCCTCTTAATTTAAGCATTCTTCTCAGACAAATACGTTTTTGTTTCATAATTCATACAACAGTTTCTGTCGTAAAACTTGTATGAAAAGAATCGTATAGTATCTTGATCGGTAGTTGGAACGAACACGCCTAAATAGTTTTGTCGTTATCTTTGATGTTAATTAAACTTGTGTTTTTATTCCCCGTGTGCGCATGAACAGAAAAGCATTGAGTTATTTGAAATTCCTTGCATTCGATAACGGTCTGAAGTTAGATAGTGATAATATTTTTGAATGCTTTGCTTTATCCCAACCTCATCCCTCTAGATCTTTACCATCCAATGTGTATTTGTCACCAAACCAAGATCACTATAGAGATGATCCGGCAGACGGAAATCAGTTGTTTTATCGGCAACAATCACAACCGTTAATCGAACGTCAATTTCATAGATCTCATATAAAACCTTATTTATCAACTAGAAGTCTAACAGAAGACATCAAAAAAGAGCTGTCGTTACGTAAATTACTGGCACAAAAGGCGGACTCTTCAAACGTCGGACGAAAAATAAAGCATCTAAAGTCTTCATCACAAAATATATTATCGAAAAAAATTATCGCTTTGAAAGAAAAGCTATCAGATTCAACAATGGCTGAGTTGGATTACGATACGCAAGAAGCAGATTCAATACAATCGTCGTTAATTGATTTGCGAGAATTACGGAAACAGAAGAAATCTAAATTACGAAACAGTAACAACTACATGGCTGAATTACTTGTTAAATCAGTTATGTATGCGCACACAAGTCTAGATTGCATTGTCGAAGGTCACGATTCAGGAGGTCTTTCTTCTTCACCTTCTAAAGTAAGTGACGACTTGGGCGAAGGAACTTCACGTCAGAGTGATATACCAATCGAATTATTAGAATGTGAACCAATTATACTAAGCAAAACCGTCTCCGAGCCATATTTGTTATTGCCAGATACTACTTTAGTCGTAACGTCTTCCAATGCTTCGTCATCATCTGACTTAACTAGCTCCGAGGAAGATATTTCTGAAGGTCTTTCTGACGTTAAAGAAGACGACAAAACAGATTTCGACACAGTTAGTTTAATAGTTAAAAAAGTCGAAGAAGAGGAACTGAATCATGAATACCAGTTTTCGTATCTAGACCCTCCAGCACTTGATGAAACTAGTTTGAATGAAACGTCTGAAATTGAGTGCGCTACCGAAAGTGTTTTATTGAACAATGAAACTAAATTTGAGGGTTTGCTCCATAGTCATGTGTTGTATAACCCAGAAATGCCCATGTCTGCGCCCGTGATGATGAACGAAAAAGATATGTTTATATTTTCAACTTCGATAGAATCAAAAATTGCTCAACTTGCGCATAGTGCAGTGTTCAACGAGTACGAACCAGAGCCGCCACCTAGAAAGAAAGGAGTTTTAACCAAAGCAATGAGTAGATCATGTGATAATTTCGTGTTACCTGTTAAACAACATCACCACCATCATCACCATCATCATCATCATTTGAATTTAATTAAAACTGCTAGACATCTATGCGAAAAAGCTCACTTAATTAAACATCACCGTTCTCATGATACGACACATGGGCATCACATAAGTGAAAAGAAAGAAATATGGAGAAGTGACCCAGATGTTGGCCACCAAAGTTTAGTGAAAACTGCCATGCAAACAATGCTAATGGATAAAGTTAACATGATGACATCACAACAATACATTTCGAATAGCGAACCAGTTGAGAATGAAAAAACCACTACTATTTCTGCCAGTAATCCTGATTTGCGCAGCCATCACACAATAAAAACCACTGTACAAACGCTATTGAAAGATAAAGTACATTTATTTGCATCACCAACGTTATCACGGAAAGCTAAAAAAGAATTTAAATCACACAATGACGAGTCGGCTTCGAGAAGTAATCCGGATTTAAACGCTCACAGCCATCACCACCATTTATTTAAGAATGCAATGCATTTTAAGTTTTTATCCAAGTTTCATCACCTGACACATCATCTACATCATAAAGATCATGAAAAATCACACTCAAGCAATAACACTTCGGAGTCTTCGACGAATTTAGATACAAAAGACCATATGCAGGAAACTTCAGATGAAATCACGGTAACTGATGTAGATTACCCATCAGACTTAATGGAACCTGTACCAATAACTACCTCAAATGCTGAACATATGTTTGGCTCAGCTAAAAGTACTGATTCTAACAAAGAAGCTGAATATCTGCCAATGTCTAACGGACACCCAAGAAAATTATCGCATAAAGGTTCTGATTTTGAACATCCAAGTATGTTAAAGACAGCAATGCAAACTATGCTTATTGATAAAGCAAATATAATTGCATCGCACCCAGTTTCAGTATGTGCTGTAGATAGAAAATCGGAAAGTATCGAATCACTACTATACCAAGAAGAGCACCACACAAATAACAATTCAAAAGACACAACTGATACTGAGCATCACAGTTTATTGAAAACTGCAATGCAAACAATGCTTCTAGAAAATGTAAATATCATCGCTTCAAAGCCGGTACCAATAACACCTCCTACCGAAGAAACTCAGCAATTTGATGATTATCCTAAGAGCACGAAGCATCATTCCTTTTTTACTAGTTTCAAAAATAAATGCAAAGCTTTATCACCTAAAGTAACATTTTCTAAATTCATTCATCAGCATCACACACCAAAAGATACTTCGCATGGTATTGTAAAATCAGCGATGAATACTATTTTAATGGATAAAGTAAATAATATGAAAGGATTTATATCGTCACCATTTAGCGCGAAATTAAATAAAATTAAGCCTGATAGTGAGCCAACTGAATTACTCCCAAAACAATCTATTCCTGATATTATCTATCCTGATTCAGCAGCATCACGTTCAAACATGTGCACTAAACAGAATGAGAACAGTATGCCGGCACCGTCGATCCGTGCACAAATGCCTAATGTCAACGAAGAACTTGACAATGGCAGTAGTTTGAATAATAGTAATTATAAGAAAACAGCACTAGCAGCCGACGAAGCTAACTGTTACACTAATGCAGAGCATGCATCCTGCTTGTACCCCCTTGACAGGCGTATCGCAGAATCCCCGATGCCCGAGAAAGACATCACCATCAAGGAGCGACACGGACACCAACGCACCGAATCTACCGGCGGAAAAATGTCGCAATCACCTGCCAGACTAAATGCCATACCCTGCATACATCGACGATCTTCCGACTCCGATTTAAGTATTACTCCAAAAGGTGTGTACTTATATTTAATCCTACATTATGCTTTTAATTCATTTTATTAGCTAAAGTGTTTCTCATATTTATCATATTAACGATTTTAAAGACCCACTAAAATTTCTTTTAAACACAATACACAATATAGATAATATATAAGATCAACAATAAATGACCAAATCGTTGGCTAAACTTAGACTATCTATATTATGTAGCGTGTTTTTTTTTATAAATAAATAATTTTTTCACTATAAATAATAGGTTTAGTGGGTTTTTATAACCAGAAACATGTAATCTCAAAAACAATTTAGTTTGTGCCCCTTGGCTTTAGATGAGAATTTTAGTGTAACCTCCCATATAGTTTGAGAAACACTAAACAGCAATTTTATTATTTTTTACAATTTTGATTAAGAAATTAGCAAAATATAAGATGTACCAGTATTTTTTTTTTGTAAAGGAAATATTTAACAGATTTTTTTTTTGAATTCTTTTATATCACCACTTCTGTAACATGATTTTGTTTCATTTTGTGGTCCAATCATTCATTTCTTGCGGTAGGAATCAATAGGAAACGTGAGTATAATTTACTGGCCGCTGACTTCTGACTGTGTTGCATTTATGTTGGTGTGTAATTTCTTTACCTATATTTTAAGAGATGTTTTTTGTTACGTCAAATAATCTGTTTACCTCTAGAAAGCTCTAAACCTCTGCTGATTAATCGGACCAGTAAGCTATATAGAAACAAAATACCTGTTTGTTTTTTTTTTTACAAAGCTGTATCAACATAACATCATATAGATTTTATTTGTGTTTGCCCAACAAATGTTAACTTTATAATAATTTTTTTTTGTTTTCTTGTAAACTAGGCAATAGTTTGACTGGTAGCGATAGATCTGGTGGGGCTATACCTGGATATCATCACATTAGAAGCACTCTTTTACGGCCTACTGTTGATAATTTTGATATGATGGAATATCCTTTTTTGACAATGGCCAAATATCCACCTGGTTTTATTTTACATTTGGGTTAGTATCCCTAAGATGGATATCTTCATTTTGCAAACATTTAAAACATTAATTGCGCTAACCAGCGCTACATGTTAAATAATTTAATTGATGATGTTTCTGTAAGATTATATATGCCGGAAACATTGATAAAATGTAGTTTAAATTTCTTACGGACATTTCTTCCTGTTGTACTAAACATTTTATTTTAGTTGAATTTGTTGTAAATTTTAAATTGAAAGTATCCATATCAGTATAATTGAGCATAAAATATGATAAACTATTTGAAATGTATTGTAGGCGGTGCTGTAAGTGCCCGATCCGTAAAACTTCTAGAGAGAATTACAAACATTGAGGAACCAGAAACACGGGATACTTGGTGGTCTGAATTAAGAACAGAAATTCGTACGCATGCGCGTGCCCTGAATTGCAACGCAGTACTTGGTTACGCAGAATCAACAAGTATATGGTAGAGAACAAAGCAAATTGTTTCATCAACTGTATTTCAATAATTAATTTTTACAGTGATGAGGTATGTGTTCTAAGTGCGTCTGGGACAGCTGCTGTGATTGCTCTATACAGCGGAGAGTTAAGCGATGGTGTAGGTGGCTTACCGAACTTACATAAACCCCATATGCCTAATAAAGATTTAATGACAAGTTCTCTAGATAGAACAGATTTTGAACGAGATAAGATTACGAAACCATGTGATTCTACCAGTACAGTAAGTATTCACACAATTCCAACATTATGATTTGCGATAGTAATGAAAATATATAATGCATCATGTGTAAAGTTATAGAAATAAAAATAATATTCCTTTAGAATAGCAAAACTGCGCAACTCCAAGAAAGTCCAGAACAAGAACCTCCTCCTATTGAATTGTCAACCGCACCGAATACTCAATCGCCACCAACTTCATGTAGAATATGTCACATTCCTTATAGCGAATCTAACATGTCATTTCGCGTCAATATGTTGTATTGTGCCTTATGCAAGTAAGCTTTTATCGAACATAACTATCTTATTTGTTTACTAATTTATTATTTTTAATTTAGAATGGCAAAAGTCCCTGATATTCTGCTAGCAACAATCGAAATGCCAGAAGGTTTGCCAATTACAGGTCGCGGTTGCTTCTTACAATCATACGTATGTCGGCCGAAGCGTGACTTAAAAGGCGAATTAAACGCAAAAGAAATCTCTGAAAGCCTACCGTTTCTCGAATACGAACTACATCGATTATTAGTGAATAAAATGAAAGTAAAAGCAATGAATTCCATATTCGGTCTAAAAGTACGCATAACTATTGGGGAGCGAATGTTAGTTGGTATTGCCACTGGGACGGCTGTGTTTTTATTACCGCTACCACCACCGCCATTACCGAAACTAATCGCAGGCAACGCAATAATGGAGGATAAGAAATTGTCCGAAATGCAAAAATTATTGGTGGATACCGTAAAGAAAAATAAAGAAATTTACGAACTGAAAGAACAAGATTATATTCAGCAACCTTCTAAAATTTTATCAGATGCAGAAGAATCAGATGAGGAAAAATCTGGATTAGATTTAGCGGCCGGAAACAAAGATTCGTGCGTTTTAGAAGTATGTTTTATCAATACGCGTATTGCGTACGTGTATATGTATCATATACGATTTTATTTATGACATTATTACATAATTAATACGGTTGTATTACATAATTATTATATTAAAGATAGGCACAATTTTATTCTATAATAGGTGGATGATTCAGAAGATATTGAAGTAATCAACTTACTGGTAGAACCCAGACCTCCTGATGGTTTTCACGTTGTGAATACTGAAAATGTTCCTGGTCTAGAAGAATTAGAAATTGTTAGAAATCTGCAAATGTTTACACAAGTGTGGCGCGCTAAAATTCCGCCCAATCAATCGGCCAGCCATTTTGGCAAACATTTTCAAAAGTTACTTCAAAGCGTTTATTTTAAGTTGCGGCGCATGATTCCGTGTGCACTTTGTGATTTACAATTTAAAGTCGATTTGCCGGAACCAGATGAAATTCAATTAACTTTACTTGGTAATTGGAAAATGAGTCAAATTATTTGAAGAGAACTTAATTATTGTTTTTTTGTTTTTGTAATATGTCTAGGTATGGCTTTAGGACTAGGTGATCCAATGAAACTAACGAAATACAAACGAAAGAACTTGTGCCACCTTCCATCGAAAGAACACATTAAAAAACCGGGTAAGTTATAAAAATCTACCGAATTTGCTATATATTTCAAACTGCATCATTTGCATACGCCCACAATTGGGTTACCACTACGGCATGGTAAAAACTAATCTGGAATTTGTATCGTTTTCATTTATTTCGCTTATTCAAATCTGTGGTGCTCATAGCGCAATGTACTGCTTGTGACGTCACTAAAAAATGAATTGATATTAATAATAACTCCATATCGTACTCTATTTTCTACCAAACAAATGTAGGATATTTTTAACCAACATAATATCAACTACTCTAAAAATCATTCTTTTGGCCCAATCCATTGCATTGTAACTAGTGTTCATTAAACATGGATGAAACTGGTATTACCTACCTACGAAATATTTTTTTTTTTTATTCCATTCTGATTTTTAGTATCATTGAATTACTTTTCATGACAAACTTCGACTATGCAACTCATCCGGTTCAGTTAGGTTGTCTGTTTTTGAACTTTCATTTGAATTGATTTTTGCATTAGATGACGACTTAATATTTAGCTTGGAGGAAGACCAGATACCTGAAAACAGTATCCCAGTCATATCGCAAAGCGGTCTTTTAAATCCACAAGTGCCAAAACATCGACAAAAATCCCCACAACGATTTCGAATCAGTACCAAACAAAAACATGTAAGAGACCCAAAAAAAAACAAATATATATATATATATATATATATATATATATATATAATTTAATCTGAAAATTTAAATTATTTACAGACTCCGATTAGGGAGCGTCATGGGGTTGATATAACACCATTATCTTATGTACCTGGTGGTAAAATTGAACGATATTTAGGCTATTTAAATTTTTTCTTCATACGCGAAACTACCTCAATTCGTGAAGTAAGATATTTTTTTAATATTTTTCTTTCTTACCTTTAGTGGACCACTTCATATCTCTAAAGCCACAATTGTTTTATATATTTTTCTTAAACTCTATTTTGAATTTGACCAATAATATCTTCCTGTTTAAAAATATATAAAGAATAACTAGGAGTCGATAACTAATCATAATCGATATTATTAAGTTTAAATATCGTTTTTAGCAATTAAATAAATAAAAGGACGTTTTATACCCGCAGAACGTGTGTAACATTTATTTAATATTGATATAAAAGAAAGGTCCTCTAAGGGTTACATTTGTATAAGCAATGTTTCGAATGACTTTGTTTATTCTCTTAGGGTGGGGGTTTGAGCGGGTTTGTTCATAGTTTTATCACCGAAGTTTTGGCCATAGTTCGGGCCCATGTTACAGCGATTGGAGGAAACGCAATGGTGGCCTACTTCATGACGGAATGTGTTCTCTACCACAACGCACATAAAAATCAGGTAAGTTATTTGATTTTAAAGTACTAGTTTATTTATAAAATAACACCACCTTTCCTATACATGAGTTTTAAACCAGCTCTATATGAAATTTTTTGCTTATTGCATTAATTCTCTTCCTCATTACAGTAGCTTTCTTCCTCATTACAGTATCTTCTACCTAGTTAGATAAAAAAAAGTAGATATATTTAAAAATAGAAATCATAATTTTACATAAGCGGCACATATAATTATTCAACCTCTAGATCATCCTGACTATAAAATTATAAATTAAAAGCGTTTAGTTTAAAATAATTATGTAAATAAATGCGTGTTTTATTTCATTTTTCCGAATTTTAGAAATATTGCACAAAGTATTTATATGATTTGGAAATTTTCATGTTGCCATTTTCTCTCCTTGAAACTTAGTGCAAATCCTATCCTATTTCGTTTTAATTCTTTCGTTGTGCAGATTGTTCACGCCTCACTTAATATCTCATCTATTTTAGACACTTTTTTATGGTTTATGCGAAAATGAAAGCAATTTTTGTTCGTTATTATTTTTTTGATAACCTGAACGTCAAAGGGTTTGATAAGGAAATGAAGTTTCTGAGCCAAGATAAACATTTCCGCTGATTTTCAGACGTTTGTGTTAACGGCGGAAGAAGACGATTATAGACTTGGAGATGTATAGTATGACATTTTCACGTAGGTTACGGCACATGAGCAGTAGAAAATTGCATTTTAATATAACTTCGTAGAAATTTTTTTTTCGAGGGACACATTCTTAATTATTTATTAATTCAAATATCTAAACAATAGACGTTATTAATTTAGTTGCAAAGCAAAAATTAATTATGTAACAGTATTAGTTAATGTTTTTTATACGTGCACATGGCATGAATGTGTAAAATGTATTCAATTTTATTTATAGCTTAAAAACAAAAAATCTTTCATTATACATATGTATAATTTATGAAAAAAAAATCTATTTAAAAAATTACTCTATTTTCAATTTTAAATTTCTCTTATTTAAATTATTTATTACGGAAGCAATTTTTAAAAATTCCTAAACTTAACTGTATATGAAGTTTTAATAAGTAAAAATGGAATCTTTCTTAATAAATTTGCCTAAATCTATACTTCAATAGTAAAATACTTAAATAATGCCTACTTTGGTGCAAATGAATTTATAATAACAGGTCATGGTAAAAAAATAATTTCGAAGCCGTGAAATGAATAGAAAAAATGGTGACGTAAACGTTTTCCGCGGTAATGTGGTGACATGTTTTATAAACAACTAAGCAAAAATGTCCAAATTAATTGTAGGCTCTTGCCTACGACGTATAATTAATTTCGATTGCATGTTAATATATAAATAATTAACCTGGGTATGTATGTTTGTGACACGTCATGTTACCACCTTATAATAGCGACCACTCCATGGTTTGGTGCAGTAGGGTGCTGTGCTGTTGTTGTGCATATCAACACAATTAAATTAAGTATTCTATGATTTTGTTTTCAGGGCCAATGTCTCATCAACGTTGGCGGCGACGTGGTCTTTGTATCGTATTTCACCGAAGACGTCTGAACTATTTTGCTGTTTTTGAATTTTTATTATTTTATACTTCATGGAACGGAATGTTCACTAGTCATTCTGATTGTATTCAATTTTTACCATCTTTCGTTTGTTGTTTTGCAAAAACCTAACACTTTCGCGTCCGGTTTGTGTATTTCAAGTACGATTATTAAATAATGTGTCCATACCAAAGATAACAATTGAATATTGTATATACGCTTACATTTTCAGGCAACTATTGTTATTTACAAAAGCGTTAATAACCGTGTTAATGCATCGCTCGTATTTAACGAAATGAGGTCAAACGCTTAAAATAGAATTATAAAAATTCTATTGAATTATTAGTTCTCTAATAAACCAACGTTTAATATATTAATATGGATTGATACTTAACGAATAACTGATTTCTGTAATCTGTTATTTGATAAATAAATATATTTTATGAATCTTTTATTATTTTCTTTTCTCCTCCTCCATCTGCAGATTCACATAACTAATGAAATAATTCATGATGTTTGATACAATTTAGGAAATATATACAAAATTTACTAAATATATTTTATGATACAGTTTTGTTTCCGAGCTTTCGATAGCTTCGTATTTCAACTTGCTTGATACCAAATTAACTGAATGATTTTGAATATATACGTTTCATAATAAATAAACGTACATTCTATTTTAAAATTATTTCTATGAACGAAAATATATAAATATTATTAACGTGTGTTACGTATTTTTAATTACAATTAGCAAATGTTTCTATTAATAAACTAACACCAATTAACCCAGAAAAGAATACTGAAACCAATTAAACTTATAAATACACTGATCAGAAAATTGTGTAAACATGTAAATGACAAGTACTACATAAACCAAAATCTTGCAAAGATTTCTTTTATGTATGTAAGTACACAACCTTATAAGTCTCAATTCTATATTATATGATATTGTTTATTTTACTTACCATACACTTACTCATCGAAAATTAAAGATATACATATCCATTTAAATATTTGTTACCGTTTTATTTCATCTATAAAATTACAATATATACATCACGAAAAATGAATTGATTATTTATTTTATTTGAATTCAGATACATAACAAAATAAATTTATGTTTTGGTTAAAAATGTCCCGCACATGTTACGCGTTACACTAAATAAAACGTGAAGCTAGGACACGTAATTCCAATGTCGTATTTGTCCGTTGTACGTCTAATCTACTGTTAGGTCATCTGTCACCCGAGCTACAATTAAAATCAATTCATTAGCTTTCACCGGCACGATTTCACTCAGTATGCCAATCTCGCAGACGTTTAGACAAATGACTTCTCCCCCACAGAAAGAAAACCTTCACCAGCTTGTGGTATACTATCTCACCAAACAAGAACAAGTAAATAAGCGCAAACAAAAATTGTAGTAACGTTTATGTTAAGTATAGATAATCAATAATATGGTGTATCAAAAGTGTCATCCTTTTATTTTGAAATTCTGTGCTCCTATTACTATTACATTACGTCATAATTCTACAATAATAAGCTCATGCAATGAGGATGTTTAATTATTGTTACGTTTAAACAAATCCAAATATATTTACGCGCACTGGTCATTTTTATAGAAGTATTAACTATCGTGGTTATTTATAAAGAAGAAATACGAGTGAGTGGCGGCACTCACGATTAAAGCGCTGGCACACCGATTGGTAACGGGACAGTTCAGGCATAACGCAATTCTTATTCCAAGTGCGCGTATAAATGTTAACATATCAATAAGTTCCATGGAAACGTCATTTATAAACTTTCACTACAGTTGTTATTTTAATTGTTTTTATTTATGTGATGCACAAAATGATATTTGTTAAAGTAATTATGATTTTTTTGTTAATTGAATAAAAATAAGAAAATATTCCTTACTGTTGTGATTCTTTTGGAAGTGAACACCTATAGGACAATTTCGAGAATTGAAAAGAAATATTATTTTTAAATTTTTACCACCATTTAATATATAAATATCACTCTTACATCAGGGATAGCTTAGCATCAACAATTTTATTTACTAGAACATACTTATAAATTTGGTTTATATGTTAATTGATTGTATAGATATTGGAAGATAAATTAGGACTTTTTCGTATACTCTTGAAATATTTTGTGCTGTTTTATAAGGATATAAGGTAATTTTCAATAGACATGTAGCATAAATTATATCAATAAATATATAATATTATTTGCAACACAATGCTTCATTTACAAAGAATACATTACAAATAATTGAATGATGGATACATTACAAAACAATGGACTTTTTTATAATTATATAATATCCTATATTTTGTGGGTTGATTTTTTTTTTATTATATTGGGTGTATTTATCATACCATGCGAATTGAATATATCATTTCAAATGTATAGGAAGTTTTGAATTTGGTAAGTTCTTTCGAAAATACATAATGGCGGCAGCCATTTTGTATGACACAATTATTTTTTTTGCATTTGTATTTTATGTTTATAAATATGTTTACATCCGCGGTCGGCCAAATCTGAGAAATACATGATCGACATCCTTGCGTTTGATACCATTTTCAATGGGCTCCAACAACTCTGAAATTACAGTTAAATTATATAAACACGTACAGATGTATGTACAGGATATAAGAAAAAATATCAACCATTTCCGGTCCATCAAACTGTTGAGTTTATTACATCCGTTACCTGGCAACTATCTACCGGAAGCGCGAATTGATTTAAAAATATTTTACTCGCTAGATGTTTTAATATTATTTACATGTAACCCACACAGAATTTTATTTAAATATACTGGTATGCTATGCAAATAAAATGTCTAATTTTTTATACCACTGTTAGTCATCATCAAATTAGCAAACATGTAGTTATTTAATATATACATTTGTAAGTATAATTTATTGTATGTATGTTTCAAAATGCCACTAATTGCAATTCAATTAAAATGTCTAGCCTTTTAAAAAACTTACAGTTTCTCGTTATAAATCTTGTTAACTATTATCAGTATAACTCTATTAGAATATACAATGTACTATGTATATAAGTATTATTGAAATTCTATATAATATCCAAAATTAAATATCTATAAAAGATAAATTGCTAATTTCCAAGAATTAATTTGGTGTTAATTTTTAAACAGTTATTTGTATAAATGTAACATCTATGTAAAATTCTGTTATGTAACAGTAATGTTTATAATAAATCAATATCCTGTGGCTAAACCATAAAAATATCACGTATTGTTTTTCTACCTGTGGTATTTCGACACGATTTTTAAGCATGTAAACAGGAGAGAAAATGATTAATTTAACAGTGTCGAAAGACAAGCTAGAATAACAAATTGATCACTTGATCAGTACTGACAATTTAGGCCGAACCGAAATGGATTATCATTTATCGCACGACAGACAAACATCAATACAAGAGTATCGTGTATATTTTCACATATCCACACACATAGTTCACTTACCCCTTTCTTCAGATGTCTCGAGGGCGTTTGCAAGTTGACGCAAAAGTATGCAGAATTGACGATAATTTGTATCAGCATTTAGCATAGCGCTCTGCGAACATTGTGGTGGAGGATGTGCTGATACTGTCGTCATGAAGAATGCAATGATGCCGACGGTGAATAGAATCAGTGTGCTACTATGCATTCTGAAATTAGTATTAAAAAAATATGTATATATTAATTGAGATATTTAAATTTCTTTAAAATGAGATTTAAATAATTTTCTGGTATTGAAATTCTAAAGGGGAACCAAAATGCGAAAATTTAATCAGAAACACGGTTTTTGTTTAAAACCAAATAGATTTTCGTTATTCTTAATCAGTATTGACACGTTTTATATTAAAATTAATTATAAGGGCAGAACAAAATTCTATGTGTATTTTCGCCAATTACGCAAATGATTGACAGATTGACATATGCCGAATAAAGGTAATTGTTCTATAAATTGTAAGCAAAACAGACATCGCACGCACAAATATCTAATAACTTTCGCAAGACGCTTATATCAAATTAATTTTCATTTGTGATCCAAAGATTATAATCTGAATGAAGGTCATGGGTGGCGTTCATGACATTTTGTTTCATCTTTTTAAATATTTGCAACCGGTCACGCTGGTCCATTAATTTCGAAGAATTATTTTTTTAAAAATGTTTAACGCTATTACATAAATAATTCTATATAATAAATAAACTCTTTTTTGTTATTGTCTATTATATTAACAAAAAAAAAATTCGTTGTCTTTAGATGAGTGTACAGAACGGCGATCATCGTTTTCTACCCCAGCTTACTTGTGCTTTTAATTGTTTACTTGATAGGTATATTACTGGAAACTTTTTACTGCTACTTTTAAGGAAAAACTTTTGTTTGTGTTGCACGTAATTAAACCTGAGCGCGCTCAAAATTATAAATAAAGCCGGCATTGTTTTTTCACTAAAATCATATTGCGGAAAAACGTTATACTCAAAATTCAAGCCTATTTTATAAAAGTGTATTTTAGTGTTCTTAATTTTAAAGATAAGATGCACTAACAAATAAAAATTTTGTTTGATTGTACACAGAGTTATTAATTTATTTTCAATACAATATTCGAAAATAAATTATAAATGTAGTTTTTTGTTTGCAATATTGATTATATTTACCAAGAAACACAAAATTGAAAAAATATATGAACTTCCTGTGCACTAAAATCGATTTCCTAAAAAAGTAAAAGTAGAAAAAAACAAAGTCATTCTTTAGATATGGCAAACTATTTTTCATATCCCTGTACGGCAAATTTCTAAAGATTCTCTTAATAAAGATATATCAACAGTTTTATTGCAAAATTTGGTGAGAGACCAAATATAACGAAGACATATAATGGAAAATCGTAGTGCCTTGGTATCGAAGTCAGCTAGATGTTTACTAGGCGAGGAAAGCCGTCACGTAACTTCAGAAACAACCAACGAAATATGACCTTGTTCCAGGAGGACAAGGAATCGAATGCACTCGCCGATTGCAATATTTCCAAGGAACTCGATTTCCTGTAGACGTAGTTTAAGGAAAACGCGACTTTTCAATATACGTTATATCACGATCATTACACAATATAGTTGCAAGATTTGTATAGACGTTCGATATCGCATCCATCTACAGCAACATCTAACCATTTTCCTGTCAATACATTTTTAAATTTACCGGTCGTATTAAAGAAATCAATTTTGACACAAGTCTCGTTGACATTACAATTTATTTTATGCACAATCATTCTAAACATATTCAATATACCATGTCCTCGAAAAGTATATTTTTATCTATATAAAAAGTTTAAAAAATATTAGAAATATTAAAAAATTCCGCGAAAAATAAAAAAAATAAAGAAAAAACGTTTATATCAATTTATTCATATCAAAGCGGTTTTTCAATTTATATTAATCGAGTTTATAAAGAAATTTAATGATGCTTTTAATTATTTTAATCTTTTGACATAATATATATAAAGATCGGTAATTGTTTCTATAGAAACTAAAATTGGATTGATATTATATCGAAAATAAAATCATAAACACCGATGTAGTTATATATTAAGCTTTATTGGATTTCAATATCGAAATTTTTAATTTATAATCTCGACGAGAATTTTGATTATGTGAATATTTTTTTAATATTGGTATCAGATATAATAAAAAAAAACTTGCATTTTAATTTATAGTTTCTACTACTGCTGCATTCAAAATTAATTTGAAATACTTTCCTTGATTTATGATAATTTCCTTTCATAATTTTAAATAATAAATATTAATGTATATTTTTTTATATATGTGAATTTTAAATATGAGAATTTGTATGACAAGGCAAAAATTAACCAAATTTCCAGACTTTAAAACTAAAAGCGAATATAGATCGTGTAACAATGCTTGGAAAACATTCTGTTTTTGGTATCAACCAAAATTTTAATCAAAGATATAAAATAATAACAAAATAAATTACTTTTGCTTTGTTATCTTTTACTTGCTTGTCTACCAGGATATTAAATTTCTGTTATCAGGTTGTTAATAGTAATAGACGGTATACCGTGTTGGTTAACCAAACAGAAATGGAACGAATTGTTAATATCTTCAAATTTTATAAACTAAATATACCACTTAATCCGTGGTGTACTTTATACATTGCATAATTACTGTCACTTGCTTGAGTCGAACAAAATATAAATGCAACCGAATATATTTGAAAATTATAAGACATGTTTTATTTAATATTTTTAAACGTTCATAATGTTATAAAGTAAATAATAAAATTAATTAATTAAAATTAATACCGAATCACCAAAAAATCTCTTAACAACAACAAATTACTGCATTAATATCAGTTTTAATAAAAATTTACAACTTAGAAGTATTTGCAGCTAAAAAAATAAATTTGTAAACAAACTTAAATTTGTTATCTTGATTTAAGATGATTTTCGTTTAAAATTTTAAATAATAAATGTTTTTACACGGTTATATGTTTCTTGCTGCAGCTTCACGTAATTTTCAAATCACAGTTCTGCAATCGTTATGACGTTATTACAGCGCAGTACACGTTGTAGTTTTTAGGGCGAATGCAATTTTGTAGTGATGCGGAAAGTAATGATATGGAATTGGTTGCTTAAATTGATTTTGGTTTTGCTTGTGACTCAAAAATATCGCTGGGTAGAGTAAGCCGTGTATATAAAAAATTACGTAATTTTTTATTCCTTTGAATATTTAATTGCAGGTAGTATTAAATATCGATGTAAAAATTTAATTCTATTTTTTTGAAAATTATATATAAACAAACAAAATGCGTATTACGTAATTATATTAATGTTATATATACCTTATACTTGTGCAAATGTACATATAGATAGATACAAGTAGATAGGTATAGTTATATTTGGTGTGACTGTAACAAGATTGTAGACAAAATTGAAACAATGGCAAAGGTAAATAATAATATGTTAGAATAATGAAAAGACAATAAGATGTCTGTACATAAACTTTCACACGTATGCGCAGTTAAATTAGATCATCTTGAGATCAAACCGTAACACAATAAATTTGCTATAGATGCGCAGGATCAAAAACTGTTTTAAATTATAAGAAAATATTAGAAATTATTTAGAAATATATTCTATACTATAGAAAATAATAAAAATATATTAGGATATTTAGTCGCCCTCCAAAAGAAAATGTATTATTCCAGTAAAATTAGAGTTTTTGTTAAAATTATGAACCGGTGAAATTGCTTGCATTTTATCGTTTTCACCCACCAAATTTATGTTACTGGTGCCGCTTATCATAATATCAAACTAACAAGATTGCAAATATGATTTTAGCTTCAGATTGTTTTAGTTTTTTTTTATCTAAAATTCACTACGTAAGTACATTTTTAGATCACTAGGAATATTATAAAATATACTGATTTCTCTATTTCCTAACTGCAGTGGTTAAAATGTCCATCGATATACGAAAGAAATGGTGGGAATTATAATTGGTTTTTAATAAGGAATTATTTTAAAATTTACATGATGAAAAAGTGAAAATAAAAAATAAAACATATGTACAAATTATCTTGTTTAGTATTAAATTTTTACTTTAAGTCCGTGTTTACCAAATAAAGTTTTGGAATTTATGTATTACATGACTAGTTTTAGGATTTAAATATTTGTGGTTCTTTTTTTTTGCTAGTCTGGTAATAAATAGACATAGAGCCGAGATGTCAAGGTTGAAAGTTGTGTGAAAATGTAATGCTCATTACCAGAGTTTAAATCAATTTATTCAATAATTTAGTTAAATATAAAATTTTTTTTTTTTAATTTTAACTTGTGACGTTTTTCCATATATTGCTTGGAATTGAAAATGTTTTACATATAATAGGGACTTTGATTTTGATTTTCAAACAATACTTTTACATTAATTAATAATATACAAAGCAAAAAACATTGCTATACATACGTAGTATTATCACACGGGATATATTATATATAATACTAAAATATAAACTTTATGTAAATGAAACTAAATTTCTTTGAATTTAAATGTTTGCTAAGAACAAAATACATATAATAAAATAAAATTATTTTCGTAGTCACCCTTACATAAAACATTTATCTTTGTAGATAAACGTTTTACAATTAACGTGTCAGAGAGTACCTTACTTTTACTCCAGTAATTTAAATACTTATCTTAAATAAATTGATAGCTCATGTCGATAGATGATACTTGTGAAAGTTTAAAATTTAAGTGATCAGGGCCACATTTAAATTTTATGAAATATCTATACAGGTAACATACATCTGTCGGCCTTTTATAGTATGACAATATTTGCAAATATAACGACAACATATAGTTATTTATACATTTATATTATCATGCCTATCAAATGGAGTGGTAAAATACTCTTTACATATATATTAAATAAAGATTATTCCAACCACGGTGTTATGAGTACTTGGGAGAATTTAATAATAAAAGGAAAACATAACAGAAGATGTCACCTTTGTGCTCTAAAGATGTAAATTATAAGATAAAACCATAACAAATTTATAATTATAATAAACTAATCTAAAAAATGTTTGTGAACAATAGTCACAAGTATATAAAATACTAAACAAGATCGTGTGAACCTCCACCATTTAACGCATACGTGATACACTAACTTATGGGTCTCAAAATGAATTTTATAATATTAAATTACACATACAAACTTCGAATTTAATTTGAATAGAGTATTTAGTAAAACTATTTGACTTTTAGGGAAAATTTTAATTTTTTAGTTAAGCGTACTACATGACTACACTTTTGAATTTAAAATCGACTGTGAATTTAGGGCAGGTATCAACTATTATTTATGATTATCACAGCACAAACAAAGAAACACACAACACACTCGTTATTAACGTGGTAAACAGATAAATATGTGTGCATCACAAAGGTAATAAAAATAATAATCAAACCGCGTTAAATAACGTGTGTTGTGATGATGGCGCACAACAAGTGCCTCATCGGCGTACCTCCACTTACTTGTTGCTGGTGATTGTTGCGGTGCCTGTTGCCTGGATGAATATCACAACTACGGAGGATGGTTTAGTGGTGTTGACTGTGTCGCACTGTGTGTCCCGGTGTCCCGATGTGCCGCGTGTTATCCTTTTATATGTGGTTCCTGGGCACCCACGGCCTCTTCCACCACTGACAGATCAGCTGCGCGCCTCCAAGACCCCTCCACTTCATCCTCGATATCATGCAACCATCTTCAAAAATAATATATTTTATTAGAATGTATGGCAAGCCAAAAATGATAACATCCATTACAAATTTTATAATGAAACTGATTGACGTGGTGATTGCAGTAGGGGTTAAATAATTGGCGTGAATTATAAAAAAAATTGTTATTATATTATATATGTTATACTGTGCACATTATACATACTGTAATCAAACGATAAATTTACTATAAAATTCATAGTAAAGATGCATAATTTTGCTGTATTTAATTTAAGATAATTGTATTATTTTATTTACATATGTACATTTATGAGAGTTAAGAAAATTTTACATCAAATCGAATGTGTCGCAAATATTTCCAAATACAGATTTGAGTGCTTAAAATAAAATATATTCTTTTACCAAATTGCTACAGAATCATATAAATCAGACCAAATTTAAATAGTCTCAAACACTATACACGTTACATTTGTGCTTTATGGAAATTATACTTTTCTATAAACAGTTTCTATTAACAGTTTTTTTTTATTAATATAAATGTAAAATATTAAACATTTATTGTAGTCCGACTAAAGAATACGTATATCATATGATTAAAAGTGGATAGACATTTATTTAAAAGACAGCTAAAGTACTTAATTTAATGATGTATGAAAAATAAACTCCATTAAATGAACGATTAAATAAATTTTATGACTGCAATTCCACTATTTTCCTAATAATATTCCTATAGTAAAATTACTTTAAAAATACTAAACATTAAAATTAAATTACTGAATAATACATTTTACTTTATTACTTTATTGCTTTTATAACTTTTTACTTACTCTTCCATAACTTTAGAAATATATACTTCCCTGAAATCAAATATTTGTTACCCACGATTTCAAAAAACTTTTTTTCCCCCTATTAATGAAATACAATATAAAACAAATTTTTAATTAAAATCAACTTTATAGTTTTAATATAATACTTTGTATGTAGTCTTAATTTTGTTTTGTATATTTCATAGATCGTATACTGGCGTTGAATTTAATATCTGAAAAATCATGTATATTTTCACTTAAAAGATAGTCAACCAAACTTTAAATTTCCCCTAAAATTACACGTTGCAGCGCAATATGATTAGTTTTTAAGAAATAAAATAATAGGATCAAGAGTAGGATATTGCATCTAAGCCATGCAATTTGTTAGTCAAAGTTACAAGTATATCAACAATATGAATTCAGAAGCTCATTTAAAATTTCTAAAGTGTACTGACGTTGGCATATCCATAACAACTTTGTTTATAACGCAATATTTCTTCTTTTCCTATTTGTTTCTATATAATTTTTCACCGTTACTTTCAAAAGTGCAATTTGTAGTTCCAACAGTAGGTGAAATTTCAGCATCAAATTATTTTTGTCATCAATTTCTTTACGTTGAAATATATTTCAAGAGAAAAAAAATATTACTACCTGTTTACAGATCGCCGTAAGAGTAGGGCGTACTATAAAAATTGAAAATAAATTTATGCCACTACACCTAAATATCATGAAATTATATAGAATTATAGTAATATTGTACTAATATTCAAGATTCATTGAAAATACATACATATCTTAAATATATCTTTATTTTATACGATTTGTCATATTATATTTTTTGCTCTCGCTTTTCCAAAAATATATTTTAGTAATTATTATAATAATATTATTTTATAGCGCAAATAATTAATGAAATTTATCTGCTATTTGCAAAATTCGATGTGATATATATATATATATACGTAATTATGTAAAAAAAGTGGTGATAAAAAAAAATTGAAAAAACTTGTTTCCGACATATTTTTGCCATCAACAACTAATGTTATGAAGACCATCAAATGTTTGGTTTTATTTTTAAATATTTGAAAGTTCTACTCAGGCGCATGTTTCAAAAGTATAATATATGTATGCGATAAAACCACCGCTATCAATTATCGAAGCGTCATAGTTGGCAAAAATAATAAAAATTTTGATTTACGAAATATAATTCCTAAACTTGGAAACTACAAAATACTAATATTTATAGCGCACAATCAAAATTCTGTAAATAGCGCTTATGATAAATTATGCTTAACATTCATATTATTAAATTACTTATAGTTAAATTATTTTTAATAACTAAATTTATTAAAATTACACAACATTAAATGTAAGTTTATATTAAAGAGTAACAGTAATATCATATTCTACAATGTACATAAATGTTAATTCAACTTAAACAAATTAATATGCAGATTGTATTGTATCTTTTCACATGTATATATAAAGAATTAAATAAAGTAAGATGCAACTGAAAATGATACAAGATTATATAAAAGAATCATTATTTTATATATGTACGGATAACAAATAAATATTTGCCATTATTTATAAAACTGCGTTAACGGAAATTTGATATTGCAATGTCTATTATTTTAAAATGAATTTAATTTTTCTTACCTATCTACAAAAGCTGCTTCAAAAACATTTTATATCATTAAAAAACAATGTTTGTCGTAAAATGGTCGCAAGAGTTCATAGTACAACTTAAACCATCTCTACTATGCAATTAGTTTGACAAAATAATTCAAACGAGAAGATTGATCACGTTTGAATTTGTACGAAAATAAATTAATTTCAACTGACAACTAGCAAAATAAAAACTTTAAAGGCCACATAGACGACAATTGATCACCTTAATTAATGTTAATCGAATGCATGGTGTAAGGCAATTATTTTATATGATTTTTAAATATGTTTAATCGCCCTTCCGTTCTCCGAATGAAAAAATACTTGCAGATGTTTTGTATTGTAAAAATTTCAAAAACATATTTAGTAAAAATTTCGATTTTTTATATTGGTATAAACTTTCCAAGCGATAGATTTCTCAAAAAATCATCTTTTTTTCAGTAATTTTGAAATAGACTATTACATAAGTTATGACAAGTAAATTAATCGTGTGAAATATGCAGATTAACTTATTACCATAATATTCATTACCAATGAAATAAAAAAATTGAATAGGTAAATTTAATAAAAGCTTCTTAACACTAACTAGAACACTTAATAATCATATTTGGATGCTGTTCAAGTATCATAATATAAGCGGTGTATACTAAAGAAAGCTGTGTAACCGAAATCCATAATCAAGACATGATTCCCAGTGATCTCACAGGCACAATGCTTGAAAAGCCACTGAAATGTCAGTCAAAAATATTTTTACGTTTCATACGTAATATAAATAGCAAACTTTTATATATTGTGCTAACGTCAAGATGAGTTTGGGAGTATATCGGTATGTTATGTGTATTTTAAAAGGTGACAGAATATGTTTAAATCGTGAATATAAGATAACTTGTTTTGCATCAAAAATAAAACAATTTTTTTTAATACTACGGTTTTTTCACGTGTAGAAAAACAAAACTAGAATTAATACATAATATATGTATGTTCTATAACTTTGTTTTCGGATTCTGGTTCGAGTTTCAATATTGTAAATGTATTTCATTATTTTCTGTTCAATATGATAACTATAGTTTCACTAGCATGCGGATGTTGAAGAATAAAATATATAAAACAGTATATTATCATTTGTAATTTCGTATTAATATGAAATATCATTATCAACAATTAAGATTAAATGAGTTTTTGGGTAGGTTCTATTCGTCAGTAACGTTAAAATTGATAAGAATGCATAAATATTCGTGCGCCAATTGCTTAGTGGTTTCAGACTTAAATCGGAATAGCTCTATTCTATTGCAATTTTACGTAATGAATTAATATTATAATACTTGGATTTTGAACCGTATATTTCATATATTAATTTTTTATTGTTGGTTTTAAGATTCATATATGCATTAAAATCATAAATGCATACAAGATGATTTTCGCATGAAGGAAAATTGACAAGTCGATTGTGAAACACGAATTGATTGTTGTGTAAAACTGTCAACTGCTTATTCTTCGTATATACTTGTTGGTAACACACACACACACACACACACACATATATATATATATATATATATATATATATATATATATATATATATATATATATATATACATGTATATATATATATATATATATATATATATATATATATATATATGTATTATATATATATATATACATGTATATATATATATATATATATATATATATATATATATATTATATATATATATATATATATATATATATATACATATATATATATATATATATATATATATATATATATATATATATATATATATACATATATATATATATATATATATATATATATATATATATATATATATATATATATATATATATAATATATATATACAGATATAATACCATTATAAAACATCTGTGCATTGACATGTAATACGTATGAATATATTATTTGATGTATGTTTCATACTATACGTGAGTCTTTTAAACACAGATCATATTCCTATTGTGAAGTATATTTATATAAATACATATGAAATAAACAAATAACTAAACGTTTCAAAGAAAATTGATACATGCATGAATATAAAATAAATGCCGCTGTTACCATTTTTTAGTACTACCATTATTAGCTTTAATGTAATAAACAAGTACAATAAACATATATAATTATTTATTAACGAGATTATTGACAGTATTAACTTATGATTTTATTAAAAGATTGTTGGCGACTTTGCGGTCAATTTTATAATCATTTTAACGCGTCAACATTTTTCTGATATATAATTTTCCCGCAAAGAGAGATTTCTTATATTATTAATGTGTTCAATTGAAAAAACATCGCACTTATACTTATATAATAATAATAAATAATATACAATGATCATTTATATTTTGCCATTAATTAAATAGCAATATAACGGTGTGATACTGATATCATCTATCATCTTGTATAAAATGGTTTCCATTAACTATCTGAAATTAGTAAATCAGGTCAATAAGATGATACAAAATAAGAAGTTGACATTATAGTACCTATCCCATGAAAATCTGTCCCTTGGGAATAAATCGATATATTTATTTATATATGTAAATTCATTTTATCTTGACAGACAGTTCGACAGGTTATATTAACTGGTTACTGTATTTAAATTAGATTGTTGAAGAGAGCGAATTGAGTACACTGTAAATATAGATGTAAATATAAATGATTTATGTAAAATCACACGTACACATCATGTCTACAATTATAGTTAAGCAACACGTAAAATAACATATTAATTGTAATTTTAAATTCAAAATAAAGTTAAATTGCGTATGAATTTTTACATTTTTGTATGGCCTATGTGTATGTATGTATCAAGAATATTCGTACTCAAAATGAAATTGGCACTTATAAATTCCAAACTAAGTACGATGTTGTTAAAGAATTTTATTTTGTTAAACAATTCAATAAAATAAATTTGCGATTTTTACAGTGTTGATTTCCTATATCATATATACAACAGACTTCTCGAGACTACGAGATTACGTGAATATACATGTTCTGTATACATGTAGTAGTTTTAGGTAAACGACGGTGTTCGCTCGGTATCATTAATGCATTATTCCTTGAAGTATGTGACTTTTTGATATCCTACAAATTATGCTGCCTTATGTATTAAAACAGTTCTATTTCATTTAAATATATAAAATATATATGTACAAATTTGCTCTAATCACTGTGAGATATATTTGCAGGATTCGCACATACGCAGTTATCCATATGGTTTGAAGAACTTTAGGATATATATATATATATATATATATATATATATATATATATATATATATATATATATATATATATGTATATATATATATTTACGAATTTGCTGCAATTATTTGTTTCTAAATTTATTACGTGTCTACATTGTGAAATTTGACAATTTTATGTGTGTGATTATTTGTTTTAATGTGTAGTTTATGAGCGATAATTATTTTTGTATGTAAACAAAAAACATGCAGGAATTGTAGATATAGAATGTAAACACATGACAAGGACGTCATTATTTTAGATACCGTTTAAAAGGATGCAATTGGCGCCTTGTGTTGCTTGAAAACAAAACAACACAGTTAAATTAGTTTATGTTAGTGTAGAATTGAATTCAAGAAAATTATGAGAGAGTAAAACTAAATCAAATAATAATAAAAATACCTGATTTTTAGTCATTTATTCATTTGTAATACATGGTTAAGTTAATTATGGAATTCGAAATATAAACTAACTCCTATTGAGTGATAATTTCAGAAATAATAATTGAATCCTCAGTTTCATATTTTCTTAATTTATTATTATCAATTAATATACGAAAATACGAAAGAAAATTTCTTTTTTGTTAAGAAGCAAAAATTATTATCCACTAATATTTGCTAATTTTTATTCTAAACCGACGAAACACTCCTTATTATAAATTTAATATTGATTTTCTGTTAATAAAGTTTACTCTCAAAATAAATAGGTCTTTCAAATATTTAAATAAAATGTAATACAGAGTTTAAATCAAAATATATGAAGTTATCTAAATTGTTTTTTAGAATAAATTAAAGTACGTATAAAGGAGAATGTATACAATTACAGACGTTTCACAAGCAACGTATTCATCTCCCTTGTGATATCACATCACACTGCGTAGCTCGCTAGTTGTCATTTAATGACACGGACCATGCACCGGAATAAACATGACTACTAGGGTGAAACCATCACAAGACACTTAACTCGTTTAATCTCACACCGACACGGTACGACATAAGAAGGAATTTTCTTTTTTTACAAAAACATACACAAAAATTAAAAACAACTACGCACAATAATACGATCTATTTAATTAATAAATCCGATCCTTCAAAACTTACTAAGGTCTCATGCGAAAACAGATATTGCACAACTATCTTTTAAGCAGCTCAACTAAATTAAAAATTTGTCAAACAACGTATATGTAGTATATCTTTGCGATAAAAAGACATTTATAGAATCCTAGAGACACTTTGTCAATAGACCGAGAAGATTATCTCGGGCAATTTTTTATTTCTAAATTGTTTAATCTTATATTATACCGCTACCTAATACCTTGTAGTGAAACCGTATGAATTGTCAGCAAACGATATTGCTGCCTTTAGATTTCAATGATGACTGACTTGGCGATGGCCTAATGAAACACATACCATGGTTGAACTTCAAAGAGACGCTCAGAAAACACACGCAATGATGCTCTCATACAAATGTAAACGTTCTGTTCATGAGCGTTACAATTAAACACAAACACATTATTATCATCCATCAGGGAAGACGTATTATGTTGAACGATATACTATCAAGTTAATTGAATCTGCAACGCATTTTTTGGTCTCTAAAATCTAAAATTTTTCTATGGCACAATGTTCAAAATATAGTATAGACGCATATTACTACTTTAATCTTGAAAACAATACTGTTAATTCAGAAACAACTCTATAGAACAACTATATACAAATAATAGTATTTCTACAATTTTACTTATATGCTGTTATATATTTGTACAATGTTTTACTATTATATTAGGTGGATATTAATTAAATGAAAACTAAAGGTTTCTACTTTATAAAGAATATATAAATTTAGATTCATTTGCGGCAAAATTATTTTGAAAGTAATGTAATTTTACTGAATACTGGAAAATTATTTGAGTAACAATCATCATATAAAAACTATGTAAATTAATTATACACTGTGTGCAGTTTATTATGTTGACGTTGATAAGTTTTTAAGAAAGCGAAAAAATGAAATGGCGAAACAAACAAAATAATTTTATTATCTATATAATATAGTTAATTACATTGTTATAAATATTGTTTAAAACTGATAATTATTTGCCTTTAAAATATAAATTATAACGACTTATGTTTGCCTTATCACTACGTATAAATGTCATAATTAAAAAATAAAACACATTCAATCAACATGTTCAAATGGTAGCATATGCTATCATTTTATTATTTCGGTTATTTTTATGTTAGGTTTACTTATTCGTGTATGACATCCATTTTATAAAATCTTAAACAGGAAGCGAATTTGATAACGAAAGAACATCACGAACTATAACTGCGTATTTGACAGATGAGTAAGAGTTTCCCAAGTGCGGTCCTGATTGACCAAAGGTCCTCGGATTTCGTTCAAAATTCATATTTCGGTAGATCTAATGAATACGAATAAGGTTCTGACAACTTTTTGGAAAAAAAAATTTTTATTTTTAAGTTATAAGTTATTGAATTTTTATAACTTATTCAATTAAATAATTAATATCTCAGATACTAATTAATAGCAAGTCATGCAATTTTGGTAAAATTTATTTACGTTTAATTAATATATGAAAAATTAAGTTTTTAATAAACAAATTAATTGTTTTTCATGTTCTCAATGTGCTACATGAATTTTAATTTGTCCACGAGATTGTAAAAGTATTCCTATTCAAAATGGAAAAAAAAAATTCTGCCAGGAAACTACCGCGCGCGCTATACATATAATTCAAGTGTTTGGGCTTCAAAGGACGTGGTATAAATAAATATGATAAGAAGTTTACTGATATCAAAAAATATATTAATACAATTTAAAAATTAGGTACTTAATATACTTTTTTGATATCAACAAATAAATTGATAATTAAATTAATAATTATTTATAAACAATAATTTATTTAATTCTAAGCTCATAGCGCATTTAAAAAGACATTTTGGTCAAGAAGATGTTCAAAAAATCAATTATTTAAAATGCCACTCCGCCTTAACATTGAAGTCCCTTTTATGTTTTATTAAATAAATAACATTTTATTTATAAACAATAATTTATTTAATTCTAAGCTCATCGTGCATTTTAAAAGACATTTTGGTCAAGAAGGTGTTCAAAAAATCATTTATTTAAAATGCCACTCCGCCTTAACATTGAAGTCCCTTTTATGTTTCATTAAATAAATAAAATTGAATTTATTTTTATATTGCGACGCTGCGCCGTCAGAAAAATAAATGCTTTTTTAACACCTTGGCCAAAATGTCTTTTTAAATGCGCAGTAATATAGATTAACCAGATATGTTTTTCATGCTCCTTGTAAAGTATGTATGTAATTATAGACTTGAAGTATTATAATTTATAAATAAATTCTACTGATAATGTAAAAATATAGTGAACTCACTTAAAAAATTATCACAACCAGTACATTTATTAAAGATAAGAAAGCGGTTGTTAATTTTGCGCAAATATTTTATTTTATTAAAATTGATAGCCAATATTGAAAATCTGCATAGTTATATTATATTGAGAAATTAATGACACAACATACTAAGCTCATATTGTTAAATATTTCTGCAATTAACTATGATGATTAAAATTATGTCAATATGATCGCATTTATTTTACATCAAATCGAAATCACTTTGATGTAAAGCAAATTTGTATGTGTAGTATAAATATAAATAAAATGTACTAAAATTTATTGCAACGTTTGTGCTGCTTCTAGAACTATCATCTCACATGAAAGAATAATGCAAGATTTTTTTTTTTTGCAATTTTATAAATATATTAACCCACTTTCAATTGATATCAATATTACGAATAGGAGTTAGTTAAGCGTGCAAATTACGAATGAAGAAATAGAAAAGAGGAACCAATGGTGTTCACTGCGTGGAATCAGTAAATGCTTTCTGTCCCATCTGTGTTTCTATTAGAGTATAATTGTTGTTTATCACAGGGCGTAGAGCTCAATTAAGTATTCGAAACGCAACAGACGCAAGTATAATTTAAATCGTTCCCGAAGGATGTACAATTCTTTGTGACACATACACCAAAATACCTTTACTACATTTAAGTCTCAATTATTAGTAATGAAGTTTTCCCCTTTTTTTCATCAATGATTAACCAAAATGCAGCTTTTTAGTAAATTTGCGTTAGTGGAGATAGAAAACATTAATTATTCAATTTTTATAATTCTACTACTATTTTATAAAGCTCAAAGTTGATTTGCATTAAAAGTCCTATAAAATTAATCATACTTTTAACAGTGTATATGTTTAATATGTATCCCATCCATTTCAAAGGCAAATATAACTGATTTAAGGGGGTAGTACACTCTGAAGACATGAAAAATAGGTCAATTTCGGGAATTTTTTCAAGGGTAAATAACGATTAATTGTAAAAATGGAATGCATGGTTGTAAACATTGGCCTTTGACCGCTACACCAGATTCTGCAGGAGACCTCCATGTTTATGTTGTCGTGGGGCAGGAGGGATTCCGGTCACACCATTGGAGATAGAACAAAAAAATTTTGGTTTCGTTATTCCCTGATAGATTTCCCGTTGAAATACGTAGCCTTTTTTGTTTTGGTTTGGCGACGTTTTGAAAAAAACAATGAAGATAAAAGCTTGCACCAAAAATCCAATTTTGATTCTTTCGAAAAACGGCTACGTACTGCACTAGAGGAAAAGGTTCCAGAGAAATCTAAACGCTGTTTAAAACGGATGAGCCGTTTTAGAGATACAGCTCCCGCCAATTGTAAAATCATGGTTTCGAGATAATCGCGTTTAAAGTTTCGCCGGTAAAGGGCGGGTTCACCGAGCGCTTGCCTGAGCGCGCTTGGAGCGTCTCGACACGGGTCCACTAATCGGCCTGTAACTCTTGAACAACGTTACTTACGGACTTGCGGTAAAGTCTACCCCAAAGTAGACATTCCAAGGTATTTTTAAAGCTAAAGAAATAAAAATCGAATTTATTGAAATTTCCAGAGTGGACTACCCCCTTAACTTAAATGAACCAACCAAATACTATTCTGATGTTTTAAGGTAATTCAAAAAAATAAATTATACAGAAGCATAGCTATTGTCTAGTATGTGTTCAACGAGTGGTCGATGTCCTATTTCACGTATTTATTTTCATATGCTTTCTTAAAGCTTGCAGTTTGTGTGTGTGTTTATGTAAGTATGGAAATATAAAATTCTTTATCGAGTTGATCAATTTTTATAATTTTCAAACTTTTTAATAATAAAATAAAAACGACATAAATAGAAATTCTTTTACTTTATTTTTAATTAAAAAGTGTCAGTTTTCACCTTCTTTTTGGAAATGAGAAAAACATCGAACTTTAAAAAGTTTATTGTGTAACGATACTCGTTTCAATAATTGCATGGCAAATAACGTTTCCTGATTTCAGATACAATTTAAGCAGTTTAATTAAGTAAGAAATAAAACAATGGTTTTCGGTGACGATTCGCACTAAAGTTCGCCAAAGTTCATTGACGGTCATTTAAATTCATAAATATTCAAGTTCGTGTATATGGGGTACTATAATATTACCAAAACATAAATCACTAACCTAATGATTAAAATTAAACATCCGTTTAAATTAACAGAATTCAGAAAATTACTAGAATTCAAGCAAATGAAATGAGATTTAAATATTAAAACTTATGTAAATTTCCTTCAAATTTTAACAGTGTATATATTGTAATCTCAAAACTGGCATACATTTTGGACGCACTATGTATGCGATACAAATATTTTAATATAATTCTTAAAGAGTCAATTTGTTTTTTTTTTCGTATTTTATACTAGTAAAGCACTGTAATGTTAAATGAAATTGTTCACTTTTCGACGGATTTTCACTGCTAATTGAATGATTAATCGAAAAATATGTTTTGAATTTACAAAAATAATGGATGTTTTTTTTAATTAACCATTTGGTTTGCATCAGGTGCAAAGATCAAAAAAATTTCCTATGTATAACAATGCCAGGAAACCCTTAATCACATACAAGTGTATATGTTTATTTGTGACTTAGTGAACTAAAATATAAATATTTTTTATTGGCATTACAAGTTATTTGTATAAATACAAAATTTATGAATAAAAATTATTTGTTGTTATAACACACTACTCGCCGTATTAATAAAGATTCTTGAATACAATAATTTGCATATATTTTTGATATATTGGCATGATTTATATAGGCTGATCGTTAAATATTCGTACTTTTTTGAATTACTATGAAACCAGGCGATAAATTTGATTCTTGTATAGACCAGACTTACACATACATAAGTATACTCCTTAGGGATAACGTGGAGAATCAACAGAGTATGTCATATGTGAGATATATTCGTGGTCGAAATATTTGTTGTAATGGTTCAAAATGAATATTTTAAATAATTGTCTGATTGCAGAAAAAAAAATTTTAATAAATAAGTGTCTTAATTATATTTGTAATTTTCGACAAGAATTTGTTTTTCTGAAAATTTGTTGCAATCAAAATTGTGATTAATTATTATGTATGATATTTTAAATGAGTTTATTTCTGTATCTGCATTCGTTTATCATCCACTATAAAATCAACATATTAAAATCAATATCATTTTTGTCCCTTCAAATGACAGGCTTCTTTTATCTTGACTTTGTTTTCATGACCAAATTATAATAATAGATAAAGTATTGCATACGGTGAAACATCACGTTGTGATATGTGGGTAAACTAAAGTGACAGAGACATGCAGCTGGATGTTGTCAACCCGTCCCTATTTTACAATTACGGGACAAGAGTAAACCAGATGCCACTTTAGAGACTTCTCATCATCATCT
This sequence comes from Nebria salina, assembly GCA_944039245.1. NCBI lineage: Eukaryota > Metazoa > Arthropoda > Insecta > Coleoptera > Carabidae > Nebria > Nebria salina. Next base: position 4,261,890 of record OX063288.1, on the reverse strand, counting down.
ATTTTGTCATGCAAGCGATTATCATACACTATACACACCGTTTTATATTTTACTTTTCATAGATTATCTATAAGTGCCTCAAATTTATTAGTATTCATACACATATAATCAATAATCCTTCCAATTTTATATTCAATATAAATTAAATATTTTTTAATATAAATAGGGTTTTGTACCAAATCAAATTCCTAATACAGATGAATATAAATCAGTTTCGTAATCACTTATTGTTTAATTTTCTCATCTTATAAAATTTATTTACAGATCATGCATATTATAATAAATATTACATAAAATAGCATAATTAAATAATAACTCTCGGTGAGGTTTCACTATAATTTTATTGAGACGACTAGTTTCGGATGGTGTTACAGCCGAAACTAGTCTCAATAAAATTATAGTGAAACCTCACCGAGAGTTATTATTTAATTGTTATAATGTTTCACCAAGTAACAAGAGCATCATAAGTTCAAGTTATTAAAATACTAATATGTAATAAAAAACGCCTATATTTTTATTTATTATATTCATTTTCAAGACTATTCTTTTCTTTGTAGTTTTTTAAATATCTATTAAATATTATTTTCAACTTACTGTTTTTACATTTTAATTTAGTATTATCTTCTTATCTATGTGAGAAATTTTATTTTGAAGGAAAATGGTAAATGATGAGAAAAAGTCACGCAAATAATAATCTCTGTTTTTAATTTATGCAATAGTGCATTCAAAATAATTTATTAGGTATAATAATAATAATAAATATAATAATAACAAGTACAAAATGTAAAAAATCAAAACAAACGGCAAGACCATCATCGGCGCCACCTCTGTAACAATTTTTTATGTAGCTGAAGATGCATCGGAATCGGCTGAACACTTCACTTTGAATTCCAAATTATTATTATCAGAATAATAATTATTATCAGAAATATTTGTTTTACTTAATAATAAAACCAAAGTTTAAGAATATAGCCACAACAAATAAATACCATTCGATCAAGCTTGGTTACGTAAGCGTTAAGAAAAATCCTAAACTGATTATTTTGCAATAAGAATACTAGACACCGTATTTCATCAGGTCTGCATGGACTTTCATGTTAAATTTCACACAATAAATTCATGTTAAAATTAAGGTTCATTTACTCGACCACACTATATATAACGAGAAAACCAATTGTCCGGTAGACAACAATAAATCCATTCCATTTTAGAAATTAATTACTTTTTTCTAGTAATTTTAGGGTACATAATAAGAAGAATAAAATTCTACATGTTATCTATCTTAATAAAATTTGTGATGCTTAGAATAGATTAAAAAATATTTAATAACGATTGTTTTGTATTTTTTTTTTGAAATATTTATTATATTACCTAAGAAAACATCGGATATAAAATCATAAGGATCACAACAAAAACCTATATATACTGTCGAAGGTATTCTGGTTTTGTTTATGCGATATTAATGACTCTCTAACATTATTATAATAAAAGACATATTATTAACATAGAACCAATTGCTTGTTTAGATAGAATTAAAGATACTAAAAGAATAAGTTTTGAAAAAATTATGCAAAAATAATTAATTAATATACTAAATTAGAAAATACCACAGCGTGTTATATTTTTTGTTTTCAAGTAAATTAAAACCCTACACTAAAACTATTTGTGAAAATGAATTTTAAATTGTCTAAATATGTAAGAAATTCAATAGACATTTTCTTGTAACCGGTTCACATTTTAGAGAAAATGTTAATAAAACTATTTCGTATTTATTAAAAAAATCTTTAAACATGTTCTTCTGGGTAGAATATTCTTTTGAAATGAAAGGTCCCTAGAAGAGATGATTTCATTTTTTTTAAATATTGCATATTTTTTAAATATAACCGTGCTGACATCAAATGATTGGAAACAAGGCTAAACCGATATGAAATAATGATTGACGGATATCGAGTTAATTACCTATTCACTATTTAAATATATTCTTTGTCTGCTATGCGTTATTATTCCCACAGAACTGAAAAAAGGGGGAACAGAACTACTAAATACATTCGAGTGAAACCAAAAAGTCTCAGTTTCGTGTTCGATTTTACTTCATGAACACTTAATTATTTAATAAATGTTTATTGTGCTGTGTCTGTGTATATTCACGAATATAATCAGTGATTGTGAAAGATTTTTCCTGAAAAAAAGAAACCAACTGATAACGTTTAAGCAAGAACATTTAGTGTGAATAACGTGTTCAATAAGATGTTATCACACGAAGAGGAGATCGACACTGCGTCAAATCATCAAAACAAATCAACTCTTTTCACCAACAGTATAAAAAATCCTAGATATAAAAATGATACGTACGATAATTCAACTGGTGAATATTTTCTTTTCTTTATTTTTGTTTTTAAGTCTTAAAATTGGACCTGTTTTATTAAAATACATAGCATTAAGTTCCTGGGTCAGAATCCTTGATTTCATGTACGTCGCAAGGTGAATGATTGCATTATATTACCCTAAGGTTAAGGTCAATTTAAAGTCATAATTTTCTATTGGCAGACCGAATATAAATTCACTATTTATGTTATAATGTGATAAGGTTTAAATGAAATGTAATTATTAGAACCAAATTATTTCAATTTCAACAGCAATACTTTCCAAATAGTTAAAACTTTTATTATAAAATAAAATATGTTGATTTTACAAAACCAAATTTAATTTTATGTTTAAGAATTCAAGGTAGTTTTTACTTATTAAAAATTATTGTATTATCTTAACTATTCTTTTAAAATCTCTTTCTTAAACATATAGGTTTTGATATATTTTACATATAAGCTTCATAACCGCCGTATTAGATTTAAATTTACGTAAAACCACAAGAGGCTTGTACTTAAAATAACTTCAATAAATACTACGATCTTGAAAAGATTTTCTCTGTAAGATATAAAGGAGCGAATTTCGTATTGCAGGAAAAAAATGCATACACGTGTTGAAATATTAGCACAATTGTTTTCAGAAATCATAATATTTTAATTTGTTTATATTTTTGTTAGTTCGCATTTAAAACTAACAATAAAAAAATATTTCGACATAATTTTCTTAAAAACAGCCCAACAAAACGAAAAATGGAAAAAATACATATTGTCATTTAGATAAATCTAAAATTATAAATCAAATACTTTTTTATGAAATTATATATGCAAATGCATGTTTTAAAAAAATAAAATATTTTAAAATATTCTTTCTGAACTTACGCAAAGTGATTCTTATTTCATTATAATAAAAACGATCCTGGCTTTTAATTGTGCCTTGAAAATTAAAAAAATTGGTCTCCCTTTTTCTGGAATATAATAACGATTTTTGTCAACTAAAGTTATTGTGGTTCACCATAATTAACAGATGCAATACTAATTCATATAGTAAAATTGTTTTAATTGCATCAATGCATTTTAAAATATGAAAAAGAAATTTCTTACGCGAACTTAAAAGCAAAATATGTTGACATAATAACTATAAAAGTACTAGTGAACAACTTAAGCATGTATGTCGATATTAGATATTTTTTTCACCAAAATTTATCTACTCTAACCTGATACTTAAAATATCCATAGTAGGCGTGTTACGATTACGCTATAATTTCTACCAAACCGTAACTTTGGCTTCTATATTTATATTACCAAAAAAATGTAATAGTTATTCTGGTTTCGTATTGGAATTTGTTATATATTTATTCACCTTCACTAAAATAACTAATGTAGTACTAGAATGCGGATTTTAACATCCATTACTTTTTATGAATATTTCATAAAAGCTAATTATAATATCGCAGTTTCCGTACTTCAGTTAAAAAGGAATTACATGTATAAAGTCCTTCTTAGTTTGACATTAATGAATAATAAATCAAATAATATCTAATCAATGCCAAATTAATTACAACAAATCAACTTTACTGTCAAAATACTGATTAAAAACGATTGTTATATAAGTAGCTTTGGTGAAGTAGTATCATTAGAAGAAAATTTCTTTAAAAAGAAATCATGTCTGATGTTTCAGTAATTAAAGAGAACCCGTATTATAGTGAGAAATATGACCAAGTATTCCGTAGATCGATAAATGAACCAGAAGAATTTTGGGCTGAGGTGGGCCAGACTGTGGCATGGACGAAACCGTGGAAGAAAGTCCTAGATAATAGTGAAGAACCATTTACAAAATGGTATGTTTGTTGTTTTTATTTTGTATTAACAATAGACGTCTGTCAGCGTCGCGTCGGTAAAACGCATTACAGATGCGACGACATAGCAAGATTTAAGGAACATGCGCTTTGATTAAAGGTTCGTAGGAGGAGAACTGAACGCGTGTTACAATGCTGTAGACAGGCACGTTGAATCTGGGAAAGGATCAAAAATTGCGCTCATTCATGACAGCCCTCTAACGAAGACTGTTACTAAAATTACATACGCCGAACTTTTGGACAAGGTATTTATAATTCTTAACATTTATCTAAACTTTTATTAATTATAAGTATTTCGGTTATAATACATTTTACTAAATAACAGTCCCTGTTTCAAACTTTTTCTCCCCAAATTAGAAATATACTTAAAATTGCGTTAGAATATCGTTATTTTGTTTTCCACATTTGCAATTGCAAATTTTACGAGAAGAAAAATTGTTACATACATTATCATTTGATCTGTTAATTGTTGGTAGCAAAATGGTTTTGGTTTTAAGAAATAACGTTTTTGCGCATAATTACCAAAACGCGTCGTTCTCAGTTTAATTTTAATAGGGTGTTACTATGGTAGGAAAAGGGCTCCAAGTAATAAATTTTTTATAATGATTGATTTGAGGATACTATTTTTAAAAATATCGAATATTTAATAAATTAATTTTTTTTACCTTTTCGATAGATTCTTTTAATATGTATTGCGGTTTTTAACAAAGAAGTTCATAGCATGGATAAAAGCTTAAATTCGATATTAACTAGACAGTACTACTTATAGACATATACACGTTTTCATATATTACCATAGCAACGAATAGACTTTACGCTAAGAACCAATATTATATATATATATAGTCCGGATATTACATCTGAATAAGTTGTTCGTATGAATCAAAATGCCGTCTCAAATACATGCAAATCATAAACTTATTGTAGATGAAAAACAAAGATATATTTACATTTCATCTCAAAAAAAATATATATATATTGTTATTGCCAATATCCATGTGACAGATTCAGTTGTGTCTCAAGACATAAAAGCATCTTTTTTGAAAACCGACATATTCTTAACTTGTTCCATTTTTCTTATATGTAAAAAAGGTATCCCATTTAGCGGGTGCCTTGGCACAACTAGGTGTTGGTCGTGGCGATCGCGTACTAATCTACATGCCCTTGATTCCTGAAACAATTATCGCGATGTTAGCTACAGTTCGACTAGGTGCTGTACATTCGGTCGTATTTGGAGGTAATAAACAATAATTAGAATATACTATTCCCCTATAATCGTATAAGAAAGGAAACTGTGATACTTATATTTAAAATTAAAGGTTTTGCTGCTCGTGAATTATGCATGAGGATCGAACACTCAGAACCCAAAGTCATTATTGCCGCCAGCTGTGGAGTCGAACCAAGCAGAATTATTAGGTAAGTGATATTATTATTTACAAAATATTACTTAAATACAGAACTCATTTTTCCGGAAACTTTCATGTCAACTAAAACGATTATATTAAACAATAAATCGAGTAAAATGAATTGTAGTATTGATTTTTATAGCAACAGCAGTACAGTAAATCGGAATGCGGGATTGCGAAACAGTAATTATAAATATTCGCCAAGAAGCAATAAAATAAATTTATATCTTCACAATGAAAAACAGGTTTAAATTAGACAGCACGTGACTTTTGTAAGTTCTTCACCAGCAGTGTATGGAATAGAAATATCTATATATCTACTAAAACCATATACAGATCTGTTTCTGTGTAACATCCCACACATTTCTGTTTTCTACCGTGTACAAATTAAAACGATATAGCCATAGGTGTGATCATATTGGATCGAATTCTATTTTATAACATTTATAAGGCTTAATAAGCAAAATAATTATGAGAAAAAACTCGTTATGCAATACACAAAAGGTCTGTGTACTCTGATAAAAACAATTGCTATACCTCGACAGTAAATGTATATTCTAATTTACAGACATAAAGGCTGAAAGGATTAATTGAAATTAAAATCATATCAATATGTATATTACAACAAATAGAAATTTGATTACGGTTGTTACTGTTAATTATATAATTAATAGTGGAAAATCAATCAGTACTTATTTCAAAATCAAAACAAAATTTGAATGATCCTTGCTGCATTGATTCACTATGGTAATGAATGTGGCACACCACATTCATCTTTGTACAGTGCTTGTTTTTTTTTTTAATATTTGAACAGTAAAGTTGAAATTAATTATATTATTAGTTTATTCTCTCCTTAGTAAAAACCTTGACATTGATGTCAAGGTTTAAAATCGAATCGTAATGAAATAATTTTTTGGCCTTGCGATTTGATGCATTTAACAATAGTTATAATTAAATAAGTACGAATTTACATAAGTTACAAGGCATAAATCAGAATTGGCACATTCCTTACTTCCTGAATATGTTACTGTTCCGTGGATGTCATACTACGACGTTGCTATATCTATATGACGACAGTTTCATTGTTTACTGAAAAGAATTTACGTACACATATAGTCCATGAAAAACTAATAATGCTATTATTTCCCCAATATATTCATGTATGCAATGTAATATTAGCCAAATCTAATTTAAAAATTGCATTATGTATATTTTCTTTATTTCGATTTAAGAAATTATATATTAGCTAACTTTGAACAAGGTTTAAAGTTCCCTGCCAATATATTAAATATAGCATCTATCAGCAAATTTTTCTCATTTTAAATTATTATGAGCTACAAAGTGGACTGACGCGGCACCTGAAGTAAGCACGAGAGGCTAGCTTCGGCCAAGAAATTAATTATAAGAAATAAAATAGTTGCTTTGAGGACGTCGATTCTATGAACTTCCATAAAACGAAGTATTGTAGCGCACTAGTTCACCGCCCATAGCGTTTGTTGTCGACTGTATTAATTAACTTTATAATAAAAGCAAATGTTCTGAATAGTTTTTTATGAATTCTTACAAGGGCAATGAGCAAAAATATATCCGATATTTACGATATAATTTTGTTTTATATTTATTATGGATATTTTACTTCAACTTATTATTTATATATATATATATATATATATATATATATATATATATATATATATATATATATATATATATATTTTGTTAACTTTACAAAAACAGAATGAAATCGAAAAAAAAATACAGGGTAAACAATATATTATGTGTCATTATTTACTTATAAATGATTATTATTTGTTTATTATTAAATAATGTTATCGTTGTAATTGACACTTTAAGTTCGTTTACTTAAATATGTCAAACAGTCAAAGGGAAATTCTAGAGCATGCCTATTCCTATCAAATGGGGTGGCAGAAAACATTTTACATTTACTAAGCCCATTCTACTCTTCAGACATATGGCAATTAATATAGCAATAATTTGTATAATAGCAATAACTTGTATAATAGATTATTTTTTAAATGTACCACGTTATGTGATCTACGGTAATGAGCGCAGTCAATATCGTATATATTTATAACTAGGGTAATATAAAATGTAAGTAATTTCTGGTACACAATCATTATGATTACCTTTATCATATCAGTTCAAAATTATCAAAACCTTGCTCATTCTATTATAAAATTTGAATTTGTCATGCAAAAGCAAACCTTTTGTTGTCAATGATTCTATCATATAATTACCTATTATTGAAGCTGTATCAGTTATTTCCTTTGGCATTGAAACTTTGTTAAACTAAAAGTTCAAGTTCACTGAAATATTTGATGAAAAACAAATTCATATGTGTACAATTAAAACAGAGTAGTATTAAATATATTATTTACACAAATTTATTATTCATAGATTCGTACCATATGTAATAATCCGGTTGTCTTATTTTTCACAGATAAAAATCTGACGCGGAAACAAATTTTTCGTAAATGCAACGAAAATATTATTCAGTTGCGTAAAAATCAAAGGCCACTGTTAGCATAATTTTTAGTTATTGTTACTTTTTTTCCTAAGAGTGTAGACGGTTGCCACTTTTATTTTATTAAATTAACAAGGAAGCTTTTTCTGGTTTTATTACAACTTTTGAAAATAAAGTTTACTAATTAAAATTTAACTATACAGCTTTGATAATAGATCCTGCAATGTTTTGTTCACTTTTATAAAAAAATAGCTATCCTATTTGTTACCAAAAAAAAAAAAACAAATATTCCTGGTGTTGCTTAAAACCAGTAGCATTAAAGTTAAAATTGATATCGTTTTGTTTATGTTTTGTAGACGTATGTATATCAAAGAAAAGTGACAAATACACAAAATATATATTTCAAAGCATGTTTAGTTTCATAAATATGTTGTCTAAATAGATAGTACAATAATAAATAAGCATATTTAAGAGCACAATATATATTAATTATTTGTGTCATGTTGTCTTTCTAGATACAAGAACATCTTAAATGAGGCAATTGAATGTTCATCGTTCAAACCATCTCGTTGCATTATTTTTCAAAGACGCAATGTGGACATAGCACCTTTGGATTTAGAAATGGATATTGTTTGGGAAGATGCACTGAATATGGCTGGACCACATCCATGCGTTTCAGTTGAAGCAAATGAACCATTATATATACTTTACACATCTGGAACAACTGGTTCATATAACATAAATAGTACCACCGTTAGGTAAATTCTAAAGGGCCCATTTTATTTTTTAGCTCAACCTAAAGGCATTCAAAGGTCAGTCGGGGGTCATATAGCAACGCTATGTTGGACAATGAGTGTAACATATGGAATGGGTCCGAATGATGTGTGGTGGACGGCTAGTGATCTGGGTTGGGTCGTGGGCCATTCATATATTTGTTACGGACCACTCCTGTATGGCATAACAAGCGTCATGTATGAAGGAAAACCAGACAGAACACCTGATCCAGGACAATACTTCAAGTATGTAGTACTGTTGTCATTTCAAATCACAATTGAATGTTGTTCTATAAACATGAATTTACAATTATAAATATTAATATTAAGATACTTTGAACCTTTGCTGGAATTACCATAGCACACATAATTTTAATATTTATTCCGAATTTTGTTCATTGTAAACAGGCGCGACAGTTACGTCAATGCTTCAGGCACAATAGTCAGATTTAATATTTATTCATAATTCATGAATTAAAGATATTTTTTTAAAATTTAATAATCAAAACCGAATATTATTAAATGTTTGAACGTCATTTCCAATGGCATATCCTCACTATAAATAGCAAAAATATGTATACTAAAGTCAATTTCAATTTAAGAAACAAATTGAATTTCCTATATCATAAATTATATTAAATTTACAAGTCTATATGTTTAACTCAAAATACATACATATGGACATATTTTTGTATTACGTACGCTCAGTAAACAAAAATAATCCAAAAAAAATTGGATCATTATTCATTTTATTTTGTGCATTTAGCTTTTAGGTTCGTTACATGCTATGTTTCTGATATCCTAGTATATTAAATACAATTTTTACAGAAAATGATTATGATTTCTTTGATAAATGCAATTGCATTATATTCAGATTTAACGTAAAAAATTTACTCAATTAAAAAAATCTAAAGATGTTTCTTGCGAAATCCCGTGCTGTTCAAGGTATCTGAGAAATACTGCGAATACCGAAATTATGTAAAGCGATTTAGCAAAAAAAAAAATGAATAAATCGGCGATCGTAAATACAAGAACTATCAATTGATTGATAAATAAAACATGTCTTACGACACTAATAAACTGAATTTCTATCTAGAATTATAAATGATCATAAAGTAAATGCGTTATTTACCGTTCCAACGGTATTTCGCGTTATAAAAAGGGAAGATCCTGATGGCCATTTCCGGAGTAAATACCGAACGAATAGCCTAAAAAAGATATTCATTGCCGGTGAGCACTGTGACTATGATACGAAAGAATGGGCGCATAAAACGTTTAAGGTTCCAATTCTAAATCATTGGTGGCAAACTGAAACGGGTCATTCGATCACAGCAACATGCATTGGTTTAGGACACAGTCTTGAACCACCGAAATACACGGCTGGTATGCCGTTTCCAGGCTATGATGGTATGTACTCAGACTTCAATCATTACAAAATTATATTATATTTTCAAATAATAAAACACTATATTGAATATTTTATATCACGGCTGGTAATCTTTTTTATAAATTTTAGATTAATATTATTATATATTTTTTTGTTAAACATTTTTTTGAAAACAGTTGAATTAATAAATTATTTTGTTCAAAATTGATATTCTCATTTAGTTCAACGGTAAATTAGGACGAAAGAGAGTATCTTTTAAAAATCAAATAACATTTCTCAGTTGTGGTTAAATAATGACTGTTTTAGAAGTAATTAAATTAGAAATATATGTCAATTTCGTATGTCAAGTTTAAAATTAGAGATAAATCTCAAATAAACAAGTTTGATATTTTTTAACAGTAAGAATATTGCATGAAAATGGTACTGAAGCAAATGCTCACGAATTGGGACGAATCGTCGTCAAGTTACCTCTTCCACCAGGAACAATGTCCACCTTGTACCAAGCACCAGAGCGTTTTTGCCAAGTATATTTTAAGAATTTTCGAGTAAGAAAAACAGTAAAGTAAAAAATTTAAATAAAATACTCATTTCCAGTGTTGTTATTACAGGGGTATTACGACACAATGGACGCAGGTTACAGGGATGAATTTGGATACATTTACGTTACAGCTAGAGATGATGATGTGATTAATGTAGCTGGTCATAGACTGTCTACATCAGCTCTAGAAGATGTTGCTCTGGCCCATCCAGACATCACGGACGCTGCCGTGGTTGGAGTACCCGAGCCAACCAAGGGAGAAATCCCGTTGTGTTTATATGTTACTAAAAAGAGTAAGTCTTACTCCATTTCATATTGTTATTATTAGCTTTCGATAAATTAATTTCTCTTATATATTCAGATGCAAAAAAAAGCGAAGCATGCATAAACCGCGAGCTAATCTGCATGGTGCGCGAACTAATTGGACCGATAGCGGCATTTAAGATGGCAGCATCTGTAAAGGGATTACCGAGAACGCGGTCGGGTAAAGTCTGTCGGAAATCCATCGCGGATTTAGCGAGAAACAAACTCGTAAAAGTACGCTATTTATTTGTTACGATAAATACTACAAAACGTCACTTACCTTTTGAATGATTAGATTTCAGGAACTGTTGAAGATCCATCCGTTTATGTTGATATAAAAAGCACACTGCAACGCATTGGATATGCCAGAACAGCACCAGATCCACAATGATAAAACGACTATAAATTGCAACTTAGTAGTGATCGTATTTTTGAAGCCTAGTTTAAATATTTTTCTAGAATAGAAACACCAAACAAAAATAACTAGCAATTTTGATTTTACTGCTTCTTAGGGTTTAAAGATATTTCTGAAATGATTGAAAAGTGTGAATAATATATATTGTTATAATAGTTTTGTTTTTAATAAATAAGGATTTGTCGTTTCTTCTTCACGAAGAAACTATTATTAATACCTATGTGAATTTGTTTGAAGATTTGTAGAATAGCAATGAATTGAAAATAAAATTATGAATACATATTCAGTTTTTGAAAAAAGTTAATTTTTTTATACGATACAGGCAACTTTAAAATGCGGGAATTATTTAAAAAATATTACTACACATTTAATGTACTACACATAAAAAAATGTAATTGATATTGAATTTTATATCTTAGTTAGCACAAATCTACTGTAGTTTACTTGTAATTATTTCAAAGCATGTAATAATATGAACTAAACCCATACAATTTAGTTACATAGACGTACATACAAATGTAGGTGTATTCTATGAACTGTATTCTTGTAGTTGTTATATGCAGCAATAACTATTTTCTTAATATACACTTTAATATAAGTAGTGTAGCACGTAGAAGCTTAAAGCGAAGATTGGTCAGTGTATTCGCATAGTAAAACATTTTCTAAAAGATATTTTACACGCACCACATTAGAGCATTTCTAATTGAATGTAAAAATGTAACATTTAATTCATTTGTTATTTCTATTCTTGATATTTGAATTAGAAACGAAAATATTTTAATTCAAAAATCAAGTGTTTTCACCTTGTGTTGCTAAGTAGTACTTTATTCCGTCGTTTGTTCGTCTAAATTGAAGACCACTGCATATTATAGAAATGATCGCAAATCAATTGGGTGATTGATACAGAAAAAATCATGTATTTTTAATATTTATATATGCATTTTTCGCTGCATTTATTTCTGTCATTATCATCATGGTACCTTGTTTACGTCCACCGTTAAACATTTTAATTACAACTTTATACAGTATTAAGTACATAAAGAAAAAACAAAACAAACAGAAAAAGTAAAAAACAAGAATTAGCATTACCGTTTTGAATCTGTCTGAATGACAATTTATAACAAATGCAATTAATATGTTGTCTTATATGAACGAGAACGAGCTCTTTCTCTACCGGCAAATCATGCATCAACCACATACATTTTTGTTGTTGTTGTTGTTCCTAACATGATAATTATGAACAGTAATTTATATATCTACAATCAAATATATACAAAATGTCCCTACACAACCCCAAACTCTAAAAATATGTTCCGTGGCACAATAGATGAAAAAATGCATAAACCAGAAATGCTTCCATTCGGAGAACTAAATTTAAACAATGTTTACGTAGTTACAACTAAACTTAGTTCAAAATTGGCCTTGACTTCACCCAATCAGAGCTTACAAGAAACCAATAGAAAAGCTATCCAGCTTATTCTTTTACATTTCATATTTTGAAAGCTCTATTAGTATAAGTCGTTTTGAAAAAATTAATTATTTACTTATTTGCATTTTTGTCTCAAGTTTATAGCATTTTTTAGGCCCCGAAATATATTCCTCATTTTTAACGATTGAAATCAGGGATATGGTGTATATGTACATAACGAATGTTTTCGAAACGTATCTTTTACTAAAGCTGGATCTGGGAATTCTAATTAATATGACGTACATACGTTGCACAAACTGTGCACATATTGGTTACTATGGCAATCTTTCTAAACAAAACCGATATTAAGCCTTGATTAGCTACTCAAATTCAACAGAAATAAGCGTACGATTTTGTTTAGAAACATTACATGGCAACTAACACGTGTAACGTCATCCACTTTCTTAGTAAATTCAACTGTTGTACTCGTAAATGAAATAACATTAAAGTAGAAAGAATATTTACTAAGCCGTTTTAAGTACTGTATGCGAATTGTCTAGTTATACATGAGAAGAAACGAATGCCAGAGAGATGTTGAACTCAATTAAGTTTAACACAGATTCAGGTACATATTGTATACTTTAGGACTTATTAAATAATGTGAATTACATATTTAAAACTAACCACATCTTGTGCAATTATTTATACCAATATTTTTTATATATTTATGTTTATGTATATATATTTTGTTAAGTACCTTTATACCTCTGCTACAAAATGAGTTTCCTAGAATGGTCGTTGTTTTAAGAGTACAGATAAAATTTTTATTTATATATATCGACAAGGATTTAAGCAACTATTACATTATAAATTAACGTGTAATATGTTTATTTTGGTAGTAGAGTAGTATATTTATGACGAGTTATATGCATTTGCGCAGGAAACTGTTGCTTGAAATAATAAAATGAAAAGTAATTCAGACTAGCTAGTTACCCACGATTATTACAATATTAAAATGTAAATGAAACTTTCATTACCGAACAATAACGTAATAACAACACGTTCATTATAATGATTAATATTTTATTAAACAAAACATATTCGATCATTTTGGCTGCGTTTTCTCTATATATTGAAATTTTTGCAGAAAGGCCCAACAGTTCAGCCGGGTAACACATGACCAGCTTGATCATGGCCCGTAACATTAATATAATTTGTGGTATATATAAATGCCTTCTTTTGTTCAAACAATGTGAATATTTTATAATAAGCATGCCAACGTTAATAATAATGGATTCAAAATATAAACCAATCTTGATTATAAATATACCAATGATAATAGTAGGATTGTTTCTCGTTTCATTCAAGTTTCTTTTGATTTAAAGCTTAAAATATATGAGTAAATTGATAGTCACTACTATACGACTTCAGTAAATTCATCGTTTATTTCAACGGAAAAGGCGATTTTCTATTGCACTCGGGAGACAATCATACATAAGACCTGCGCGCCCTATATTTATTTAAGAATCCATTTAGGTAAGAAAATCAAATGTACATGAAGCATTTTATTTTTTGGTGAACCATGACTCGAAAACGATTCAAATTATATAGAAAATGCAACTTGACGTCTCTGATTAGAACAACGTTATAAAGTAACCAGTGACGTTATATTTTTGAACCGTTTTCAAGACAATGCATCGCCAAAAACTAGTTATGGTTAAAATGTTGAATTATACACATTAACCTGTCCTTAGACGATTTTTCGCGACGAACCCAACATGTGAACCATCATAAAACAGTCATTAAAAAATAATTATTTTAAAATGTTTCTTATCTCCGACACGAACCGGATATTTCGTGTAAACTCTTTTTTTTTTAATAATAATCCTTTAAATAATTTTGAATTTCTAGTAATACAATAACGATGATGGAATATAAAAAATGTGATTATTCGTGGAAAATCATGAAGCAATGTTTGGTTCATTACCAAAAATCGCCTCTGGTATGCATATTTTCGATTTAGAATGCGTTTTATAGAAAATTGGAATAGGTCCAATATATATGTAAATAGATTTCGAATGGTAATCGAAACGTATTAAAAATGAGCAAAACTCCCGAGGGTGAAAATGTACCACGTCAACGTATCATAAATAAGATTATTATTAATTATTCTTTATTATCACTAATGAAAACAAAAGTTGCGTATAGAGATGTTAACGAACAAGTTTCAGCAATAAAATTACAAAGAAAACAACATTTTTATAACACGACGAGCGGTTAGCTCTATAAATTTGTTTAAATATATTGATATATCGCAACCATAGAACTTCAGCAAAGCATTTGATCGTAACACATGTTCATTTGACAATGTCCCAACTGCAGCTCTGAGGTGGCGATATAACCACCATTTACGAAAATACACAGTGTGTGTATTGCGCGGACACATAAGGATAAATAAAGAGACGCAGCAATAATATTTCGAAAAATAAAGTCTTGTTTAGGAGATTCAACATAAACATATTTCCATTTTTCATTTTATTCATTATATAATATGATATTGCATGTTATATTACCGAAATCATAAACGATTTATTGATAAATTACAACATTGCTTTGTCAAAAATACTGTAAATGGTTGTTGTTAACATATTTATTTTTTTCATTTAACTTTGTAATAATATATCAATCAACAAATAGCGCAATGGATTATTACAGAAATAAAACCGAAAGTGTAATAGACACATCAACGGATGTGTGTTATCTCTTAAAGATCATCTAGAATAGTGTATGGAGTATTCTTGGGAATGGCGTGACGAACCAGAACAAATTGATTAATAACACCACGTGCACCGGCACATTAAAAACCAGAAAACATTATGGAAACCATGACGACATGACACAATTATGCGACCTTGAACAGCAAACGTTTTTCAGAGTAAAGGGACAGTCTCTAATCAGTAGTTGTGCATAGCATGTCAATTGTCTAAACTTATTTATTACCTATTCACGAATATTGTCCACTACATAAGATAATAGAAAAAAACTGATATCGCTATTGTTCGTTAATTCATCGTTGCCGCTAATGTGAACTGGTCTTTATACGGCATATAAGTGGTAAGATGTGTATTTCTCTTTTTGTTGTATTTACACGTACAAATACATAAGAACTAGGTAACAGTCGACAATAATAGTCGTCATGATCGTATTATAGTTCTGCCAGAAATAGCGGCAATTAACTTTTGTTTGTATGTGTTTGTACGTGAATGATAGCGAGAGAAAACTCATTTACCACCAGCTACAAAATGAGTGGTTACTTTTGAAGGGTCTAGAACATGTAACGTTCCAGCGTTTTATGAATTCGATAGAACACGATGGAGTTGTGTGCGACTGCCTATCGCGATCTATTTTCATCATTTATAGGGCTGGAACGCAACATGCTCGTTACACAAAATAATAAACATATCGTTGACGAGAAAGGGGAAAATCTAGAGCTAAATGTATTTAAGTACATATATACAGGACCAATGCAAAAAATGAATGATACGATAATTCGAGGCACTGTGACTGTGTATCATTTCCGTTTCTTTTTTAACCATAACAAATATAATAAAGATGTTGATATAACATATTCATATACTTTTATATATATATATATATATATATATATATATATATATATATATATATATATATATATATATATATATAATATTTAATTTTTGTATAATTTAATAGCATTTAACTTAAGTAAAGTTAGGTATATTATTATAATAAGTAAGTGTAAGTAAGTCGCTCTGTAATTTCCCATTTCTTTCCGTGGAAAGGAGGGTTGAGTTAAAAATTTGTTGATTTGATGATGACTAGATAGTTTGACAAGAATGGTATTTGTATAGTGTCTGTGAGGTCGTAAAGGAAACGTCGTGCACGGTATGGCGTTAACCGCGATCGTCGTCCGGATGACCGTTACAAAGGTGCACTTATTAATTACATGAAATAACAGAGAGAGAGAAAGTGAATGATGCATTAAAAATTAGGAAGAATAGTATGGTTATAGTATAATAGTATGGTATACAGGGATGGGTACATACACATTTAAAATGTCAATTTTTAGTAACTCCTTTAAATATTCTACGACCCATTCCTGATGGTATGGTATGGTATGTTATGGTATGGTATGGTATGGTCGACATAGGGTTGGTTGTTTTGTTTTGTTGATTTATGGATCCGATACGGAACAAATGTGTGAATGTGTGCGCTGGTCCACTCTGCGTTAGCCGATCCAGCAGCAACGCTCGCTAATACTTGATCACCTTCACCAAATTTAGACGTCATGATTAAATGTACATGTTTATCAATAAATAACAATGAAAATATTTATATATTTTTATATATATATATATATATATATATATATATATATATATTTATATTAAAACTAAGACTATTATACATATAATTAAGTAAAGCGCGCCGCAGTCTAGTGAATTTACAAAATTAAGTGATAGTGATCAATGAATGTGAGCAACAGTTTAGTTAAGTTAAGTACATAAGACTAGAATCGCTGAACCGGCGCAGCAAAGAGACGTTTTACACAACTTACAAACTACCTACATACGTAATATAGTTTAACATTACCATTTTTAGATCAAGAAAATAGGTACACATAGATAAAGTATAAAACAAATTCATTATCATAACCTAAGGGGCAACACAACGTGTGATTCTTAATAGCTTTTTAGTAAGTACTAAATTAATTAATTACTTAGCTAGAGACTAACAACTATGTTTAAAGTTAGACCCTAAAATACAACAAAATGTGGACGAGGAGAAGCAGTAATTTCAACTAACAACTATCAATCATTTATCATCATATAATGTATATGGTATATAAACACTAATTCTATTGAATAAGTAACTGCTGGTGTATTTAGTGCCTCCCCTCAACAACATTTGGCAGACAACATATCATTGTATATTTACTACTTTAAAAATAAATAAATGTTCTTTTTTTTAAATAATCATTCATAATTATAAAAATTAAAAATTCATATGATGTTGCTGTTTACATATTTTGCTTGGAACAAACTGCGATGGGTACTCCGTTCCGACGCCGGGGGGGTCAGTGGAGTTATAAGATTTGCGTTGGGTCCGTAACTCCACTCGTACCGGCGACGGAACGTTATATCCGCTATCCGCTAGATGTTTAGGTCTCGCGGGTATGGCCGTCAGCTTTCTCAGTAACGGCCGGGACGCACATACTCTTTTTCTCACGTTCATCACGCTCATGTCATGTCACGGCACGTCACGGCACGTCATCTATTTCACTTTCCCAGTGTGCGCGGGTCGTGAATTTCAAACAGACAACGTGTGCGTGACATGATCCTTTTTCTCCTATCTTTGAACTCATGCGCTACGTTCCAATTCTGCTAAAATAGATCATAAAACGGGTGTTTGGCCGTCAAGGCCTCGTAGCGCGTATATACTACCGCGCTAAACATACAATAGTTGTAGTAGTAGTAGTACTTTTTGTATTGGGGGCGAGGGCGGGTTGTGTATGTATATCTGTATGTGTAGGCAGGTCTCATCATTTTTTTTGGTGTGTTTACGATCGGAGAGTTTGTGTTAGTGTATGTGTGTGTGTGTGTGTGTGTTTCTGTGTGTTTTGTGTTACCGTGTAGGATTAAGTATATATGTTTTGGTGTTAGTATTTGTGTGTGTGAGTGGGGCCGCGCATGTTTCCGGTGCCGGATTGGTTCCGCTGTCGGAACGCCGTGCCGGCCGGCCGCGCACTCAGCTAGGCACCTAATTAAACACTATATAAACGAGCGAACATCTTCATCTCGTTCGCTCAATTTATTGCTAACGTGTTCACAGTTCACCATCGTGTTTTGCAACGAGCGCGTGCACGCACGCACGCACACGTGTGTGGAACAAGCCAAAGGGAGCGGCGTCACTCGCTCCGACCCGTTTATTTATTTATTTATTTCTTATTATTATTATTATTTTAATTCACGTACATCGGATGAAATAGTTTTGACAAACAGACATATACACAACGTGGCCAGGACAGACTGAAACCACTAGCAATTTAGTTTAGTTAGTAGCAGAAGTTAACAACAACGAATTAATGAAGAACTTGCTATACAACAATAGTTGTGTTTGTGTATGATCTGGATACTGATTTGACTGAATTTGCTCAAACAACCCGACCAACTGACACGCATGCGCCCTATGTCCCACGCACTCATCGGCTTCCACGAGAAACGCGCGCGCGTTTCCCAATGACGCGCTTTTATCTACTATTCTTCACCTGTATCGGTACATTGGTATATTTACAAATCTCATATCAAAAAATATTTGTGAATATACAAATATAAGATATAGGTACGTGGTGTTTCTTTATGTAAATAGTGATGGTAATGTTGTAGATAATGAATAATGAGTTCAGATATATATATATATGTATATATATATATTTTTTAAATGTGTTTACGAGGATACGCGCACTATCTCCCTTGCATCGCCCGTGGCCCGACACCGTCACCGACGCCGCCGTCGTAGTTTCACTTGGGACTGAGAACCGGGGCCGGGATAGGAGAAAACTAAACGGCTGTTTCTGTATGGCTATAGGACGACAATCTCTCCACATCTATCTCGGGAATCGTCAACTCGTCTGGGATGTTATCAGCATATTCAATGGAAGAAGTTTGTGATAATCTCTTACTAAGTGATGACTGTTTTCGGAGAACTTCTGCTAGGGAAGCATTGCTGTGTTCGCCGTACCGAGCATCTAGGCCCTGACGGAAAGCATTTACTACTCGGATCTGAAAGAAACAATAAAGAACAAAACAGGCCGGATTAAAATTCAAACAGTCCTTGGGTGATTTAGCCGAGCACAGCGCGACACGTCAACAGAACAGTACAGTACAGTACAGAGTCAGTATAAGCATAATGTACTGCTTTGCTTTGTTTCGCGAGCGGCAGGACAAATGTGTGCATCCAATCCATCCATCCACACATCTAATACACATGAAACTAGCGCGATTTCCTATTCTGCTATCAGCTTTTCAACACTGTTAGTACGCCAATTTTTAACTACTGATGCACACACGAACCTGATACACTTCGCAAATATACAGGGATGTTTGGAGAGCGAACCGGTCGCACTTGGCTGCTTCTATTTATTTGTTAGTCAATCATTCGGTTATTCACATCACCAAGTACAACAGTATTCGCTTGCCAACAGTCGCCCAACGACATTATGTAGCATTACATATGTAAAAGATAATGTTACATAAATAACACAACATGCACTGACCGAAACATGCTGCCAACGTTTAACACGACGCAGCTATTCACATGTAGTACGTAATACATTCCATTTCACATCAGAGTTATGTAATCAAGGATCTGTATATTTTTGCAATTACATGCATCTAACTATTTCATCTACACAATACAAATTTTCCTGCTTCATCAAAACTCATTGAGCACATTTATAATAGAAATAGAAGTAAAATTACAAAATAAATTTTTTTTCATTTCACAAAATTCTTATTTAACGTAAGAAAGTCAACATTATTTTATAAATAGCAATTTATGGATTGATAATAATTCTTAATCGTTGATGGAGCATTATATATTTCTGCGTGAGATCGAAATAGTTAGCTGCAATTGCAATTCATAAAATCGAGTAATTTTCGTTGCTCAGATCCTAGACTAAAAATGCAATAAGCCATAAGCCAGTTGTATCTGTGTTGAACCATATAAGTTAAAAATGACAATTTTTTTTTAATTAATAATGAAGATAACGAGTTCATCGTGCGTTTATGAAAAGTACAATCTATAAAATTACTTACTTTTAATTTCCAGAAAATAGTTTAACCGAAAGTGACCATCTTGGTGACACAATATATGTGTGTGCCATTATAGGTAAATAATGAAATGTGAAAACATCGAAATATGACCGTAACAAATTCAAATAAAATAAAAAAAAACAATCAAATAACACGATGAGCACGATAAAATATCTATACAGAAACATTCAATGAAGGCACATAAACCAAACAAAAAAACTAAACAAATCAACATCAAACCAATTCACATTAAGATATATAATGTGACATTCGTCGTTTATTATATATCCGCAAGCAGCATGTTCAGGTGTTATATATATTTTTTTTACCAAAAAAAAATAATAATAATACGTTGCAACGTACATTGTAGCTGCTTTTATTTAGTAATTAAATCAAGTTTATTTAATGTAACAACAACCTGAGTAAGTATACATAATACAACGCTTCTGTTCATAATCATTATAACGAATCTAAGTAAATGATCAGCTTTTTCACAAAAAAATAAATAAATTAAAAATGTATATAAATATACAAAATTAAAAATAATTATATACAGTTACAAGTAACCTAATGAAAAACAATCAAATTAATTTGGTATAAAGCGAAAGGCCAACCATTATGTGCAAAAAAATTATTCGTATCAATCGATACGTTAAAAAAAACAAAATATATATGTTTTATTTTAAAGGTTGGCCCTTCGTATTAAGCACCTTACGATACCGCAGGATTTTACGTAAATATATATATATATATATATATATATATATATATATATATATATATATATATATATATATATATATATATATATATATATATTAATTAACGAGCACGAACAACGAGAATTACTGCGTTATCCGTATGCCAAAATCAAAAAAAAAATGATAATATTTGGAAGTGCCCGTCATACTTTTTCTAAAATTACAAAAAAAAAAAACAAGAATTATTATTAATGCTCATTCGAGGTAATAAAAATAAAAAAATAAAATGAGCAGCACTTATCCAGTGTTCATGCCAATGTGAGTTCTACACGTGATACCTACTACTTGAACAAATCCTACGAAGAGAAACGTTTCTACTTGAACAATAGATGCGTTCTTTCGAAGTATTACTGCGAAAGAGCGCATCTCATGCAGAGCATTAGCGGTACAAAATCAAGAACAATTATCTTATGACCAAAGTCGTATCCAGATGTATCTAACCAACAGTTTTTTTTTAAAGAAATTTTGTCATTTATCGAAAAATGTCAATTTTTGTTTTGAATCTATATATGAATTACGAAATGCAGTACTAAATGGGACAGTTCTTTTTTCAGAACAATTTTAATACATATTAAACTCAACACTGTTTCCGTTCCAAGTTACGATTCGAATAGTCATGAAATATCAATTCTTTTAGCTGCAAAAAAAGAACATAAATCGCACGCAAGAGGTTGTATTATGAGCGTACAATAATACAAATTATCGCTATGAGGTATGTTGCTAAACGAATTATTCCTACCTTCAAACCGTTAAAACATCTAGCTCAAACCGTTACGGTTGAGCGACAAATATCGTTTAAACAGAGTATAATAATTTCGCCTAAAAATTCGCTTAGCAACACAACAATGAACAATCTAGTGCGAATTGTTCACCCGCTAAAAGTCACCTGTTACCGTCATAGAAGAGTTAAACTATCGGCAATGGTGCAGATGTAAATCTTGAATTGATGAATTTAATATTAATGATGTTTATAAAACGCGATTAATAATTACTTACACAAATGAAATGCAAACAAAAAACAAGCTAAAAACAAAACGAACAACGAGCAAACACTAGCACCGTAGCGGACAGATAGATGTAGGAAAGCGGCTTACAGCTTGGTCAGTGGAGCTCTTGCTGTATGGGACCGGAATCAAACGCTCTTGCAACTCACCACCTATCACCTTCAAGAGTAAAGGGCAACGTTAAGAGTGGTCCTAATAGACAATGGGTAGTGGTCACGCCACGGACATAACACACAACAATAACAGAATAAAGTGCACAGAATAAGATAGATATTGAGATACTACCAAGATTCAAATCAATCTCCAAAAGAGCCAAGTGTACATAATAACTAAATATAGAGCTAAAAATAGGGATCCGAGATGCAGTAACAGCATTGCAGGTGCATTGTGAAATCATATTAGTTGAAATTAAAGTGTCTCAATGTTATCGGATCGGAATTGTTCAAAGTAGTACTCCAATATTTTTTATTAATATTTGTTATTTCAATCATCTCTGGGGGACAAATTTAGAACTATATTATTGACAATTATGTAATAAATAGGGCCTAATAAATCAATTTCACACATAGATATACATGTAATAATAAGTTTTAATAGCCGTAAAATTATAATAAGTTCGTCAACATATGTAATTTATTTTACATACGTCAACAACCTCGATTTTCAATACACCAAAAATAGCACTGTTGTTGAAAATCCATAAAATTGAATTAGTATTTTTTTTACCGACATTTAAATAGTAATTCAATCAGTTGTGGTACAGAAACTATTCGATTGTAAAAGTGATTTTTATATATTCACCATAGGCACCATATAATTGTCAGATATGCACTACCTGCAATGCTGCCATCTGTAATGGGAACAAATACGCATACGCATCAAATATCTTCATATATAATAGTTATAATATGCAGAGATTTAGCGTATGCGATCAGTTCCCAGTTTCACAAGTGCTGTAATATTAAATGTTTCACATGAAAATGTAACAACTATGTGTGGTGGGCACACAATTGCTTTAAAAAAACAAAATGTTAAAATATGATTATTAATATTTTCTTCGTAAATAATAAAGATAAAACAAACAGAAAAAAAAAAACTAATATCTACATAAGATCATATAGTGGCACTTCACTAGCCGTGGAGTGTAAAATTGCTTTTTAAAAAATAATAAATAAAACTCAACCAATGGACAGGCTTAAGAACAGAGCATCGAGGCATTAGAACATAAACTCTATGGTAGTTTAATATATAAGTACCAATAATTATTATTTTTTTTATAATAATAATAATAACGTTAAGTTCAAGTACTGATAGCGGTAAATAGTTTTAGTAAAAAGTTATAATAAAAGTACTAGTAGTGTTTCAAACAAGAATCATACAAACGAGTATAGTTAAGTAGCAGTATATGAACTAATATGAATTAAATGGTAACAGTGGTAGTACTTGTAATTGTTGTGTTTTGTTAGTATTCGTACTAGTATTTTGTAGTAGTATTAACATTAATAACAATAAATATATTTACGTATTGTGAATATAGATATGTAATAATTGAAATATAACAAAAAAAAATGATATACGGAACGTTCCATAGGTGTGTATTATATAAAATAACCTGCTGTTTTTTGAATGTCAAATCGTGTCAGTAAACACGAGATTAGTAGAACACGGCGAAGAACCGTGATGGTCGACACAATACAGTTGACTCGCTGCATAATGAATTAGCATCGAGCATGCATTTACAAGGGTCCCCTAAACATCGTCAACAAGTAAAATAAACCATATCTCCATCACCACTAACCTGACAGGCCTATTCGAAAATTTCTTGCTCATTCTCTCACTCCTACTCTCTATATATATTTTTTATTTTATATATATATATATATATATATATATATATATATATATATATATATATATATATATTAAAAAAACATCTACTTAAGAACGCTGCTAAAGCGCATATTTGCCAATCTCCGAAAATAAGTACATTTGCTGATAAATGTTGACTATATTTTCAATTAAACATAGCCACAAATAGGGTTAGTCTATTGGCAAATTAACACTTTTAACAGAAACTGATACATTTATCTACTTTCTATATTTCTCTATTTATATTTATATATATATATATATATATATATATATATATAAATCTTGATAAATATCAAACTATTTAAAATGCTTATACATAAAGAGCTCATCTACTGATCTACAATATAGACGACAAAACAATATGTACAAAAAATGATAATCTAAAAAATACTTGACTTAGGTCAATCTAAATAACCTTATAATAATCATCATAATCAGTGCTAAGCTAGCAAAGGAGGAATCAGAACTGGCAGAAGGCCAGGGGTTGATGAATTGTAAGTAGAACTCGGAAGATATCGTTTACATAAGGAATATCATGAGTTGTCTGGCCCGACTGAACAATTTCAATGCTTATTAATAAATTAATTAATTAAACAATAGTTGCTAATGGATTGAAAGGATATTTAAAAAAAAAACAAACAAATAATAATCAATACAATTAAATAAAAAAAGCATAAAGGATTGAGTTGGTACCGGTTAATATATGTATGTATATATATTTTTTTGCGATATGTTTGATGATTGTAGTGGTTATAGAGGTGGTGTTGGTAGTGTAGAGGACCACTGGCCGACACAGCACGCGAACTACAAAGGCGTGGCGAATCGATAAAATGATCAGCTAGTTTATTGATTGAATTGAGTGGCTGACTGTTGGATCACGGGGTTCACGGATATACATATGTATATATATGTATATATCATTGTGTCTTTCTAAATACGAGTCTCATGCACGGGCCTGGGCAGCTCGGGGTTACTCGGTGGTGCGTGGGTAGCTTGGACAGACGGAGGCAAATAATATGCGGAATAGGGTGACAGCAGTCGATTGCCGGCCCCGCCGTGATCGTCGCTCTTCAGAGACAACGAGGTATTATGCGCTGATTGCGGCGACACTTTGGTTGCGGAAGAGTCCTCGTCTATGTACGTGATGTCAGATAAGGGCCGTGGTGGCCAGGGGCCTGTGTGGCTTCGCGAACTGCGCAAACTGTGTAAGCTGTGTAAACTATGTACTGAACGGCGCTCCTCGAGGTCCTCCAGATTAGACTTGAAAGCTCTGATTACTCGCAGCTGCAAACATAGGGAAGCAGGAACTTATGAGGCCGGGATTTACATGCACGTCATACGCGCACGCATGCAACGTCGCACGCAAACTCTCACACAAACACACACTCCTATATTACTATTATTATTATTATTAAAATACACACTGACACATAGATACACACACACACACTCATAGAAATATACTTGCGTGTGCATGTGTATTTATTAAATGTATATGTGTCAACAGTAAGTTACTTTCTATAGAGTCCATCGCAACGGTCACGATATGTTGTGTATTGCGATGTACTCATCAGTTCTATTTTTGTAATGGATCATCATCATCCATTGTATTTAAAACTCTACTTGTCATCATATGTATTGCAATGTAAATTATCTTTCACTCATTCCACCAACAGATGATATGTGAATAAAGTGTACCTATTAAAGTTACAATCGTCACTCGACGAGGTATCATGCTGTTTCTTTCGTCAACATCGTGCGTATTTATTTTTTTATTTTTTGTAATTAACTTTAATTCTAAAAAATGGGCATCTTTAAAACTGTAACAAATCGTAATTAATTTGGTGATAATTTAACCGAAAATGCCGCAAATTCCCATACTATAACCAAGCGTATTAATAACAATAGAAATGGTAAAATGCAAGTCATTAAAACAATACATATGTGAGTGAAAAATGAATAAGTAAAACGGTCACCGCACATATCAATTTCTTAAATAGATCCTAGGTATAACGATATACAAATACCAGCCAAAGATAGACAGAGAAAGAAAGATAATGAGAAAGAGAGAACAAGTGAAGCATTGCAATTTGCCTTGATTAGGGCAATGGCTAAGCACCAATTCTCTTACACTCCGCATCCGATTCCAGCAATTATAATATATTAATCATTTAAACCGAATTTACTTTAAATTTCAGCTAAAGTTAAACGTCCTTTTAGGACCAAATGCAATTCAATTATAACCCCCACCAATTCAAATCCTATCGAACTGGTTTGTAAAAGCGATGTGCAATGACACGCGCACCACATACATAAGTCTGCGAACGGCGTGCAGCGTGCACCAAGCAAGGAGGCTCGAAACATTTTAAAAGCGGTAAAAACACAGGTTTATATGTATCACAAAGTGCACCTTGAGAAAAAGCGGTAGTTTCTTCCGGCTTATCAGCATTGGCACAGTGCATCCCCGTACCAAATGTTAGACTTGAATAGTTATTTAGCCAGGAAAGGTTACAGCAAGTTTTAGGATTCAATGCAATAATAAACATTTATAAACATATATATATATATATATATATATATATATATATATATATATATCCATGGTAAAAAGGAATGCTTGAAGGATAAGGAACATATAAGATATAAAACAATAATAAATACATAAGGCAGGCAGACAGACAAACAGACAATATGTATTCCCATATAAAATTAAACAAATAGAAAGTGTATATTAATTAATATATATATATATATAAATTCGTATATTATCAGTGTAAATGGTGTATTAGAGAAATATAGAGAGAAGGAGCAAGGAATTAAAAAGACACAGAAATACAGCTATAGCTAAAAAGAGAAAACAATATATATATACAGTATATTGGCGTTAGATTAGATTGACCCGTCACCATACGGATAAGGATTCGTTTTGGCTGTGTTGTCGCACTAAAGACGTATTATCCGCTTTCACGCGTGCCTGCATCACACATGTTCACATACAAACATCAAAATTACATTTACTAACAAACACTTGAAACCTACTGCTATTTGAATGGACAAAGGGCACCCACGATAAGCATCAGTATATTATAAAATAGAAATGAAAAAACGAATATAAAACATGGGCAGAAACTTATTGGTATAGTGTTGCTAACAGACTGATCGAGAGAGCAGGCACCAGGCAGAAGTAGTGGTGCTGTTTGTGGTATAATATAAATAAATAAATTGAAATGTGGGCACGCAAGAAACATGAGGGAAACTACACAGCTAACACCACAGCGCAATCACATCAGCAGTATCGCTCGCATATCGCAGTCATCATGTCATTGGAGAAGCAAATAATGCCTACTACAAACTACGTACTTGTTTGTACTGCAACAGGATTTGCTTGAGACACCCAGAGCTTCCCTATACCTCAGTCTCTCTCATTGGTTCGGCCGGCTAATAAATAAATCATATTTAAGTAATTCAATTGGAAAAGGTCAATTTAGATATGCGTTTTAACGAACGTTATCTGTTGAGCGAGTGTTGTAGTAGTTGTATTTATAGTAATTGGTTATAACGGGAAAGACATCAGTTTCAATTCGGCGCACATTGCGAAATATGCAGAAATAGAGCAGCGATTAAATGAAAACAAAAATAATACACTAAACGGAAACTAAAAAATGGGATGCACGCGTAATATCATCAATCAATGTATGGCAAAAAAATATATATAAATATATAACGAAATGATTAAATGAGGCAATCGTGGGAACGGGGGATAAATCACGAACTTTCAGTCTGATGCAGGGCATTGGAGGCAATTCTCTAACAGGCATCGCTTGCAACATCAAAACACCTATATCGAAAATAGTGGAAAAGCAAACAATCAACAAAAAATAAAAGGTCGCTCGCGAATATTGCCGGCTAAATAGTAGAAAAAAAGTGCGCATTTTTATGGTAAAGGGAAAGTGCAACCCAGACAACACAGCCAACTACCACACGAGATATATAAAACGTGAATCCAACGACGATTCACATGTTTTTTTTTTTATATATATATATAAATATATATATTCAGAATACTAGGGCACGGGCAAGGCTTCTTTCAGGTTAAGGTTATACTTTTACAGACAAGGCACGGAGCATGTGATCAAGGCGTATGGAGAACAAGGGGACCCATGCAACTATGTAAAGATTATAATTATTATAAATTTAAATATATTTGTTTGTCAAATTATTACCAGCTTTCGTGGAATGAAACAGAGTATTTAAATATTTTTCTAGAGTATAATGATTTTAGTTTACTATTAATATAAATTAAAAGCAATAAAAACTCGTAGATGAAAATTGTGAAATTGTATGACGATAACAAACAACAAAATTCATGAAAAATCTTTATATTTAATATGCGAAATCATAGATGCCAATGCTAATATTACTAATATATTAATCATTTTAATTACACTGAATTAAAAAAAAATATACGTTTATTTTGAAAGCTGGTAACTAGTCAATTTTTAACAAACAAACAATTACTATTTGGTTATTTTCATTCATATTAAATTAACTTAAATATTAGGGTTTTGCAGTAATAATACCACGACCACAAATAACCAAGTACAAATTGTTCGTTTGTAAAAAAAATCGGCATATGTTTGACGAACAATGGAGAAATAATTTAGCAAGTATTTTTTGTCCACATTCCTTTCATTCCTAGAATCCCAAGCTAATGTAAAATACATTATAGTTTATTCATAGTAATTACGCTAAATGCTACCTGACAGTAAACAGATAGACTCTAATGATGATGCACCGTAGTGTTCACTGTGTATAAATTGGTGAGTAAGAATAATAAAGATGGCAAGGCAAATAAATATACCAAAAATTGTCGCAGTACACATTTTTTTTGTATCCAGGTGAACCAGTGAAAAGGCAAGTGTTAACTAATGTAAAATATATATATATATAGTAAGAGAGTAAAAGGGTTAATTCAGAGCATGCCTTGAAAGATATATTAGTAATCGTAGAATGAATAGAAAGTTCATAAATAAACATACAGGTTATAGAAACAATATTCAAATAAATATATTAACAGTAACAGTGATGTGAAAGTCGTGAAAGTGGTCATTGTGATAGTGTGTGATAGATGAGAGACAACGATACGATTTACGTTGCAATCGTATCAGTAAATCGTACCATTTGTCACTGGTTAATATCGTTATTTTATTTTTAAATTTAAGATGATACCAATACCAAAAAGTATAATTTAAAATATCACCAATTCGTTTACGCCCGTTATCTCACATGTGTCGACGAGGACGAGTGTACAGTTTTTGTCAAATTACTGAAATGCATCATTCAAGTCTATGTTCAGTATTTATATGATGCCACATTCGACAAAGCATACCAACACAAAATATTATGTATTGGCATGAAAAGTTAGACTCAAAAAACTGAAAAATCAAAAATAAACATCGAAGAATTCTTATTCTAAATCTACAAAGGAACACTGACACTTAAAGCAGGTTTGCTGCACACGTTGTGGGGACTGAAACAGCCAAACTTTGGCTACCTATTTATAAAACTAATAAAATATATATATGTAATATACTAATAAAGATAAATATTCCAAATAAGACACACAATCAATGTCAATGCACCATGCGTTTCAAAGAGAATCAGCTAATACACAAATTTGAAATGATCTCAGGATATGGGTTGCCTGGATATTATATTATTTAAAAATACCAAAATAGATTAACTGTAGTTTAATTAGGTTTCCATAAAAATCTCCAAAAATATCGAGACACATATACATGACTAAAGAAACGGCCGTTATTTTTTTTTTTAATATTACAAATGAACTTCTGCTTTTAATACAGATATTGCTCAATAAATTCCAAATATTACACCGTTATTCACATCTGCGATTTACATTTAACAGTTACCAGTTCATGACGTTAATAAGAATAGCTCTAGGCATTACCCAAAGATAAAGATTTTTTTTTCACTAAAACCGCCAACCTCTAAATAGTATCTAATACTACTTGTTTGTGAATATTTTGTAAATGCAAACACCTGAATACCTCCTGAGATCTTTCTGGTTGGATTACTAATAAACTAAAGAAAATAAATGTTCTTAGTTTGGAATGTATATATATATGGTGTTGTTTAATGTAGGTTGTGTTAAAAATGATCTCTCAAGTAAGAGATTGTTCGCATGGTACAGACAATTGTGTGATAAAAATTACTTAGGATTATATTATTATTAAAAAATATATTATACTGTCGTTCGAGTCACCAAAGGTACAATACATTGTTCTAGAACTTACCTGAGTTTGTAACCTAGTCAGGCCTCGGATCCAAAGGATCTGACCAGTACGAGGTTTCTTTTCAGAGTCAACGTCGTATTTCTCTTCACCAAGATCCATGGCCTCTGTATATTCTTCAGGATGGCCACGTCCCCATCTACAATAAAAACTATTTATATTCTGCTTCAACTGGATGCGATACTAGTGACAGTATCACGCTGTGGAGATCGATGCACATACGATAAAATCTTTGGTATTTTACGCGTAGGTACTGTTGTTACAAGTTGACCCCAGAGTAATGTACCTACGCCGAAAAATAGGCACCAAAGCCATTGTTCTAATGTCAGCTCTTTCGTCGAGAAGGCCATCTTGCCGCACTGGACGATAAAGATCTACGCATAATAAAGCCACATTTATTTACGTAGAACATTCGTCTTATAATCATTGAGTACCTGAGACGCAGTTGTGCCAACCCATATCGAATAGAAGATGGGATTCGTGAAGATTCCTTCGAAAATATTTCTCTGTCCATGAATCTTCCTCGCATTAAATTCATTGAACAAAGTCATCATGACAAAAGTGTTGAAAATTATTGTGAAATGTGCAGTAGGACCAGAACCATACTCAGCACCACGACCCGATTCAATATCTAACATTCTATCACCTGCACAGCATAAAAAACACATTTACATTAATCTTCAGAACTTAGACATTGAGTGACACAATAGTGATCACGTGCAAATTAAACTTTTGAAAATAATATAAAATATTAAACCAAACACTTGCAACCATAAAAATAATCTAAGTAATCGAAATGAATGATTGAATATTTGACACTATTCAATTTGTTTGTTTTTTTAATGATTTTAGTACTAGCTTCTAAGAATTGCACATATTATTTTTAATAATTAAAAAGAGTAAGACTGCGTACAATTATAGTATAGAAAACAAGACTTACCAACAAAAAGAAGTGAGAAAATGACCACCAATTGATAGATGGCTTGGCCTATGATGTTCTTCATCATAGTTCGGGAAATAAGTGGTTTGGTTCTACCATAAGGTTTTCGCAATAACAATTCAGGAGTGGGCATTTCAGTTGCTAAAGCCAAGGAAGCCAAAGTGTCCATAATTAAGTTTACCCATAACATCTGCACAGCCTATTGAACAAAATTAGAAAAAAAAAAACATTTAGTTCCAAGAATGAGTCAATTTGAAATGAAATTAAAATTACCTTTAACGGACTGTCTTGAACAGCACAAGCACCTATGAACGCAACAATAACGGCAACAACATTTACAGTCAACTGGAACTGAAGAAATTTAGCAATACTGTCATAAACATTACGGCCCCACATAACGGCTTTAACGATACTGCTGAAATTATCATCGGTAAGGATGATGTCGGATGCTTCTTTCGCCACATCAGTACCGGCGATACCCTAAACAAAAACGAATCACACGTGTCAAATATAAACACTCACGAAGTAATTATCGTTGTTGTTTTACCATTGCAAATCCGACGTCGGCTTTCTTTAACGCTGGACCATCGTTGGTACCGTCGCCAGTAACTGCGACTACTTCTCGATTTTCGCTTACTTTACTGTCAATAATACCTTTAACAAGCGTATACTTGTCCGTTGGCGATGATCTCGCAAGCACACGGAGTTTAGGCCACACTTTGTCCAATAAATGTTGTTGAACCTACAACAGACACAAAAAAAAACACGTTAACAATATAAAAAAAAATTAAATTTGTATTAATTGTACTGGCATTCAATAAAAGGTGTAACAGTATTATATTTAGATCAGTGTTTACAGAAAATAAACTCTACTGTTAGTTAGTTAGTTGTAATATAATAATTTTGTATTAGTGTGGACGAAATGAAAGAGTTTATTAATTTATTTGCAATTACCTCGCCATTGCTGTCACGAATTCGCCTGTTGAAATCTTTACCCTCAAGTATGATGAAATCTTCAGCGGGCTTGAGAATTCCACATTTCATAGCTATGGATCGTGCTGTGTTGATGTTATCTCCCGTAACCATTCGTACGGTGATGCCAGCCTTTTGACATTTTCTGATGGCGTCTGGTACCTCGGCACGTACGGGATCTTCAATTCCGACGACACACAGACACGTTAAATTGTTGACAATGTTCTCTTCGTCCTCCCAGTTTGGATCGTTATCAATGTGAACTTGATTGATTTCAGCTTTGCCGGGCACAAAGTCACGGTACGCTATTGAAATCGTACGTAAACCATCGCAGGCCATTGGTTCGATAACCTGATGTAAAAGACGATCTTGCATATCTCTTGTGAACTTCTCTAAATGTCCATCATGGCCATATATAAAGGCACACCTAATTAATAACACAAATATATCACATATTATAAGTTCCAAATCTGATACAACTCAAATTGTGCCATTCTGATCCTATAAGCTATATAACATTTTAAGAATTTTATTCTCATAAGAATTCGTAACTCGTGCAAACACATTATATGAGTAAATTAAACAACCTGTGAAAACTAATTATAAACTATTGCTCGAAATAAATGTAATATAATTTGTTATAGTTATGAATATAAACATTTTAGCAATTTAATCATGTTAAAACCACTATGTTGTATTTGCAAGTATAAACTATATAATAAATTTCAAGAATTTGCACTTTCAAAATAAGTAAACAATTTATACAAGATTATTATTAGAATAAGTAATGTTATTTATGTTAATTTTGTAATTCATTTTTTTGATGTTATTTTAAACATCGTGGCAATACTACTTGTGTATGATATTATTAAATAATTACTTACTTCTTAAGTACAATTTCCGAAGCACCTTTCGTAAACAGCCTGAAGCCACCGCCTTGACGAGGTATAATCGTACTCATGGATTTACGCACTGAGTTGAATGTATAGACACGCGTGAACACTTCTTCAGGTACATCGTCACGAATAGTTTGATAATTTTTGCCTAAGCCAAGCACGAACCCTAACAGGGAACACTCGGTTTTGTTACCAACTTGTTTCGGTAACTCACCCGGTTCTTCTGCTTGCTAAAAAAATAATAACATTTTTCTAAATCACGGCGAATAAAAGGAATAGGTAATATTTACCATAATACGTGATGTGTAAGCAGAATTAATCGCAATCCCCTGAATGATAAGGTTGCCCACATTGGTGGGAATATCAGAAAATTTCGGCATTGTTTTGCATAATTTTTCACAGATATAGGATTGCACGACCGTCATTCTGTTCGTTGTGAGCGTACCCGTTTTATCGGAGCAGATGGCTGTCGCATTGCCCATAGTCTCACAGGCGTCCAAATGCCGCACGAGATTGTTATCTTTCATCATTTTCTAAATCAAGTAACAATATAAATTACTTCTGCACATCATTTATTTTGCATTCGAATATAAAAGAAAAATAACTAACCTTTACACTGTACGCTAAGGAAAGGGTGACAGCGAGTGGTAGACCTTCGGGTACGGCTACTACAAGCACAGTCACACCAATAATCAAATGTCGAACAAGATCGTTTGCATACGTATTTTTCCATTGTTTTTGTTCGATAACAAATGTATGTACGCAAAACTGTATAACAAGAATAACAACGGTCAGAACGGCTATTGTAGAGCCGGCATAACCAATTTGAATGGCAAGTTTGGTAAGCTTTGCCTGGAGCACAGATTTCTCTTTTTTATGTGATTCGCCACTAGACGAAGCTGAAGTAACGTGATTTTCCGATGGTTCTTCTTGTACAACTTCATGTTTATTTGAAAGTGGAGCTGGTGAGTTCATGTGACTGTTGCCAGTCACTGCAGCTTCCTCGTCGCCTAAAATAAAAACCCATTGAATGTTTGACACAACAAAAAAACAAGCAAGCAACATATTATTAAATAAGCATGATCCACAAAAAATATATATATCACAAACATGCGACAACAGTGCATAAAAATAAAATATACTAACGTTATGCGTATTTTTAGATCAATTATTATTTGATACTTTAAAGAGCAGAAAGTTTTATTTTTATAATATATTTAAATTGAGCAAAATAAAACCTATTGTATTTATTAGGCAAATTAAATAATAATATAAAAAAATTGAAAATTCACCTGTTAAGCTTTTCTTCTTCCTCTGCTTTTTAGCTTCTGTACAAAAACACATGCAAAAGGAGAACATATTAGCAATCTTAAAAACTCCCAAAGTCCTGATATGGGAAAAAGAGAAAACGCTGCACTAGTGGTTGATTTACAGAGTTAACCAAATATCTCTCTCGGAAATGAAAATAAATAACAAAAAAAAAAAAAAACAAACGATACAAATCAGTTAATTTATTTGGGAAATCTAAGATCTAATCAAAAATATATATTAGTTAACATTACTTGCTCCAAAACTAGGCTCATGAAACTGGACAGATGTCGTATATTTTCATTTCACTATTTATTTAATAATTTTATAGCGCAAATATGTTTATTAGCAATCTTTTATAGCTCATTTGTAATTACTACTCTGAAAACAAGTGTTTATTGATTCAATCTTATAAATCAAATCAACGAACTGTCATACTAAAATTGTGTAAACGGTGTGAGATGTATTTATATTTATGTTATTATTATCATTATTACTTACGAACAATTTTAGATTTATACCGAGTTTAAAATATTCTTCTTTTAAAATATAACACTTCTTGGTGAAGGGAAGTGCAAGCATTCAATAAATTCAAAACGAATCAGGCGATATATGAGAACACAAGTGGGTAATTCGGTAGATAGTGATTGAAGGGTCGTACATTATTTTATCTATATAAAAGGCAATACGAAATTGAATCAAATACATTCTGTTTTTAGAATACTTTACGAAACATACATTTTGTAACTATTTTTTATATAAGTGCTCTAAAATATTATATTTTAATAAGAGAGTAGAGTATATTCAGAGATTAATATCAGATTATCAATGTAGGGTAAGATCATATCGGAAATTTAAGATAGGATAATAAAATGCAGTGTAGATCAAATATCTTGAAGATAGGAGATCTTTGTATAATATCATACATTCGCGTCAGTACTCAAAAGAAAGAGTACTTATATTATATCTGATTTGTGCTAAATATATATTGACATCTCGTTTTTCTTGATAATTGAGATAAATGAGACATGTTTTTGTATTAAAATGGATAAAACACAATTTATATTTTGTAAAGGAGTACATGAAGATTCTAAATGTAATTGTTGAAGATTTTGTTGGTCAAGTATTCTCTCGTAACTCAAATGTGTAAGATGCTTCAATTTCATATACCTCTGGAGAGTGATTACAATATTGTATATAATAGACCAATCAGTCAATTTACAAGAGAGCTAGGTTGCTAAAAGACCAATATATCAAACGCATGCAAGAGAAACTATTGGGTGAAGTTAACGCGAGCACCACAAACAATACCTTTCTTCATCTTTTTTATTTCAGCTTCTTGTTCATCGACAGCAGCACCAAGCAGTGTAAAGATAATACCCGCTTGCGAGTTGACACCGACAGCGGCCACCAACATTTTACCAGAACCCTCCATAACGTGTGTGCCCGATAGAACCATTGGGTCGTAATTCTCACCCTTCTTGACATGATCTGACTCACCAGTGAGCGACGACTCATCCACCTTTATTCAAAAATAAAAACTTTATAACAAGCACCATATGAGCAAATAAGCACAAAAAACTTATAATTAACGTTTGATTACAGTAAAAGTACTACCAGGATTATTTTGCAACTTTTAACGATCAAAATCGTAAAGTAACTTTAAAATGTTTGTAATACATGACATTGTTATAAACATGGAACCTGAACGTAATGAGTTACAGAATTGGAAAATAGATAAGTACTTGTAATAAATTCGACCGTTATGGTACGTATAGAATATTTAATTTTGAGTGAGTATTAATGAATGGAGCAAATAGGTAAACTTAGAAGTAAAATAATTAGAAATGTACCTTAAGATCGTTAGATTGTATGAGTATTCCATCGGCAGGTAATAAGTCACCATATTTAATTTGACAAATGTCACCAACGACGATATCTCCAACGGATATTTGTTGAACTTCGCCATGTCGTATAACGGAGAACTTATGTTCACCTTCTATTCGATTCTGTAAGCCTCTAAACTGTCGTTCTTTCGTATAATCGTTAAACGCTGTAACCAGCACGACGACAATAACAGAAATTAAAATGGCGAGGCCTTCAATCCATCCATGCGACGTTTCATCGTCGTCAAATGCTATAATCCAGAAAAGAGCCATTAGGGGACCCGTTCTTGTATCGCACCTAGATTAGAAATGAATTACTGTTTGTAGCATCATCATCAGCCGGCTGGTAGAACGACAAGCCCAGGGAAACGATGGCGGCTACTTCCAAAATAATCAATGTTATATCTTGCAACGCCTCCCATACTAATTGCAAGAATGTCTTCGGAGGTTTTGGTGGTATTACGTTTGAACCAAACGTTTCTCTCCGGTGATCTGAATCCACCTGCGACCCGCTGAGACCTGCACGTTACATTTCAAAATAATAAAAAATGCTACAAAATACATCAATTTCACTCAGGGTTGAAATCAAAAGCAATTATGGACCTGCATGTAAACATTTCAGTTTTTGCAGCTCGTAGAGTAATTATTATTTTTCAATCTTCACTACTATTTGTTAATGATTAACTAAACTGTGCTAATGGTACTTATTGATCTGCCATTAAATTTTATTTGGTTATACATGTCTCAAAGCTATCACTAACACTAACAACCAACAACATATGTTCTGCAATGCATAAATAACCAACCAAATATTTAGTTAAGTCACTTTTTAAAAGCGGTTCTGACGGCGTTTGCAATAACTGTACTTTTACAGTGTATTTGTTTTATTAATACAAGAATCAACAGAGGCATTATTTGACCACTTTTTATTTGCATATAAAATAGCTAATTGTGCAATTCTGAGCGTGTCTATACGCCTGTAAGATGAATCAGTAAATCTTTGAAAGATTCTTAAATTTATTCATTTCTCTGTACAATTTATTTTATATATCAAGAATTATTTTCGATAAATTTAATTTATTGGATTTGAAATTGAAGACATTTTCAAAATTTAACAGATTCTTGTTGCTCAAAAGGTGATCGTTTGACAAAAATTGTCACGAAATAGTAAAATATAATTATTACCAAAAAATATAAAATAAAGATTGAGTTAAGGACCTTTACTGGTAAAATAAATTAAAGTGAAATCCCTGCAGACCCTAGCAACACAGTTAAATATTAAATATTTAGGCCTTTTGTGTATAACTAAAAACAATTCATTGTCGCAATATTGTCATTTCAAATAATGATATTAATTTTATGTTTCAAGATGAGAATATAATATTATTTGGAACATTTTACGGCATTTTTATTTGCGTATACTTAATACTCGAAAATACTAAATAATAATAAAAATCGTTAACAATTGTAATATAAACATATATCGGTATTCAAATAGCTACCTGATAATTGTTTGGGCATATGTCCAATTATAAATAACTGCTACATGAAACATTGCAAAACGATAACTGTGCAAGTTATTTTTAGCCTCTAGTCATGCATTTTACAATAAATAATCACTAATAGTTTTACTGAAAAACAATAGTATACATAAATCAGATATTTACGTTTAAATCAGAATGTATAAGAAAATCTAATTTTGAGGCAACATCTATTATAAGCTCTGCGATTCTGATACAGTATAAGCTAAAAATGACAAATATGTTCTCCAAACATTGTTATAATCCAATTATATTTTAAAACCCTAATAGACAACCAATTTAGCTTTCATATATACTTTTTGTTTCATATTTCATAAAACAGTACCTCACCTACACTTAAAAACAAATGGCATGCACTAATGCAATTTTGTCCGCCAAATAATCGCATTTACTCGCTAATGGCTCAACGTATGATGTGATTTATTTATATATTTAAAAGCATAAATGATATTATATATATATATATATAATAATCAAATTAAATTTTTTGGGGCATAGACGAACAAAAACGAATTTACAGACAAATTTTGTAATAAATGGTGTGTGAATTTAAATTATTTTTAAGAAGTTGCTACTAAAATAAATAAATTTCCAAACAATTAATTGAATTACATAAACAGATTGATTGTGCTTGTTCTAAATCGTTTGCAACATTTTAAACATCTTCAAGGATGATTTTAAAATGAAAGAAGAAAGCGAAGCCTATTTTTAACTAAAATCTATTTTAATTAATATATACCAATCTAGTAAAGATTAAGAAAAGAAAATTAAAAAAATATATATATATATATATAAAATATTTATTGTAAATTTTTTTAATCCAATAATTGCAATAAATAACTGGAAATTATATATGATTATCACCCTTTAAATATTTTAATTAAAAAATGATTATAATTTAAACATTTACTATCTTAGTCGTAGTAAAGCGTTTAATTTTAGACCAATACTAAACTTGATAAAAAAAGATAAATTTGCGTAGTTGTACATGAATTAAAAGAGGATGGAAATTGAGTATTCTTTTAGTTTAGGTTTATTTTCTCTATGAATACTGTGTGCTATTGATCAGATTAGTTTATAATGCGGTTTTCGTGCATTTAATGCAATACGAAACAAGTAAATGTAGAACAAACGAACAAATCCATTGCACATTAGGCGATAAAAATGTGACGTCAGCGTTGAAATTTTAACTAAATATGGTCACGTTTCGTTGATACCTAGGAAATACCATTCGGAACTTAATATAACACAAAACAACCTCCACACATTTAAATCGATTTTGATAGAATAAAGCAGAAAAGTAAGCCAAAATGCACAAATGCCAGTATGACAGCTGTCATAAACTTGCTATAGTACGAGGGTGTTTGTTTTGTTTGGAAAGCAAAGCCCGAACGTGACGTTGATATGTCATTACTATCTTCTCCTATTGCTCTAATTTAATATTTGTAAATTAATTGCACATCTAATTGGATTATTAAGCATTATCTACACAGTTACTTTTAATTATTTCTTGTTGCGATTCAGAGCAAGTCTAGATCTATAACGAGAATCTGTAAACGTTTGCTTATTTTGATTAATTTAATTGAATTACAAATCAAATATTGGTGGATTCAGTCAAATACACCGAGCATATTTATTGTTCTTTTGCAGTAAAATTTGTTTTAAAAACAATTTATTAAAAAAATACAGAAAATGTATAGATTTACAGATTTGCTCAGAAAAAACAAACGCGCGTATTCATTAAAAAAATAATCCTATACTAAATAATTCATATACAACTGCATAAGATTTGTTTTTATCGAGTTTAGTCTTGGTTTAAAATTAAACGCTTGGTAGAAAATG
This sequence comes from Nebria salina, assembly GCA_944039245.1. Taxonomy (NCBI): domain Eukaryota; kingdom Metazoa; phylum Arthropoda; class Insecta; order Coleoptera; family Carabidae; genus Nebria; species Nebria salina. The sequence goes on along the minus strand of OX063288.1, from coordinate 4,221,767 downwards.
TGTAATTTTATAAAATGCCACAAACAGATTTAGAATGTAAACGTTTATTTATGCGAACAAACATTTTATTTTTATAATAACTAAAATTTGCAAATAAATACAACATGAAAGGTTTACGCCTTTAAAGTCCAGTCGACCGGAAAATTCGACCAGTAATATTATTTGGTATTATCGTCAGTAACAGGTTTTTGTTTGAAGTTACAGAGGGTTAAAAAACAGTAACATGTAGACGTATGTATTAAAGAAATTATATGTATTATTATATAATCAAAATTAAATTAGTTTTAAAAAAACGTGTGATATAACCTCGTAAACAATGAGATTGATATGTTGTTGGAAATCTGTATTTATTTTATTTTTGGCTAAACGTATAATTATAAATATTTAGATGTTTCCAACACTGAAATATATATAAACTACATTACAATTGACTCATCGACAAAAGTAGAAAATAATTACGTAATTGTTAAAAATAATTTTTGGATTCGAGTACGGGCCTGCCTCGAATATTTGGGTCATGTTCATAACTTTTATTATGTACCTATTCAATTCTTTTTTTACAATTGTTACAATAATATTTTCCCACTGTACGTTGTTTAAAAATACCCAAATATTTATATAATTGTTTATAATTAAATACCGCAGTATATAATAAGAAACAATCATAAGAGTTTATAATTAATTTGATCATGTATTTTTTACATCACACGTCATAAAAATATGTTTGGCGAAAATCGAAAATATACGTGTTTGTCAAATAAAACATATTACATTTTTTAACTTTCGCAATTATTTTAAAATGTTTTACATTAAAATATCATGGTCTAAAATTTAAAGCTTATCTATGAATAAATAGTAAGTTATAAAAGCTCACGCGTATTCATAAAGAAAATATACCTATATTAAAATAATATTAAATTTCCATCCTCTTTTAATTCATAAACAACTACATAAGATTTTCTTTTTTTTTATCAAATTTAGTCTCGGTCTAAATTTAAACGCTGGACTATGAATATCGTAGTAAAACTAGTAATAATTTTTCTTTAAAATGTGCAGTATCAAAATAAACCAATTTTTGACGTTATTTGTCAATCAAAATAGTTAATTATGCATTTTTACACAATTAAAACGATACTTGGCATGTTAGTGTAAAATGTTTATGGAAAATGACGCGAATTTTAACGAAAATTCAGAATAGAATTATTTTGAAAATTATGGTAATGAGTAACTATTAAAATCCATTTAATTATCCGATACTGCGTTGCATATTTCCGTTATCCGGATAAAGTGATTATCTTTCCATTAATATTTATATAATATTCAATATATGGCTGGTTTTTAATGACTTCTTTAGCTGTATTATACTATTTCATTTGGCAATAAATTAGCATTACAGTAACCATTTTAAACCATATACGTAACGCATGTACGATCGCGTAAAAAGAAATTCACAAGCAACCAGTTTCCATTCATAAACATTTTACTTTCGGTAACGTATTGTGTAGTAACTTATTATTTGTTAACTCCTGCGGATGTTTACGGTCAAGGTCACCATAATAAATTACAGTGCACGACGGCATAGACTTTATAGTAACCAGTCATAACAATTACTTAAATAGCACGAAAAATGTACATATCATTTAAATCAAGACCTTAAATAATTTTCGTGGGCTTAAAACATAAATTTATTAAGTGTGGTAACACAATAAAAAATAATTTAAATCTTGTACCATAAAATGTTTATCTTTATATTGGTTTAATTATTTTATTATAAATGCATATATTACAAAAGAGCTAAAATGTTTAATCGTTAACAGAATGTATTTAAAATACATGTTACATTACGGTTTATTCATCTACATGAAGCCATACGAGTACACAATTCTGTATAGTAAATTTAACTAGCGCTAGAAATACGTTACGAATTTATGGAAACAAACAGGGCTTTTATATATAGAAACTGTTATGCGTGTTTATGTTTTATGTTGGTATTAAAAAATATATATTTTTATAGAATTTTGTAATAAAAAACATAATCAATATCTTTAATCTAAAGTTTCTTTTCTTTGAATAAAATTGTCTACCATGCTAGATTCACGGAATTCAATAAGTAATTTAATTTAAAAAAAAAACTCATTTGAACTTGCACTTAACAAAATTTAATCAATTGAAAATGTAGCTAAGCTTTCACCTAGCCACCCTAATTCTATTTGAGTTATACATAACAATCATTAAATTCAAGGCTGTTTTCTCTCTTTTACTACTAAGCTGGAGGTAATGAGAATTTTTCAATTTTACGTTAAATTATTGTTTGGCAATGGTAGGCTGGGTAAACTTTAATGAGTTTATGTTAGAGGTGCTCTAATTCAGGGTAAATATATAAATTCCTTTCATAAATACGATTTTAGTATAGAATTCTTTTTAGAATTTTTATATTAACTTTCGGTATTGCGCGTTAAAGCTCCTGACCTGGATAACACATAAAATAAAATAAAACCGTAATGTGTGTATGTATGTGTGTGTGTGTGTGTTTTTTTAATAACTCAAGGATTAACACTATGAGTAGATACCGAAATGAACTGAAATCAGTCGATTCTTTTCCGGAAAATAAATTTATCAAATTTTAAACATAATGCGGTTTGGCATGATAACAAAATTTACTATAGTTTCTCTGCGTACAGAGAACAATATTTCTTATTTTAGATTGAGGTCTTTAGAAAGAATAGTTGCGATAGAAACTTAAGATTTCTTTTTCGCAAAATGCAAGTCTAGTTTTTTATTGTTTACGAAAATATAAAATGATCAATTTACTAGCTGAAGCTAAAAACTAGAAACGTCAGGTTTATGACATTTTTTTTAGGTATGTGCAATTAATTTAAGGTCAAATTTTTTTGTTCAAAAATGTATAGAAAATAAATATATTTTAGTTGTTTGTTTGTTCTATTATTACAAAAAGTATTTCAAATAAGTTAATAGCGCCGTTTTTATATATTTAGAGTTACTTTAAACAAATTATTATATTTATAATTGTTATTCTTGTATAATAAATCATAGAAAACTAAAGTAGTATTTGGTATTTTTAAAATAAATAAATTTGGTAGAGAATTATTTAGATTTTTGGGATGTGGCAATTTATTTATTTTGGACAAGAAAATCCACATAAGTTGAGTAATACAATGAAAACATTCAAAGAAGTTTTTCTGCCAAAATATGAAACTGAAACGAAAATATTTACTGCAGTGTTGTCTATTCGTTTATTATGCATTAACTTGCTCTAAATGTATGAATTTGTAATTAATTTGATCAATGAAATACAAATATGTTTAAATTTATTTTGATAGTATAGTACAGTTTCTACCAAAAGTATTGCTAGTCACGTCGAGCAGAAAGTGCATGATAAACGAGTAAAGAGCTGCAAATAGAGAACTTATTAGATAATAGTGGAATAGAAAGTGGGAAAGAAAATTGTGTAGAACTTACCTTCACTTGGTGATGTGTATAATTTCTTACAAATTTCTTGGACTCCCCCATGTTCATTCAATTTTATAATTCCGTCGCGGCCCCGATGTTCCATAAGTTCGCGCAAATGCTTTAGGGTGATTCCATATTGCGCAGGCCGCCCATCTATCGTGGCCATCTCTCACAGCTAGATCTATTAATAAACCACAAACAACGCGGTTAATGAAAACCAGAGGCACGCGCTCAGGCACAAGCAAGTGTACAGGCCGCCAAAGCGCCAGAGGTGAGTGTGCGAAACGAAAACGTGGGCAGATTGCCACATATACCTATCTAGTACCTACATACTATATAGACTATAGTAGCATTATATACTATGTAAGAACTACATCACCGAACAAAAAAAAAAATAGAGAGCTAATTCCTAACTGGGAAAACTAGCCTAACGCACATGCTGTGCTGCGCTCTGTTGTCCACACGTACCAAAAGCGTATGTCCGCTCATTTATCTATCTTGGAAACCGGAATAACACAATCAGGAAACACGGTTGCGCGGACTCAAAACCGACAACAAAATACCGTTCACGCGCAACCGTTTGCCGGGATCAATATAATTATGTTATTATTATTCATACGTTCTGTTCGAATGCTAGCCGGTTCTGTTTCGATTTCGTCTGTTTAAAAATAAAATCTAGTAATGACGACATTACGTATGTATGTATGTATGACAGACGGCAATAAATCTACAATGGTCGGAATGTGTGGAAAAACGGTCAGTCGGTCGCGTTATGTTTCAGGAGAGCAAAGCAACGTGGCCCCAACTCGTGCGTACACCAACCGGGACGGCCTTCCTCACAGACGAACTAGAGACAATTACGCAACACACACATACATACCGACACATACGAAACAAACACACCACCAAACATCTGTAGTATCACTAAGCATTATTTTAGAACGTGCATCACGTTGCTTATATGTAATGCGAAACAACCGTGAGCTTATTTATCAACAAAACTACTACATTAACTTTTCCTGTTATATTCTTATATATAGAAATATAAAACAACTAACTAAAAATACGCGAGTACGCAGGTATTGATCGTATAAGCCAACACACGATAAATGGATGATCAAACGAATATCGCATACAATACAAACTACAATACAGTAGCGACTCGTCAGTGGAGGCAAGGGAGGAAGTGGCTATCAAAATAATCCGGAAATAGCTTTACATCTCTCTCTCGTTTCGATTATTTTATAACCAATGCATGTGTTTCTACTAGTTTAATCAAAAATATTTACAAAAAAAAAAGACCAGCGCACAAACGCAATAACAAAAATTGCCAAAGTAATCAAAATGAACCAAGCAACAATTTTATCAAAATTCCAACGATCCAAAAGTTATATTTTGCAATTTCAAATAAGCGTTTTAGTTCCATTAATGCAAATTACTTGTGATGGGAAAACATTTATTGAAAGCAACTCACATAATATACAAATTGAAGTACACATTCGATATTAAATACAAACTGAAACTAATTCTTTTAATGGGTTCAAGTTATGACTTCTGTTAGCGATAGAATTTCTTGTACTGTTTGTTTTATGCATCTCCATTTCAAATAGAAACTGCATTACGTCACTCTTGATTACTAGTTCTAGAAATATATTCGTCATTTCGTTGCTATATTCTATTAACACTTATTCTGAAAACTGTGACGTTCATAAAAAATAAATTTAGCACTAATTGATTAACTGATTATCAATAACTTTCAATTTAATAGAAATAATATGAGTGCTTTTATAAGAACAATCTATTTCTAATATTCTCAAAGAAATCTATATCTATTTTAAATCAAAAAATATTTATTATAAACATTCTATAAAACAAATTTGTATTGTATTTTATGTATATTGTTGAGTTTAAAAATAAACTATGTTTGTGAATTTGAGGTCGTAATTTTGTGTTGTAAACGTTTAATGCAATAGCAATTTGATGAAAAGTCGGAAAACAAGTTATATTTTTAATGAAAATCCCGCGTACACTATTTAACTATATGTTTGGCTTACTCAGTCTAGCATTGTGAAATTCTACGACGAAGTTCGTGGGCGAACTTATTTATCCAGCATTATTGTTGTGTTTATTACAACGCGATCGAATTAAATATTTGTTTTCTGCCTCAAAGTCGTATAGCGTCGGCGATGTTTGCGCAAACCAAACAAACTTTGATTGAAACGAAGTTCATCAACGAACTTCGTACTAGAATCTCACAATACTATGTCGTCATAAACAACAAATTTTTCCTTAATTAAATTTAGCAAATAACGGAAAAGTTTTTAATTTTTAATACCCCAATAATCTTAGTCGCCATAATTATATCTATGATTTGTTGGCAATAGCGTTCATAGCGTAAAAATAGCAGAACCTTGCAACCTCAATTTGAGGACGAATGATCGATAATAAATTATTAGCGATCGATAAAACAACTTTAGAGTTCTCTATCAAGTTGGATTATATTTAATGATCTAGAACAATTTGTGTGATTTACTAAATAGAATGTTATTGACTATTTCAAATAAATATTTAGCGCATCTATCATTCATGTAAATAAAAATAGATTTATCGTCCATATTTGAATTAATTCCGAGTTTTTAATAGTAGCATAAACTCATGTATTAGTAAATGAAACGTTTTCACAAACTGATGATTTATTGATCAGAAAAATGAGTGCCATTAAGAAATACGTGTTCAAATAAAAGAAAGGTGAGGCAAAGCAAAAGGTTTTTCGTAACCTGTTTCTACGCTTGAGATATTATATGAATATGAACGAATTGGCAGTAGTTGTTGACTAGATGTTGGTAGAAAAAGAGGCGGAAACAGATTGAATATATATAAATTTGATTGAGCTACATTTGCAAATACAAAGAGCCGACGAAGGCAAAGCGACATCGGGAGATTTTAGAAAAATTGAAAGAGGAAATTTTATTTATTTTTAGCTATATAGAATATGTATGCAGAGTCAAGCAAAAATAACAAATATAGTCTTTGTGGCACATCTACAACGCATTGCGCAATATTCGAGATCTTTGAAAAGTCCACAATTCTATAAATGTTATCATAAACGACACGACAACATTGACTAGTTTAATGATTTATTTTTTATTCGTATATATATAGCCGGCATACTGTTTCACCGATTGAGGAGGTCGGAGAAAATTGAATAATTTAGTTAAAATGTCATTGATCTAGAAGAGGTTCTGCAATCGATAGACAATTCAATGTTACGGGCAACACTCATTTTGTCTCGCGGTCAAGTTTGCAAATCATTTTTCTCCGATTTTGAATACTCGTTTTGCCTACACTTGCGTGATTACGGTTAATAATGGTTTTATGATTAGTAGTCACTCTCGCTTTTACGCCAATTTTCTTATAGTTGATTTTGTTTAATTTATAAAACCAATTTAAAATTCTGATAAATAAAAAAACCGTTTTTCCACGATTGTATATTTTATTTAAATTATTCGCAATAGAAAAGTCATTTAAATAACTATTCTAATATCCAATTATGTTTCAACTTTCTCGTAAAATATTTAAGGTAATTAAAGATTCGGTTAATCCTTCAACCGAGGCAAAACGAGTAACCGAAAAAGGTAACACGATTCAGAAACTAAAGTCTAAAAATATATATATATCAAGTTGATAATATGGTTCAAAAACAATCATATACTGTTTTTTTTTTTAATTTATGGAAACTTTATTAAAACAACTTACAACCCCATTTTACTAATGACGCACTATATTAAAACAAGTTAGTTACGTTTTTAAACTAATCTACAACTCGTTTGAAGTGGTATGAAAATAACTATTGACTGAACAAATGTTGACGTTTGGAATTATATTTAGTTATTTCGTGAAAGTTTATTAGTTTGTCTGTTCCAGTCACAAAAAAAGATTAAAATGGTGCATTATATATTTCAAAACATATTTTGTGGATAACTATAAATTTATTTTTTTTAAGTTATATTACAAATTGTGTTTTGACAATTAAAGTGCTTGAATTTGTTTTTTATTAGTGTCGCTATCGTTTTTCTTAAAACATGTTTACTACATTCAAGTAAACTCAGTTCATCTCCACTGTGAATTGAGGCAAAATAATTTATAAAAAGAATACAGCGTCTAAAAACAATATGTCAAACACAGACCATAAAACTGTTTTAATAGCAATAATACGTACTTATAAGAAAAACAATATAAATAGCTCGAATTACGGTTGGTGATTATAATGGGTTCTGCGTATTTCTCGAAGGAGATTTGAATTACTTATTAATTGGTGGCTGCATTCAGCGTATAGTTCCATATCCTGATTTATGCAATGAACCTTAGTTGCAAATGTAGAAATTATTGAATTGCAGATATGCGCAGATTCACATCATTATCGTCTATGTCGACATTAATGATTTAATCTTCTTATATTATTTTACTAATTAGCGCGTATTATTTCTACGGCAGCTATTTTATTTTCTGTGTTTGACATATTGTTTTTATAGCAGTTTTTTTTTTCTACAAATCATTTGTACTTGAGTGTATTTGCGTGTATTTATATTTAAACACATCGAGAAAAAAAAATTATGATCGTGGCCAAGGGCGCATATTTTTCAAATTAATTTTAATTATTTTTTAAATTAATAGTTCATTAAAAACAATATTTATACAAAATCTCAGTGAAAATAAAAACTCAATTTAATGACTCGACAAACTATTTGACATAATCACCATAAATACATAAAATTAAAACAAAATGTTTTAAGATGTTCCAACACATTCAATGCCACCAAATTTTATTGATACGAGATTATTTAACAATTTTTACTGCAATTGTTAAGTTCATTGGCATCATTGATTAATGTAGCAATGATTTAAAACAGCCTTATCTTTATTAATCTAGCGTATTAAGATAAACTAGGTTTTTTTGCAAATTCCGATTCGTACTATTTGACCACAAAACACCAATTTTTATCAAAATGAATCATAGTTACTTCAGATTAACAGTGGAGTATTTATATATGTTCTAGCGATGTAGTTCTGAGGTAATAATGACGTCATTTGCTATAAAGTAGAAATATAATTATTATGTGTTTACGTCATCGAGTTAATCTACCGGAAATTTAATTTAACATAATTTTTGCAGATATAAAAGTATAGCTAATAATCAGTCTTGCAATAATACTGATAAATAAATATCAAATCCACAAGAATAACAACAACAATCAACAAAGAAAAACAATGATTGTCAAACGAAAAACAAGATCTGCGATCAGACAAAATAAACGTGGAAAATGTCAGAGTTGCCAACTCCAGGCGTTTTCTTTAGTTCAGACCGAATCAAAATCAGGGAAATCAATACGGTTACATAACGTAAATGTCTTACATAGATTTATCTGATTTCAGTGCAATCTGGATTAAAGATTTTACTGATTTTTATCATGGTACAGATTTTAAAATAGTATACACTAATGCGGTAAGCGTAGTTTTACGACTTTATTATTTTATATCTAATCTAAGCGATTATAAAATCGAGTCTAATTAAGATAATTACCCAATTTTATATCACTAAGTATCACTTTGTTGCCAAATTCAATCCCAACTCGGTGCTAGTGGGTTCAAGAGAAAATAAAATCAGTTATTGTAGAAAATCAATAGATTGAAATTAAAGTTGTTTAACACTCTTTCATTATGTAATAACTGTATGTAATGCTGTCTTTTATATTTCACTGGTGCACAAAGTTAATTTAAACTATTAGGCTCACCCGTCATGGCGTCATTGTGTAAAAATACATTACTGAGTTTTCTCGAATTCGAAACACTGTTTTTTTATATTTACCCTATGACATGCGTTATCATGTCACAGACACCCGAAATATAAATGTGCAAATTGTCTCAAGAATCATATTTGTAGTAGAAAGTGATCGCGTATCGCTAATTTTATCATAAATTAATTATGCGATTTTTACGCGAGATATATTTCTGACGCAAGTACAAATAATCTCAGATATTCGAAAATTTTTTGAATGTTCGTACATGTAATCGATTGTATCACGTTGGTTACGTGTTATATACCTGCGTGGTTTCATTTAGATTTTAAACAAAGCTAGTTCATTAATTATTAAAAATTAATCAAACTTGTATTTTAATTGTTTCAAAGCATTTTATATTACATAGATAATTAATTAGAAATACTCAATTTAGCGCTAATTTATACTTAAATTAATAAATATTATAAATTGTTGCATAAATATTTAATATAGAAGACTTCAAATAATACAGATGAAACAAAATTAGTATTTTTTTTTATAATACATTATTTGAAGACAAGTTTTTTTTTTGTTCATCTTTAATCTTTGTTTTATAAAGTTTCGCTCTAGTACCGTCGAGTGCGACGTCACTCGATGATAGGCAGGTCTCTAACGAGCAACAGGGTTATTACATTAAGTTGGGCATGTATTTTTATTTGATTTTGGCACTATCTATCAACTCGCTTCTACCTAACTGAATTTCCTGTTTCATCATGCATTTTGCTGTAATGTATATACGGGTACCGGGCATTACAGAAAACCATTTTTTAATTGGGACCATCAAACCATTTTATCAACTGGCGTAAATTACTAAAATCGCGAATATAAATTTCATATTATTATAAAAAAAAATCGCTAATTATTACAAAAATCTATTTTTTTAATAGATTTTTGTTATGATTAACAATTTTTTATAATTGTTTGAAATGTATATTCGCGATTTTATGAAACTATCGCGCAAAGATAAGAAACAATTCTTATCGTAAATTAACATGTGTAAAAAATATATTAAAATACTTTTAACATAAGTTTGAATTAATGTACTGCAAAAATTTTGCGATATTGAATCTCGTGACGGGATCAATTCGCAAAATGATTTTGTGTGTATGATATTATTTGATAAACGAGTTTTAAAATGCTGGTGATTATTTACAATATTGACTATATTTATGTACAGCATTGTTTAAATATATGAATTAAAATTCGTTTCGTAAATAGACAAACGAATCGACAGACGGATGGATTCACATGGTTGGCACGTTCATATAATATAGAAACGAAAGTCTACACGGCATTATTTTTAAAAACAATTTCAAAAACAAACGAAGCAAAACACAATAGAAATTCGATCTCAAAATGACGCATTCGTGCATTCGGTTTTTTATTTCATAACACTTCTGCCATTTTATCAATGACGTTTATCGTTGCTATTTAAATGATTCTAAAGAAACAAATTTAATATCGTATTACGTAGAAATTAAAAACGGATTAATAAATAACTCCTTTTTATATAGATTAAGCACGAGCGATATGTGTAAGCTATTAAGAAGTTTACAAATGTAACATAATTTACTGTAAGAGTCGCTACTAATTTTATCTAGATTGAAGTGAAAATTAAATAAATTGTAGAGCTATACAAATATGAATCGAGCTGATAATATTCCGCTGTTCCTATTTACGTCATTTCATTTACGCCATTACTAGAAAAGATTACTTATCTAACATGTGAGCCCGTAGGCTGTAACACGAAAAAAAAACACACAAAAACTTCGTAAATCGGGGCGAATTTTGGTACAAATAAGCTTTTTCACCTTGTACGCGTTCGCAACGCAACGAAAAACAGTTACAATATTTATTACTTAAGAAAGTTGATAGTAGGTAATAGAAAAGTATTATTTTATATTACAAACAACTTGTGAACGGTTGTTTCCGCGCTGCGATGTATTCCGAATATGTAGTTTCATATTTACGTAAATTAATAATAACGCCGGGATGACGTGTCGTTATGGTTCATTTATTTTGAAAGTTTACAGATTTAATCAATCAATTGAAACGAAAATTATATTATTAGATAATAAATTATTATTTACTTTAGATATTTATGCTGGGAAATTTGATTATAACGAAATTCCTGCTATAAGTATTCGATATATTTCTAAAATAATCGTAATTTTGTTTAGTGATTAATTTGTTCATGGAAGACAAATGTTCGGGGAAAGGATTAAAATTAAGCAAATATTTCGATCAATTTGTGGTTCTTTTACAGAAAACAATAAATTGTTCGAAATATATTACTTAATTTTAACCCAATGATTATACGAAATTAATAAACATGATTCTGTTGATTTATCGCAATATAAAATTCTATTATTAAGTGAATTATTAAAACCATTCGATTTGCAATCTGCACATATATAGGTGTCAATCGTTCGTACATATTTACAATGACAACAAACCCACTAGTATTATCTGATTAAAAATCGTTGATTATTTTTCTTGTAAACAAAACAATATTCAATTATTTTCATAATAAAAACGTACAGAAAAAAAAAACACAGTAGGTTGTTTTTTTTTTATTTCGCCAAGCAAAACCACCAGATTTACAGAAACTACGACAAATGGAAGAGTTCCTAGATTGCCTCGAGATATTTTCCTAATTTTATTTACCAATCAGTGCAAGGTTTTGTTATTGTTTGTAGATATATTACGGCGATAAAATCTTATTAGTACCTCAATTACTAGTATCATTAATGAAATTAACTATAAACAGCATTAGCGAGAATTATAGAAATTGTCATTACTGATGATGCTACTATATTTTATTTTTTTATTTTTTATAGATTAAATTGTGTACTGAATAAAACAATATTTGCAAAACATTTATAGTTATGTAACCTTAGAATGAATGTTGCGTAATTCGAAACGAAAAAGATAAAGTAATCCTAAACACGGGGTTGTTATATAATCGAGTTTAATCCGTGTAATCCTAGAGTTAACCGAATCTAGTTTTAGCACGTTTCTAAAGTATATTTAAGCTTATTTTTAATAAATAATTAATGAGACACGATCGTTTAATTATCCGTAATATGCAATTATAATAATAATAAAAAACTACGTTTGCTAATAAACCTCTTATACTACAATTAACGTCGGTATTATTATTAAGCCTGCTCATTTCATATTTAGACCAATTGAGCACTAAATACGTATCGATATTAATTGAGTCTCTGTTATTGAATCTATTGATGATAATTCCAATTAATATGTAACTAAGTAGTCAAGTAGGTAGTACCAATTCATGTTTATATTACGGTATTAAATTTTGTAGTAGTTACTGTCATAATAACGAAAATCATTGTTACTAAGAAATTTGTAAAAATTACTGTAATTGCTTAGTAACGGCGTTTTTGTGGACTGGTCTCGCGAGTAACCATTTTTGGTCATGCCTTTAGGGTCATTTCGCAATAGAATATTTAATTTAAGCTAAGATGTGTAATATGCAAATTATATTGCACAAAACGTTTCCGTAAGATAAAAATTACAGAATGTAACCGCAAGTCTAAATATATATGTTTTTTAAGCACTTATTTTTTATTTTTGACAATGATTTCGATAATTGCGACTTGAAAATGAGATTTTTCGATTTATTTAATAAAATTTATCATTTTCGCAATTGTGCAATTAGCTAAGCGCAGTTTCCACGTCACTGGACTTAAAACGCAGTTCGGTTTTTAGGTTTGAAAAACATTAAAAAAAAACACAAAAGCCCATTGTTATAGAAACATCCCACTGTTCTGGTTACGTTACTTACAGCGATGCATACCTAGAGAACAATAAATAGACTTGACCACAGCACAAAGTGTGTATTGAGCTTTTACTAATATAGCATTCGAATAGTGTCTAAATTTAAACGAAACTCATTTTATTTCAATATACTATTTTTGAAAACGAATTAAACGTATTTTCACTACTACATTACTTAAATGAACCGAGTACGAAAAATGTTATTAGCATGTATTCGTTAAACAACATTTATATATAAATATATTACATTTCAATAACACGTGTCATAGTGACATAGGCGAAATACATCATTATAAAAATATTTATATAATAGAGGATCGTAGCGTGTATAAGTGTAAGATGATCATTAGTTGGTGCAAAGTAGTGTAAACGTAGCAAAAAGCGCTGTATTTGATCATCCCCGTCTATTTATAAGTTTCAATTTGCGTTCAGAGTAGCGTATATATATATATAGTATGCACCATTTTAAATTATGAACACCCTCAGAAACGCATCGCAGTTTTATTAAAAAAGTAGCTCGTTTAATTTGTGACGAACACAACTCGACCTATAGAAAAGGTACGGGAACAGAGAAGCATTCAGGGTCATTCGTAGTGACTAAACAAGTGTCCGCAATCGATAACAGTGTAACCCGTGGATGGGCGAATGAAACGAAACGAAATGAAATGAAATGGAACGTACAGTGGCACAATACACGAATCACAACATGTGGTGTGCTTCTATATATCCTATCAATAATACCATACTATTTCGAGGGTCAACAAAACGGCCTCCGGGAAATTAGTTATAATTACATTAATTATAAATATCGAATACACAAAATATCACACACAGATAGTCTACATGCGTTTGCAACAATTTTATTACCAACGAAACACAAACATTTCATATAGAATTCTGGTGCTACACAAAACTGAACCAGTCTCACGGAAAAAATAATATACGTTTTAAGCCTCTTTTAGACGACTCAACTATTGTACGAGAAACAAAGAACAATTTTTCTGTTTGATACCATGCGATTTATTGTGTAGTCTAAAACAGGCTTTAGTGTTACCCTAAACAATGCTCGACCATTTTAAATAGTACCTACATTCCACAACATAACCAGTAACAATTGTAACCAATGTATATGTATGTTAGAAACTAGATGGAATTTAACCATTCATTCCATAGGATAGCGAAATAACCAATCTAGAATGTTTATGTTGCTAGTAACTAGTAATTCTGGTTAAGTTGTGGAACGTGCCATACACATGTGTGGTACCGTATATCGAAGATTTGGTCGGCAAAGTGCACCTGAGGGACGAGCAAGAAATGTGTGCGCTACATGCTACTTTATAGTAAAAATGTTGGATAATAAGTTTACAAAAACATACATTAGGTTGTTTATATGAAGTGGGCGACGGATTGTATCATCTCGGTAGAATTAGATGAAAGTATATCGTGTAATTTGCAACGCATCGATATCGCACAACAAACACATCGATCACACGATTCGATCGCGTTTAGCGAGCAACCGACGTCGCACTTACGAGCGCTGAGCGGTAGCATCAAAGAGCGAACGATTAACACATTGTGAAAGGTTAAGTGAAACAGGGAAATTGCGGCAGAGATCGATTGAATTTTCTGTTGAATCAAATATGATTGAAATCGGAACGGTTGTACATCGTTTTGTATGCAAAACGCAATAACCACGCACATACTATTTGCGGTATCAGGAGGTTAAGATGGAGAGCGAATAGCGAGACATCGAGTGAAAACGGCGCGCGCGCGATGCACACGGACGTCCAAGGTCTGCACGCGTCGCCGCCTCCAACGTCGTCGGCGCCGATATTGTTACTGTACCGAAAGCAAGCGAGAAAGAGCACTGACAAACGTGTCTACAACAAGACCACCTTAATTATGTCACCACCTCAATAAAAACCATAACAAAAATAGTTTGGTTTTTAACATGTGTATATGTGCGCCTAGGCCCTAGATGTGGCTGCGTTGCGTGCGCATTCAATCACACCGAAACACACTAACATATATATATGTGGACACACGCGCGCGAATTTTCTTATACTTTTTATTTTAATAACACAAAGTTGCCAGGTGTTTTTGTACACATTACACACAAGGGCTCTTCGCATCGTCCACGAGGAATTGGCCTAGTTTTCACGAAATATACTGTAGGGGTCGTCAACAATGTGTCATTAATTGAAAATAAATTATACTAGGAATATATCATTAATATTTATATTGTGAACATATATATATATATACATGTTTGATCAGGTCAGCACGAGGGCTGACATCATATGGACATAAATAACTATGTGTGTGTATGTAAAGAATTTAATGAGATTCAACGTATTTTTGCATGTAAAAGTGTTCTAGTTGTAGCAACCCTATATACAGACGATAAATACGTCTCACAAGCACACGGGAGTCGTGTGAGTCTTGTGTGACGTGACGTGTTCCCGGCAGCAGCGTTGTGGTGATCGAGCTTCAGTTAATTTTGTATTTATCCGGGTCTATCACGGTTAGCAGTGGCGTATCGAACGAAAACGCTCCGATCGGACAGCAAGAAGTTGCGATATTTTCACGCAATAAGAGTTTCGACACCTGTACTGCATACAAATGTACTTTCGTAACGCATATATGTATATATACATAAGTGAAATCAACAATCGAATGTCGATTTCCATTTCATATGAACACGATGGTAATTTCAGGGAATTGCTTAGATTCACACGCTCATACCGCAATTGCATCCGATCGACAATCAACTGTGATGATCGTGTTGCATACCCATGACGTTTCGATGACATGTGCTCCCCGGGATCACATGCACATGGTTGTGGTCAATGAAATCATACACTGTCATGTACCATTTTCATCTGACGTGACTCATGTGTTTTATTTTATTTTTTGATGTCTACGTACATTTAAATTGTGATGAACTCAACTATCGCATCGACGTTGTTTGACATGTATTTGATGACAAAATGAATACATACACAACTAGTTGAGTAGTGTAATTAGTATGACAAGCGCAACACCGACTCGGCTAGAATGGAATGGTGCATGCAAGAATTTACGGTGACACCATAACAGTCATTTTGAACAGTCAGGAGAAAAGTAAAGGTAAGAAGGTATTACGGTTATTTATAATGCACGGCAGTCAGGAATTTCATGGAGAATGACGTCATGCAGTAGCCAAGCTGTACACCCGCCAGAGTACTCTTGCCAACGTTCGTTCGATCGATTATGCCATACACTAAACATAATGTTCCAGAAGAGAATAATACAATCAGTTGCAAATTGTATGCGACAGTACCGAATGACAATTAATTAGGCCACTGACACTCAGCTGTTTAAATCCACCAAGATATTAGAGATACTAAAAGAGCACACGCGGATGTGAGCCGCCTGTGCTAAGGGTTGGTGCCTTTGCAATTCGAGCATGGATTAGGTCAGATTATAGGTAAATACACTCGGTTTTTCGAACGGTTTTCGGTGCTCATGACGTCACATTTATAAGACACTACACTCCATTTTTTACAAAGCAAATAAAAATACAATCCCTGTTGGCCCATCCCACTTCGGACAGCTAGTGAACGATCAAACTGGGCCACGATACACTCGTTTCCGCATAGGATTAATATGTTAAGCGGTAAGGTAACACTTATAACTTACATTCTGCCCTGTTCCAATATGTCCCGGCTGCGGTAGCGGTTGCCCCGAGCCCGTGTTACTGTCCAGCCTGACTTGACGTTCCGTAGTGACGGTCAAGTGAACATTGGTCGGATTCTGAATTTAGCAGGAGCCAGGCGCCCTGGTACGCACCCAGACACAACACACACTCAGACTCAACTCTCTTAACACACACCGCCCCAAGCCTTTCTGGTCGCTAGACATGAACAGTATCGTGTCGTAATAAATTATTGTACCAAATGCCAGCGATGGCAGCACCTGAGACTCAAGCACGGAATCAAATACATCGGGGATCGCACGATTTTTATACTACTAGAGCCATCTCTCGCCTTTCAACCAATAACTAATCTACTCGCAGAATAGAACTCGTTGCCACGCGACCAAATCTAATACTGACCAATTATATTTCGAATAATTATATACATATATACCTATATATATAAAACAAGGTGTTATTTATAGATTTTAAAAATAAAATTCCTTATAATTAAATTTAGAGCTGCATTTTGGCGTTGACTATAATCTAAAACAGCATTTATATATTGAATGTTTTTTTTAAGCGGCAAGTTTCTTTCTCTTGAGCAACAAACGCGCGAATCTTTGAATAACTCTAAATGCATTTTTATAGGCGTCGTGGCACACGAGTCTGGGGCAACAAGTACCGCGAGCCGACCCTGCCTCGACTAGAATAGCTTCGCACTAAAATAATGTCTAATTATAAGACAAAAATATATATTGCTAAAATATGTATGTGTTTATTTTATCATACCCAGTTTAGTCTAAATTACAAAATACTATTAAATTTACTTATATTATATATTAAACAGTACTTTTATAAGAAATATTTTTTATAAATTCTTTAACTTAACATAAATCACAATTATTTTGGCTTGTTTTTTTATCAATATATAAATATTTTGACTAATCGGTTTTAGGTACTTATTTCATTAAATATTCTTACTTTCATTCATGCACTACTGTTTTTTATCTAGGCGAAATATGTGGTTATTTTCGGAGCAATTATCCTAAGCTCTTCTTACTTCAATATAATATCAAAATAAATTGTTTATTACGGCGTAAAGTACACTTGAATCAATTCTCTGCTTTTTTCCTAACTTTTTCTAAAATCTCACGTAACTCGGAATTTCTTCCAACGGTGTACTGAAATCGATTTTTAAACAATAAATTCGAGAATTATCTTCGAGCATATTCCAAAACATAACCAGTGTAACCGGACCACATTTAATATTTAACTGTGTCATTTTAATAAAATTACCAAATAACTTATATAAAAAAAAAATCTAGGGATGAATGAATATTTGCGTAAAGGTGTTCGGTTTTAGTAAATCTGGTTTAAGTTTTAGTAAATGCTGTAAGTGTAAATATTTACCCCACTAATGTTTCGTTGTAATGTAAGCTGAGAAGTAAGACGTTTTCCCTCGGCATTCCCGAATAATTTATCTAACTGTTCTCGTTTCAAGCCAAATAGTTCGTGTCCCGACATACCTTGCACTTTCTCTGGTGCGAACCCTTTTTCTTTGAGCCAGTTTTTAACTTCGGTCGGGTTTGAAGTTTGTTTTATGAAAACTTCGGGTGTTTTCATCACGTCGATAGTGGACTTTTGTTTTTCTCGGAACATACTGAGTACGTTCTTTAGTTCTTCGTTCATCTCGTCAAGCGATGTTGTTGCTGCTGATTTCATAGATGGACTTCGTTTAAAGCTAGGACTACTTGGTCGCGTTATTGGCGGTGTTGGTGTATATTCACCAAATCCTGGTAACGGGGGTGGTGGCGGTGGTGGAATCGGCGCTCCTGCATATTAATTACCATGCATCATATTTATTTTTAATTTATATTAATTGATTACCGTTAAGCTGAAGCAGTAGTGTAGAACACATTGGTCAACATAAATTATACAAACACAAAAGCTTCAATTACATATATTGAAAGAGAAGGCGATATTTTTTCTAAAAATTGCTGAGAACTAATTTGATAAATATATATATTTTTTCAAATAATCGAAGAAAATTTCATTATTGTTTATCTAGTATCTTCATTTACGATATAGAGTTTTTAGATTAATAATCAAAATTAAGTAGTTCTAATTATAAAACGAAAACTAGGACTTATTAAAACCCTGCGATAATTTAATTATAAAAACCATTTCAAATGTTATTAATTACTTATCAAAATCGTTTTAACATTAATTAAAAAGAAACATGTTCAAACGCATGTAGTATAATTCGTTAAAATTGTTTAATTAATAATTACACAAAGTAGTAATATAATTATATAAACCTATTACTGATTAACGCATGTAGTTAAGTTAGATAGTTGACTTATTTATTCGCGCCAGTGAATTGCAAGCACTAATCAATGGAAAATTAAATAATTATTAGATAGCATTACTTTGAAAAACGTTAAAAAAGCCTTAAAAATTAATGTCGCCTGAGAAAAAAACGTACGTTTTTATGTCGCTGATTCAGACTAATAAATGAAGAAAAGCAACTTAGTTTAGCTAAAGCGCAAACGACAACGCAAATAGAACGATAGACATGTAAAATGATGTAAAGGAAACTATAATATACGCATCAAGTGAACGTTTCGGCGCACAAATTCTCCTTGAATTCTTCCACGAATTGGGCATGAAGTATTAATACTTAGAAGTATCCACCATCAGCAAAGAAAAAATGAATGTGTGTCTAAAGGCGCACAATAATCGATACTTTGAGACAGAACACAAGCTACCGAGATACACATATATGCAAGACACAATAATTTTAACACTGTAATATATTCATTCATTGATACATTATCAAACATATACATAAAGGCACGCCATAATATATTATTACGAAAATAACATTCAAAATACAAAAGCAAAATGATTTTTTTTTAAGTACAGTAGGTATATAAAACACGTATGTATATTTGTTAGAGTCAGGTATATAATGGTACTAAACTTAACTACAAAAAAAATATATATCCTCACCTTTTTAATCATCTTTATATAACGTTTAACAAATATAAGACACATTACAATAGAGCAGACAAGGGACAACACAAATAAATTCTTATTTAAGTATTATAAATTATTTTACTATTTTATAAATTCATACTATTGTTTATTGCCAACATTAATCATAGAATTCGAGGGTAATCTTTGAATTCACTAGAAATTCCGTTATAAAATTCTAGCATCAGTCAAAATTATTATTCAAAATGATCCCAGTTATAGTTTATGTAAGATGTAACCTTTAGATTCAAACTTTAAGCCACACATTGAGTATAAAACGGTAATCCTATATGCTGTCCACACGGTCGACGTGTATAAACATTATAATTAATGAAGGTAAGCAAATTAAAATGGACGTTTCTATTTGCGCGCACATGGGCGATTTTAATTAATTAAGGTCAAACTTCTAATTAAATGAAGCTTAAAAACATCTCACAGAAACAGATGTACTCTTTGTGATATGGTATTTGAAAATTTTAATTGAAAATTAGGTTCGTTATTCATCGGTTAGCATCGGAATGATGTTGATTATTATATACATTGGAGATTTAAAGATAAAATCGCAAGTTTATGTCTAAGTTACAGTTTACATAAACTAACTTTTTAATATGATAAGTTTGTTTTTCTATTTAGATAAAACAGTACTAAATACACACATTTGGAAGACGCATACAAAAACAGATAAACTAATATTTTATGAGTACGTTAAATTTGACAGCAATGTTAATGCATGAGTCCACTGTAAAAAAATCTGTTTATATCTTTACGAGAAATATATAAAGTTATTTAGCAAAAAACCACACAACCAGTCATTAACGTTGCTATTTATAAAAAATATAAATATAGAATATTCGAAATTGATATTTTCTACCATAATTTCCTATAGCAACATGGCAGGGTATTTTTTTGTCTGCATAGTTATCAAAATAAATTATTATTGTATATATATATTATATATAAAAAAAATCTACGTATATGTTACAAAGACACTTGATGTTAACTGTTATATAAATATATAATATTCTATGAAAACATGGAATGGACGGACACAGGCACAACACAAGAGACACAACCCCCCAAAAGACGTAACAACCTCAGAAATAGCGAAATTCTCCCTTCTTACCAATTCGTTCTTTCACTACCCAATCTGCGGATGGCATCGGCGGTCCGTGTCCATGGTCTACGTTGCTCGGGCTTTGTCCATCACTAAATGCTTCTGATGGAGAACCCTAATAAACATAAAAAATACAAAACAAATACATTATTAGTGAAAAGTAAAATAAGACATACTCGTCGATTTCGCGTATATAAGGGATTGTTGAAGATATCATTAGGTTCACTAGTACTACCCATATTTCCATATGAATATGGTGTCACTATTGTATGTGGTACATGCGCTACTTGACCTCTCCAATTTCTAGCTTTCCACCACTTGCGACTGTCATCAAGAATCTACAAACAAATAAATAATACGTATACTTCATTAGTTCTGTCATATATTATAGTTTCTCTATTTTGAGTCCAACTTTTCCTATTATTATAAAATCTACTACAAATAAATAAATAAGTGCGAAATACCTCTAAGAATTCCCCTCGAACGACAGTCAATTCTTTGTCATTATTAGCTGTTCTGGGATATGTAACTTGTACAATATTGGCCCCTCTTGATTGTAGATCTTCTAACCATCCATCTTGGCTACGGTCAAAACGATCATCATTACCAGTTCGTTCAATAGAATCCACTGATATATCACTTTTTACACTTAAATCTCTTAAGGTGACCGGTAAATCTCGTTCAGGACTCATTGTCTCAATTTTCTGGCCACTACAAATTACAAATATATCAGAAACATATTATAGCAATGGGACTCAAAATTAATGAATTGCTTAGCTCTATACAGTTTAAACATACTCATAATAATCATATGATTCCTCGCCATGCATATCTCTGGTTGGTTTTGTTTCTATGACCGAATCTGGTTCATCGGTTATTGGATATTCTGGTGACCACCCATCCATAAATACTGGATGGTATGAAGAAACATGCCCTTTCCATTGTTCCCTATACATATTTATATTTAGATTAAATATACAATAAAAAATATCTGAATTATATACCTTGGTACAAGCCATGCATTTCCTAGGGAATGCCATAATTCGGTTTCTTTACTCGTAACGCAATTCATCAATAAATTGACCGCTTCGCGGGTCAAAAGTGGTGACACAACTTTAGCGGGTAGGTTTGGGTCATAGTATGTTTCGTGCGATGCGTCGACTATAAGTGCTAATGGTGTGAACAGAAAATGAACTAATTCGGGCGCGTTTGGATCGTGAATGTGAGCTTTTAATTTCGCTAATAAGTTGAAGGACAGTTTAAATTTTTGGAATATATCGATGAATTCCTTCTCTGGCGGCGGTTTCGTTCTCATGGTCAGCATTCCATCACCGAGATCGCGTTTTTTTGTTTTACGGTTTCTGTATAATCATAAAATATATCAATTTCTTGTCTATTTATTGAACTCAATTCTAAATTAAATACAATAATAAAATCGTTGTTTTCGATTAGCTCTTACATAATTATCTATAATTATTACGTATTCTAGTTATTTATTTGGAAATACTAATTAGTATTTATATCGTTAGCGTTCAATTATCGGCCCGCCCCTAGGTCGATTTTATAATTGTTTATTATGATATATATTCTTACTCGATCTTCGACTACAAAAACCGTTTTGAGCTAATTAATTTTTTACTTTATTTCGGTATAAATTTGACTTTTAGTGTCATTGGTGAATCAAATCTGATATTTAACTTTTCACTGCATTTTACGTTTGATGATTGATTGTAAATCTAATAAGATGTTGCGTTATTTTATTGTATTCTCATGATTTTGCTTTTATATTATAAAATAGAAGATTTGTATTTTTTTTAAAATTGTGGTGGATCTGTGGCGAATGTCTTAAAATATAAAAAAAAAATACCTTCTGCGACGCTCCAATTCTCGCGATGCAGCAGCTGCATGTTGTAGGCGAGCAATAAATTTTTCAATGTCATCAAAACAGTGATTCAAAATCGTCACGTCACGTTCGTATTTTTCACTTGAGGTCGAGCTAGTTTCGTCGTTGATGCCGGTGAGTTCTGAATCGGATTCCCGGTACATGTTGAAGGACAGCGCTGGATCTCGGTCTCGATGCATACTTACAATGCCTGGTGGATGTGGCGGACTTTTCGCAGGTGGTGGTGGTATACTGTTGTTTCGTTGTCCTGTTA
The DNA here is from genome assembly GCA_944039245.1 of Nebria salina. Lineage (NCBI taxonomy): Eukaryota > Metazoa > Arthropoda > Insecta > Coleoptera > Carabidae > Nebria > Nebria salina. Next base: position 4,198,670 of record OX063288.1, on the reverse strand, counting down.
TTGGTTTACCAGCCCGAAGTTTTTTCAAATCTTCCACTAAATCTTGAGCAGATATGCTTTGGCACTATAATTATAAATTTGCTTTAGGCTAAATGACTAATGGTATTAATACAACGCAAATTGAATTAAGCTAAGTTTATTGCACTAGTGTTATCTAACGCAAATTATAGTTAGGAATTCGAAAATCTTCCATTACGTCTAATTAATAATGAATAAGAAAATGATCAATGGAGCAAATTAATACAAGGACTTCATGCTTCACCAATACACAATACACTAGATCGAAAAAATATATATATATTTCCAATGTCAACATTATATTCTTTATTTTATTTGAGGAATAACTAATGATTTCGAAAAGCAATAAATTGAGAAAAAATTATTGGAAAATCTTTAGTAAAATACCTGAAATATATGCATCTCTGGATTGGGATTATGTCCAGATCCTGTACTACCGACAATAAAAACCAAAATGTTATTATAAATTTCCATGGGATCATGACTTGTATAAGCTGTGGGTTCCTGGATTAGTGACGCTGGAAATCTCTCCATGACAGTCTGTAACGATTTTCAATGATAAATATCCTTAAATTTGTATTCATGGATTTCTGTACCCCTGTTTCGTAATCCATGATCAGTACCCAGGGTCGTTCGAGGCATAGTTGCATTTTTTGAGACCAAATACCATTCGTTTTTTCCAACTGAAGTAAACGTCTCATGCCATCTGCCGGATAAACAATACCGGTGTCTTTGGTAACTGTAAATGTTGCCAGATGTTCCATGAGGTAGGTAGGTTTGCTACCACCACCTTCTGAACTCCTATCATCTCGATCATGGTCCCTGTCGCTCCCCGAATATCCATTGGAATGATATGCCATTTCTTATATAATATGTTTTTTACAACATGAACTAAAAATATATTTCCATACAATTAACTAAATTTGCATAGATTTTAATTCAATTATTTACAAAAAAAAAAACAACCTTCCGTTATTGTATAACCGCGCAAACAAAACATTTCATTTCATGAAAGCAGTCAATTCTTTTGGGACTTTTTTCTACTTAGAGAACTAATCTTTTAATTATAATTCTAATTACATACATACACACATACATACATGGCATCATGTCTATTCCTATAAAATGGGGTAGCAGAAAATCATTAAATCATTTTAAAGCTAATTTCGTATAGTAGGGAGTATTCTAAGAAAAAGTATTATGCCTTTTACTACAACGAAAACAAATTTGTAAATTCTAGAAATACTATCTGATAATTTAGTATCAATTGATTTTTTGCAGATAAGAAATCAAAAATGGTAGGTTTGATATCAGAGATTAGTGAAAGAATCTTATCTGCATACATGACATCATTTCAATTTAAGAATTAATTTTATTTGAATGTATGCGTATAAGTATTTTCTTATTACGAATTCTGTAATTGATTATTGATGAAACGCGTAATAATTACTAAATTATTTTATAGGATTGCATCATAGAAGAAAACGTTTATTTCTGAGCCCAAATGCAATTTTCTAACCACCTAAATACATAAATAAAGTAGACTACGTAATAAAGTGCTACATTACTCAAATAAACAAATATGCATTCGCCTTGAATACTGTAAAGTTTTTCGAATGCGTTCGGTAAAGGAGTAACTTTTGAATCGAAATAAAAGTGAACTTACTTTCAAAAATGTTTTAAAAAAACACGATTTAAAATACAATCGTAAATTATACGACAAAATTAAAATTCTATTTCCAAATATGTGGAATTCCAACCTTCTCTTTCAGTATTTTTTCATTTAAGTATAAAAATGTCGGAATTATAAATGTTTTGTAAAATACAAAATAAAAAAAATATATATATTTCTCAAAAATAAAAATGTATAAAAGAAATATTTAAATTCCTCACTACTACAGTATGAAGAAGAACGCAGGCCAAATATGACATTGTTAAACAACCCGGATATCCGGATCGTATGACAATATTTTAGTCATACACACACACACACACACACAATCACAAACTAAATTCTCGAATAATAATATAATAAATAGATCTAAATTGTTAAATTACCTCGATTTACTTATAATTTAAAAAACCAATTTGATTTGTTGGAACTAAGCACAATAATTTGTGGCTTATCGCACTCACATAAGTACATAATTCAGTTTCTCCGATATAACCAATTTAAAAGAAACATTTTTTGAAATTATGAAAGTTATTAATTAAATAATTAATTGGTGTTTTAATAAAACGAAATAGTTTCAATGACCAACCTACATTGATATTAGCCACCCAATTCGTTTATACGCACGGTAATTCGTTACCTTATCAGCTTATCGCTCATCAGGTACAATTGATTTCGAAATTGATATATCCAACTTTTCACAAACCACAATCTTTTTTACAAATCACCAACGTTCATTTTGATTTCGTTTTTAATGTTTTAATACAATTTCTTTTTATTTAAACAAAAAAATACACAATACAGCACGTGTAACCCAAATACTAGATACGACAAAATATATTGTTATATTTTATTTTGTTATAACTTTAGTCTTTTTATCAAATAAAATTCTTAATGATTAGATAAAAAAAACAATAGATACCCTATCTAAAACTCACCCATCTAAATGTCTTCTAATTTTATTTTAAAGTACATTCTAAAGCTAAATATCATCATTGAAAATTTATTTGGCTAGGTTAACTATAAGAATATTTCAAAGACAAGTATAGACACAAAATATGAAATATTACAGCCACAGTTTTTTTTAAATTTATTATTCGTTTTTTCAAATATATTTAAAATTGCTCTACATACTTTTTTTTGCATTATTACACAAATATAAAATCCCATTTAATATGGATCAAAATGAAGAAAAAACAAAAAGCTTTTATTGTAAATAAAGAATTGTTGAATTTATTTTGTATGTTTATAAATAAACATACAAAATAATTAGTAATATTATGTGAAATTTGAACTAAAATCGTTTGTAAATCTGTTTATGAAAACAGCGACTAAATAAAAAGAAGTCATTGAAGAAACCTTAATAAAAGCGTAATTTGAGACATATAATAGAACATATCCGTTCCATTTTTCTATAATACTATTCTAATTAAAACAATATTAATCATCTTTATATAGGCATGTACAAATTCATTAGTTTGTTTACTAATGTATGTGCACACACACACACCTTTTCATATGGTGTATGGCTAGATGACGAGAAACTAATCGATGATTATTTGGATCGAGGCAATTGATTTGTTTATAGATTTGGGTAAACATTTAAATAATTTAGCAACCTAAACGCCATTTTGCATTAATGTATGTTAAAAAACATGTTAAGTACCACACCTTTTTACTGTGATGGAATGCAAAGAATGTCATTATACGTACACGGTAATAACATTAAACTACTAGACTTATGTTCGGATAGAAATTTAATTTGGAAATCCATACAACAGTCATACAGCGTGTAAACATGTAAATTACATTTTTGAATACATATCATTTAAAAAAAACTTATATATATTTGTGTCCTCTTATTTACATATGATTTTGTTATATATTTGTGTAAAACATCATTTAAACAAATACTACAAAAGTAAGACCATACAGAATTGAGGGTGAAAATTGTCGATGGATATTTTATGAAATAAAAGTATTTAAGTAAAAATTTATTGGGCAATAATTAGTAATTACATATGATATAGCCACGGTGGCGACCGTTTATTAAAGGTTCAATGAACATTTTACTATGTCAACAAAAAGACAAGTGCATTTGACTTACCGAAAAATTAAACATGACACCATCATAATTCACGAAAATACTTGCACATTGTTTTAATTTGACACTGTACACATCACTAACATGAATTTTCTATGACGCACACCAAAAATGTGTTATGGAGTGCGATATTCTACAGGTGGATGTATAGAGAAAGACACAAATATAGAATAGATATCGCTGTCTCTTGAATACCTGCGCCTCACCAGGTAAATACCTGCGTTCGCATTTGGCGGAAAATTCAACTTGTCAACTCAACAATATAGAAAATAATCGCATGCGTGCGCGGCTATGTTAACCATTTCCATACACACTTAGAAATACATTGTTACCATTACTAAAAATTGTCGATCTTATTTTTCACTAATAAAAGCCTATTGCGGCTAATAACTTTTAGTAACTGCAACAAGATATTTAAATATCCGCAGTGACTTCTACTGATCTTTCTTATACGTATTTTGAAAACTTTTTCACTAAATATATTTTTTTAGAATAGATATTAAATGTCATATTCCAAATTATTCGAGTCTATTTTATTTACTATTAAACAATTGACAAGCACAATTGCTACGATTTATGTAAAAATAAAAATAAAATAAGAATAAATTTCAATAGCCATTTTCTTGCAACCGGTACATTTATTTTAAAAGAAACTAAACAATGGTGTACTAAATATTATCTCTAATTTTTACTCCAACTATTTTTGCTGTAAGTGTATCCGTTTCTGAGTTATTGCAGAAAGCGCAAAAAATGACTAGAGTAAACATGCAATTCCGGTTTAAATATTATTTTCAAAAATTTACTAGTTGTACATACAAGGCTCAATTTAATCTAACCCTCTGTAGTTAGATATACATGAAATAGATGATAGTTAATATATTTTAAAAGAGTCATATAGTTGAACTTAAAATTAAGTATGTTTTCCCCATTTGATGGGATTAGGTTATGTATGTATGTATGTAATTACTGAAATTCTTATTTACAATTAATCGTATTGCATCACAGATCGCTCAAGAGGCATATATGTCCTTATGTTGATAAGACGTCCCCATTTGATAAGGATAATACTCCTTTTGAAAGGCTTGGCTTCTCTAAATAAATATGCGCTCATTTTAAATCGTTATTCCTCTGACCTACTGTACTAAAAAAAAATGTATATATAAAACATTTTCTCATATATTTCAATTCTGGTCAACTTATATATTCTAGTAACTTAAAATATCTGTCGATAAAAACGTAGGCTTCTAAATATTTGTGCTAATATGCAATTTATTATTTAAAATGGAAAATAAAAGCAGTTAAATTGTTAAATATGTACGTTTTTGCAACAGATATATCAACTTTCTTTCAATGATTCAATTATATATAGTATTTTTGTTTCAAATTCTTACCTTAGAAATTTTATATTCATCTTATTTGAAATTTAATATACTTCAATAACGTTTAACGGTCCATTTTTCAATGTTAAAGTATATTATGGTACACGCTTAAAAGCGTTTTAGAAGCATATTTCTTCCTGCTTTTCAATATCTGAAACTTGACTCAAGAGACTAGAAAAATCATAAAACTTGTAACTAAATCGTTTACCTCTTCCTTATTACTATTATTTCACAAAATAATCTCCGCATATAAAACAATTTTTTGTATCAACTTATAAATTATTTAATAACGCCAACATTTATTAGAAATTAAAATACGAAATAATAATGAATCTTCGTTTAAAAATTGCAGAACGAGGTTTATTGCGTTTTTATTTACTGTACCTACCAACAACTATAATTCATTCGAAACTACAGGTTCTAAAACACGGAAAAGATAATTTATGTTGTTTTATCGCGTCAAATTTTCCGCACATAAACCTAAGATATAAATCAAAATTGCGTAGCAAAACGAGTATTATAATTATTATAAGATGTAGGAACGAATCAAAATTCGTAATGGAAATAAGTAAAAAATGATAAATAAAACAGTGATATACAAAAAGTAATATTTTTTTATTAAATGAACTCTGGAAATGATATGTTCTTTAATTAAATAAGCCTGACTTAAAATCCTTATAGCATCATGATTGAGTTTTACATAACAATTTTAAGCTACCATAAAATAGTTTTTAAGATACTTATATTATTTAAGTAAATGATATCATTAGGCGTATAGTTTTCTTTAAATAATAAATTGCGAATTGATAAACGTGCTAAATGAAACCTAAACATGCTTAGTGACTAGAGTTTAACAGCATGTTCAATTATAATATTACAATATATTAAAAAAAAAAAAACGTTGTTGATAGTCAGACCTCGATTATAATACATAAAATTCAATATCAAATATTTACTTGTTCAGATCTCTTAGAAAGAGTAGAGTTTTAATGTGTAATAAAAAAAGAAATTTTTTGATTTAAGAATTAAAACTGTTGAGTTAAAAATATACATTAATGAGATCTCCACTTGGCTAAGGTTTACGGCCTTAATAAAGTTAGAATTTTTTTTTTATGCAAATATACAATTCTTTTAACTTTTAAATATATATATAAACTAAATAATAATTAACTAAGAAAAAACGATAGATATGACAAGACACAAACACACATACAGGCAGGCAGATATATTTCTACATAACATCGCATTCACACTCACTGTTTGAGGACCTGATGAAAGCGTTCTTCACTCAAATACGTTTTAACTGATCTTTTATGGAAGATTAGGATATTACAAAATTCAAACAAACAAAAATTATTCCCAAAGGAAAAATAAAAGAATTTTCTTCTTTATAGATAGATACTAAATTAAATAATACTATATATGATGTACATGATTCTAGTCATATATGTTTGGTTCTCAGTTAAGAACCAAATTTGGGGGTAATTCTGGTATAGCGCGTTATCCATTATACCACAACACGAAAGGTACATTATATGTAAATAGTCACATAAAAATGATTGTATATATCAAATTTCCTTGTACTTCCACTAAATGTTCAGCTAAATAACACAAAAATTTGTTGCTAGCGAAAGAGTAGCATCTATATCTGAAGAGAGACGATGTCTCTGCAGATTTTTAAATAGCTAGAATACTTTGAAATAGCGTCTGATCTAGTTTTTTGTCAAAGTATTCTGTGGATTAAGTTAACTTGTTAATTGTAATATAAGCAGACGTGATTAGTTTAAAATGTCCACATTTGAGTGTAAATAGCTTCATGTAGGCCCTAAACTTGTTCCTTTCCATTATTATTTATTTACTCTGTATCATGATTGGTGGTATAGTGGCGCGTGATGATTGAATGAAAACTAACGTAAGAGACGGACGGACGGCACATTATAAAAGTAGTCTCTCGTTTACTTAGCTAATATCTTGTTCTTGGTTTAAGCTCTTGTGCAATGCCTCCCCATGCCAGCTTGTAGACACGAGAACGCCACTTAATTGCCGGGTCCCATAATGCGTGTAAAAATAAATATGGACTGGAGCACTCTCGAAACAACCACCCCACCACAAAATCAAATTTATTAAACGGCAAAGTACCATTCTGAAACCAACACAATTCAAAACTTAATTTTAAAGATAAAAGCGACAAATAAGTTATTTCCAAATTTATAATACGGTCAAAAGTAGAACCACGAAAACCACTTCTTAACATACTAGTATTATTACCGAAAGCGGTTCCTGATAAATATAAAATTTAGAGATATTGGGACCTGCTTACTATATATAATAAATAAAATTTAGTTTTTGTAACAAAATAAGGCAAATTTGATAACAAACTTCCACAAATAAGCGGTAGTAGCGTTGCGCGATAAGCGTTCTATAAATTAGTTAACATCGCACCCTAATTTCATGTTTATGTATAAGTTAACAACTGAATGACAAACACGCACAAAAATCAATACAAGTTAAAGATTACACGAAATAAAAGTCTACAAATAAATTATGCATAAACCAGAGTCAATCACCGAACAACCCCAATAAATAACTAAATACAGTTTAATTTCCTTTTAACCGTCATAAAAGAACACAAATTGAAATATAACTACACAAAAGTAATTTAAGATAGCTTTTACTTATATCAAAATCAATATATGAAAAAACTTATTCCGTAATTGTACCAATTGTATATCGAAAAGCTTCAAATCAAATAAATAATGACATGAATATTTGATGACAATATCAAAATAAAGTTATTTTGGTTCTATAACCTACAAGAGAATCGAAATAAATCTATAACTGATGCAATTGTGAGTTGTAGAATTATTATATAGTGGGGAAATGTTTATAAAATATATGAAGAACGTACTTGTACTATGGAGAGCAAAATCCAGTCAAGCAGGAACCATATTAGAATGTGAACCATGTAGAAAACGAGCGAGTCCCAGCCAAATAATATGGATACGGACCAGGCAGCCGCAGCACCAATGACCATACATTCAGATAGGGGTTCTAATATAATGGTTGGTGGAAGCATTGCCACTCTCAGTTTAGCCCATCTTTAAAGCAAACAAATAAAATTAATATAATCGCAATCAAAGGACTAATCAAATTGAATCTCACCTAGTGAGACGGGCTTGGAAACTAGTAACATCACAAACGCCAGAATTTTGCATTGCTGGTTGACTACTTATGCCTATTTTCCATCCGCGATCCATGAACGACTTGGCAATGAAGAAGTCCTCGGCCAAATAACAGCCAAACGTTTTCAAGCCACCGACCTCGTCAAGCAGTGATTTGCGCATCAGTGCCGACATGCCCGTGTGGCAATTTATATTTACAAAATCAGCGGCTAGATAAATACGAGATTGCACCGTACCGAAATAAATCTAAATTATGGAATAACAATATCAATTCTGTTGTATATATGAAAGCAAATACTTTGATGTCTCACTTTTTCTAATGTTGCCGAGAATCCTTCGCGGTCGCATGTGAAAGGCATCTGATGAACTAGTGCTACACTATCGCCCATACAATGCATCATATCTTGAAGCGTATCTTCTTTCACTATATTAACAAAGGAACATTCATTGCAGTTAAATACATACATAACCCATTCCCACCAAATAGGATGGCAGAAAATCATTTATTTTAGTTTGTACATTTATTAATTAACAAAAGAGTAGTAATATACCAATTTCTAATAAATATAGAACGAAATTGTCAAATTCATTATTTAGCTTGTGTTTGTATTGTAATCAACATATATCATTATGTTTGTGTTAGCTGAGATGATGCTAATGTAAAGTAGTATGTAGCTAACTAATTTATACAAGTTTAATTCGCAATTGAAATCTCAAGGTCAAGATTATGCATTTTCATTGGTTTCGCTGCGCGTTTCAATGAATGAAAGTGCATATGTTGCCTTGAAATTACAATTACGAAAAACTAACATTCGTTTCCGTGTAAAGCAATATTTTTTTTAAATCTGATAAGTAAAAGACGGTTTATATCGTACAGAAAACTAATGATAGCGACAGTTTACCGTTTTGAAATTTAATTAGTAATTTAATTAAAGTGTGAAACAGATGTAGATCATTAACTTGATTTATCAAGTAAGTAGAGTCCAACTCTACCCTATTCGAAAATATGAAATGTTTTGTTGCCAAAAACGTAATTGGAGGTCATTTATGTTTGTTTTCCAAAAAAAAAACCAGCGTTTTACGGTAGACATAATAAGAACAATATTATTTTTTTTTTGATGACCTTGAATCAAGGTCCCAGAGTATAAACAAATAGGAAAAAAGAACCGAAATGCCTTAAATTTAAAAATAAAAAGGTGTAACTTACTGCGTATGCCACTATCAGAAATTAAAATAAATTCATGATTCGCAGCTTCAAATGCTTTATGCATATTATTAATTTTTGGATTAACACCTACGCTACTGCCACCTAAAAACCAACAAATAATTTAGTCATAACGACAATTAATATGCATAACGCGTTACCTATAAACAATTCCGTATGTACATGTGGATACTTTTCCATCAAACGCTTGACTAGCATGATTGCCGGATCAGTCTCGTCTTCGATACAGAATAAAATTTCATACTAAAAATAAATAAACAATCATAAATTTCATAGGGTACTAATGATTATTTCGGTGTTACCTTTGGGTAATTCATTGTAAAAAAAGTTTCTAGATTATAAAATAAATTTGGATCGACTCCCATTAGTGGTTTTAGGATCGAAACGCCTTGATATGGAATTTCCGATGGTGCGTTGATGATTTTCTTATGTAGTTTATATTTTCTATGGAAACAAACGATGTTAATGACAAATGAATGTGTCATAGTTCCAAAGTGTATTTACCCATAAAATATTGCAACGAAATGTAGGAGCCATATTCCGCACCAGTAGAAAAAAAAGAATATTGCAAACCCGTACAGGGTGTAAATCATAGGCGCCATAAAGTTGTTGGTTTTATGATGTATTTAAAAAAATTGCTCTAGTTCCTCTCAACATGTTAGCGAATTCTCTCATTGTTGTCTGTAAATTCAACAAATACACCAATATAATATTATATTTGCGATTGCGTTAAAGATGTTTACTTACTTTTTGGAATCGGGCGCAGTTTTACATGATTATACACAAAGTATTATGCAAGTTTAATACACAATTAGATATTTTAAATGAAGTATGTAATTATAAGTCAAAGCGTAAATATATACGTCATTTACTTAATACAGAAAAGAAAACATTTTTGTAAAACCCTTCACGAGCAATCCACCGGCATAACGAACTTGATTACCAACAAACACTACTGCCAGAGACTGCGAAAACCCATTCCAAAACAAAATTTTCACCACTGAACGTTACCACCAGTTACCACAATGGCTGCGCACAGGGGCAAGCAACAGGGGGGGGTAAGGCAAATAAAATTGATAGGTTAAAATTCTGTTATTGTGCATAACTTTGTCACTGATTTAAATTCTAATGGAAAAAATTAAACAGATGCTGACATGTACAAATAAACTAAATCATAATTATATCTTTACATTCCTCATTATCGCTTTGAATTTATGAATGTCATATGCGTGACTCACATAATCCCATTGAGATTTTAATAATATTCTGATTTTTTTTTTACAACCCTCCGCAAGACCGTGCGAGAGCAACAAAGAAAGAAATAAAAACTGCGGATTTTTATCTCTCTTTCTAACCTACTTATATAATTTGAGTACCTTCAGTAATATATTTCGTGCTTACTGCTTACTTCTGCGTTGCCAACTGGTGATAATATATAATTTTTACTCTTTGGTAAACGAACGAAGGGCCTAATACTTTAATCATATATAGTCTATGTTTTATGAGAATACTTATAGTGTACCTTATTACTCTTACTAAGATAGTATAAGCACTATCCTCTGCTTCATAAAAGAGAACAACGAGGTACATCATAAGACTAACGTTGTATTAAAAAAACAATTTAATAACAAAAAATCCTTGTTTCGAAATAAATTATCGATTATGCGTAAAGCCACAATCTAATTATTATCCAACATTCCACAAATGCTGATTTGCAATTTGCTGAGTTGATTGAATGTACCCATAAGGTGTGAAGATTTAAGCGCGTGTTTGAACGACACTTGGCAAAAGTTAGTAGAACTATAATGTTGTATATTTTCTATTTTTATAAAATCAAAACCGAAATTCGCACTTTAAGGTCACATGTATTTTTGAATACTATTTCGGTTTGTTTGTATGAAACAAGAAAAATAGTACCTAAAAGTGTGCCAAGGGTCATATAACTGCGAGCGCAATTACCTTATCGATTTTTGTTCTGATAACTCGAAAATGAGTTATTCGAAATAAATGACCCAGAATGAACGATAGTTAATAATTTTCCATAAATTTAAATAGTTATTTATGTAACTGACGTAGGGTAGGTCAAGGATGAATGTTCTTGTTTGATGAATCGATTCAATGAAATCCCGACCAAAAAATCTATATTTTTTGCGTTTGTAAATTGTTATCACATTTTTTTACATCATATTGTAATGGTGGCGGCTACATCTGAAAATTACAGCCTAAGAGCACATTTAAGAAATAAGTTGAAATTGTTTGTATTATTGTATAAAATCTGACATTTTATTAAATAAAATTTCAAATAACATATTTATTTACACATTAAGTGATATTGCATAAAACAATACAATAGTTTTGTCACAAGCCAATTTTATAAAATTTAAGAAAATAATAATAGGTAAACTTAAAAGAAATGTATGTCGTGTACGAAATTTCTATATTAAAATAAGGTGAACAAAAACTAGGTTTTAAAAAAATCATCACAGGAAACCACGATATCAAAGATACAAGTGCCTTATTATAAATTTTTAAGAAAGATTGGTTCTAGTGAGAATGCAATCTTTTTGTTAATGATTAAAAAAAGCGAGCGGATTAGATTTTCCTGCTGTAGGTGATATAATATTCAGTCTGGCTCACAATTAGGAACAAACATCTACCAATAAAAAATTGTTCATATTTTTCTATTAGGCTCGAACGACAATAAACAAAGATTGTTAATAATATATATATATATAATATTTGATCTTTAGTTTGCTAACTACTTTGTAATTATAATTATAATAATAATAAAACACATGTGTTTATATTTACATATAGCTAATAGGACATTACTAGATTATGACGATACTAAGTGTCATTCAAAAGAACAAAGCATATACGATTTACTAAACTAATGATATGATCCGTCTCATCACACCCAGGAATCTTTTCCTGCAGTCATGCGCGTTCTTGTTTCATCGGTATCACCCGTCTCGAAATGATTACTACTACTTGCAACACTTGGTTGCCGGTTTCTTTTCTTATCCATGTTGACTTGAGCATACAGAGGTTCGACTCCTCCCGGCATATTTACAACACCCTGCTGCAACAAAGTACAAAATGCATCAAAACACGCACGTCTCACACTGCAGCAAGCATACAAAATAACATCAAGAAAACTACAAAACGCAACTATCCAGGGCCTCTCGTTTACTTGTTACTCATTCTCCTAATCATACCAAAACAAATATATAAATATATATATATGACTGCATTCACGGATAACAACAAGCATATCAAGGGAGCATTAGGTTTTATGAAAATAGTTGTTAAGTATTTTTTTTTTTAAAGAATATATGTGACCAAAAAGAACAGGTACGTAATACAGCGGCGCAGTGTCCACGGCAAGTAAACTAAAGGCCCCATACAGCTATGTAGAACAACATCTAGCTTACCTTCGATGCAGTTAAGAACGTACTGCAATGTAGGTTCGGTTTTGAGGGGGATAGACGGTCAGTCGTCCTCTCAAATGGACACACAGACAATGACAGAACAGAGGCTAGCACGCTGGAGATGCAACATACTTATTGATGGTTCATAATTTATAATATAGATAAATTGGTTGTTTTGTTTTCACTCACACATACACAAACGAACGAACGAACAAACGAACGAACGAACGAACAAACGAACGAACGAACGAACGAGCACACGAGCACGTTTACGAAGATTGTTACAATAATACATACTTGTGAAAAGCGTATGTGTATTTTTGAGAACTTCTACACTGCTGTGTCGTGTTTTGTTGGGGCCTTTCTGCACTTGAACACTGCTACAGTTACGCACATTGCTAACCAAACATCAACGTAATTATATCAACTGTATCAATGTTTTATTAAATACATTTACGCTATGAACTATTGTTTACAAATGACATTTGAGTGACCTCTAATTTACAGCTAAGAGACAGCTCACTAATTCAATGAGCCATTATGTTGTTGTTGTTGTTGTAGTTTGTTGTACGAATGCTAATCAGCAGCATACATACGCATACATTGAGTTTTATAATATTTACTCTGCAGAAAAAAAGTTGTAATACATCATGTTCAAACATCATTCATTAGACTAAGGAAGACTAAAACATTTCATAAAATTAACAACAGTATGTATGTGTATTTTATTTATATTTATATATAAATAAATAAATAAATATATATATATATATATATATATATATATATATATATATATATATATATATATATATATAAATTGTATGTACTGTAATTTAACATAAACATCATTCATGTAATAAAAAAATAAACAAGGATACTATGTACGTGGTTTGTCTTAAAGCGGTACAGTTTCGGGCATATCAACAAATTCCAAATAATCTAATTTTACGAACATTATACAATAATACCACGCTAAAACCATTAATTCCATTAATATCTTAATATAACAGCTTCGTTAGTTAGCAGGACTTGATAAAATAAAATACATTTAATATTTAAAAATCCAAACAAGAGTAAATGTGTAAGTCATCAATAATGAAAAGTACATGCGCAGCTCATGCGTAATTTAAAAACACTAAATTGAAGAACTACTATTGGAGAATCATATGCGATGATTTTCGAATAAGATTGTTTGAATTTAGTATTTATAAATTGGTAGATAAAACAAGTGACTTTTCTGAAATTGTAACTCTCGAAATTTATTTGAGATTTAGATCGCATAGTTGAAAGTAGTAACATTATGTAGACAGCACGATAAGAAATAAGGTTCGTTGAGTCGCCCCGTAAAGCAATTTGAGAATGAACGAGGTATTACTGTCAAGTATTCATTTGTTAGATAGATTTAATTAGTTTTCGTTTTATAAATAGATTCACCTTGATTGTGCCACGTCCATAAATCGTATCACCTAGGGCATTTTGAATATTACATACATATCGAGTAGAACAATGGAATAATAGTCATATCATTACATCTAAAACGACTGTACATAAACATCTAATATGTAATCCAATACTGTAAGGTGAAATGTGTGAGGCATTACGTGTTCATCGATATATCACCAATATATATGTATAATACTCATAATAATAATAATAATAATCGTAATGATAAATGATAACTATGAATGTATGTTTATGGAATGGATTGTTACTATCGTATTGTAACAGATTTACAAACAATCATATTGCACTTCGCATTAATAACTATGTTATGTGGTAATGTAGGTATGTATGTAAGTATCTATGAATACGAGAGACCTGGAATTATATATTTTGGTGCGTTGTGCAGGTTACTTTATGTTATTTACTAGATATCATATATATTTTATTATATAGTATCATGTTAACACAAGAGCTGTGTGTATTATTATTATTATGTATCATTAAATAAAAGAATAGTTACATTCAACTACATCGTCTATGCATATTAAGATTCCTATGTATAATCTTCATTTCCGAGCACGGACGGGTTACCCGCGGACGGACGACAAGTGCTCAGTTTCAATATTTACTGGCATCGTTTTAATCATTTAAATTAAACCACCACACATAATTACAAACAGGCAGACACAGTTAGACTCATATTACACACGCAACACACACACACACACATCTCAAAAGAATACATTATTTCATTCGATCAATTTCATCACATCATCATCTCTCTTTCTCTCTCTATATATAAATATATATATATAGAAAATCACACCGTCCGTTCCGCGCCAACCCAAATGTCAACGGATTCACGAGTAAAAAATTGACATGAGATATATTGTTATATATTTCGATTTCGTTGGCCAAGGATTAGTAGTTACATCATTAATGAGCATGACTTACAGGCGGCGGATTCGAACCTGGACCAGGAGGATAAATTCGAATTCCTCCTACTATAGGTGCCGCCGACGTAGGCGATTGCATACCGCCTTCGGTATAAGACATTTCTGCCAAAGGAATATCTTCATTCTGCAACACACAACGTGCAATCAGATTTTCATCAAAATATTATGTTTACAGGATTCCTAGATCGCGTAATCTATACTGGATCTGTAAACTGAGGGATATATCAACAATTTCCGATAATAAATAAACAATAACTATCAATGGGCGTACGTGATTTTTCAAAGAGCATTTAAATATTTCTAAATTATAATTGATTAGTCGCTAAAACTCCGAAAAACTGCCATTTAAGAAAGCGTGCTTAAGTATCTCTGAGTTTTTAAATATTTCATACATCTATTGTAAATTCAAACGAAATATTTTAAGTTGTTATGAATGTTTCTACTTATTATTTTAAAGTATGAAAAACATAAGATGTATTGTTGCTTCTTTACAGAATAAATATATATTTCACAGTTTGCATAACATGTACGAACGTGCTTATAGCAAGTATTTTTTATCATGATTCATTAAAGTTATATAAACTGATTCATAATATTATGAAACTACTATACAGATAAGACACTGACATCATTTTAAGATTACGCGGTCTGCTATCTGCTCCAACAATCAATTTGAGATTACAACATCAAAAAATTGTTTAAGTGAATTAATAGATAAATTATATAAACAGTCATTCGAAAACAAATATTTGTTTTATTAGCGAGCCGATGATATATTTTATCGCAACTAAAATTACATAGTCTAAATCGTGCATTTTTAAAAATGTTATATCTTCATGACAACTAAGAATCCTGCATATTGGTAATACAAAACATTGCAGAGTACAGGATGATATAAATAGAATGAAACTTACCCTTTGGTAAATAGGTAGGGAGTTACCGGGTCCAGGGCCTGTGCCAGGTCCTGGTCCAGAAACACCAGGTGCTCCGCTACGATTAGGCGCGGCGTTACGTTTCATCGTACGGTCCTCGTAACGGGTACCGCTCTGCGAGGCCATCGGCCTATTGAGAGTACTGTTGGCGTTATTTGGCGAATTGGGACCAGCATTACGAGCTGCTACAGTCTTAGTCACAAAGTCCTGCTCTTTCCAACCATGCTTCTTATACACGTCCCTGAGTTCTTGATGCTGCCACATAGTGAATAATACTTGACCAGAAAATTTACGAACGCGAGGCGTATATTTCTGTTTCTGGCGCGTTATCGTCATCAGTCTTTCAACGCCACCCGCTTCCAATAGTGACCGCGAGAATTCAGCATTCTTTTTGATGACTTCGTTCAGAGTGGCCAGCACGGCTGCTATCGTATCGTCAGAAGTGCCTTGGTCGTGTTGTGGATTGCCCGATGGCAGCTTCTGGACGAGATCGCGCATTGCATATTTGCCAATGAGCTCCTTATTCCTCTGATCAATAGCTAAGTTACGGAGTGCAGTGGCAACAGCACATACAACTCGATCGACTTCCATTCGCAGTAATTCCACTAGAATTGGAAGGCCTTTTTCTTTGCGTACAGCTGCACGAATTTCAATACTAGGCTGCCAGTAACAAGCTGCCAAATTCTGTAACGCACCCGCAGCTGCCTCAAGAGTCTCGGGATTCGAACAACTTTGCAGAAGAGCTAAATATGACTGAACTACTTCTGGTTGCCAAAGAAGTTCGACTCCTTTCACGGGCTCCGTTCGGAGAGTACTACTTTGACTGGATCCCGATCCGGCTGGCGTTTCCTTAACTTCAGTATTTTGTGTATCTTTCTTTTTCTTACTAGCTCCAAAACAACCTAAATTTTCACCTAAATAAAATAATAATGATGAGTTATAACAAAAAGAATATTCTTGCGAATATATACCTTTGGAATTTGCTGTAACCCGGCTTTGTGTTGGCAGTGGATTTGTATCATAATTCGGATCTTCAACTTCCTGGCAACGATATGACAGATTCCGAAGTATGCACACACAATTTTCGACAATTTTATTCCCGATATTAGACTTGTCTATGGCACAACGAACAACATAGAGCAAGGCATCAACCAAACCCTCACATTCGCGTAACTTCTTCCTGGCGTATTCGCCGGCCGAACTGACGTTCCGCAGCACTCCAGATGCATTACGAAACACGGTGGACCAACAAGTCTCGCCGGAATTTCCTTGTGGATCCCAACCTGAGTGTGGAATGATTATATTTGTTACGACAATCGCCACACCATCATCAATAATGGCTCGCTTTAAATCTTCACAGGACGACATATTCCATATAACACCAGTCACAAGTTCTTTGACTTCGGACTCGGATGACTTACGTAACAGAGATATGAGTGCTGGTATGCCACCTGCATTTTTAATTGCACGTTTGTTCTCGTCATTCTGTCTGCCATATGAAAGATTACGCAGAGCGCCGCATGCGTTACGGAATACATCAGCACTTTCGTGGCCGAGTAGTTTGACCAATGGCGGAATACCACCGAGCGCTCTCGTTTTCTGCTTATTCGGATCGTCCATATAGCACAAATGTTGCAGATATGCTGCAGCGTTAGCCTTAATGACGTTGTTGGGATTGTTTAAGAAGCCAATGACTTCAGTGAGATTTGGGTCACGCCAGCGCATACCTCGTTGATCTTCATCACCGCCAGCGCTGCCAGGCGAAGTTATACCATGTGCGCGTGAATGACTCACTCCCAAATTATGGCCATGCAATGACATCGACATTTTACTCATGTGTTTCTGCAAGTCTTCTTCCTCGAACATCGAACGCATTGGGCCTCCTACTGTAACGGGTCCGTTTAACGTTTCTTCGTAGGTTCGAGTGTCGTAGCCCGCGTTGGGTACGTGAGCAGCCGCAGATCCGTATGGTGATGGGGATACATAGCCGTACACTACAGTTGGATCATCTTGGTACGGATCCAAGTTTATCGGGCCACCAGGCGATGGGGTCACTCGATAGTGATCTGGCATTTCATCGTAACCAGACGATAGGTAGCCGCCAGCTGCAGCCTGCTGTGTGAGGGGTAACGGCGACGGTGCGCCGCTGTGTTCACTAGGGCTAGGAGGAGTTGATGGCCTGTCGCCCATCGTGTAACTCATGTAACCGCTTGGGCCACCAGTGTATGAGCCAGGGGCACCGTACGAGCCCGGATAGTGCTCATAGTCTTGGTAGTGCGAGTGCGGATGATATTGAGGTTCGGACACGTGTGGCAAGTGCGAGTACATGTGATGAGCAGCAGACTGATCCATCGGATTGTATTCCATGTATTGAGAGTGTGTGTGAGCGTGAGCCGGATGCGGATACATGCCGAGCGGCATGGAAACATAGTCGACCGGCTGACCGTCGCCGGCTAGATGCTGTACCTCGCGCACCACTTTCGTGACCGTGGTGACTTGTTGCGTGGTTTGTTGTTTGTGTGTTCGTACATTTCCTACGAGCGGTTCGTCACTGTGTACTGAAATGTGTGAAGAGTTTGGCGAATGCTCCGAGTGTC
This sequence comes from Nebria salina, assembly GCA_944039245.1. Classification (NCBI taxonomy): domain Eukaryota; kingdom Metazoa; phylum Arthropoda; class Insecta; order Coleoptera; family Carabidae; genus Nebria; species Nebria salina. The sequence continues at coordinate 4,179,728 of OX063288.1, read as the reverse complement.
CATTGCTGTGTCCATGGTATGGCCCACCAACGCCCACACCAACGCCGTCACCTACCGAACCACCCGCCTCACTGCCAACTGTCGACCTACAATTACACACAAATTATTCATATTTACTTTCTTCTTTTATCGAGAGCTATACTACATGTTGAACTTGGTACAAAAAAGCATGCGTTTAAATTTTGAACTGCATGAACAAATAATCGTATTATGTTACTTACTTGTAATGCTGCATTTCGGCTGCTTTATCTTGTAGCACTCTTCTAAAAATATCAGAAAATAAACAATGAAATTATTCCACGTACAAAATGCAAGATGCGATTTGACAATTTGCTTTCAGTGTAATTATAAACGATTAAGTATACAAATTGAAACATATATAAATATATGCAGGTGATGTTAATGAACAAATGAGAGAAATACATTACGTGAAAGGATGATAATTTGCGTGATTATTGGTTAATGTAAATGACAATGCCTGTGTACCTCTGGGTTATTTCAGTATGCGTGATGCTGTGCTCTTGTCTCTGTTCCACCCGCCGATTCACCAGCCTGCTCGTGTAAACAAAGCATTTTGAACCATTCTTTTGTTTTTAACAACTATCATTCGATAAACTGCTAAGCATTACACTAGCCTACTTGCTATTTATTATTAAACGCACATTATGACACACTCATCCACACCCATGCACAAACAATTAATCCAACATAAAAATTCTTATATAGTTGGTACTACTTGGTTATTTTACTATTACTGTATTATTATTCGACGCATTTCGTCAGTCATCATCATCAAGTAAGATACTATCATAGTATCTCACCAAGTATTTTATTTTAATAAATATAAATAAAAACATATATTTAATTATATGTACTACTGTATAGAACTACTGATTTTCCATCACAGATTAATACTGTAATGAAATTAATTTCGAAATTATATTAATTTCATGTGGTTAAATGATCTGTGGTGGAAAATCAGAAGATCTATGTACAAACAGTAATATAATGAAATATGAATATATATGTATATAATAAATAAAAAATATAATATTGACAAGAGATGCAAGAAAAAATATAAATAACAATGTATAGTACAAGAAGTCATGACCTTAGTTGAATGATAGTTATTTTGAAAGAAAACATATCGAAAACAAAAACATGCGACAATATGAATTGTTGCAGTTTGATGTCGATGTGAAAACCTTGAAAACAAACATATAGCAACATGATACACTTGTGTAATGTAATACAACACCTTGTACAGGTCGAATGTATGTACCACACCCCAAACGATCACAAAACAGAACATAAAATCTGAGTATGTGTTACTTACAGGCACGAATCCACTAGCTGATTATTAGACATGATGTGTGCTCAATGTTATCTGCAGATGTCCAAGCATGCATACAAACAAACAATCATTTTGTTAGGTGAACTGTCAAAGCTATATGTGTTATTATATATAGATATATATATATATATAGGTGTGTGTATATATAGACATTTGTTATTAATTGGATATGAATTAGTAATAGAAAGCAATAATCAATTACCTATTTGACTATGTAATCACAAATGCAATAGAACATAGACGGACACCACCTGTGTAGCGATTCGTCCTAGAATACAGTCAAGTTCTGGAAATAAAAACAAATGCTAGTTTGATGCTTATCATTGCAAACATAAACTGAACTCTAAATGCAAGGGGTCATAATTGAATTACGATGTGATTGGCTCGCGAACTTTCATCAAAAGTGTAAACACAGATAATATAAAAATCCAAAAACATATAGGTTATAGCGACGCGAATAGCATTACAACGTTTTCAAACAATCCATTACGACCAAATCCGACACACAAGTCCAACGAATTTTACTACGTATCTTACTACGATCGAATTATTAAAAACAGGGTACAGTATTTTTTGATGGGGCGGGGCTAATCTGTTTACATACTCAAGTCCATTGTAGAATTTGTCTGCATCAAAGCGTCATTGCGATGAACGGAATTAATGCAAGTGCAACAAACGCATCGACCAGAGACATAAAACGAAATCCAAGTTCGACGTCTCCACGTTGACTTGTGTTATCGGCTCTTTAAGTAAGGCACGGCACAGGTACAATGGAGACTCAACGTCACCACTCGCGACAGCCACAGTTGTCACACACGCAAATATCAATCATATCCCACAGATTTTATTCGAACGAACAATACACAAGTTGCGTCTAACACCTAAACACCAAACTTTCGTAGTATTGACGATGCAGACCCTGTAAAACGTGCCAAATACGCGAGAACAGCACACGGATAAGCAACTCAACTCACTCCCACCTACGGTGCATGCTGGGTAAAACACAGAACACCACACTCGGCATTTGGCGTTTCACAAATTATTCTCTTTACACTTATAAACCCTCTACTAAATTAACTCTCTATATAAATGTTAATTCTGTTTAAAGCATCTAATTTTTAAATAAATTACTATTTGATTATTAATATATTCTTGTTAATTTAGTAATAAAAAATTGTTTTTTTAAATGTACCGCTTCACTGACAGTAGGAACTGGTGTGGCAGTCGTGTGCTGCTTTTCTAACACGAAGACGAACAAGTACAAGCTAAATGGAATATTTGTGAAATACGTGTATGTTTTATAATTTTATTATATACTTTTAAGTGTGTAAATATTGATTTATTTGAATATTTTTCTGTGTAGATACCAGTTGTGTATTAAAACAAAAGATTGTTCGAATCATCTGTTGCAATTTTGAAATAACCAATGAAGTATTATAATTATTTCTAATATATTTATATATTATTTAAATCATGTCGTCGTCAGCGGTTTATATTTTAGACGTGAAGGGCAAGGTAATATGAACATTAAACAACACAAATTATCACGATATTTATGGGTTCTTTTATGTTTTAGGTCCTTATATCACGTAATTATAGGGGTGATATAGATTTGGGTGTAATAGAGAAATTTATGCCGCTACTAATGGAAAAAGAGGAAGAGGGATTGCTTACTCCAATATTGCAGACATCTGACTGTACTTTTGCGTACATAAAAACGAATAACCTCTATATAGTAAGCACCACTAAGAAGAATGCTAACATTGCCCTAGTTTTCGTATTTCTTCATAAAATCGTCCAGGTGATGGTTGAATATTTTAAAGAATTGGAAGAGGAAAGTATTAGAGATAATTTCGTCGTAATTTACGAGTTACTCGATGAATTACTTGATTTCGGTTATCCGCAAACAACGGACAGTAAAATCTTGCAAGAGTATATCACGCAGGAAGGTCATAAATTGGAGATCCAACCGCGGATCCCGATGGCTGTAACCAATGCAGTGTCGTGGCGATCCGAAGGTATCAAGTATCGCAAAAACGAAGTGTTCTTGGATGTGATCGAGTCGGTAAATTTGTTGGCTAATGCGAACGGCAATGTTTTGCGTAGTGAAATTGTTGGTGCTATCAAAATGCGTGTGTATTTATCTGGCATGCCTGAACTACGATTAGGACTGAATGATAAAGTACTGTTTGAAAGTACCGGTCGCGGTAAATCGAAATCCGTCGAACTGGAAGACGTTAAGTTCCACCAATGTGTGCGGTTGTCGAGATTTGAGAACGACCGGACCATATCATTCATTCCACCCGATGGAGAATTCGAGTTGATGTCGTATCGACTAAACACGCATGTGTGCTATTTATATAACAATTCAATTCGTTTCGTTCATATTTGTGATGTAGAATTGTTTGTTTAGGTGAAGCCTTTAATTTGGATCGAGTCGGTTATCGAGCGTCACGCTCATAGCCGCGTGGAGTATATGATCAAAGCGAAATCACAATTCAAACGTAGATCAACGGCGAACAACGTAGAAATAATCATTCCAGTACCGGGCGATGCTGACTCGCCGAAATTCAAAACTACTATTGGCAGCGTTAAGTATGCGCCGGAACAGAACGCAATCACCTGGTCCATCAAATCATTCCCAGGCGGTAAAGAGTACTTAATGCGTGCTCACTTTGGATTGCCGAGTGTAGAATGCGAGGACTTGGAAGGAAAGCCTCCAATTCAAGTGAAATTCGAAATACCCTATTTCACAACATCTGGAATTCAGGTGACTATTATTTATATATCTTATCGCTGAGTCACACAATTTTTATAAATACGTTTCAACGTAACTTAACAAATTTGCCTCTTAAATGTCATTGCTATTCTAAATATATCCTCAACATTAACGGTACATATACTATCGAAAGGATTTGTATTATTTATTTCATTGATATTTAATACGTCACTAGTGCGAAATAAATTTAATAAACTTATATTTAATGGATCTAATGTTGTGAGAAACAAAGTGCATATGTTATTTTAAATTAAATTATATTCATATGGAAAACACTTTAAATGTTTAGTGAAAACAAAAATATTTCTTTCATCAGTTAGTTATTTTTATTTATTAGTCGACGTTGTAGATATATTTTAATAAAAATGTTTCATGGTTCGCTTTTAGTGCAATTCTGAAGTTTCAAAGCATTTTAATTAAATTATAAATTAAACCAATTTATCTAATAAACTAATATTTAGAAACATAAATCAATATTTAATAAATCTAACGTAACGAACTATAATTAGCGATTTTTTAACGAATACAAGTACTTAGATCCACACCGCACTAGTTAATGATTAAATTATATTCATATCGGGCGTGGAAAACACTATCATTTTTAGGGAAAAAAACATTTCTTTCGTCTGTTGGTCATTTTTATTTATCAGTCGACGATGTATATATATTAATAGTTTCATAGTCAGGTTTTAGTGCAATTCTGTTAAAGTTTTAAAGCGTTTGGACTATTTAAATTAAACCCATTTCATAAATGTTTTAAACAATTATTGATTTATATTATTAACTAAAGAACTGTATGCTTTTTAAAAATATATATATATATATATATATATATATATAGTATCTTATAGACTTGCGCAGAATTGCATCATTAGTCTTTTTGTTTGTATATATGGATGATTTAATTTTTCGGTTCTTTGTGTTTTCGCTATGAGTCATTTCATATAACAATTATGTTGCATTTGTTGTAATTGAATTGTTGTTGTTTTTTAATGTTGTGCATTTGTTTAAAAGGTCCGATATTTGAAAATCATCGAAAAGAGCGGGTACCAAGCATTGCCCTGGGTGCGGTACATCACACAAAACGGCGACTACCAACTGCGCACGAATTAAACAGTGCGCCGATTTGTTAATAAAAATAATGAAATAATTCAAAACCAATATGTTTAAAAATTAATTATTCTACACTATTAAATTTTTAAAATTACAAATAATTATGTTAAATTGTTTATGATTATTTTGATAATTTCCCTTCTGCCAAGTGTTATCAGTCATTTACAAGTCACGAAATAGTATTGTATATTTAAAGTACATAACACATGTAGATTTCAAGTGAAAACGTAATAAAACTATTTTCAAATGAAAAAATATAAAAAGGAAATAACAAGAATATCTTAAATGTTTCATTTTTTCGCTAGTTCGTTCGACAGCCAGTCTAATCCTTCATACAGTCCATGACCTTGGGTTGCACACGTAGCTTGTATATACCACTGCAAGTTCACGTTATTAATAAACATACATACAACGAACAAAATCAAAAAATACTTACATGACGATTACGCAGGTTGTTTAATTGCAGTTTATCTGTTAATTCGGCAGCCGACATTGCATTCGGTAAATCCTGTTTGTTGGCAAACACCAAAAGTACCGCGTCTCTTAACTCATCTTCTTGTAACTATAAACATATAAAATTCAAAAATCATCAATATTTCACCGGTATTTCGAATATTTACCATGTTTTGTAACTCTTTCTCCGCTTCGCTGATTCGTTCCCTATCATTTGAATCCACGACGAATATGAGTCCTTGCGTATTTTGGAAATAATGACGCCACAATGGTCGAATTTTGTCTTGACCGCCGACGTCCCACACGGTGAAGCAAATATTTTTGTATTCAACTGTTTCGACGTTAAAGCCAATTGTAGGAATCGTAGTCACAATTTCACCAAGCTTTAATTTATATAAAATTGTAGTTTTACCGGCAGCATCTAATCCAACTAGAAATAACATTCATTAGTGAACACCGACGTAATTTAATCGTACAACCATAACCTTACCCATAAGAATTCGCATTTGTTTTTTGCCGAAAAGTCGCGTTAAAACACTTGAAATTGTTAAACCCATATTTAATTTAAGCTTAAAGCGACACTAATACTTATTATCCAAGGAAAAACTATAAAAATACGTGTTTGCCACGTCAAACGTCAACTTTAAGATTTCAATGGTACAACCCCTCCTGCCCTTTGAAATACGCAAACAAAACTCATCTGACACGAACTATGAACAAGTGCTGTTGTTACACGAAATAATTTACTTTGTTTTTCACCGTATATTTAATAAATATAAATAATTCTATGTTAACAAAAGATTTTTTTTTTAGAATTTGTTTCTTTATTTTATATCCAAATTTCTTGTTTCTCAACAGTTCTCAACCGTAAAATACTATTTAAAAATTTATTAGAAAAAAAATTGCAGGTATTTGTCAGTACTCGCGAAGCAGGAGCGGTATCTTAAACAGTGTTGCAAACCTAACAATTATCGTTCCTGCTGCTATTGCAATTATTTTGTTAATGGAAATCTAAGAATTCCAATAAAGAAAGAGTAAATGAACTATTTATTGTTTTCTTTAAAGAATTTAGTAGATATTTCTTTAGATAATCGGTAGTTTATTTCTTTGTATATTATCAAATTTAGTTCATATCGTTGACAAACCTGATATTACTTAGGAATAAAACCTAACCGATTGCTGAGCTAACTCAAACTAACCACCAATAAGAAAGGTGTGGTGGTAAGATTTTTTGCATTTTGACAAAAAATTAAGAATTTCTATATTTTTAAAAGAGTAAAAATACACAATTTACTAATTATTACTAATTTAATTTTCCTTTTCGATTTATATCGAAATTGCGAACGTTCCTAAATTGCAAATATTCTTCAAAAAATGTATTATTTACAAGAAAAGCGGATTTTAAATTCATTTATTTTTTTATGTATTTACTAGTGTAGAACAGAAATAAATGATTTTATTATTTATTACTTTCGAAATAAATTATAACATTCGAAATGTATATCTTTGGAAGTTTCCTCAAAAAAAATGTACTATTTACCAGAAAGGTAGGTTTTAAATTATTTTCATATTCATTGCCGTAATTTTTATATGTATTTACTTGTTTAGAACAAAATAAATGATTTGTTTTTCTGATAGAAAACGCTAAATATTTAAAAATTTCGCAATTGTAAAATTATGTTTTACAATTTTTTATCTATATTTTCGCAATATTATTTAAAATTAATATACTAATCATCAATCACATAATCGAATAAAAATACAATAAAGTAAAACTTAATAATTTATTTGTTCAACATTATTGTATACATGTTAATGCTTGTTTTTTATTGCTAGTTCAAGCCCCCGTATAAACCGTTTAGGAATTTCATATTTACCTGCAATAAAAAACAAATAACCAAACAGTAAATAACATATTAAAATTAAATTGTATACTCATTAATAAATTGCCAACAAAAGCAACTTGGTTTCCCTGAATAAGAAGTTGTTCGCATTTTTTCCCGACTGGCTTCGTTACACTAGTGCTAGCTGCAACACCGTGCTGACATTCTTTCCCGAAATCACCAGCACGGATCCCAAACAATTCCAAATTATCCACCAAAGTGACTTTCTTATTGCCCGATCTGGTGCCAACTGTTAGAATAATCGGCTCGACTTTCCCTTTACCGGAAGACAACTGCGTACCAGCGAGTTTTATTGCATACGACGAACTCATTGCTTTAAATACTTTCTGCATCAATTCCTCCCACGTGTGGTTATTATCCGATTTTAAAACAGCAACTAGTTCTTTATTCGGAGTTACACGATTATCAAAACTATTCAATTTTTTCTTTTTTACATAATCAGCAATTATCTTTCGGACATCTGCAGGTTTTACAGAATCACCTTTCCTGTAAACGATAAACAATTACTTGTTTTGCTTTTTATCTTAAAACGAATATTAATTTTACACTCGACTTTTACCGTTTGCCAGCGTCTGCGAAAATTGGTAGTACTAGTGCAGTGACTGTATAAGCTTCTTGTACTTCTAACACCGATGTTTTTCCGTCGTTTATATTTTCATTGACGTCATCCGCGTCGCGGCGAAACGATATTATATGAGGGTGTTCAAAATTAATTGCTGATACTGTTTCAACTCCTTTTGTTTGTTCCAAAACACTTAATATACCTTCCTGAAAATGATATAATGTATTTGATAATCGATTAGGGATGTCTGTTGGAACTTACATCTTTCATTACGTTTAGGAATTTGTTTAACTTTTTATAACTAGTTTTTTTAATATCTAAATTTTTGCCTGGTGGGCATGCATTTAAAATATGTAATCTATAAAAATTGCTTGTAAGTATTGGAAGCGTGATTTTTTTCCCTGAGTATTTTAGAATTTTTAAAAAACAATATGTTAGTAATTGGTCCATTTCGTCTGTCGTTGTTATTAAAGATGTTGTTTCTAATTCGTCTATTAAATCAGTAACTAAAACATCTTCTACGTTTTGGTTATCATTAGATGTCGCTTCTATAATTAAATCGGTTTCTTGTAACACTTCCGTTTTTAACCAATTTGGAATTTCTAGTTGTGGTGTTGGTAACGGCGCAGCTCCATCCAAACGGCATAGCTGATCATTAACAGTGTGTAATATATTCACACATTTACCGCGACCTGCCGCCATGTACATGTCCATACTGGAATGCATTGTAACACCAACAGCAATCGGTGCTTTATTATCTGTTGTGTTCACTGCGACCATAAAACCTTTCTCGAAACGACCGTATTTGGCAGGCCCTTCAACTTCCGGTAAAACGACACCCGGTAACATCAAATCTGCGCCAGCGCACAAGTTTGTTATAACAGGGGGGTGAGTAGTGAAGCATCGTATCAAATCAGGAAAACTCCAAAGAAAATAAACAGTAGGGTAAAGAACATCATCCAACTCGAAAAACATTGGTCGCTTCTTCACAGTATACACCGTAACTTGATTATTTAAATGTGATAGTATTTTAGCGACAGATACAGGATCTTTATTCGAAATTTCTTGATTCACATCGTTCTCAGTGAGCGACGGGAACTTGAGCAATATTTTAGTTTTCAATGCTTTTCTGCAAACAAAAATTTATAAAATTGACCCTACACGAATATTCGGAAAAAATATCATTTTAATTGTTACATACAAACCTTTCAGAATTTTTCATTTGTGAATTAGATTTGACACGAAATGGTTTAAGAAACATGTTTAATAGATTAAAATTAGGAAATCAAACGTCAAAAGGTCTACGCTATTCTGTTCGCTTATCCTGCACCGAATTGTTCCGTGCTGCACTGAAACCACGCAAATTAATTATTATACGACGAACAATACGGAAAATATGTTTATTTTATGAATTGAAGAGTGTATGAAGAATGTGAATTAAGCGAAAGAAGTATGTGAGGATAGAGTTGAATGGCGAAAGATTGATAGGGCTACTAGTGCAAAGCAAACAAACGAATAAATTACTTGCTATTTGCTTGTAACGGAGCCGAACGGACGACGTCAGTTGCGATGTTCATAAAACGAATGTATGTTTAGTGGTGGGAATTCGATGTTTAAGTTATGATTGGATGTCGGCAATGGGCATTTAAAGTAGATGTTTCCTATTGATCTCTAAAGCCGCTGATTGGTTAATAGGAAAATGACGTCATTTAGTCCACTCATTTGGTTGATATTAGACTTATGCCGTTGAATAAACAAAATAATCTAAATTTCTCGTCATTGTATTTAAATATTAACAAACAAAAATGTAGTTTCATATATATATATATATATATATATATGAGTTTACATTTCAAATAAATATAATATTGATTATAATCTAATCTATTCAATATACGATGACGTTGAAATTTGATCCCTGTATTTTAAATTCAAAGCCGCAAAAAGCCAAAGTTCACTGCTAAAATTAATATAATTTATTATTCGTCAATTAGTTGTGTTCATTTGTGTCTACGTTTGTGTTTAGTTTGTTTTAGATAGGTACGTAGTATTTGAATAGATTTATCAAATTATTATAACGTTTACTCTTTTAATTTTAGAAATAGGTCAAAATGGAATTGTTTACTAGAAAAAATGTTTCTGTGTCAACGTGCAAATTATTGCAACGATATATGAGTAATACGAATTATCAATACCTTCAAAATAGTAAAATACCAACAATGCATTTTCAAAAATCTTTGCCACGTCTTCCGATACCAACATTAGAGAAAACTTGCGAACGTTATCTCGCTGCCCAGCAGCCAGTTTTGAATCCAGAGGCTTTTAAACAAACCCAGGCGTATGTAAACTCATTTCAAACCGGTCCAGGCAAAGCGCTCAACGATAAGCTACTAAATCACGATAAAAATAATAAGCACACCAGTTACATATCGGAATTATGGTTCGATATGTATTTGCGAGATCGAACACCATTGCCTATCAATTACAACCCAGTGTTAGTGTTTGAAAATGATACAAAACCTGAATACAACAACCAACTTGTTAAAGCGACGAATATGATTGTAAATTCGTTGCGCTTTATGAAATCGTTGCGTCGCGGTATTTTAGAACCAGAGGTATTTCATTTGAATCCCAAGAAAAGTGATACTAATCTATTTCGTAATTTAACAGCTGCACTACCATCGGCTGTGTCATGGTACGGGGCGTATATGTTTAATGCGTACCCGTTAGACATGAGCCAGTATCACAATTTATTTAATTCGACGCGAATACCCGAACAAGATAAAGATCGTATCTTCCAAGATAGTAATGCAAAACATATTACCGTTCAGCGCAACGGTCATTTTTTCATTTTTGATGTGTTAGATCACGAAGGTAGTTACATAACCTAATTACTCATACGCATTGTTAGAAATGAATTAAATAAACAATGACTAATGCTCATATCGACATATGTACATACATCTAAAGAGAAATTTAGCGACATGTCAGAAGATTTCATACGTATGACGTCACAAGTCAAACTAACGTTTATATATGTTTAAATCATTAAGTATATTGATTTATATGTAATTGTAATGTTAGAAATAATTGAAATATTGGTTTGATTCATTTAAATGAAATAAAAACATCATTCGAAAATACGTTATTACACTCGACAAATTTTAATATATGCGCAAGTTGCCTTTAAATTCGATTGCGCATTATAATTTAATATAATTATTTATTTATTAAATAATACGCATAATTATTTATCGTATAATTCTACAATTATTATCGCATTCAGTCATTATGTGTAAATCATTGCGAGGTATTACTATTAGTTATAACAAATACAAATCGCAATTGAAACATACATTTTAATAAAAAATATTCTCGGGTGTGATATGTGATTGTTGTATATGAATAACTAGATTTAATTTGAAGAAATATGTAAATATTGCTATAACTCACAGTCCGTATGAATTAAGCTAGATTATTAGATAATATAATAATAATGAATTTAATTGTTCAGGAAACATTTTACCGGCCGAAACAATTTTATCTAGTCTCGATTATATTTTAAAAGACACGACACCGGTGTCTGAGTTTCCATTAGGGATTTTAACTACGGAAAATCGAAATGTTTGGGCCGAAGCACGTCGTGAACTAGTGGCAGCGGGAAATGAAAAAACGTTAAATTTAATAGACTCTGCGTTGTTCAATGTGATATTGGATACTGAAGAAATTTGCGGTGATCTATATAAAATGGTTCGGCATTTTCTTCATGGCGATGGGAAAAATAGGTCTACTAAATAAATGTGCAAAGTTATTTAACCATGCTGCTCGCTAAACGATTTCAGCGCGACTGTTAAATCACTTTGCTGTGTATGTTTGAATCTAGTTTTGATATGTTGTGTCCAATGTAGATGGTTCGATAAATCGTTTTCGTTGATGTTTTCGAAAGACGGTATGGGTGCTGTTAATTTTGAACACTCATGGGGTGATGGTGTCGCTGTATTACGATATTTCCAAGATATTTATAAGGAAGCAACTACAAATCCCATCGTTCATCCCGATACGAAGCCGGATGCAAGTCGCATTCAAACCAAAATTACAAAACTAGGTATGTATTCTAATAAAATACAGTTGTCAATGAATTATGTTCAGAGCTTCATGGGAAATTCCCAAATTTATTGGCAATGAAACCACATAGCACAAATATTATGTTTTTTTAAGGAATTATATAAAATAATCCAAATGTCGACACTTTTGAATTTTGAACCTAATTTAATTGTAAAGCACAAACTCCGTAGTGTTACTAAATGACGTTCAAAAACTGCAATTTGATCCGATTTTTATTTTTTTTTAGATATTAACTATAACGACGCTATCAAAACTTTTATAAATAAATCCATAGATAAATATAGTAAATTATGCAATTCATTAGAAATAAATTATATACTTGCCGATGGAATAGGTAAAAAAGTTTGCAAAAAACATTCTGTGAGTCCAGACGCAATTATGCAACTCGGTTTCCAAGTAAGTGTTTCATACAACACAGTTAAATAAATTCTATAAAAGTAATTACAGGCTGCCTTCTATAAACAAACAGGAACATTCGTTGCAAGTTACGAATCATGTAGTACAGCGGCATTCAAACACGGCAGAACTGAAACTATAAGGCCTTGCACAGCTGCAACAAAGGTTTGCACCCATTTTATATAATCATAAATTATATTTACTACTATATATTTGCAGGCTTACTGTGAAGCTATAAACAGCTCATCGAAAGATCAACTGTACGGAATGATACGTGAATGCTCAAAAGTGCATAGTAATCTAACGAAAGAAGCTGCCATGGGTCAGGGTTTCGATCGGCATTTATTTGTCCTGAAAAACATTGCAAAACAACAGGGCATTGAGATACCAAGCTTGTATACCGATCCAGCGTATGATGCACTCAATTACAATATTCTTTCCACTAGCACCCTATCATCTCCAGCGGTGCAAGCTGGTGGATTTGGACCGGTAGTCCAAGATGGTTATGGCATTGCGTAAGTGTACATTTCGAAATAATTTGTTCATATTAATAGACAATTTGAATTTCTAGTTACATGATTCGAGAAGATTCTTTGGGTACGTTGGTTACTAGTTATAAAGGGCAACGGAACGGTACCGATTTTATTGAGTGCCTTAACAAATCGTATGATGAAATAAGAGATGTTTTGTTAAAAAATTAGTCATTTTAATGTAGTGATTATTTCATCGTTCATTCGTCGAACATTGGCAGGTCCAGGTTCTTTGTGTAAATGTTTCTAAATCGGCTTGATATTTTTTATACTATTTATATCCATTTATATATATATATATATGTATTATATTATGAAAATATAGCAAATTAACGGAATGTATCTAATAAAGTATTATTATTACTGGGTATTTGTATACATTTTTGTCTTAAATCTAAAATACTTCCACATAATAGGATGGGATAAATTAATAAACAATGGCTAAGTAGGTTATTAAAATCTAGGACAAGCAAAAAACGAGTACAAGTTCTCAATGAATGTCAAATTACGTAATAGTGCTTCATTTTAAATAGTAAACCACAGGATGTCGCATGCAACATATAAGTATTTAGTAGTATATCAAATAATGAAAGAATTTTCAAAATTACTTTTAAACACAAAGCGCTTTAATAACTAAGGTGTCATTAAAAAACGAAATATAGAAATTGTTGATGCAATATATTTAAAATTATCTTTCGTGCGAATTTCTAACAATCTTGTTAATTGCTAAACACATCGGTCGCGAATTAGTTGAGTAATAATAGGAATTAAATAATCTGTGAAAGCATTGGAATATGTATGATTTTATTAAGGACATACACCAACAAATTATATATTTTTTTACTAGCTAACGAGATTCTTTGCTAACGAAACAAACACAAGAGAAAATTATTATATACAACAATATTTGATGATTTTTTTTAAAATACATTTCATATAATACTATAACTACTGATATACAGTATTAATGTTTATTTTACATACTCCCAACGTCGTCTTTTATATTTTAAAAGAGTGATCTAATGAACTTTTTCACCCATGCTTACTTTCGAAGTCTGAAAAAAGACACAAACAATCAGAGACAAAACCAAAAGCCAGAATAATAAAATATAGGCAGACTTCACTCGCATTATTATTTTATTTATGTACGCGAAGACTGTCTATATCGTCTGTTTCATACCATATATATTCCGACGATTAGTCCAAACAGCCCGATAGCACTTCCGAAAATCTCCACAATCAGAATTTTAACGAACAACGCTGAATTTGCAGCGTCCGCCAATGCGGCACCAGATCCAACAATACCAACGCAAATACCACAAAACAAATTCACGAATCCCACAACTAAACCTGACCCAAATATGCAGTAACCAGCGAACCAATTCAATCCATACAGTACCTCGCTTTCCATCACCGTTTTCCTCGAAAAATCCTACAGAATAAATCACAAATAAACAACGCATTCAGTGCATAAACGCCATCAATGCTCACACTCAATTGACCCGATAAAACGATAGACGTAATCAAACCGTAAATGGCAACAGCTTCGCAGAAAATAACTGAAATCAAATTTTTGGTCTTGATCCTCGGGGCCTTTACACCACCACCCACGATACTGACTCCAGTTGTATGGATACCACTGAAAACATTGCAAATTTTGGATAAAATCAATAATGTAGGAGCTAGACCATGTTTTTTTATATAAACTACATAAAATAATAGTTGTTAACTTACACAGCTGCCCCAACGACTGATAATGAAACAGATAAACCAATTCCAACGGTGGCCCACATATGCGGCGAAGTCTCCAGCAGAAACCTATAATATATTAAAACACTTGAATACACCCATAGATATATCTAAGATGTAACTTACCATGCAACACTGATTCTCTCGCCCTTGCCAGTGAAAACATGGTAAAGTGCTGCGATAAAAAATGATTACGATTAGAGTTTTGTCGATTTATTTAAATATGTCCCACTTACTGAGAACTGTAATGACCGCGGTGGCCAATCCAAAAAATGTAGCTGCTAGTACAGTTCTCATTTTTGAAATATAAACTCTAACTTTTAGTTAGACAAGTAAATACGACCAAACCTTCCAAACCACCTGATCTCAGCTGAGAACTGTCACGTGAATTTGTGAATCGAAGGTCCCACTCCCGAATACACATACACTCAAATCGTTACTCGAACGCTTCACTTATGTGCAACAACAAATACTTAACATACAAATATGTTATTTAAAATGCTAATCCGATTTTTAAATAACCTATTTGGGTATTTTGATGTATTTAGGTGAATAGTTTCACTACCCGCTTATTGAGCGAATTGATTTGATACGTTTGTTTGTTTCGCACTGATCAATTCACAACTTTCAATTTATACTTAATATATATAAATTAAAATAAAATCATATGCTACTTTTAACCACTTTTGCTAGTTAAGTCGATAAATATATGTTTCTCTACATTAATAAAATACTGATTATTACACTGCACCTACAGTGCAAGGCAAATAATTAACTTTGTATTGCTCTTGTGCGCATTCGCGTAAAACTTTTAAAATATTTGTGCGAATTATTTCGTTTCAATAAACTTTTAATGTAAATAGAACAAAAATATTATATACACAACTTTTGTAACACTACAAGATATTTTCACATACTAATTTAAATTATTTATTTCCCATTGTCGAACCCCTTGACATCTGTAAATTATTTATAACTCATCGATGCTATTTATCACATATATATATTAAAAAAAAAAACATACCATATACACTCCGATAATTAATCCAAAGAGTCCAATGGCGCTACCGAAAATCTCAACAATTAATATTTTAACGAATAGTGAAGGATTGGCTGCATCTGATATTGCGGCGCCAGAGCCGACAATTCCGACACATATTCCGCAGAATAAATTCACCCATCCGACGGTAATACCAGCGCCAAATATTAAATAACCCGTGAACCAATTCATTTGTTTAACTGCTTCATTTGTTTCGATGATACTGGGACTGAATTGCTACGAATAATTAAATGTTAACTTTAGGTTTTTTTTTTATGGAGTTTATGACTTACACCCAAAGAACCGGATAAAACAATCGCGGTAATCAAGCCATAAATAGCGACAGCTTCACAGAATATAATTGAAATGAGATTTTTTGTTTTGATTCTAGGCGCTTTTACACCGCCGCCAACTATGCTACTACCAGTTGTGTGGATTCCACTAATAAAATAATTGATTTGGATGTTTTATTAGTAAATAAATATTGTTAAAACTTACACTGCGGCTCCTACTACTGATAGGGAAACTGCTAGAGCTATTCCCATTGTGGCCCACATATATGGGGATGTGACTTCCAAAAACCTGTCATATAATTTTATTATTGTTTGGAAATTGTAAAAGAATAAAAAACTTATAGATATTATTTGAATAAATAGCAATTTTGGAACCCAAAACTTTTTATTGCAACTATTAGATAATCAGAGTAGTGTTTTTTTTAAGCAAAAAGTGTAATTTATAACAGTTTTTCGACTGGTGTAGGTAATAAAATTAATTAATTAAATTTTGCAGGATTGCAGTCAATGTTAAATTGCAAAATTTTATATATATAAAAGGAGTAATAATTAACAGTTCTATGGTTTAATTTTCTCGAATATTATAAATTTGTACATTTCCGTGCTGTTTTACAATTGCAAATCAATTTAAATATGTACTATTTATCATTTTATTTCCCAATTCAATAATTTTCAACTGTATTAAACTTAATAAGATTTCGAATACATTTAGATAAATTGAGGAAAATTAAATTTAAAAAAAAACATTCTTACCATGCTACACTTATTTGTTCTCCACGTCCAGTCAATAGAAAATATAAAGCTGAAAAAAATATTAAACGGTTCCATTCGAATAGCCCATGATTTCGTTTGAATTTTATACTTACATACATATGTTACGAAAGCAGTAACAGTGCCTACAAAAGTGTATGCAAGTGTGTAACGCATTTTGAACTTTTTTTTTAATAACAAATTAAATATAATATGCACTGATTTTTTTTTTTTTTTTAACTAGAGAGACATTCTAGCCTTCTTGTGACACAACACGATTTTACTCACATGATTTGAAGTACTTTATCTTAATCTTGATAAGACGATTAAATAAGAAATTCGTTCATAAATTTTTATTATAATTATATGAAAATACAGTTGTACTATTACTTTGAAGACAACTAAATTTTATATTTATTTAATACAATTTCTTTTACAAAATTTTTTTTCTTATTTATATACCTACATCTTTATCGGGATATATATATATATATATATATATATATATATATATATATATATATATATATAAAATATATATACATATATGTAATATATAATCAAAGGCACTTATTCTAAAATATCACATAATGAAAAGTGCGCATGTATTATGCAAAAAATATATAATTTACTATACAGAGATTATGTGAAATAATGTGTAATGACTTGTATGAATTACCCAGTTCCCTGAGTTTAAAATTTCAATTCGTGTAAAATAAAACAAATTGAAGTTTTAAAATAAATAAATAATACATTTTCTTACTTAATAATTACCAAATAATATAAAACTGTTACCTACAGTTCCATTTGCTAAAATACTATTTATAAGTAGCTATTTAAAATCATAATGAACTTAAGTAACTCATGCCATCATCAATACTATTTTGTTACATATTACAAAAGAGAAAAGATCACAAATCCTATTTTTATAAAAACATATTCAAAATTAACAATAATTACCGGTTATATAGAAGTACACCTTTACATGTCAGTATGTCCGAAGAGACTGTTCTATAACGAAATTTAGGGCACATTTATTTCGGTGTATCAGTAGCTTAATCGTGTTTATTTGGCACTTCCTTAAATTTCATGATATATCGTCTATTTGAAATCAAACTGAATTAGTTCAACGGTTCCAAATTGAATCGAAGAGTCCCAAATAAATAAGGTAATTAATTAATTCTATAATAATTAGTGCATGATGTGTACAAATAATTCTATGCAATGTATAATACGTTAGGTTTAGATAATTATCGTAACAATTATTATTTAGTCACGACACATAATATGCGAAGGACTTGTGATCTTTTTTATTATGTGCAACGATTTATCATTCGTTTTAATATTAAAGACCTAAACCAAAGTAAACGGACATTTTCTAAAATTGTGATGTATTTTTCGAAGACCATAGACTAGATCAAACAAAATGGTTATTTTGGCATTGGCAAAGTATAAAGCTATTAACTAAATTGCAAATTATGTGTACCAAAAGCAATGTATATACATATTGAAAACAGTTTACTATTAAATATATTATAAGGCCATTTATTTTGGTCTGTTTAAATTATGAGCGTCAAATTTTTTAAAACATATCATTTTTAAAAGTCTGATATTATACTGGTGAACAAACGTAACTTAAAATTTACATTCTTATTCAATCAAAATATGCATATTTTTTATTGTTAATATTAGCACAGTCCGTCAATTATATATATTTTATAAATTTGCTTGAGACTACGATTAAATTGGCGCCATTACAATAGATCTAATCATAAATTTGATATTCTATTGCTTAAGGTAGTTGAATCCCAAATGCATTTTCTTACAATTTTTTTAAAATTTCAATAGATAATTAATCAAATAATTTCGAATCGAATGGTGCATAAATGAAATAATGAACAATACAGATTCGGAGATATTTAATTTCAAAGATTGAGTTTTTAAGACTCATATATTGCACTATACGCGATATCAAAAAGTTTACTTTCATATTTAGTAATAACCAACAAACCCTTCTTGCGATTGTTATAAAAACTAAATCAACATAAAATAATAACTAATACATTATTTCAAGTCAATACCCAGCTTTAGATACTGTATTTCTTATATTGAACAGTGTTGCCATATAGTTTCATTTTAGCAGTCTATTATATTTAAAATCGTTTATAATAAAAACAAAGTAATTAATGCGAGCATTTAAAAATAGACAAGAATTTCAAATTTACGATTTCACGTTCTTTGATCGTAGTCATAATACAATATACAATTAAATATTACTTTTTTTCATTAAATTACAAAACATACAAAAGTATCATACGAAATAAAAACCGTAAACGTTTATCATATTTATTATTAGTGTTGACACAACTATTTACACAAAAAATCTTCCGCTTGTTCTACTTTAACTTGTCTGCTGCAGGTGCCTAATGTTAAGGAATAAATCAATGAACATTGATTGGATATTTAATAAAAACACAACGTACCAGAGTTGTTGCCCATTCGAAGTATGTAAGGAATGACGCTGTCAATTTGTACTTGTCCAATCAGACCTGCAAAGAACAGTTCTTCTAGAACTTGCGGTTCGAGTGTTCGTAAAGGTGGCAAACGTAATAGTAACCTAGCAGGAACATAAACAACAAATCAATCACTATTATTGTATTTTATTCGTTAAGACGTTTAACAAATTGTAGTTGAGAAATATATAATAGATTAGGTTTATTTTGAGATAAAAATTAGTAAATACCTTGGAAATCTATCGATATCTTCAGGGAAACTATTATTGACATACGCCCGCAGACCCTGGAATGATTTCTCTTGGAATTTCTCCAACTGACGTCGGACGACGATCCCAAGTTGATCACCGGAAAAAAGCGCAATGGCTTTCAAATAAGCGTATTCATGCTCATCCACATGAAGCCTGTTCATAACACTGACATAGTCTTGTAATTTTCGAATGTGCTCAGTGACTTGTTTGACTTTTTGCACCGGCATTTTCCTCTGCGTAATCGATGTTTGCAGTTGTGTTACAAGTGAAAATAATATTGTTGACAGCGACAGTGTTTGCGAACATTGCGCAAGACCAAGGGCGAATAATTCTGCCCAACAACTACGCAACAATGCGATTTGTGTATCAGAGCTGAAAAGAAATACAACCATAACAAAAAATAATCTCCCATCCATATAATCAATAGTTCTTAAGTCCTAAACTGCGAAAATTTAATGATTTTTACTAGAAAATATGTATATATAATTCCATAAATTATGAATTATATACGATTTATTCGAATTAAATTACAGTTTGTTTACATTAAAATATTATAAATAATTAGTTATATTATTTAATGCTTCTAATAAAAATTATTTAAAAGACCCATTAAGTGACAATTATTTAAAAAGTATTCTAAAGATTAAATTGTTGCAGTAAACTCTGATATCTATAGGAGTGGCGTCACGTGACTACACCGCAACACAAATAAGATATTGCTAAATAACGTATATATGTATATAAATGAATATTTAAAATGAAATTACCAAAGTAGTTGAAAAGCTGGAATGCTTCGGGCCCAATGCACAGATAAGAACAACAACCGCGAACCACTCTCACATATATAGTGCATATTTAGATACGGCGGTACGGGTTCAGGTGTTTGCAAATTGAATATAATATGTTGATCTAGCAACAGTGGACCATCCAACTCGAAAATTTTCTCACTCTCTAAATTATTGAACGATAACGCCTGATCTGGTCCATTAAGGCACTGGACTTTCGCCATCGTGTCCAACGCTTTCGAAATCACATTTTTCTCTCGAGCTATCGACAACATGTCCGTTAATTCACCAGCACCTGTAATTGTGCTGTCCAACGACATGTCGTCTTCTAAACTAGCTTGGCTCGGCGACATCCGGTACGACATATCAATCGTACTACTATTCCCTAGAACATCTACACAAATACGATAACGCATACGAAATGAATGAGTGATCGTTTACCTGTACGTTGTCCCAACGTTGGCAGGCCCAAATCGCATGATTGCAACGACGACTGTATTATATGACTGGGTGACTCGTTGTTCAAATCCTTCCGTATAAATATTTTGTTGACTGAATTCGCTGAGAATGTCGGCGTTGAATCTTTCTTATCTAAAATTGGCTTACGTTCATGCTGTACAGCTGTAACATGCACAACATTTGAGTATTTGATAAGAAAATAGTGAAAATGTACTTACAATCACTTCGCATTCCGCACGCAAGGCACTTTTGCAGTCGACAATATTGACATCGGTTGCGGTGGTGTTTGGTCACTTCGCAGTTTTTCGTGCCGCGACACTGGTACCCCAGTTGTTTTCGGATGGACCGTTTAAAGAACCCTTTGCATCCCTCGCAGCTGATGGCTCCATAGTGTCTACCCGAGGCTCTGTCACCACACACGACACACAACTCGACAGTCAAACACATTGAGTTCGTGCTGTTTCTGGTTTTGTCATTTAGGATTTCTACTTTCATCGTTTGGTCCATCGTAGCGCAAATTGCATGTGGAGCAATACGAATTTGTTTGAATGTTGTTTACAAATATGTCGAAGATATTGCTAGATTCATTTAACGATAAGAGTCACAATCTTTTTGATTATTTGACACGACCACAGTCACAACCATTTCAAAGCAGCATTTATGTAAATAAAATAACTCTTGTCTAAGTTCATGACCTTACACCTGCCATCAAAGAGCAGAGGCAGAAAAAATAAACTCAGGCGGGGAAGGGAGAGGAATACTTGAAATTGTATCTACATTTTTCACATATAGATGGCTATAGCAATCTTAAATCAACTTGTACAAATCTAGGGTTTTTTATCAATTTCATAGTGGGTTTTTTTTGCTATAGTTGGCTGCAGCGTGCAGTTTGAGATATGACATAAAATACTCATAGGTTTCTAGAAGCAGCGAGGAGACAGGCTGTGAAATATTTTAGTGCAGTTGATTTAGTTATATGTTGTTTATACTTATATTTAAGGCCTAAAACCATCAAAGACACATGTAAGTGATTCAGATAAACCTTATTATTAAGTTTATTATATAATTATTGCTTGGTATTACGTACTTCTCTCAAAATCTTAACGAAAACAGATATATAGCTTGGCGGGAACTTATCCGGTGTATTTGAAGCGGTCGTATGTTTTTCTGTATATTATTCATATTTATATGATTATTATTACAAATTACTTGATTCCATATCGTTATTTGAGTTAATTTCTAACTGTTTTTCCACCCATACGGATATTTTCTAGCGTGATTCATTCATAAATGTTTCCTATTAACATGAAACCAAGATCGTATTGTGTTTTGTTTATATTTGTAGTCGATCGTATATTGCTGAAGTAGTTACTCATTTTATATTTTACGTTGGTAAATTATTTTAAATAATATAATAATATTTATAGTTAATTTTATTGGATGTCATTGTTGTTTTAATGTCATCCTGTTTAACAATGCCGATGTGTTTTTATCTTAACCTATCTACTGTTTACAACAATTATTCGTGTTAACCTACTTAAAAACATCATACTGATTATAGTAGGCTACTATTGGGAAAAAGGAAACCAAATTAATGCATTAGTTTACATTTAAATTTTATGTCGAGTCGATATTCGTATTTCTTTTATTCATAAACAATGTCGCTATCTGTAATTGTGCTCGAAATTCTAGTGAAGCACATTTTGTAGCACTTTGTTTACTAATCGGATTTTTCTAATCAATTCTTTTCAATATTGAAATCGGAGTTTTTTTTGTATTTTGTTGACACTGGTAAAATGATATTTGTATTTCGCATTAATATATTTGTTGTTATTTAAAAATGTAACATGTTTCCAACTATTCTCTAAAGCGATAACAATTCTACGAATTTTAATTTAGTTGTTACTATTGTATTACTTTTATACAAATTTGTTTTTATAAAATATATTACATTATTGCTCGGTGGTAAATATAATTGACGATTAAAAATATTTATTTGGAATAAAAAAAAAAATGCATTTAAGATATTCGATTGTAAACCACTTATTTTTCCAGTTTGCTAATATAAGACAAAGTAACCCTAACTAATAAAATTATCGCATTTTACTATAAATACGTAAATAATTCATATATTTATAACAAATATATATATATTTTTAATTTTTAATCTCTAGGTGCATTACCACTTATAACATATTTACTTTATTTTAGCTTTACCACATTTCCTCACACCACAATATGGAGATGGAGGGCGAGTAAGTTGTTTTACTATTTTTTTCCACGAAAGTAAATATCATAAATGTTGTTGTATTTTCTTTTTTGAAATTGATGAATTTGTGTGAATGATTTTCAAAATTTATTTATTTTATGCTTTATTACAAATAATTTCATATTTAGTAGTGTTTGATAATTTCAAATGATTTTTGTTTAGCTTTACATTCGAATAATTTGTTTTCAAATAAATTCTACAGCGTAGATTTTCATTACTCATTTAAATAGATAATTTGATTTCTTAGACCAATTAAAAAAATATTTGTTTTTGTTTTCAATAATTAATTAAATAGCTAGGAACAAACTCATATTAATAATTGTATAAGTACATATTATGAATTTTGGTGACAATTAATTTTCTCATTGTCATGTATTTATATGTTTATATCTGGGCATTATTGTCTATTTTTTCCGTTTTGATTGTCGATTTGAATACACTGCGTTACCATGCCGTTGCGAAGCATAGTGGGGTGGAGGGGGAAACTGCGCCGTATTTATATTCGCTGTAAAGGCTATTGTCGTTTGTTATCTCGTGTAGTGCGGACAATTCATCGGCTTTTTCGAAGACTCGTGGTAATTTGTGGTTTAAATTCTCATTTGTAATAACGAAATTCTATTTTAATTCAATAGTGAAAACATATTCATAGCTTCTTATAACTATTAAATTTTAGTAATGTGTTAATAAATGTTTTAATAATTACCAATTTCGATTTACGGCATTTTAACTAATAATAACAATTTTATTTCTTGTGGTGTGATTCTTCAATTACGGTAAGAGAATAAATTGATACGATCCTGGTGATATATTTTATTAGCCGTTAAAATTACAATCGAATGTTTTGAAGTTGTATATTTCGAACGAAATTTAATTCAAATTTCCGAGCGTTTAGTATAAATATGAAATTATTTGTTTTAACCCAAGCATTCATTTTTAAAAAAATATGTTAACTGCTAACATTTATATATAAATTTAAAATAATACATCTCTTAAAAATATTCGAAACTATTTGATAAATAAATTGATTATATTCTTGTATTTTGAATTAAAATACGTATTTAATACAAAAGAAAAATATAACGTGACTCAAAAATAACTATTTATGCCGCAATAAGTCGAAAACTATTTTGGTTCAATTGATTTTAAAAAAATAATTATGTAAATTACATCTATGTTTGACCAATTTATATACCAAAAAACGTTATTATTTACTGTAATATATATTAAAGAAACTGAATATATTTGATATTTTTTTAATTTACGATTTTTAACAAAATGTTGGTTTTAAGGTTTTGTTCGAAACTGTAAACGATTTATCTAAAACCCTAAAATTACCGGTAAATTTCTTTGATAAATTCATGCTTGTTTCAGCTTAATTTTTTTTTTAAATGAAAAATGTTTAATAGAAAGCTTAAAAGCACTTAAAACGAAGCTTTTATATGATCTATTTTATTGTAGGAACACCATGGACGAGCCTGATCTGGACCCTCCTCAGTACGATTTCACTGAGTACGTGGGTCACGGCAATAGCATCACTCATTTAAAACTAGGTACTGTGTTTTTAATTTATCTTTATTTTAAAATATTAACTATCGTTTTACAGTGAGACACGCTAAAGAAATCGATGAAGAGGAGGATGTCTTCAAACCGTTAATGTGCCATCAAGTGTTTGGCCCTAGGTATATACCCAGAACCTTATGTCTGAACACACATTATGAGACTTATTAATATTTTCTACTTTAGTGAACAAATATTCGGCTATCGTAAACTGAAGATCGAACTGCTATATAACGCCGAGACCTTTCAATGCTTCCTAAATGTGTCGTTTGCGGGCAAAATTCACGACGAACTAAGTAACGTCTCTGATGTTGTTGCAGGAGAGAATTTCCTCTCCAAGCTGGTCCCATGGCTACCAAGCGAATATTATACGGACAAAAAAGATTTCATTAAATGTTTGGCTGAGAAAAATAACCCTAACCCATTTGGTACTGAAATTGCGCATTTTAAGCAAGATGTGAGATCGAGTGAGTTTCAAATTAAATTATTATTTATTTTGTATTGAACTAAATATAAAAGTTCTCCTTGCTTTACATATTAATATTTTGTGATTAATTATGCATTAAATGAGTAGCATCGTATTAATAATGAATGGATTTTTTTTAAGGAAAAAATGTGAATTTTGCTGTGCACGTCTGCAGTGGTGAAGAACCTGGTTATAAAACCTTTCATAAACGCATGGAAACCATAATAGTATGGTTCATTGACGCGGCTAGCTTCATCGACGTTCACGATTCTCATTGGAGCTTCATCATATTGTACGAGAAAGAAATCCGACGCACTTCTACTGTATACTATCCGGTCGGGTTCTGCACGTTATACCAATATTACTGTTATCCGGATAGTTATCGATACCGCATAAGCCAGTTCATAATCTTCCCCACACATCAGAACGCAGGTCTAGGTCACAAGCTTCTGAAACTAGTAAACACTCATTTGCGATCAAATGACAAGATATACGATGTCACGAGTAAGTTCTGCACAAAATCTTACTTGATTCTCTACAATTTTTATGCTATTTCGTAATTTAAAATAATAATTACATAAATCAACATTTTAAATTTAAATTCTCAAGAAAGTTGTACATTGTTTTGAATGCTAAACGTAATTCTTTTAATTCTAGTTGAAGATCCGTCCAACAAATTTCAGAAAATACGCGATGTTCTTGATGCGAGAGACTGTTTGAAACTAAAAGCCTTCTCCGCGGATAAAGTCCGCAAAGGGTTTACAAAGGAAATGATTTTAGAGGCACGCACCAAATTCAAAATGAACGAGAAACAATGCCGCCGCATATATGAGATAATTCGCCTCTATTATACGAATAATGAGGCGTATGACAACTATCTGAAATTAGTGAGGAACAGACTTAGCATCCCTAGTCGCGTAAGTAACATGTGCCATTCGATTTTTATGTTTACTTCTGAGCTTCTCAATTTCATAATATCTAATATTTTTGTTAATTGGATTTAAGTAATTTGTGATCAATATAAATATTTAATGTTTTTTATATAGAAATATCGTACAAAACGTATTAAACGAATGCGCACGCGGTTACACATGGATGAGCCCGGACAGTCGGAGCACAGAGCCAAACTGATTGAAAAGAACTTGCAAGCCCTGGTCGCTAATTATCGTGCGGTGTGTTATCAACTATGATCTCTCTTATAAAGTATTTTGTTTGTAGTGCACCTTTGTTCACTTTAAATATGCGTTAACTCCAACCATTCATTCAAAATGCATGTTTATTTAAAATGAGCAAAGGTGCATTGCTGTTTGTTTCACATAAGTATATATATATACCCATATATATAATATATATATTTTTATACGGCGAGTAATTCGCAGCTATGTTTTTTTGTTAGAATGTTGTGTATTATTTTAATGTTTCTGATCGCCCATGCAACATATGTTTACCATCAATATGTAATTTGTTGTAATTGAGTACGTTTCATCATTTATCTAAATGATTTTCGAAATTATTGGCACATTCTATTTTTGTTATCGTTCTTAACGATGTATGTTAGGTGTACATTAAAAAAAAAAAATGTCCGTATTCAGTTCGCATAGTTTTATCCTATCCGATAATCTTATTCAGCGACAAGTGCTATGTAATTTTTTGTATTATAAACCTAATCTTAATAAATATTTATGAGTTTAAATATATTTGTTTCTTTTTTAAATTATTTCTCTCATCACGAATAATTATCAAAAAAAAATATATATATATGGATTATAATTGTCATGAAATAAGCAAATGAAATTAATTTGCTATATAAATATTACGTTGCGAATTGGCAGGCCACAGGTAAACATTTGTAGAAAAAAGATTGTAATCCCAGTTGGTACTCTTTTCGGTAGTGTTCCGATTTGGGACGGTACGAGTTGGTACCTCGTCAAATATTGCTATAGGGAAGGTTGTTGCTTGTCTTGTGTCATTGACGCTCAAGTTAACATTAACGAGGTATACATATATTAAATAAATATTATTTAAACTTATTGTTCCGTAGCACGGTTAAGCTACTAAGCCTGTATTAGCGAAAAATATCACACAAATAGCACGCTAATACAAGCTTAGTAGCTTGTCCGTGTTTCGGACTAAAGTTACAAGTTTAAATATAGTATGTTAATGTATTATTTATTTAATCATTGACAGTACAATAAGTAATAAATATATATTCAAATATAATATATATCTGAATAAGAATTACTATAAAAATTACAATAATACCCTAAAAGCTATCAAATAATTGACCATACAATGTGGTACGAAGTTATACCCCTAAAAACGATCCAAAAACACATTAAAATGCCTGGACATTTGTATCCGGATCACAGAAATGAATAGAGTATAATATATTTCTATTTAATTTATACGTCTAGCCTTAATAGTAAAGAAATATTATTAATATTTCCAACTTCATTAATAATTCCTTTAAGTGTTTTATAACATATAATAATTATTTTAATACTGGAAAACATAAATTGCCAGTTTTTGTGTTGCGCTCTTACAACTCGTGGCAACGTTGAACGCGGCCAGTATTTGTTTTTGTCTATCTATTTTTGACATTTATTATATTTGTGTTCTCTTTGTGTGTTTATTTGCAAGACAAATAAATTGTAATGTTTTAAATACATAAATATTTATAAATTGTTAAAATGTGGGTGTTCGGTTATGGCTCAATTTTGTGGAAAGTAGATTTTCCAATCGAACAAAAATTGGTGGGTTATATTCGGGGTTACGTACGACGCTTCTACCAACATAGTACCGATCATCGGGGTACCCCAGACAAGGTAAATATAAAATAATAAAGATATTTTTAAGTAACTTATTTTTAATTCTAGCCTGGCCGTGTTGTTACATTGCTGCCTAGTGATAATGTACACGTAAGATATTTTTGAAAATAAATATATTGTCTAGTTTTTCTCTATTATTTTCTTTTTTTATAGGATGAAGTTTGGGGTGTTGCTTATGGTATACCTAAGGATAAAATAACGGACGTTATTGCGCATTTAGATTTTAGAGAACGTGGCGGTTATGTCCGAAAGCAAGCTCTTTTTTATCCGAAAGATGATCCGAAAAATGCGTTTGAAATAATGATATATGTTGCTACAGAGGAAAATAAACAGTATGCTGGTGAGACTAGTGTTGAAGAAATTGCACACCAAATATTGAATTCCGTCGGCCCTAGTGGGACAAACATCGAGTATTTTTTTAAGCTTGTTGCAACTATGCGAGAAATTGCACCAGGTGTGCATGATGAGCATTTACTAACTTTAGAAAAAGCTATTAAAAATGTCACTAATTCATCATAACGTTTAGTTATGTTAGTCGTTTCAATTTGATATTTAAACTAGAAAAAAGGTGTAGATAATTTGTTGGTAAAAAATGATTTATTTAAAGTATATTTTTAGAAGATGTTTATTTTTTTAGTAAATTGAATTTACTTTTTACAATATATAAAAAGCTGTTAATAGTTTAATTGTTTATAGTGTTTAATTGTGGTTAAAAATAGTCGTGTTAAATTTTTAGATTTGTTATTTAAAGTATGAAACATTTTAGTATTTTTTATGATTTACGTTCTATTTTACATATAACAGGTACTGCACAGAGGCTCGTGCTTAGCTTGGCAATAAATGTGCAATAAACATTTTTGTGATATTTTCAACAATAAAAATATGATTGAATTTTTGGTTTTATTATAAAATTGTATAAAAAATAATATACATAAATAATTTTTTTGTTTTCAAGCATTAATAAGTAATATTACTTTGCGTGACACATTCTTCAGCAGTTTCCATTTGTTGCGTGAATTGTTCATAGCTAAAATCGTCGCTCAGATCAAAATTGATATGCAAATACGTTTCCAATGTATCTTTAAAATACTGAAGCTGTTGGATAATCTCATAAAATGTCGGTCGCTCATCGGGATCGCACTGCCAACACGTCAACAAAAACTGGTAAAATTCTTCGCCAATATTCGGCAATTTGGGCAGACGTACACCCCGACACACTTCGTACGAGACGCGTTTGCCTTCGAGGTGACTGTAGGGTGTACCGCCTAAAGCGCAAGTTTCCCACGCAAGACATCCGAACGACCACACATCACTTTTCACATAAAACGGTTTGCCATTTAATACTTCTTGGGCTGTCCATCGGGTGAAATCTAACGCGAAATTACTGCGGTTATAGTGCGACAACCCGAGGCCCGTCACTTTCGGTATTCTACCATCAAAGATAAGGACGTTTCTTGCACATAAGCGTTCATGGAAGACATTTTTCTCGGTCAAATGGTGCATGCCATTTGCTATACCTAGTAAAACATCGCACACTTGCAGCTCTGTAATGGCCGTACATTTCGAATTGTATGGTTTTCTTTGGTTGAGAAGAAAATCTTTGAGAATTAACGAACTGTGTTCTATTGCTATGTAGACTGTTTCGGGGTTTTCACATGTTCCGATAAGCGACGCCAAATTTTCATGCGTTCCTGCTCTTACTAAAAGGTCTAGGTCGCGTAACATCATCTTCTTTTTTTGTTGGTTCAAATCTCCATCTTTAATTATAAATAGTCATCATTTTACAATATACAAACCTTTTAATATAATTTTACACATGAATGGGTATAATAACAAGGAGAAAAATAAATAAATAAATTTTTTGAATTGTTCTACAAGAATATTCGAAAATTAAACATATTAAATATCCAAATTTATTATAGCATTATGTAGTTAATAAAGCATTGAATTAATTCGAAGTAAATTTTTACAAAATAAGTAAAATAACTTACCGGTTACGATGTAACAAGCAACTTCCATGGGACTTTTATCAGTCTTCTGTTGGACAGTACCTTGAACGACATGTCCAAATTTACCGAACCCCAAGAAGCATTCTCCACCAGCGGCAGCGTTTACTTGTAAACAATCGCGAGGAATATTCCACACCATTTGTTTCAGTGCATCGTAATGGTTGGCGCGTCCCATATCTTCATCAGTTATATAACCATGATTAGCCTAACAACATAAATATTTTTCTCAATAATACACATTTTTTAAATTCCACATCTGTATAAAAGTATAAATAATAATCATGATTTATAAAAAAATATATATATATTTAAAAATAAAAATGATACATTGAACTTATGGCTCTCCAGCTACAGATCTACAAATTCACATGCTGTCATAAAATAATACTATGTTAGTGTTATAAAAATAATATTCATAAAATACTGTTAAAAATATATACAATTATCGATATTGCCTAAAACGCATTTGTAGTTACAAACATATTTAAAGTGATTTCGTAGTTAATATAAAAAAACTAATGGAGTAGCTAATATTTACGATTGTTTTCTTTCGTAGTCATATTATCCTCAAATAACTTATTAGTTAACTATCAAATCTTTCAATTTTTATAATATTAATTTGATCCCAGTGAAAATAAAGATATCTATTTTGCCAGACAACTCATTGAGTAATTTCGCGAAATAAATTATGATTTGATTATTATAAGATTCTACATCTTTAAAAAAATATATATCTCTAAGAATTCAAGATTGTTACAACTGTAAAAATTTCCGATCATGATTTGTGCAATAAGTATGAAACTTTAGCGCGTCAACGACAAGTTATTAAATATACACAATAAAATATAAACAATTTGAATTATTCATTGTTACCGACCACTTGTATCATGGACCCCCGTATCGATAGTTCTTGATTGTCCGACAGTCGTTGCCGTCGATTTCTATGGAAACGACGTCGCAATATCACCAAAACGATCAGGCCTGCAATCAGCAATAAACACGCGAGAACGATTGCCACCCATAGTGCAATGACAAGTCCAGCTGAATCTTCCGTTATTACGATTTTTTGAATAGATGATTTATCTGTAATACTGGTCGGATATCGGACTCGAGTTTTGCCATTTAGCGTGCTAACTACACCAACAAATATGCTATATTCACTGCTATCGTCTAATGGCCCATTGTAGAAACCGTTGTAACGGTTCTGATCACCGATAATAAAATCCTGATTCACATTCTACGAAACAATTCAAATATATCACATATATGCAAAACAAATCACATTTTTTAAACTATAAAATATATAAATTAAGTGAGATACTATAATAGTATCTCATTGAAAAATAGAAACGCATCGAATAATAATGAAATAATAGTCAATGAACAATTAATTAAAAAATAATTATATAAACATAAAAATGATATCATTGTTGATTTTCCTCGGAATGGAACATTAAGAAAATGACTCAGAATGACGTAATAAACGAGTATTGCAATGGAATAAGAATAAGTATTATATATATGTAAAAAAAATTACCTGTGCGTCTACGTCGGCGGTAATATAATAACGAAGGCCCTCCGCACGAGCTTGTTCATACGAATGCAATAAATCCATTTGAAAATTATATAATTCTTCAACATTTAACATGATTATCCGATAAAAAGATACTGGTCCGTTGTTATTTATGACGGGAAACAATTTAATAACCATTGTACTTCCATCACGTTTAAGGATCTCAGGATTCCGAGACACTTGGTCTGGTTCTGTATAAATTTTAATTAAAAAAGTGTTCAACAATAATTTATCGTTCAAAACGTACCCGATAAATCTGTGTCAAATAATTTAGTTTCTTCGATACTAGGACCATTCTTGAGTACAGCCCTGAGCGTGATGTTATACGTAGAACTAGGTTGCAAACCGCTTATCTCTGATTTAATTGTATTATTCGAAAATGTCCATTTTAATGGGTAAATTGTTGAATTAGAATATGTGCGAATGATTGTTGCTGTTAACTCATATTGCACGATTTCTTTATCAGAATTATAAGACCACGATAGATGAGCGCTTGTGCCAGTTATATTTTGAATTTGTATGTTTAAAGTGCCTTGTGCTAAAAGTAAAAAAAAAAAAACAGTAGATATTGTAAGTAGTTTTAATATTAATATATTTACCTGTATAATTATTTCTATCTACATAGCTGTCGGATTGAGTAAGATCTATTAATAATAAATAAGTAAATAATATCAACTTCATATTTGTTTCGTTATTATACGGTAAAATCCATCGAATACGAAATATGTAATATATAGCTGCCTAAAGTATGTGGATTTACAACTTAGGGCATTATAAAATAATACTTTTATCTATATACATTTTCGAAATATGTATGCTCAAATACGGTTACTGTTAATAAACAAAACCGCCAACACCCACTTTTCTGCAGCACTGTGTCATATGCATAGAGTGCATAGAAATACAAATGGTAGTGGAACTTTAATGCATTATTTAAATATGTAAAAGGGGAATGAGGTATAGAAACGGAAGGGGATTCACAAGAATGGCTGTTGCATATTACAGTACCGTAACAAGGGCGGAGTGCACAAAAGCAGGGGCGCAGTAAATTTTAATTAAAAAAAACTTGTATATATTTATACAGACATTTTTCAAAATATGTACAAATTATATACATTACAATAAATTTAAAGAATTATTTGTAGTAACTAGATACTTTTTTTTGTTATTCCATCGACAAAATATTTTAAACTTGAAATTTAAGTACACATAGTTGTCTAAATATCCGCGTAAATTTTTAAGTATTTTTGAAGATTTTTCTCCAAATCATTATTCTTTTCAAAAAATTTTAATAATACTAATAAAAAAAAAAAAATAAATAAAGTGTGTTCCAATCGCAGCCTTAAGGGGATAGTACTCTTTTGAGGCCAAAAAAAAGGCTTTTTTTGCGAATTTTTTTGAAGAACAAACCGATTGGAAAACGGAAAACCCGGCAATCTTTATTGATATTTCGTCTTTAATTTACATTTTTTTTGCGATGTTTAAGTCACTCCCGTAGCCGCTGCACCAGGTGCAGCGCGACGCTGCAGCCCGAACTGCGCTTACTGGTGGGACATCTCCACGTGGTCCAGGTCAAGCTACAACAAAAAAATTATTATTTCCGGTTCTTAGATAGATTTTCTGTCATAGGGATTTTGAGAAATGTTCAAAAATAAAAAATAGGAGCACTTTGAAAAAAAGTTGGTTTTTCGCTCCCAAAAATTGAGATAAAAGCGTGCACCAAAAAGCCATTTTTCAACCAATCGAAAAACGAATATGTACCTTGACAGATAATTATGGGCAGAACTCGGAACACGAACAATCAATCAAAGCCGATAAGCCGTTCCGACGGTAGATGTCCCACCAGTTTGAAAAAAGTGGTTTCGAGATAATCGCGTTTGAAGTTTTGGGACTGCGTGCGGACCGCCGTGACACAGGTCCACTAATTGGCCTGTAACTTTTTAACGGAATTGTTGGCGGACTTCGGGTAAAGTTTACAATAAAGTAGACACCCCAAGGAATTTTTTAAGCAAAAAAAAAAAACGATTTTTTGAAAGTTCAAAAGAGTACTAACCCCTTAAATACATAATTGATCGCACTGAAATAGTTAAGAAAAATAAATCGCTATAGTTTGTAGCAAATATATAGTAAAAACATAATTTTCTTATGGTATTTGGAAAATTATACACTAAATAATTTTCAGGTAGTAAAATATATATGTAAATAGTAGCGCACAATTAAGATATAAAAATAATGATCAAATCTCTTTTGTATTTCGGCTCAAACATCTTATTCAGATCGATAATCGTGGTGCAAAATAAAGTAAGATATTTATTAATCAATTTTTAATACCAACTTCAAAACGAATGTAAATTACAGTTTAAACCAGTGAAATATAAAAGACTTTGTCCTGCTGTGGGTTTAGTATCATTTTTTCTACGAAAAAACACGAACAACACACCGTCAATTAAAGTACTAATTGAAAATGCAGATACTCTCTTTGATGAAGAGAGATACGTGGATGTTTATAATTTATTATTACAGTTTAAAGTAAATGTATAGACTAATTGTTAATTATCCCAAATAATCAAGTGTTATTTATGTAGGAGGAAATAAATGTAGAAATACAATGGCGCATTTGTCGCACAATGTTCAAAATGATTCAGTTGGGAGAGTACGGTGCAGAAACTAACCGTGCGGCACTTTTAGACGAGGCACTTAATTTAATATCAAAATCATTAGAACTTAATAATAATCATGCTGATGTACAAAAATGGATGGCTATTTTATTAGATGAAAAACTACGGACTGAAAATACAGTCAAGAAAATTTCCGGAAGTATGATCATTGTCAAACATCTTATGGTAAGTTTGGTTTAAATTTTTTTATCAAATATGTTTAACAAATTTCAATGTTTTTCCTTTCGCTCCGTTACAAGCATTTTTGCTTTGATTGATTCTATGTTGTATTTTATAGAAAGCTCATGAATTGAACTCGAATGATTATACGGTATTATTTTTACTGGGAAGTTGGTATTACAATATAAGCAAGCTAACATGGTAATATGGTTTATAAACATATATTAATAATAATAATTCACTTACATTTTATTTTGTAGGTTTCAAAAAAAACTAGTGGCGTATATTTTCACAGATCTGCCTGTTTGTAGTTCGGAAGAAGCACTGAATTATTTTCTCAAAGCAGAAGAAATCAAACCGAAATATTGTTTAGCCAACATGTATATGTTAGGTATGAAACAACAATTAGAACTTTAATATTTATCAAATGCGAGGTTGTAAATTATATTATGTTTATAGTTTGTTAATTTTAGGTAAAATAAACTATGAAATGGGGAATATGTATAGAGCCCATTATTATTTGAGAATAGCTTCCGAAATGTACCCGTGGAATGATCGCGAAATTCAATATATAAAATCCGCACAAACATTGGTTAAAAAGCTAAAAAAATTTGATGTTAGCGAGGAAGCTTTATGATATTTATTTTGGCATAATAACTGAAAGGTAAGAAATGGCAAGAGAATGCGAGTTTTAAATTTGATTTTTGGTTATTTTTACATGTATATATTATATTTTGCGACATGAGTTTTGTTACAAATAGAAATATTTCCTAAGATAAATTACACTTGAGTTAGAATAAAAATCTACAAATAATGCAGATCAGTAACTCACTAAAATAATAATAGAAAAAAAAAAATTAAATGAAAGTGAATTAAACTAAGACATTTGGTTGGAATATTTAATTAACTTATATTTGTTCTGTTCACATGTTTGTTTGTTTGTTAGCAGCCGATCAGTGGATGAGACTTATGGATTACCAGAGCATAGCTTGGTCCGGAACACATCCAACAAAATGTCAACATATAGTTTATTTAGAACTACATACAAATCGATATATTTCTCTGTTTCGATAAACATATTCTAAATAATAAAATCACAGAATTTTATAACTACACCTGCGTTATACTTAAATTAAATTCCAACATAATATAACAATTAACAATTACTCTACAATTTACTGATGTTATTGATGTTGTTACAATCCAATTTTTGTAATATATAATCAATGTAATCGTTAAGTGTTTGTTGTGTTATTTGCACATAATTATGTATGTATGTATGAATGTATGTATGTGTGTATGTGTGTATGTCTGTATGTGTAATGAATGATTTATGTATTGCACGACACTAATATGAAAATGCAATCACTACTGGCTGAAGGATGGTAAGGGTTTAGTGAGATTATAATATCAGAAACGTCTGACAAGCAAACACAAATTAAAATTGAGCTAATATTATTTGTAGTCATAATTCTCATAGCCACTGGTGAATTACGAACGCCGACGCCGGCCATTTTTGCAATTTAACTATGTGACCAGAGTTTACAATATTCATGTTTAAAAAAAAATCATTTGTAATAAATAATAAATTAATTAAAAAAAAAAAAAAACGTCTAAAATCACTTTTCTATTTATATTTCTATGAACACAGAAAGAAAAAAAAATCTGGTACTGCTCTTATTAGTGAATAATTAAAATATAGATAAAAAACACTTTGAAAAATAACTACTTTATCTAGATTAAAAATAACACTAAAACGATTTGAATAAAACAATAATATAATATGCAACATTTGAATTAAAAAAAGATATATGTATATATATATATAAGTTCGAGTTTATATAAAAACAAATTATTCTTTACCGTGAACAAATAAGCGAGATTTTTTTTTTTGGAAATTTAGCATTAATTTTGTTTTAAAATATTTTCAATCACCTTTCTTTATAATCTTTGGACAGATTTTTTTTACATACCCGTTATTTTTGTAATTTGCTTTTAACAATAGTACGTTCGTTCTTTAATTAAGTATACAGATTAAAACAAAAAATAGAGTAAAACTATAAAACAACCTAACTGTATTTAACACACAGCATATGATCAACATGATTAAATACTGGAGTTGGACGATGCAAATTCAAAGTACAAAAATATTCGAGATGTCAAACAAGGCATCATAGTGATTGCAAAATTATGTCTTGAGCTTTATTATGTATGGTACAAATTTGTATGTACGGTGGTGTTTAATATATGTATATATGTATATATATATATATATATATATATATATATATATATATATATATATATATATATATATTATATATATATATATATATATATATATATATATATATATATATATATATAAATATTTATGTATTTTGCATGACTCATACACAGTCAGTGCCATGTGCACCAGTCAAGGGCTCTTGTGCCTGTAAAGAAAAAAGAAGAATTAGTGCATTTAGTATAAAGTGGTAAAATGGATGGTTAGTACTATGATGAAAATATGAACGATCAAAGTAGAAAGAACGTACATATTTAAATAATTACTTACCAAAGGTATATTTGTCTTAAACCGTGACAAGCATGAAACAAAGAAATGTTTCTTAATGTATAAAATTTGATCTTTGAAGTTGTTTTAGGGATAGTTTGATTTTGAGTGATCAACTAGTACATCCTTTCACAGTTCGCAAAGCCGATGATAAAAGAAAATGTGTGTATTAACACGAATTAAAAAGAAAAAAAAAGTTTCTAAACGTATTTAGTTTTGTTAATATGCAAAACGACGAATAATAAATAGATAGATAAATAAATAAAGTGTGATTAGAAATTGAGTAATGCTGTATCATCGGCTTGAGTAATGTATGAAATGCAATTTACATTCTATGTTCACGATGCAGTGCGATACAAATATTTCGCGTATTTTCTTAACATTAATTCTCTAAATGGACATGATACTTAGGGTATATATCAAATGCAGTATAGCTAAATATATATATTATGAAGCGCACACCACATTATAGCGACATACCAACTATTCATGAGTTTCTACGTATAAACACATGTTTGAAAAATAAATCAGTAATTCACATGAAAAACATCACTCTTCTTTGTTCATTAATAGCCTTAAAAATAGCATCATTACCTTATCAATTATTCGAGTTTTGAAAACGTGTAGTTATTAATCATTATTAATATCTATATTTATATTTCTTAAACGTGAGCATTGTGTAGACCTACCAAAGTAATGTTTTTCAAAAATTTGTAAATTATCTTTAGAAAAATAGTACTGCCGTCGTGAGTATAGTTTCACGTTTGCTTTTACAACTGTACTTAAATGTTACTTTAATACTGAAATCGTGGTAAAATATAATACTTAAGTTTCATTTATTTGACACGTACGCTAAATTGGCACAGTAATCATTACGTTTGGTGTAAATGTGAAATTATAGCAATTACTTCCTTAGTTAATCTAAGTAAAAAGTGCAAACACCCAGTATGCACATTTCTAGTCAGTTACCTTACGAGTATTGTTTAGTAACTATGTAAAAATAATATTTTCTCTGTTATTTTT
The DNA here is from genome assembly GCA_944039245.1 of Nebria salina. Taxonomy (NCBI): domain Eukaryota; kingdom Metazoa; phylum Arthropoda; class Insecta; order Coleoptera; family Carabidae; genus Nebria; species Nebria salina. Next base: position 4,141,557 of record OX063288.1, on the reverse strand, counting down.
AGCTCTCTTTTTTGTTTTGGAATGTATCATTACAATTTTAGGTAGCGCTTTCATATTAAAATAGAAACAAAAACAGTATTCAGTTTCATCAAATTATCAGATATTCCATTCGAATGAATCAAACTATATGTAAGAAACAAATGCACAAGACATGACACAAATATAATATTATTTATGATTAAAAATGGACGCAGTTATCTTGAAGTTATATTATGGTAATCTAATGTCAGTGCTCTTACCTCTTCTCCGACAGTGCTCGGATATATTCGCGGCGGTTGGTATGCGTTTTTCTCCAATGAAAACTGATCTTCTGTTGTTTTTCTGTACACGGGATTATCAAAGTTCATTGATGTCATATTGCGATGTAAGTAATGTTTATACACCATATATGCAACCTGGAAATTCACAAAATATAAATATTAAAAAAATTCCTTGACAAATATTAAGACACTATATGAATTATTGAAAAATAAAATAAAAACTTACCAATGCCACAAGGATGATTAAACATGTAACACTTGCGATGACTACGAGTGCTACCGTTCCAGAATCAGCATCATCGGGTAATCTGACAGTATTACCAGATGTAGACTTGTTACCAGTAATTCCAGTACCTATGTAAAACAAATACTTTTAATAAACATACCAGACAGCATGAAGTACATTGTTAAGAAGAAAAGAGACTGTCACCAAGCCGTTTTCAATTTGAAGTAGGATATTGCAGGTTTAAAAACAAAACAAAATCAACACAATTGTAGGCGATTCTATAAAGTTCCAATACAAATAACGCTCTGGATATAATTTAAATTGACGCTTAACACATTTCTAGACATATCAATTATGTATGTATCGTATCATGTGGCTTAAATGTCTGTATACAAGTTTTTCAAAGCGTCTATTGTTTTTAAATTGATTAAATGCGAGAGTCTTTTCATAATACCGACGAAATAGATATACAGAACGTTCTGTACATAATAAAATTTTTATTCACGTCTGAATGAACTATAAACTTTTATTACCCCGTTCAAACGCTGTACTATATACTTATACTGCTAAATTGTTAAACTTGTTTTAAATAAAAAAAAAAAACACATTATATTTTAGTTTATAACCAAAATATAGTAAACATTTCGATAGATAAGAGATTCGATACTTATTGAAAGACCCTTGCACATATATATGGGAACCATTAAAAGCAATAGTGATCTAATAAATCATTTTTAATTTAATTGTCACTCTTTGTTTTCACTGGCACATGTACCAATAAAAATGAAACAGTTATGCATTTAAATATCTTACCAGAATAACCTTTACCATGGTTTCTACTTACTTATAGTCAAAAAACAAAATTGGAACGTTTGTAATATGCGTTAATTTTTAATATAAGTATAAGTAATATTTTGCGCGTATTTCATACTAATCATATTCCAACTCTGCTTATGAGAAATAATAGAAATATAGTGTACTACAAACATTCAAACTGTAAGAAAATGATACTTAGTGCAACTAGATGTGATGTGAAGTATATACAGCTCATAAAACTCTTTATAAGCGGTACAGTATTGTATACATTGTATGTGGAAATAATGGAATAAAAACAAGTGAACAAAAGAATCAAACAAACACTAAAGAGAAGAAGTGTCAGAAATAAAAGAGGTGTATTAAAAATTAGGAAGAGAAACACCACAACCAAAAGCTAGTGCTATAAAGTATAAAATACCCGAGAGAGAAATAATATGTAATAAAAAAACTCAAACTCAGAAAAACAAAAATCATTTCTCGATTGATTTACTCACGGGTCGTGTTCTGTCCATGAAACGGTGCTTCAGTATGGGGTACACTTATAGTCGGCGCTACCGTAGTACTCACTAACGAATTTAAATAAGAAAACATAAAATTAAATCAACGCATAGTTTAACAAAATAAAACAAGTAAAAAAAAAATACGGTTAATAATAATAAATAATATGACCCTAATGAGGCTTAAATATAAAAAAATATGATACGATACTTGAATAAAATAGATTTGACTATGTGTAGAGAACTTACCGTCTTGTACACAAGTGAGACCATCAGAAAGCATGCGCAAGTTTTCTGGGCATGCGCATGAAATTCGCGGTGAATGCGTATTTATCTGTGGTGCAGGAAGACACAAATGTGAGCAATGTCCATTGACTGCTTGACAATGATTTTCACCATCTGGCTGTCTGTATGGATGGTAAACGTGGATAACCATTGGATGTTGAATCTATAGCACAAAAACAATAATTAAATTCGCAAATCACCCTTCACTACAGACAATTCCAAACTCACCATTTCGGTAGCAGTGACTGCCGTCACATTTCTTCCAGTAAATTTATTCGCTTTGTAAACAGCTGCCTTATCCCAGTCAGTCCAATATACCCAATCTTCAAATGTCGTTATCGAAAATGGATGCCTGAGTGTTTCAGGCGAATACAAAATCACACGGCGACCAGTTCCATCGTAGTTACATGAAGAGATTACATTCAATTTAGCATCGACCCAGTAAATACGTTTCTTAACCAGATCAATTGTTAAGCCATTTGGCCATTTCACTTCGTAGGAGACAATGGTACGGCGATGAGATCCATCCATGCCAGCACGCTCGATTTTTGGATCAGTACCCCAATCGGTCCAGAACATCCAACCATCGATTGGATTCAGTGCAATTGCACGTGGTTCTTCCAATTCATCTTTGATAAGAACTTTGCGCATCTCACCTTCGAAGTTGGCTAATTCAATCGTATTCTTGCCAGTGTCTGTCCAATAAATATGATTATAGATCCAATCGACAGCCAAACCATCTGATGTGGTGACATCGTTGCTTATCACGGTCTTCCGGTCGCTACCTTCATCGATTGGTGCTCTGAAAATTTTAAAATATTACCATTTAATAGAGTTATAAATAGTTAAGAAAAAGTTCATTACTTGTAGATTTTCTGATCAGTCACATCACTCCAGAATATCATACCGGTACGGAATACGAAATCAAGAGCAGTTGCTGAACTTGTATCGTTGACAATGCTAGTCATTTCATGGTGATCTAACGAAATTTTCCTAATATCTCTTCGCCTGGCGAACAATAAAGATGCGTGTCCTTCGGTAGCTTTGCATTTGGTCACATCTCTCGGATCACGCATATAGCCGCGTTCGCATTCACACTTAAATGTGCCCTTATCATTGATACAAATCTGTGAACAACTACCAGGTATTTCGCACTCATTTATGTCTTTGCACGTTTTGTTATCGACCAGACTGTAGCCGGGCAAACAATCGCAGTAATAAGCGGCCGGTGTGTCGACACATTTCTGCGTACAGTTACCGTTGTCAATAGCGCATTCGTTATGACCACAATGGTCTCTTGGTTCGTCTTCTGATTTCGGACAATCTTGATGTCCATTACAAACGAGAGTAAGTGGGATACATGAGCCGTCACCGCACTCAAACTCCTTCTTTGGATCGCATTTAACGACAGGCGTTGTGCAATCAACTTCATCGCTACCATCTGCACATTCCACCTGACCGGAACAATGCAATTGGCCGGGTATACACTTTTGATCTTTACACTGAAATTGATCCGGTCGACATGTGACGTTTGTACAGTGAATGGCATTCTCATCGGAACCATCCGGGCAGTCTTTTGTACCATCACACAACCACGTACGGTGTATGCATGTTATTCTATCGCCACATTCAAATTCTTTTGTCAAACATAATGATACTGACGTCGCTGGATTTGGACAACCCTACAATTATATAATAAATTCAATGAAAATGCATAAATGGATAAATTTAATAGCGAATAGGTTTCAGAATTATACACCAGTGCACGGATTAATAACATTTCTAAAAATAATATTTATTACGATAGACAGTAAAAATTGATGTAGTCAAGCTTAACCAGTGCACTGGAAAGTTAAAAAAAAAAGAATATAGTACTTGTTCATCTTTTCCATCTACACAATCATAATCGCCATCGCATCGCCAACGAGATGTAACGCAATAGTTTTCAGCACACTGGAATTCTGTATCGGGAGCACAGGTCACCGGCGGACAATTTTTCTCATCACTGTTATCACCGCAATCATTATCTAAATCGCAGAGCCATCGTTTCTGGATACATTTGCCGTTTTCACAAGTGAATTCATCCGACCGACACGTTTCGTCTTGAGTAGAAAAATTCAATAGAAATAAGTAAATTGGATGCGAGGGTATTCGGGTGGGCGAGGGTATTTTCTAAATATGGGAATGATGGAGAAACGAATACTTACTGCAAGCTTTTTCATCACTGCCATCGGAACAGTCGGGATTGTCGTCGCACATCCAAGTTAATGGCACACATTCACCGGGCGCTGACCGGCACGAGAACTCATCTGCACCGCACACCTTTTGTTCTGTGGATTACACACAATACGAACTATGTAAACAATTCAAATATATCCCAAGTACTTGAAACACCAATTAATTTGTGTGTACCGGCGTGATAGTACATAGTACATACATAGGGTAGGTGCTTGAAACATTCGATATTTGTGTTGGCTAGTGTTGTGTGTAGCACTAGGTAGATAGTGCAAACAAATATGTACATATACGTATAAACAAAAGTTGAAACTTACGACACATGTGGGTATCTTCATCGCTGCCGTCGCTACAGTCGTTTTCATTGTCGCACTGCCAGTGTATAGGTATGCAACGACCGCTGGTACATCTGAACTCACTTTCTGAACACGTACGACCCTCTGTAAAATAACAAGAACGCTATTGTTACGCCAAATACGCTACTTTGGACATGGAATTGTGACGGAATATAAAGTAAGATAAACGTATACATTCGCACACTCACACGCACATGCACACGCACACACGTTATTCTGTTTCCGCAAATGTGGAAAACGCCCGACTGAATGTTGCCAGGTACAGACAGTGGCATGGGAAATCGAAAAAGAATAAAGAAAAGAAAAATGGGCATTCATTTTGCAGCAAAGCTGACCTGACGCGCGAAGTTTGTGATTTATTGCAAACACGGTTCGGTCACTCAAAAACTAAAGCGGAATATCCTTGCGTTACTCAAGCAGGATAACTTTGCTCGTTCTTTCATAAAGCATCCAAACATTTTTGTTTTTTTATTCATTGTTATTTCGAACACTATTTTCGCATTAGGGGCGTCGCATAATAACTAAAAATATTATTCTCTTATTGTTCAAAACTCTTCCAAACTACATGAATTATTTTTTATTGTTTTTTATTTTATTATTTTCAATTAAACATCACAGCATATCTTAATAATATGAAATGTACATTAATACATATACGAATAAAAAAAAAATCCTATAAAAAATCCCATTCGTTTCTTTAAGAAAATTAAAGTGTATTTTTACGAAAAATAGACCATAGTTTATAAATAATATGATATATTATAATTAAATTTTTAGGCTTGATATTTTTTTATTTGTTTGAAAAGATAATCTAAACAAACAACTATTAGAAAGATATTTGCTTTTTCGACAATGAAAAATGACCCTTAGCGAAATAACATTGTCGGAGAGGAAAAATTAATGGATCCTTCAAGCAAAACTGAAGTATGGTAGATGTTACTCCACTGGGAGTGTTACCAAGACGAAACGAAAAACCGTTGATTGTACAATTGGGCACTCACATTCTTTTTCGTAATTTGCGCTCATGACGCTTCAAGCGAACATCGCATCGCATCGCATCGCCGGGAAAAACGCAAGCAACGTAATTTTTTGACGAATCGCCACGAACTATTACTGTTACAAACACGACAACTATTTGTTTGCTTTTTACGTTTCATTTCGTGGTCTTGGATCGAAATGATTGCACTGAGATGTATGTTCGGCAATCGAACGAAACACGTAAGAGCCAGTGGCTATTTTTGCGTGTGACGTCAACACAATATGATCGCCAGAAAAGCAATAAGAATACGAAAACAACATGTATCATTGACATAACTCTAATACTTTCGCGACCTTGAACTCGTTATCAAAGTGCGACAAGAGTATCCAAGAGGATACCATCCAGGATGCTATCTAGATTCACCTTCGAATCCAGCATTACTGATATAACTATTTAATAAACAGACAATCTGCATTAGCTTCACAATGTAAATATAAATCCAATATTGAATCGCTGAATGTATATAATCAATTGAATATATGAAAATAACAATTAACGTTTTTCCATTAGTAATACCAACAAATCAGTATACGCGGATTTATTTTTGTGAAACTGCAAGCTTATACGCAATGTACAAAGTACAAAGCTTTTTGGTTTAAATGTAACAGCATATGTTAATCATTAATTAGGATATTGGAATTTTGCTAACAATCCAATTAGTGAGTTTTACATTGTACCTATTGCGATTTTTTTATTTTTATCAATTAAAATGGCTACAATTAAAAAGAAAAACCAATTTTGAATTTTATATTGTTATCAATTTAAAACGTACTAAAATTCAAATGGCTACAATTACAAACCAAAAAAGTTATTATTGGTTGCTTAAATTCTTTAAACTATCAAAATAACGTAACTATAGCAACTAAAACCGCTGTAAATCATTGTGGTTTGCATTAATATAGGCGTTTTTAATTACCATATACAAGTACGGAAACAGAAGGCAAAACTATTTTCACAAAATGTAACACAAATAAAAAAAAATAATTAAACAAATGTTTTTTGTCATTTTTTTAAATGTACCATGTCGCTCTCACTTATTAAGTATGGTAGCAAGTTTTTTAAGCAAAGGTGTATTTTTCAGATCATAGTTTATAAATAATATCATATATTACCCGCAATAATTCAATAATTTACTATATTAGATTTTACTCAACAGGGAAAAAACATTTTTCCGTTGAGACCAATTTATATATCTTACGATATATATGGTTTGTTTTAAAACCTGTAGGTATATTCTGGTTTACTTGAGATGTTTAGACTAGTAGTTCATTCAATGATATATTTTAATTTGATTCAACAAAATTATTTTCGACCGAAACATTTCTAGACTCGTATTTACAAGGTAAAAATAGATAATTATGGTCTTTGATCTTTGTGATTGGTTCATCAAAATGGGATGTTTAATTTTATAAAATCTGATTGGTCGTAGATCGCGTGTTGCTCACGTCTATCGCTATTTCTAAACTCCATTTACAGCGTAGGACAACTTATCACGTTACTGAAGAACATGTATATGAAATGTTACGCGAAAGACGATATTCGATGCGTTCAAATAACAGCTTACGTACCGGCGACGACTCGAAATATGTTTTTATGCGAATACGAAAATCTCCACAGAAAATAAAGCACAATTTAGTGCGTTGAAAATATTTCTGTTAATTCTTTTCGCGTTTTGAATTTTTATATTATGCATATGCATGCGTCTGTAAAGTACTATCGCGTATTGAAAGGTCACGGCGACAATTTCAAAACACATTTAAAGTGTGATGCGGTCGATCGAATGTCAACGACGATAAATGAAATCTGTTTTGCACTGAACTCAACGTAAAAAATGCTCAATTAGCTCACATATCATTCATCAATGTTTTTATACAAACATTCTTTAGACATATTATATATAGCACTTATTTCTTCGAAATCTGAATCTAGATGCATTTAATGACGCACTCATAAATATAGGATAGTTAATGCGAAATATATGGTTTTTAAAACAAATTTGCTTATACAACTAAACCAACTTCACGGCTTATATCAATCTACATATATAATTACCCTTAAAGCTCGTATTTTCCACACTATCAAGTACTTGTGTTTGGTGAACCGCTCTTTAATATAATTTTGCTCGGTTTACAAAGCACAAACATATCAATGCCAATTCCCTGAACAATTAATCATTCTTAAAATCAATAATTGAATAACAATTTCGAAATCAATAACATTTTGTGATCCCACAACGAATTTTAATACACAACATTTGCTTGATATTACTTTATAAAAATATTTGCGTTGCTTTAGGCCAGTTTTATTCAGGTACCCATCGAATAGTTGACATGCAAATGGAATAGTATGGTCCTGTTGAAAGGATGTCGAAGGAAAGATTAGAGAAAAAGATTTATGTGAGATGAATGGTGTGAGGATGCGGGGCTGTTCTCGGAATAAGTAGATAAATATGATTGGAAATGAGTTGCGCGAAATAAGTTGTAAGCGAGTGGAATGGAAGTTTGTTTGATGGCTACTCGGAATAGCTTGAAGCGTGATACGCGCATCAATTCATCTAATTACTCTAAATAAAAATCAGCCTTATACGTCTTTAGTATTGTTAAAAAACTTCAAAATAAATTACAATATATTGTTATTTTGGAATATGTTACTTGACGTTTACTAAACATATATGATGCAAATTGCGCCTGTAAATATTAGCACGTGTAGATTGTAGGTACATTTGGCGAAAAACCATGCCAAATATTTGGCCTACGCTTTTAAACGTGTGATTCTTAGAGATCACGTGGTATCAGTACAGGAGCGTATACTATCGAAATATCATCTAGCAAATATATATATATATATATATATATATATATATATATATATATATATATATATATATATTTTACCACCCAAAACACAGTAATAATAATAAAATCTGTCTTAATAAATATAAATAAATGTGAACAATTTATTAAATGTTATTGTGTACTGTAGGATATTATATCTAATAGGAGCATAAAACAAATATAATAAAATGACATAAAGTAATCTGTATGTAATTTATAATATAACAGTGATATGGTGTTGTAATTCGGCTTTAGGAGTTGTGTTAGTAGTGATGTCCAGCAGAACAGAACAGAACAGAACCGCCACCATCCACAAATAAAAAGGTGTCGTGCGAAAAAACGTTTCTGCAATATGTCCAGTTGAACAAAGCGGGTTCAAGCAAATCTCTATGGAGACGTGAAGACGCATGCGATGCTGTTTGTGTATGTGAGGGGTGAACACGCATAAGGGCAGTGGCTCCGTGTGCCGGCAAGTGTGAAGTGTTTGCGTGTGGCAACGGTGCAAACAGCGCCGCAACGTTTTCAGGATCCTTACAATAACGCACACTAACACTAGCGGTGGTCGGAAGTGTTAAGCTCAAACAAAAACTGCGGGTGCCGCGGGCCGTGAACATTTTCTCGGTAGAGACTCGACGTGTGCTCGTGCGCTGCGCTACGCTTGTATGTTGGCCTGGGTGGCAGCGAAAGAGGACGTAAAAAACCTGTCCTCTCGCTATATAAAAACCAAGAGAAACGGGCCTCGGTGAATTTTTCATTGTTCACGTTGTAAGCCTGTCGCGACTTAATAGATTACGTTTCGAATCCCAGTCAAGGTAAATCCTAATTGAACAAAATATATATGTCGCACACACACACTAGAATACAGAGCATCCTGCAATTTACACTTTTTTCATGTTAACAATGGTTTTTTTATAAGCCTGTTAGAAATGGTCAAACTGTTACCCCCGGGATACCTTTGACAATAACTCCACCATTTAAGATCTAATCTATTCAAAAAATGTATCAAATCGTAATGTTAGGCTTACATTTAAATGCCTTTCGGCTTTTACTCTGACAACGTCTATAAATTATCCCATATAAGTTATTCATGTAATTGCCATTACTAGAATTATTACTCATAAACCTTGTTGATTAGAATTTCACGTCATCACCCAGAAGCAAAAGTATACGCAATGCGAAAACTCGTCAAAACTGCATAATAACGAACATTTTGGTCTATATGCACTTCACATTTTAGCTAAAGTAGTTTTCAATGTTACGTATTCTGAACGTTTTAAGTTTTCATGGCTTACTCCACATTCACAAAAAATAACTCCTATACATATACAACCCGCGGTTCTTATCAGCTTCGTTGATATAATTATATTAATTTGGAAACGTTGATTAGATGAATAATGCTGTTAAAAAAATGAAAGTAATTTTCCATTTTTTTTTTCATTTATAATTACGCTTCAAATGGAAATGTGAAATTATAAAAAAATTATTTATTTTAAAAGTAGCTTCATTTAAATATTTAATAATAAAAGCAAATTGTCATATATTGAAAAAAAAATTTATTATTTCCGTTCTCATTTGTACAAACAAAATTCGTCGTATTTAATTAACATTGGTAAATAAAGGCATAACCATAGAAACCGTAATGAATCAAAGTCGAAATTTTGTAACTTTTAACGATCAACATTTCTCGTTATAGGACAAAAATGCGTGTATGCCATTTGATTAACAGCAAACTCGTCAAAGACATAACCATGGAAACCGGAATGAAACTAAATTCATATTTGTTAAATTTATTCTGTAAATATATATTTTTTTAAATGACTGTACAATTTTCTAATAAAGTATACACGTATTCGAAATTTCTATACAGGAACTGAATATATTAAGCATTGCTTTTTAGCAAAACATACAGTGCATTAGATAACATAAGTAATAGCAATAATTGCGGTAGAATGTAAAATAATAACTATTCGAAATTGTAGTTATTAAACCAGTGCAAGTTATAGTATGTTTTTGAATTCGTTTTTCCGCAGCAATTCTCGTCTATATGAAACTTCGTTACAGCATTAATAACATTCATTCGTAATTATAACTTTTGTTCGGTAGTGAAGCATGGAACGTTTTAAGTTGGCGCCGGCGTTTCTGTGTTACACATTGTCCCGTTTGCGTTTATTAACCTTTCCGCGTGCTTATCCTAAGAGGGGTAACTCAATTACTTCACCTACCCATTCTACTACATTCTTTATATTACAACCTTTATTTTTTTAATGTCAACATCTAGCGCCTGTGTTTATGTTAAGATTACGGCGGATATATCAAGTCAAATTATTTTTCAGACCACGGCAACCACGTAATTTTTATTTCTGTTTTCTTTTATAAACAGAAATACATATTTACACCGATGTTTTTCATTGAAAAAATTTATATTCAAATATATCAAGAATGTTAAGGGTTTTCTGCCACCCCATTTGATGGGATTAGGCGTGATTATATGTATGTATGTATCATCTTAAATCAATAAATGTATAGAATGAATTTTCAATTAATGCAAATATTACTGAATAAATGAGGAACTTCCCAAGTTCAATACTAGTTTACGATTTAAAATAAAATTACGCTATTATTTAACAAATGGAGAATCAGATGTTTCCCAACTTTGACGCTAATAATGAAAAATATCATAGAATCAATATAGTACAGATTAAAAAAAAAACCCTCTAATTTTACAGTACGCCATGTACTATTAGACCTACAAGGTTTTCGAGTTAAATGTGACATGATAAATTCATGTCAACTTTACTTTTATAGCGCAATTTAGTACGGATAATCTGTTACAATTTCAAATAAAATAATGAAATTGCAAATCAAATACCGATTAAATTTACTACATATAATAATTAATTTATGCGATGATCTTCAATAAATAATACTATTTATTAAAAGAAGTGCAAGTTTGTTACATATTTAGAACTTCTTACAGAATTACGAACTACCTCTAAATCGCACCATTAATTAATACGCGTGTTATTTTAATAGTATTATAATCCGAATTCAAAGAAACAAATATTATTAGAATTGCGCAAAAAGTAAAAATATTTTTATGCGTGTTAATTTTTAATACGGGTGAGTGGCGGCAGTCGCAATTAAAGATGTATAAACATCAGTATGCATGTATGTATATATCGATATATGTCGGTATGTATGTATATGTGTGTGTGTGTGTTTACTCATCTAAAAGTTAAATAGTATTCGGTGTGCAAATTTCTAGATAACTATTAATAATTTGGTATCATTCTAATTAAGATTTAGTTTCGAAAACATTTGCTTTCCATCGTTGATAATCTCAACGCTGCATGCAGTGCAAATAAGTCCTATAAGTTATATATAATCTGCCAATATCTTAATTCTGCAGCGAGAGTTTAAATTAAAGATATGAGTTGCGCTCTACTTAGCTATTTTATAAATTGTGCGAAACTGAGTTTGCTGACAGTGAGCGTGACCTTTCCCGTTCAAATAAGACTTATATTAAAATATCATCTTTCACAAGTTTGAATACTTAGTTACCGTATTCAGGCGCATTTTTGTTTTAATATTCATTATTTCTTTCTACCTCTACGAGCAAATCGCATTCTAGCGTCACCTGGGCAAAGGTAAATTAGATCACGCCACGTGCGTATTACTAACGTGATGGTGTGAATACCTGGCGAAGAGACCCTGTAATTATGAAATGGCGCGTTTCAAAATTGCGCGAATGAACATTTTGACACTCTCGAATAGGTACGGGTACGTACTCCTACTTTTAATTGTCAGACATGTGCAATAGTTCTCATTAGCGTGTTACTGTCGTTATGAATATGAATACGTCAGACCTTTGTTCAACAGAATACAAATACAACATAAGATATTCAAGTTTTGTATTTATTATATGGAAAAAATTTAGGAAACATATTTCAGAATTTTAAAATAATCACAATGTTTTATAAACACTCTTGAATAGTATAAACGTAATTTCTCGCGAATTAGTCAGAATATAATATATTGCTTAGAATAAATGCGAGTGACGCATTTATTTTTATGTTTTTTTATATAAAAATTGTATTAAAACATATTATTGAAATATTATATTATTTATTTCGAAATTGTTGTTTAAAATTTTATATATTTAAAGATATGAATATTTAAAGTTGCGCGTTGATCATCCTGATAACGAAACATGACCCACGTTAGTTTTGTTTTCCAAAACGCTCTATTTATATTTGATCTACTGTTTCGCCACATTTACAAGTTTTTAGTTGCAATAATTACAAACAAAACGATGAGAAAAAAAAAAAAGCGAAATAGATACGAATTAAATTACAATTCTAGTGTAAATGTTTTTTGTTCAGTAAAAACATATAAGAATCATGTGGCGTAAAATAATTTGAGATCTTAGAAAAACAAACGTCTTATCGACGATTATGTAGCTAAGACTTGTTTTCATACAAAACTAGTATATTTAAATTAAACTATGAGTTTATAGACAATAAAATACATTATAGCGTATTGTTAAGTAGAAAATATTTTACTGAAATATATTTATTCTGTTTTATCGAATAATTGATATTATTAATAGTATTTTATGAAATAAGCTACGAAATTAAACATTTGTTGTGTACTAGATGTACTTGGATTTTCCGCTCCACTTGCAATTATATTTATAAATAACAAGTGCATCCTTTACATATAAATATACAACATATACCGTTTTTGATATACATAAAAGAAAACACAGCTGCTTGGAGGACTGCAATTGAACGACAAAAACATGCTCTATATGCCATTTTATGAAAACAAGCATACACGTGGAGCTATAGAAATATAAATAAGCTAAAAAGAGACGCACCATAAAAGGAAGAAGCGGTAGGAGAGACATTTGCATTTCTTCCCTTTTGTCAATAAGTTGCGAATGAAGTCACTCTTAATAACTTATTAACTACAACGATGTCTAGTCAAGTAATTTAAATATTCGATTTGGTACTGCTTGATTGAATTTCTAAATATACGGTATTTGAAGAATGATTTGCAAAATGGAACATGAAGAATAACAGCTAACCAAACAACGAATGTGCTAATACAAACGCGTTACTATATAATTCGATTTTATAATTTGAAATAAATTAAAATGTATCAATATTCAAATTTATTTTCGAATAATTTATCCCACAAGTTATGTCTTAAAAATCTAAATAAAACAAATCTATTATAATGAATCGATGAAAATGCAAGTGAAGTAGAATGGTAATGAATCGTAAAACAATGAAATTCCCGTTGAGTACAAGTCCGTTTGAGGTACATACATATATGTGCAACTATTATATGAACTCTGAACTAAGTTGTTGTAAACCTATAGACCTACTATCACCCCTGAACCGAACTCGACTGACTTTGCTTGAAAACAAACTGATTTTCACAAAAGTAACTCGAAGTCGGCGCGGCCTGGCCTTAATGGTTCGAGAGATTAGGATTATCGTCCGGGTTTTGGTATCTCTTCTGTTTTTCCGCCATTACTCATTGGGAGCTTTATCTTACGTCCCATACATCCGGCTCTCTAAAAATGCGTCTTCGTGTCATTCTTCTGTGCCCGTGTTTGTGTAACAAAAGCCGATTCTGTTGTCCATCATCTACTAATATCATTTCCATCGTAATTGATTGATTCAATCCGTAAACTATCAATATAACGAAACTTTACCAACCAACTCATCTGATAAAGACTACGAACCTATCCGCACACTCTCTCTCTCTCTCTCTCTTTCACACACACACACACACACACATATATATATATATATATATATATATATATATATATATATATATATATAAATATTTATATATATATATATATATATATATATAAATATTTATGTGTGTGTGTGTGTTTGTATATAAAGGTGAGAAAACGTATCAAAACACAAAAATAAGATAACAAATTGAAGGTTCTTAAATATGCAAAGTTTTCGACGTTCGGCCGCGTGAACTTGTAAACATTGACGATCGTGCGCAAAAGATACTAATAATTCCTCGGATTTACAAATCGATTTCCGTTTTTGTACACCACCGTTCTCTCAGCTCGTATCGCAGTGTATCCGTATAGGGTACATCTCTCACGGTATTTGCACGCGATATAGCTGAAAACGCAAAGTGCACAACCACGAAAAGGCTGCGCTGTAATTATACTGGGCGTGAATTGCAAAACCACCGATTTCACCGTTACATGAAGCGTTCAAGCGAAATAGCCTGTCTTAACAACAGATTTTACACGGTAGTGTAATAAAATAAATACATAAAATCCTGGGTGTAATTTTCTTTTCATGGTTACATACATACATGTACGGTGCCATGAATCTTTTATATTTTTAATAAAAAATAAATTAAAAATTATTTATAAATTCATTGGTATTTTTACACTAGAACCCAAACACTATTCTATTACATCCATTCAGTGTACCCTCTAAATGTAGAAAATTGCAATTTGTAACTCATTTTAGGCAATTTTAAAATTAAATATTAAATAAAAATATTAATTACTATAGTGAGTTTGAAATTCATATAAATTGCTTTCATTTTTTGCTTAGAACCCTGTAGATTTTAATATCGAACGCAAGCTACGCATCAATTTACCATACTGCTGTGTTATATGATGAAAATATATTCTTAGAACGTTTCATAAATATTTGAAGCCGATTCGGGAGCCACTGTAAAACCATAACTTTTTTACGATTTATGAAATATACCCTAAACGTATATCAAGATGAAACGAGAGGGAAAATGAGAATCCGTTCTTTTTTATTATATTTATTTTATATTTAAAATCAGTTCGATTGCCAACCCGTAAACCATCCTTTACTCTATTCTATATATATATATATTTATTTTTTTCTTTTCGTTTTATTTGATTCTTTTTATTTTATACGCAGCGTGAAAACCCTACGTCGCCTTTTTTGAAGAGATAAATCAAAGAGACCCCCGTTATCCTTCACTGTCACAACCCATTCCTTATATCCCCGATGGTACGTAGTGATGTTTCTGCGCGTTTTTGAAATGACTATAGCCGCCGGTATTGGTGTTGGTGTCGGTGTACGGTGCACCAGTAGTGAAGAGAACACGAACGAGCATATTGGTGGCAGCGCACCAGAGTAAAGCATCAGTTGTTGTTTATCTACGCGATCCGATTTGCCAGTTCCTGCGCTGCACTGCGCAGTGCTGTCAAGACAACTGGAACTTGTAACGTAATTAATTTGTTATCGGTTCTTCAATATCTCGTTTTTCATCGGACGCGCCATACGCTTTTGTGATTTCCGATTACGTGCACTCCACCAATCACAGCTTCACATTTTAAGCCCCCATCCCACCCATCATACATCCGGCTTATATATTGATGACAGTTCCGGCTTCAGCTTCAGATATTTTAGAAGTGGCTTGGGGCAAAGTGAAAGTTCACCGCCCCCTCTGTGTGCAGGCCGATGCTATGTGGAGCCCCAAGACGTGCTTTTTATTCTAGAAACTTTAACCCCCTTGACGATACGCCCCCAAGGAATATTACCCACATACCTACATAGCCTGTAGCCGCCCCTGATGCTTGATATGTGATGGCAAAAAATAGAATTATATTCCATAAATTTGACGTTCTTCTCATTTTTCGTTACATTTTTTAATTAACAGGAAGTCACTCTGAGTTTGCAAATTTTAAAATAACAAAAGCATTCACTGAAAACTGAATGGCTGCCAGTCTTATAATGCAAAATTATAGATTAATACATTTTTATCAGAAATATGACTTTTTTTTGTATTAAAAAAAAAAAAATATATATATATATATAATATTAATATAAATGGAATCAAAGAAAAACTATTGCTTTTAATAATAAAGAAACTTTATAGAAAGACTTTGGGTTGCCTGAGTTCGGCAAGACCACTAATAATTGTAACAACACGCTATTATTGGATACACTTTACAACGCTACGGAATTCAATTTAGTATTTACTAATACTTTACACATTTCGATTTTCTGTTCATTTTTTTGGCTCAACATAATATTTTTTTCACATTTTTTTATAAACTTCACGTTTATAAGTGCAAATCAATGCATACGAATATCGTTTCCTTATAATAATTATAGAATTTTTACACAAATGGTGTATTACATTCTTAATAAAAAAATGTTACCACAACTAAGAATTTGATTGTTCCACATTTCACTAATAATAACTGCTGTGGTAACTAATGTTTAGTATCTTTTATTGTAGTTACTAAAAATTGCCACAATGAAAAATAACAATCAAATTAGTTATGGTAACCATTTTTTTTCTAAGTGTGTACTATTTTTTAAACACTAAAGCGTGTATTCATAAAGAAAATAAACCTATACTAAAGTAATAGTAAATTTCCATCCTCTTTTAATTCATGTACAACTACAGAAGATTTTTATCACTTTAGTCAAAAACTTGACTATGAATAGAGTAGTAACACACAAAATAGGGCAAACCTTTAGTTAAATTCGTATAGATTAAATAAATCATCCGTAACCGATGTTCGTGAACACAATTAACAAATAACCCGATGAAACAAATATAATTATTAACAACATATATTGTTATTCAAATTAGAAATACAAACTAAACATACACATTCACATGAAAGGCCAGCTAGGATATGAGCATGAACTATATTTTAGAAATTTATTCAAATATTATTCTCTCATGAAACCGAGATAACCCATATACCTAGTCAGAATGTATTACAATGCCACAAATATAACTTGAAATATGCAGGGAAATTTGCTGCGTTTGCCAAAGTATTGTATGTTAACATGACGGCCATTATTCTTAAAAAGTACAAAAAAAAAAACAAAACATTATAAATGTAAAAGATATAAAGATAATTTTAGTGACACGAAAATAATTGAAAATTTTCCGTAACAATGTAACTTTTCTCGTTTAATTATAATTATAATTTCGTTTCAAATTTACGTCTACGTGTTGTGTGGATTTAGAGAAAAGCTTGGACGTGAGACCAACGCGTAAAGATTCGTAAGACATTTTTTAAAACCAACCAATACTAACTTAATAATATTGATAAATATATAAATAACGACAAACGCAAAAACGGCTAAATAAACTCTAAAATAAGAGACTCAAATGTCAAAGTAAATATTTTTAAATTTAACAATACAAAGAAGTTGGTATTCTTTAAGGAAATTTGAAATATTTGATGGTAATACGAGCAAGAATAAAGACAGCAGAAACAGTTCAAATAAATGTTACCACTGTTCGTACATCATACATACATGAAAGATGTATAAACAGAGTGGTGGTAAAAGCAGGCAAAATGTGATATGCGATGTTCTGTCGGTAAACGAAAAGAAGAGAAAAAAAAAAAAACGGACAAACGAATTTGCGTTGTTGAGGACGAAAGGATTTTCAGAACAGAACGTTTATCATTTTGACAGTGTGTATTATTGAAGGACGAACCCGCACACGGAGAACGACCCAGGAATGAGAATGAGACCTATTTCGACGATAAAGCAAAGGTTGAGGTCGAGCAAGCTTTATGTTATATATTTATTTTAAATTAAGCACAAATATTACATCCGTCATACTACATGATTAATTCGTACAGAGACACTGCCGCGTAAAAGAAAATATGACCTATTTCGCAATATTTACTTTTTAATTTAAAATATCTTCACTTCTAATGAAATTCGAAATCCCAAATATGACAAATTGAAACATGTTGACAATTTGCAGTGTTGAGGACAGATAAAGAAAATATTATAGGGATTAGGAGTCACAGGGAACAATAAACTAAAATTTTCAAATTCTGCTATGTTCAGGTTTCGAGGTATTTTATTTCATTCTCAATACGTAACTATATAGAAATAAAATCCTAAGAGACTCCCTAGTAGAGGATAGTTTATCCTTTAGTGCAGTTTTCACCGCAATAACTTTGAAATAAAATCAATGAAAAGCAATATAAAAGTTAAATAAAAAAGTGAAATAACTAAAAATCCATATCATGTCAAATAGCGAAAAATTTGCTTTTACAAGAAACTTTTCCGTTTGAAAGTTAGACACGCAATTATTGTGTACAAAAGTTTAATATTTTTTGTGTTGTAACTTTCATTTAGTGGGATTCAAAGCATTAATTGTTTTTGTTTTTTACCAATCATAACTACGACGTTACCATTGATTTTTGATGCTGCACAAAATAAGAAAATTTATTTATTCTACGCCACTGATAGAGAGACACAATGCTGATATAAGTCAACATAACATAAACATATTTTGTTAAAATTCACTAGTGCAGTTTTTAACGCTTTTAAATAAATGAATCATTAATCATTTATTTGATAGCAAAGGTCATCGGTTGTTTAACAATATAAGGTTAAAAAACATGTATAGTGAAAATTATTTATGAATATAATTAAGTATTAATGCAAAAAAAATAGCTATATAAATAACTCCACGTGGCAAAAAATCATTTTACAAACAAATTTTTGTAAAATAATCATCTCTAGAAATGTTGTAAATAGTAAACTCTGACATCTATAGATAATTAAATATACATTAATACAGAAAATAATCTACGCTTATTTTTTAAGTCAATGACGTCATCATATTCAAATTTGAACTAGATTTTGTGGAATCAGTAAAAGTCTGGATGATATCGAGAACATAACGTCGAATCAAATTTAACTGCGTGATGCAGAATGGGACTTATGGAACATGAGGCATTTTTTTTTAATTCTAACGCCTGATTTCACCAATAGGCCATTTCCTCTTAACGCTCAGTTCAACTCAACAATATCTAATCTCACTGATCTCAAAATTTCACAGTACAAAATAATTGTATTCCAGTATTTGAACACCAAATTGTTGTATATATATATATATATAACATATATAAAAATGTACCAATAAAAAAATTAAATTAAAATGATATCATAGTTCCAATAATTTTCGCATTTATGTTAAAGTCACCGTTGGGAAATATCCGTCACAAACTACCATACATTCGAAATACAAATCACTCCATTTTTATTTTCATATTTTGCGAGTACGTATCGTACGTTCCTTTCCAAATATAATTGGTATCGGATTATTTATGACAATTTAATTCCGTTCCGATTCCCTTGCATATAAAAAGTTTTACGCAAATAATTTCTTAGTTTAACTAATATTAGTGGACAAGTGAAGTATCTATAAAAATCATATTTTACTGCTATTGTAGCAAGCAAACCTATTAAAATAATTAATCTAATCTCGAAAATACGTCTCTAAAGCTTTTATTTATTATTTGATTCAAGAAAATCGTTATTAATAATATATTATACCGCAATATACGTCATGAACAGGCAATATATTCTAATTGAAAATGTTAACTTAAAACAATTAGTTTCTATACCAAATATAACATATTTTTAAAAATATCTATACGTTAATAATTAAAAAAATGTTATTGGAATCTATACAGTTGATTAACAATATTTATATATGAATATTAAACAAAAATACACTAATAAATAAGAAAAATTATTCATTAGCGATAAGTGTGTGAATTTCCGCATATAGTATTCGAGAAGAAAATATGATTATGAAATGCGTATATAAAATAAAATTGTTCGCAAAATGTCTTTTATATTTTTTAATGTGCATACATTTACTTTGGAAATTAAAAATGTTAAATGCGCAAATAGGAAAGAATCGTTTTTCGAAGAAAAAAAATGTATCTTTTTAAATGCTAATATGTACTGGTAAGAGTGTCTGTTATCAATCTAACAGTGGCATTCGTAGATGTCATGTGCTCATCTTGATGTGATACGGATATATGCGGGGAAATAGAAGTAACGATTTCCCCTTACAAAAATCGGAAATCGAGTGCGAACGGGAAGATGGAACATAAACTGGAAAATAACCGTGGCGAACATTGAACTATGGGGAGTCATTTGTCAGTCTGGCACAAATCTTATACAATCGCACCAAAACGTGCTCTGTTAGGTCGCGCGGAAATAGAACGGCACTAGTTTCAACTACAACAAGAAACTTTACTTAACTGCCCAATCGAATTGCAAAATATGTCATGTTCCATAATAACAAATCCGACCAAGGATCAACTTAGTTCGAAAGAGCTAACTCTATTTCGACATCTCTATGCACCTCAGGTGCCCATTTCAAACTTATCAGATTTTCCTTCCATCTCAATTATATCCAATCATTACACATCGAAGAAATTCCAAATAAAGAACATTTACATTTTACTCAATTACAACAAAATAACGCGTTTCGACTAAATTTGTTTTCTACCACCCCATTTTTGATATATGACTGAATAAATACGCTGTATAAATAATAATATTGAGAATTCCGAAGCCGAAAATAACGTAATGCCAAATGTGAAATATGCGTTGTAATGTTTGTTGTTTATTAATTTAAAATTACACGCGAAATTCATTTTACGATACATTGCTATTTAAAAATAGTTATTTTACAAATTTAGATTGGTTAAACTGAATTCCAAATGTCTTTTATTCGACAACGTTCCAATTTATTTCCAGGTAGAAATAATTTTACCGAACGATGTCGATCAATAAATTAGTCATCTTCAGTCAAGTATCACCTGGTTACCCTAAAGATGACTAGTTCATTGATCTAAACCGATCGCTAAAATTATTTCTACCCTGAAATAATTTTTTTTATTAAATATATATTTACAATGATAGTGTCTACCATAATGATTATTTTATACGAGTATTTTGTAAATGTGGGTTCTGTTCTATAAGCATTTAGTGAATGGTTGCATTTACTGAGAATAATAAGAATTGTTTGAGATAAACGCGGAACAATACCCATTTATCATTACCCACACGTATTTTACACAGAAGCATCGATTTTGTAAACACAATACTCCCAAGAGATGTTAGAAAAACTGAAGGCGCTCGCGTTGCTCGCTTTTTGTTTTATTATAGATACAAAGAAGGGTTACTCTACTTTCCAACCCCAAATTCCTTCCGCTCGCTTATAATATAATATAGGTACTACCAGTAAGTACAGGAGAGCAAAATGTACCCCGATGGATATTTCATGAACACGTTTCACATTTTTAAAGTACCCCAACCCACACTAACAGCTCTTCTTCTTCTTCTTAGTGTGAGGCGAAAGTAGAGAGGGATCGTTTCGGCAAAGCAGCATCGTGCCTAATTAGAATTGTACAATTATGGTTGTACGTACGATAGCGCGGAATTAGCCTCTCGCAACCCAAAGTGTCGATATCGTTTTGGTCACGCGTTTAAATTACGTTCTTATTCGTGCTGCGTATAAAGAGACGGCAAGCTATGGTTATGTGAGTGGCGCGTCGCGTACACGAGAACGAGCTATTTTTATACGTGATAACTGTACGAGCACTCACGTTGATTGAACCATTACAACAGTAGCAGGCGGATAACTAAAAGGAACTTCAACCAGATGAACAACCTACACATCAGTATTAGCTAATATACATATATAGAGATGGAAATGAGGCGAATTCATCCAAACTTTAAGATTTAACAAATAGAGTGCCACAAATGTGACGAACAAACAGAAAGCCTACTTAAGTAGTATAGACGCCTTTATTAAAGGGTTTTCGTGTTATGTGATTCAATAGAAGACCCTAAATCACAAAAACGGGTAGCTTGCTACGTATTAACTGCATTCGCAAAAAACGACACATTACATCTGCTTAATAACTATTATACAATTTAGATGAATGTGCGCTTTACAATTTTCCTTACTATAACGTTTCATACCTCTAATAATATTAATAACAAAACGCTTAAATCTGCAATTTACTTGAAAGCTACGTTTTATTGAATTCAATTAGTCAATCAATCAAGCACACAGTTCAAACTAAATCATTAAATACTGTTTATATTCTAAAGAAATGCGTAATACGAAATAATTACAAAAACGATTTTCTTTTCGAAATAAAACGACAAACTATTAATTTATCAAGTGTATCGGAAATTAAATGTCTTTTAAGGAGTAACTTTTCTCGCAGCGCAAGTGTTAACACAAAATGTACTCTATTCATTTTCATTACGTTATAAGCATATTATTAGATTTCGTTTTACTACCTCCGGCTATTTAATAATTTCTATATCGAATATCCTTGGCAAAATTACTTATAATTATATACTACTATATATTTCACTATCAGTGCTTAATTTTAGCACCCATATTATACATAATAAAACTAAAGGTTAAATAGTTTTTCTCGTTTTTTAATATCATCAATATCTATCGCAATTTACGCTAGAGTAAACTATCACCATTAGTTAACGAAGAATATAAAATAAATCGCGTCTGTGACGTTTTAATGTTTTAATAAAATTTTATGTGCATACCATCACAGCAGTTTGCATAACTGTATTGTTCTAAGTATTTTAATTTAGTTAGTACTCTGACGTCACATGATGTTTTTAACTCATAACGATTCGATCTTTCGGAATTTATTTGATTAGAACCCTTGTGTTAGTTCGTTTAAATCATAAATGGTGACCAAGTGTCTAATTGGTGTTAAATAATCATAATAAATTAAAAGCTTCCGATAATAGTTTTTTGCAATATGTACGAATGATAATTGGTTGAATGAATGTTATTACAAATAGTTGTTATTTGTACGATGATCACATTTAGTTTATAATTACTTTAGAATGCGTTAGTTAATTATTCGTTTTCATCAAACAAAATTGTTGACGAAAAGATAATTTGATTGTAAAATGAAATAAGAAGTTTATTAAATTTGCCAGTGAATTAAGTGGTGCAGCGTGGAAAGAAATGCGGACAAGACAACCAGCGCCGCAAACCAGAATAATAATTAATATCTTTGCAGTGTTCGGCGTAATCATGTATGGTGCTTGCATCAGTTATGTATATGCAGACTCTAGTAGTGAAAATTCTAAAATTACCTATAATGATAGTCATTCGATAATTACACAGCTATAATATCGCCAGACAAGTCAAGCAGCTGTAATTATGCCAAACGTAACACACATACGCGTATACTGTCGAAAAAAAAAATGATGCAAATATTCTGCAATGCGTTTGCTAGAGTTCAAGCGAAAGAAGAGAGAGACAAAAATTGCTCGTGAACAGACAGTTGGGTCATGAAATTATACTGTGCACGAAAAAAGAATAAAAATTCGCTAATAACTACCAATCGATGTATGGATAATATTGTTTCCGTGTATGTAGTTTATAAAATTACTGTTACGCGTCGTACTTTTATTTTAAATTATCCATTAAAACAGTTTCTCTAAAAGATTTAAATAGACTATACGAGAAAATACGCAAATTTAATATATTTTGATAGGGCTAAAAAAATGTAATATAAGGTAATAAATACGTTAAATTGAGAACTTTGTAGGTAAATGTAAAAAGTGTACAGTGTAGAATTTTCATTTAGTAAAAGTAAGCAAGTATAAATTTCGACGTAAATAATACGAGAAATCATCAGGTTTCACTATAAAGCCATAAATAAAAAACCTAGCTGTAGTGAATAAATTTTAAAGCGCTCGCTTACTAAAAATACTTTTATAAAGTGTTTACCAAAAAAAAAATCGTTTCAAAATTGACTTTTGATGTTCTATATAATCATTGTTGTAAATATCTCTGTAGAATATAGATAATATGGTAATAGAAATAAAAATGCTTTGTTTGTAAAATTTCAAAGTAAATGTTGGGCCACAGACCACACAAATCCAACATTCTACGCAAAAATATACAAATTAAATATGGAAACGCATGGTTGAAAATGCAGGAGGTGATTTTTTTTGGTTTAATCTATATATTTTATCGGTCCTGTTGAATGTGCAATCAATAATTTCGAAAATAAAACAAATTCTACTATTAATGTGTGTGCTGCAATTGCAAATATTACCGATAAATCTTTAAACGAAGGTAATTTCAGTTCAGTTCAAACTTTTATTTCATCGATATTAAATGGTTGCCCATAAAAGTTATGATGAAATAGAGAGGTTTAAAAAATCATGGTTTCGGTGGTATTGCAACATATTTTACGAGCACCTGGAAAATTATATGCTTTCAAAAACATTTATTTGAAATTGAATTAAAAATTGGCAATTTATCATAAATACAATATACATTTTTTTATCAATTTAACACGTAAATTGCCCTGTGATAGCACAGATATATGTTACATAGAAAATTTTATCAAAATGAAACAAATATATTTAATTAAATTGGAATTGTAGCTTTTATTAAAAACAACAAAAACTGACTGAAAATAGGAATTTTTAAGATATTTAAAATATATATAAACTAAAATACGCTTTCAAAAATTATATATTTTTTAATATATATTTGTATACATACTCATTTAAAACATAATCATGTATTTTAAATAAAATTATTGTTGTTTTAAATGAGTATTTATACAAATATATATATTAAAAATATATTTTTTTAAAGCGTATTTTGGCTTTAGCCACTGAATTCTGATGCAATATACAGACTTAAAATATTGTAATATCAAAATAAATTTATATTCCGTAAGTCAACGAATAATGATGATGAGGTCTGTGTTTTATAAAAAAAGTAATTTAAGAAAATAAAAAAATGCCGTCTCTGAAGAAAATATTTAAATATTCAATGATTGTCGGTGACACCAGCGGAAGAAATAAACAGGGTAAAAAAGTGAACTCACCAGTGTTGTTGAGAGCATGTGCTTCCAGAAACGGTAAAAATAATACAACTGCAAACACAAGGGCACCAAAATTGACACCAGAAAACATTGTTTCAATGGTACAACGCGATACGCTTACAGAATTCAATCTCGCCACGAGATATATATACAATGTTCTCTGTACTATATAGCAGTAATAGTTTTGTAGGTAGACGAATAGAAAACGCGAAAGTAATAAAACAATAATTCGTAAGGAAGCAGCCTGAGTGCGGCTTTCGCCAAACCAAACCAAAAGAAAACTGAACCGAACTGCTCAAAAGTCAAATGATATTTGAGAGCAAATCTGATGCGATGCTGACTTCTTTGCTACATAACTTTACTTCTCTCTCCCCCAATGATTTTAAGCCTAGCCGTTTTACTTGGGTTTGGGTTCGGCACGGGTCACATGTCGACAGTGTTCGACGGACATGTCGTCGATGGCTTTTCGTTTTTGCACATTGCATTTCACTGCCGCCGGCTGTAGTCAAGCTCATATCGTATCGTGAGGCCTTTGCTAATGGTCGAAACTTTGTCTTATCATCAATGGAGCAATTACGATTTTGTACTATGTTCGGCCCATTGATAGCAAAAGATTAATGATGACAGTTTTATATTCCGAAATTATTACAAAATACTAGGGCACGCTTTTTTTACAATCCATTCTTAATACGCATTACTACTAATACAGCGTAATAGTAACAGTACCACAACAGAATACAATCAAAATCACTTCTTACGCATACGTCGTAATCTCAGATAAAGCACCTTACAGGTGATGAAGTACAAGTGTTTCATTGTAACACTACAAAATAGGTCATTTTATAACTGAAAACGTTTCGTAATAATTATCATTTTTCTCAAAATGTACGAGATTTTTTAAATAATAATTGTTTATTTTCATTTTTTGAATGTATAATATTATAGACTATATATTAAATAAAATTGTGAAAACGGCAATGTTTATAATATTTCAAATAGCAAACAAGTAAATTTGTAATTCGTGGAAAAATTAAATAAATTTTCAAATATACGTAAATGTTTCGCAAGATTGTTCAATATTTGCATCGCAAATATTGAATATATTTAACATTTAATTACTTCTATATCTGACTTATCAAATCAAACACATTTGTATCGGTTATAAATCCAGTTGGATAATTAAAAGTTTATTAATTCTATTGAAAATTGAATATAACGTATACATTGGATTAAAATGTAGCAATCGAATAATGCACTTGGTTGATATGGGATACATGTACGTATATATGTGATTATATCAAATATATCCCTTTTATGTGAATAAATTGTTTTGTCCACGTGCACTCAAACATAAATTGAAATAATATTGAATAGTATAATAATGAGCATATTCAAACATAGTATAATATACACCATTACTGTGGCAAGCGGCCAGAAATAAATTGCGGAGGGTGCATATTAATATTTTCGTTACAAACTCGTTTGATCATTAGAGTTTTTTGGCCCATTTTTTTGAAAGTCTAAATGACAAAAATTGACGACCAAAAAAACTGCTAATTTCAAGAAACTTTTTAATGTTTCAAAACGCTACGATAATAATAATAATAAAAAGACCAAAGGCACCTACAGAATGTTTCGGAGCAAATTCCAAATATATAATTACTAGAACAATCTGCAAGAATATCATTTACAAATTATGGAATATCGAGAGGTTTCCAATCTCACAATTCCAGTCATGAAATATTTTCGTTTAAAAGCTGATTTGCGAACAGGAATTCGAACAATTTTCGCGACGAGTATATAACGTCAGAACTTCTAAATACTTGAAACTTACAAATATATATCATAAACCAATCCGTAAAGGTTGTCTGTTAAACAATCGCGTAAACCCTATAAATTATTTCTTTTCTCGTGATAATAAACTTGAAGTTATTATTCGAACGCAATAAAATATTTAGTGCAGAACGTAAATACTATAGAGTTATAGATACAAGTGTCGTAAACATGACGTCACTTTATAATTTAGGAAAACTATTGTTATGAGAGTAATAAAAAATAATTTTATATTTAGCTTTTAATTATTTTATGCGATATACGGTAAAACGAAATAATGTAAAACTCAGAAAGAAAATAAGATATTATAAATATGTTTCGACATTTCTAGAACAAAGACTATCGGGTAAAACGAAACAACTCGTTTATTTTATTTGACGACGTAAAATAGAAAAGCAATAACAAAAATTGATGCAAAGTAACGAATAGGTATACAGTTTCTACCTTGTTTGGCGTTTGAGAAAAGAAGCAGATAGATCGATACGGATTTGTTGTATTCTGGAATCTGTACAGGTACGTACATAGCAAGTGAAATTGGGCTATAGGAGAATGCGAAGTATATTATAGCATCTCAGTGGCGGCGCGTATCTCTTTAGAGTATATTATTATATATATATATATATATATATATATATATATATATATATATATATATATATATATATATATATATATATATATATATATATATCTATGATACAAATTAATTATGGTTTCTAATTTGATTAGTATGGTAAATCGAAATACATGCTACTATGTCCTGATAGTTCATATAGAAAAGTGAAAAATAATTCCAATTTTCTCCTTCATATAGGTACGATTAACTTAGAATTAGTTGAAGAAATAAAATACCTAGGCGTTATTATAGATAGAAAATTAAAATTTCATAATCATGTACAATATATATGTAAAAAAATAGCAAAGAAACTAAATTTTTTGAATAGAATTGGTCAAAACTTATCTATATGGTGTAGACAGATAATTTACAATACAATTGTTCTACCTCATTTTACCTATTGCAGTACTATATTTTTCATGTGTAACCAGGGTGATTTATATAAGTTACAGAAAATGCAAAATAGGGGTATGCGAATCATTTTAAAATATAATAAATATGCTAAAATATCAAATATGCTTTCAATGTTGAATTGGTTGAATATAGAACAATTTTGTAAATACAATAGTATGATATTTATATTTAAAATGCTTAATGGTATGCATCCGGAATATTTAGTAACTAACTTGCAATGCATAAAAGATGTACATAACCACGTAACTAGACAAGTTGACCAGTTCTACATTCCAAAAAAGAATAAAAAGAGTTCGGCTCTATCAATTTTTGATATAGGGCTTGTACAATATAATAAACTACCAGTTGAAATAAAAAATTCAAGAACTCTCAAAACATTTAAATATAAGCTTAGAGAAATGTATCTTGCGTTATAAACTATTTTTTTTTGATTGTATGTATGAATATTTTTCTAATTTATTATTTGGTAATTATGTATTTACATTAATCTGGAAATATGTTGTATATATTAGCTAATGTGCTAAATAAATAAACTTTATTATTATTATTATTTATCTCAAGGAATGCTATTATCATAAAAATTATTAATTAATGTTTGTGAATCATCGATACATACTTTCAAACTATTTGATATTGAGTAAAAAAATTAATAAAAACATGTATTTCCACAACGGTCAATTTATTGCTATTTTTTTTTTTTAATAAACCAACCACAACTGAATTGACGATTCCAATCATATTTAATAACATATTAAACAAAAAACTCAACGTAAATCAATCTCCAGCGAGCTTGAAATCCAATTTTAAAAAACATTTTTATTTGAGCAAATAAGTAAACATAAGAGGATAGGAGTAGACTTGAAAATACTAAAAAGCTCTATTCGCGATTCTAATTCGTTTATTACGTACTAATCAATGCATATTGTTCGAATTAGTTTGACGTCACAGTTATCGCACAACCAGATGCCGTTTGCATTTTAAGTTATAATATGTATTTTTTGGTGAAATTTCCATATTTATATGTGTATAATAGCCGATTCCTATCTGTCTGTATTTCGCACCGTTGTCATGGATACATTTTAATATAAATGATTAAAATTAGAGTGTATCGATAACAATTCATGTATGTATGCTTATGTGGGTGATTTGATTGAACTGTAACTGTAAATTTCGGCAGTTTATAAGATGTGAATTTCGCGAATATGAATGTTGTAAAGTGATTGAAGCCGCCACTGGTGTAAATTGCATTGCGACCGTGATCCATGTGTGGCTGATGTAACATCACGATCCGATTGCTGGACAATTTGTATACAAACGCACGTGTTTGCAATGAGTAATATATAAGATTCACATCGATCGCATTGAAGACCACAGATCACGTTATAAATAAATATCAACACACATAATGGTCATGTTTTATGCAGCACCAAACCGTATTCTCGTCAACTGGTACGGGTAAAGGGTTGATTTTCATTTGAAATGAGGGCGACATTCATTTTTAAACTACTCGCATACGACATTTAGGTCGGCATCTCTAGCAACGGTTAAAGACATATTTTTTAAGTGTTCCACAAGGAATACTGAATATGCTAGTGTGGCACTAGTATATCTCACCAATAAAAGATTAACATAATATTACACCTGGAGATATATCTTTATGTTACTATACCCCCATCGCTATTAAACATACACGATATATGAACTAGACATACATACATACATTATGGAGATGCTACACTCAAATTATTTTACTAAACCGAGAAATAAAATGATAATCTTCTAAATCTCAAATATCAATTCAATAAGTTTGTACAAAAATTCGATTTCGAGATTTTAACGGAAATCTACATTTTGACCCTACCTACATCGATTCGGACTAATGAAGATTAAATTATGAAATTTTAAACATGTTTCAAGTTTTGTTATCTTTTATCAAGTTTAGTCTTGGCCTAAAATTAAACGCTGAACTATGAATACGGTGGCTAGTGTCTTTTTATGATTAAATGCGTTGTAGAAATCCCCTTGCAATTATCTAGAAACCATGCAATGCACATCCAGAATAGCGCACTCATAAATCACGAAAATCTCCCGTACTTATCGAAATATCCGATACGTTTAAACACGAGCAAAAAAATGGTTGCAAAGTTTTCACGAGTCAATACAATACCAGCTTGATAATCCGTTAAACCTAGATTAACTTTCGAACAATAGGGATGGAAATTAAAGGTAAAAATCAATAATGGAGTTTTAATTAAATTAAAAATTTTATAACTTATCGCTGATGAAACGTAATGACTTTCAAGCTTAAATCTTAAAAGAGAAAACATCAGGGATAATTTAAAGTACGCAATCGGAAATAATCTACAGTAACCAGTAAATGTACCGATCAAGGTAGGTATATATAAGTAATACACATAAATAAACTTTAAAATAAATCAATAACCCGTATGTTATATATTTCGAGAAACTAGATGAAAGATTGACAAAAATATTTATATGTTTGACGTTCCCAGAATAAATGGATATGAGTTGTGTGAAAAATAAGTGGTAAAAGCAAATAAAAAAAAATGAAATTGCAAATATTGCCTTAGACACTTCAGATATTCCATTTATAATTATGACAAATTAAATGAAGGAATAAATTATCAATGCATTTAAATATATACATTACATTTATAGCCATTGTTAATTTGTGACTAAATCGCGGTTTTGTCTTGTATTGGGATAATTAAATGAAAATTGGCACTTTCGCATTGTACACTTGTTGTGAATTGTTTGTGTTCACAAATAGCAGACACAAACCCGCATTAAAGTGTAATTTTAAACAAATACCCTATTGTCATGTTCGTCGTTACACTTCGTCTCCAAATGCTCACTTAATGCACGTTCCCCAAGTATCAACATATAAAATAACTTTCTAATTTGATATAACACAAATTTAAGTCTTAATAAACGCATCTAACATATAATTTTTTGTTCATTTTTATCAATAATCAAATGAAATGCTATGAGTAAGTTGCAAACGATTTCAGTGAGAGAATGAATGGTGTAAGAATGTGGGGTTGTTCCAGGAATAAATGAAATAAATTCCGTGTAAGAAAAGTTGTAAGCAAGAGAGTGTGTATTGAGAATTTGTTGAATTTGAACGAAATAAAAGGAGTAAAGATAATTATTACAGATTTTTCTATAAAATAGTCGTATTTTTCTATAAAATACCCGTCGACGCGTAGCATAAGAGTAGCTATGAATTTTAATAGAGCTTCTTTAATTAATTGGATACATAAAAAATTGCGAATGTTCGTAAATAAATTTAGTTTTAAATTTTTTAGATTCTTGCAAGATTATAGAGCTTATAAAAGACCATTACTCTTGCAGACACTCATAAATAATACACCCATCATGGTGAACATAAAAAAAGTGTCATTGTCTCAATTTTGATTAAGAAATGACATTACGCTTGAATTTTTATCGGGAATTTAATAATGAACGAATTTTTTTTTATCGTGGAAATGATACTACAGCTGCAAATAGTATTACAAATTGCATCACTCATCGTATGTCTACCTGTCGCTTGCTGATGAAATCTAACAAGGAACTTGCTAGCATCAGACTGGAATGTAATTAAAATCATCTACGTTGTTGTTTTTTAGAGTTCCGCAGGTGAAACCGCAAACAGAAAAAAAAATTAGCACACACTCATACATGTTGACTGATTGATTTCCCTCTCTCCACAGGTTAAGAAACTACGATGTAAATAATAATATTTACATTTCTGTCAGGGATTACAAATTGATTATTGAACACTTTAAAGTTATCTTTTGATAGAATTACGTTAATTCCTACTATTATAATAAATTATATATTAATTCATTGAATTGGGTATTTAATCTCGATTTAAATTATAATCACTATTTATGTGGATTTACGAATTAAAAGTTATTTTTTGCTATTTAACTTTTTTGTGTATGCAATAAAATATTTTTAGTTTGCTCTAAATAAATAAATAAAGCTGCTAAATTGGTTTTTATGTTAGGAAAAACAATAAGAAATATTAATCTGTTTCGATAATTGGAAGCGCAATGAATGTTTTATTTGTGTTGACCAATTGAATCAAATGTTTTTAATCGGCTTTTTTGCTACCCTTTTATGTAGGTCGCATACCTATAGCTAAAGCTACGTCACGTAAACACATTCAACAATATAATAATATAAATGGTTATATTCACATTAAAAGACCTCAGCGCATTATGAAATATTTTTATGTTATTGCCTAAGCGAGTTTGTCATAAAAGTTACTCCGTAATTCAGTTGACAAAAGCTGCGAAAATGACCCAACTGTTGTAGTATAAAGCTATTTGCGAGAAATAACGAATACATAAACGAGATATCTGAATCTATTCATAGTATTGAATTGCAGTAGCAATTGTGTACTGAATTACGAGGTGTACATTTTTATTGTAATTTCACCATATTGAAAGATTCCTACTATAATTGTATTTGGAACAATTCTATTTATTATAGGACAGTTGAGATAATTCGGTTTGGTCCAAATAATTATATTAAAAGCCACATGGTTATTGTGAATCTTTTTTTGTGCAATTACTAGCACTCAATTGGAATTGAAAATATTAATGAAGAAAACTAGCGACAGTTTTAAAAAGTGTCACGTCAAAGAAGTCGACTATTTAAAAAAAAAAAAGATATAGATTCAAGCTGTCAGTTCCAGCAAACTAATTAGGTCAGTTGAGTTGGGAACTATGCTGGGTACAAGAGTACAAAGTAAATACATTTAACGTTCTTGGTCACAAATTACTTTAAAACTCTCAATAAATACTTTCTTAACTTGTGTTTAACGTGCGATTTAGAATTTGTAATCAGTGTATTTATACAAACATGCTTTAAATTCCTAAGAAAATTATTGCGACTAAATGAAATGAAGCGCACAAAAGATAGAGTA
Source organism: Nebria salina (assembly GCA_944039245.1). Taxonomy (NCBI): domain Eukaryota; kingdom Metazoa; phylum Arthropoda; class Insecta; order Coleoptera; family Carabidae; genus Nebria; species Nebria salina. The sequence continues at coordinate 4,108,454 of OX063288.1, read as the reverse complement.
AATCAATAAACGTTCCGTTTACAAATAAATGAAGTACTGCACTTGTATTTTATTCCACATTGCGCCACATACGAAAGCAACATATCACCGCTTATGGGAGTAGCAAAAAGTATCGGCAAAAAGGTACATAAATACGAGACACGAAAGAAGTAAAAATTAAGTGAGAAAACACAAAAAGCGTACCGAATAAAAGAGCGGAGAAGTAATGGTCCAGATAAGAAAAAACGTCGACCGAAACAGGGAAGAACAAAGGGCACCCTGTCATTTATATTAAAAAATTGAAAATTTCCCCACAATTGTTTGGGTTATCGTAAATGTGAGATGCACCGTAAAATTATAAATTTATCAAACCCAACCGCAACGCCCACATATATATTATAAACATCAACCACCCAGCGATTCTAATCTGTAAATCTCAAATTGAATTTTACAGATATTTTCATTTTGAGGATATATTTTTTTAAAATTATAAATTTTAATAAATAAGTCTCGTGTGTAGTAACTAATCGACAAAGTTCGCAAAAGGTTAAGCAATTCAATGTTATGAAAAATATTTGCCACGACGTTATCTTAGTTATAGACAAAAAGATAAATAAATAAAACAACACAAAAGCGAATACAAACAACGGCGCAAAAGTAAAATGCAATACACGTAGCAACATTCAATTAATCTTCACGTTACTGAGCAAATAAAACAACTTAAGCCCAGTGTTAAAAGTAACAACAAAAGGTCATTTATTGACCCGATGCCATATACATTTAACTCATTGGGTAGGTTTAATTTTATATTTTATACTCTACCAACTGAGGCCTCTTGAATAAAAAAAGGCTCATTGCAATTATCTGCTTGCAATTATCAGAGCATTTACGTGGGTTATTACGTGCACTTTCCAATGACAAATTAAAGATAAACTGATGCACAAATACTATAGCATTTCAAGAGATTTACCATCTTACTAAATTATATAAAATATAATATAAAAGTAGATTTTTTAACAGTGTTAAGTTACGAAAAATATTTAATTGTACGCAATTTTTTTCTGTTAGTAAACAATATTCTAAACCTGCAACTTTTTTAAAAAATTTTATAGCACGCTTAGTTTCAGAGTTATAATGTTTTAAGTTTCGCGCTTGACGTCACGATCCTCAGCGTACTGAGTTGGGTATACTGTTTAGGGTGGCTTAGCGAGTGGCCTTGTTTGCGCATACAATTGCCCAACCAATCACAGGCCTTATATGCCAAACGTTAGAAATAAATGAAAATAAAAATACTTTTAGTCGCAACTAGATGTAGTAGTTATTTTATCGTATTATTATAGTCGTTCACGAATTTAAATTAAATACATAAAAGAAATAAACCAAAATCTGGCAATGTCATAGGTGAATCAGATTACGTTTTATTTCAAACTAGAAGAGTTTATTTAATATTAGTTTACGTATAGGTGCTAGTGCATTATTTTGAGGTCATTTAAGCGCAATATAGTTCGCAATTCTAGTATTAGATGGCAGGACAAAAAACAAAAGAAATGAGTGTAATATTTAAAAAAGCAGATGATATAATGTAAATTATGCAATAACGTAATTACTTGTATAAGAAAGAAAAAATGTTGGTTATTATTAGAAATATAAAATTAAGCATTCAATTGCGTAGAAATGCAGTTTTATCTACCCGGCATATAAATATGTATAAGCACATTTCCTGTATAAAGACAAACGATTTTAATCACATTATTCTGGATGAATTTTTATCACGTGTATTATGTAACGTATTTTCTGAAAGCCGGTAGTGGTTTTATGTTTAACTTAAAATTGTTTTTTTTTTTTTTTGTTTTGTTTCACTTGGTTACAAATTGTTATTACCTTTATAATCAAAATATCGAAATTGTATTAATGTTTTGATCAAACACTTCCTATAATGGAAAAACTTTTCGATTTTGTTGTCACTTTTCAAAAATATAAAGTCCTTGGACCCATTTAAATGACCTTAACTTTTGAGATGTCTAGAGTGTGTGTCTATCAAAATAAAGTCAATGATTAAAATATAAAAAAGAAGGAAAAAGTAATAATCGTTAAAATAAAACGGGAAAAATAGGAAACAATAATAATCAACGTCGAATTTCACAAATTTGCAAATGACGACTGTAATATGCTGAAAATTTAATTATACAACCTGCGCTTCAGTATCTGTATTTATTTGCCGTTCTTACATTTTACGACAGTTAATAGGATTTATTAACTTGGGCTTTTCTTTGATGCTGCATATTAAATAAATTCTGAGATATATATATACATGTATCTCATTCACATAATGAAAAACTGGTTGCCATATCATGAAACGCCATCTAAGTGTAAATTCATTATCTGCTCCAACATTTCATCAACTATTACATCCGTATCGCAAATCTAAGCAACTCATAATTTACGTATACCAAAACCAACGATACAATTCCGAGTAAATCCATAAGCAAAAACAAGAATTATGTTAATTTTAGATGTTTTTCCTTACTAATTGCTCAGAATTGCACCATAAACCAACCCCTAATATTGGTAAACCCATAACGTACAGTTTTGATAATATGTTGTATATTTTGGTAAAAAAAACTGAATTTTAATTATAACGATTTGAACTAAACCCAGAATTGAAATGCGCATAGAATTGTTAATCAACCTGTATTTATGTATTGTTTGTACAATATAGGCAATCAAGCCTACATTCATGAATATACGAGAGCAGGTAAAACAAAAAGTGGAAAGTGATGTTTCACGTTAATGGTATGAAAGTTGCAGAACTGCCGATTAGGCTGATATATAACATGTTACGTTTACGCCAAAAAATAATAAATAGCACTTACAGCGAAGTATAACTGTGATAGAGCCTATCTAGCATAAAATATTATTTATTATTTTCGTTAAACTTTGATAGTATTTTCGATTGTTTTTGCGTTTGCTGTTGAATATTTATTAAAAGGATTTCGAGATAATCCAAAAGCATTTTGTATGCTCTTACATATTCTACGTCTTTTCTAAAATTCTCTTTAGCTTACAGCTTCTTAGAAATGTTAATAAATGTTTTGAACACTCTAATAGCTGCATGTTAAGACTATAAATAGTAATCAGTTTGTTTAACGCAAACAAGAAATTGGCTTTAATTAATTTTAAACAATTATTTATAATTATATTATAATTGAGTTTTTCAAAAACTGCATCACAAACAAATTATACATGAAAGTCGCCATTTCGATAAATCTATTTATGATTGGAATACATATACGAAAATATTTATCAAATCTGTAAATGGTTTATAGCAAAATATGTTTTAAATCGGCAATATTAAACAATTTGTTTAGCTAACAATTTCAAAATACGATATTTCTACGGAAAATATATATAAAAAACCTTATAGATAATTCTATAAGATTTCCTTATTTATAAATCTCTATAGTAAGTTTTTTTATCTTATCGTATGTCGAGGTGTACGTAGTACTGAAAAGTTAAAGCATTCGGTCGTGTGTCTGTAAGTATCTCATGTTTCATCGCTTTAAAACAAAAAATATATATATCTCATATACTTGGATGTTATTCGTCACTCACTCGCTCGTACGACTAAAACTTGTCGCTCCTTCTCCTCCGAAGATACACAACGGATTGACACCAAATTTGTTATACATAATCTATGAGTACACAATTCGTGCCGATCGCAGTTTAAATCCACTAGGACCTTTATTTATGTACCCTAACAAAGAAAACGGCTTTCTACTTAAGAAATTACCAAACAAATCTACAATTCATAGCATAAAAACCGTTAAAAAATCTTTAACTGTCTTAAATATTGATGATGTTACAAGCGATATCTACTTTTTTTTATTAAATTACGGCAAATAAAATGGATTCAAATTTTTGTTGTACTTTTATAGTAATGTTGAGTGGGCACTGAGGGTGCGTTGAAAACGCAATTAGTTGCAAATCGCTAGAATCTTAAGACATTTTTTTGAATGGAGATTCAATGGTTACTGGGATCAGTTAACGTTGCGTTAATAATTGTTATTTGGATAACTTTGCGTACGATGACTTGAATCAGTCAAGCAAATGCATATTGAAGGAAGATGCGCATATAGCAGGTAAATGTATTAATAAATGCATAACTATCCTGTCGGTTAATCAATATTTGCGTCGACAATGTGTGTTTATTAATAAATGATAGTATGGTACACACTTTCGACAATTACTCTGACGTCATGATTACGTCATGCTGCTGAATAGAAGTATTATAGGATGCAAAACGTATCAGAAAAATAAACTTTTATAAAAATGATGGAAAGTGCAGTACTAGTAGTGTTGGGTGCAATACTGTAAAGCGATTAGTAGTACATCGTGGAGCTTTTGCAGCAGCTGTGTATGATTGATTTGAATTCAATTTAGTTTTGAACTGAGTTTGCTACCTTTGCACAAACTGATATCCGAGATATCGCAAACGGAAGACCGAGACCCTGAACCACATGAGTGGAAACTTACCGACAAACACATGTACATATATTAGTTTCGGATGTGTGATGAGTAAGATTAATTATTAAAATTGTACTCACGTTGACACTGATCTGCTTTCTCATCGGAACCATCACCGCAATCATCTTCGCCGTCGCATGCCCAACTCAGTGCGATGCATTTGCCGTTGTCGCACCGGTACTGCCGAAGACCACATGCCGTATAACCTGAAACTAAAATATACCACAATGAACAAATGGCGCACATTATTTAAAACACAACAAACGAAATACAATTTCGGGCACCTTTTTGTCGGCCCATAAAGTATCCCATTAAAGGTACGTTCTGTGATAGCAACCACGTAACCAATTACAGATTTATTACGGTTGCTAGGATAGTAATTAAGTGTTCATAATTACATGAAATAATTAAATAAGATAGTTTACAATAGAGAATTTTAGTGAAGGATGTAATTTAATAATGTACAATAGATTAATAAATATTATTTTACAAAAACACTGTTTAAACTCTTGTTTTTGTTCAACCTACGTATAGATAGACAGAAAAAAACAAATATTTAAGCTAAGTTAAGCTGAGGTTTTGTATGGAAAGAATGTAGCTATTGAAACAATCGACAAAGCAATGTTGTTTTCATCCTCTTTGCTTGTGAACAATTTGTTTTATACAAACAAAGAATACATATGTAAAGTTATTCAACCCAAACCCTTACAATATATTTATTTATTAGTTTTTTGACTTTCTTATACGAAATAATAAGCAATAAAAAAATTCTTTTTTTTTTAAAAATAAATTCATAGTTTATTTAAAAAATATTTTCTTGAACTAATCAATATTTGTGTATAAACGTATAAGACAACCATTGTGGATATGTCCTTAAATAAATAACGCTCGTATTTTGTTAAGATGAACTTTAGTACATTTATTATTAAATGATTATTAAATATTGATGAATTAAACCTGAGAATTTTGTTTTAAACCCACACATTTCCTTGCCTAGAGTATTCCATTACTAGATGGAAGTAAAATTTGTTATGAAGGACTTCACTGTATATTGCGTTTAAATTTAAAGCCTTGAATAACTTTATTATGTTACTGGAAATTTTTTATTATCATCCATGATTTTCCGTCTGGAGTTGAAACTTTAGGGAAAGATTGAGCAATAGAGAAAGTTACAAAATGTTTTTTTTATTTGAAGATAATTTTGCTTGTAGATATCTTATCTTTATAAATGTTAAGAGGTCTACAAATAGCAGGGAAACAATTTTTGTGTTATGTATTGATTATATATATATATTCGCGATAAAATCGAATGTTTTATTTGATTTTCCATTGGTGTCCCACGGGAAATATGATAATTAAATTTGTTAAAAATGTCTAATGGAAAAACGTCACAATGTCAATATAACTTTTGAATTGAATTAGAACATTAGATTTATAATTGGAAAACTAAACCGTGCATAGCGTGTATATGCTCCAAATTACTTGTATATTAATATAATTACACAAGCAAAATTGAGTATAGTGCATGAGTGGTGTGACGTAGTATGTGGTTTAATTTTTTAACACAATAATACAGTAAATAATAAATGTGATTAAAATTTCGAACCCTAGCTACATTCATGGGCAACAGTATATGTGTAGTGTAATTACTAGTAAACAAAAGCATAATCAATTCTGCGGTTTTGGTATACAGGGACTATAGTTGGGTTATAGAACCTGTGCCAATAATTATACATACATTATTCAGTCGAACCGTTGGAATCACATCATAAAGCGGTAAATTAACCATCTGACTCGATGGATATGAATTTGTATAGCGATATGAATGACTGAACAGGGACGAACACTCAGAAGTCATAATCACTCCCCGAAATATGAATATATAGGGAAATATGAAAATGGGAACTGCTTAAGGAAATACTCATAACACTCACATCATAAAATCTAGTCCAAAACAATCGTACACCATAAAACGAAAGCAATACTTTTTGTTAAAATACAGTTAGGCTCATTTACACAACTGTAATACTTTAGTGAAATGGGAAAATCAATTAACACAAACTTAATTGAATTGTAAATATAACGAACAATCCATTTTTAACAAGCCATACGTAAACCGACAAACTATTGGATGTTAGTCGTCGCTCGCTAGACCAAATTTGTCGCTTCTTCTTCTCGGAAAATACTGAACGTATTGACACTAAATTTGGCATAAATAATCTATGACTACAGAATTCGTGCCGCTAGTATTTTAAATCAATTTGACCTTTTATTTCTGAAGATATTGAGCCCCGAAAAATAGAGCAACCTTTCATTTTAACTCGAAAATACCAACAAAAACACAACATTCCAATATTTATATAGCATATACATATATTTTTTCTCATATATGAATACCTAACACCTTTAAAAAATATTTGTGCATTTTTGAATATACGCTAAAATTCGTTTTAAAACTACTATTAAAAATTTCAGTGATATTGATGGTTTTAGTTCATACATTATATATTTATACAGAAATTATCTACGTCAAAAGTGAGCTCTGGGCATTAGCCAAGCTAGTGCTTGTTGTATTCGAAAATAAAAAATAGAATGTTTGATTTGTAATTGAATTAAATGACAGATTATTCTTTCTGAATTAAAGTTTTATCCAGAATCGCACTATAAGTGTACTATAGGTTTAAATATTACGAGATAATAATAGATAATAAATGTTTATTTGATGAAATATTTTTATCTATAAAGCTAGCGTTTTATATCAATTTAATTTAAAATTGGTTTATTAGATTGATTAAACTTCTAAATTAACCACTAGTTAAAAACAATTTATGTCTTTATATTCGCAATAAAACAATGATTTAAGTGGCACTAACTATTAAATCGAGCAAAAAATAATTGAGTAACCATATCAAAGTCAAATGTTAAAATAAATTTAAATTACTCGTCTTTTTTTTAATAGAGACGTTTAGATGTGTTGTTGTTATTGAAGTACATTAATAAAAATAAAGGAGGCACACAAATAAATATGTAACCGCTTTCATCTGCACAATTGCGGAATGTTTATCTTAATTGCAAATTAAAATACTCCCATTTCGAACAAATATGGTCGCAAAACGTATGATCTAACAACGAAAATCAAAACGTATACGCGCTGTCAACTTTCCGACTTTTGCTCATTTCGCTTGTTTAATGAAATGAAATCCCTCATGCTCATTATATCTTCTGGAAGAGCAAGACTTTATGGCGTCATTATTTATAAAGGCAGCTTTACGCTGATGAGGCACGTGCCTACTACCGAAAATTTTATGGACGACAAAATGTTTGGGGTTTCGCATAAACCACTGTTAATATATACATACGTACCATAACACATACATACTTATTATGCGTTGCGGCTTTATACATAATGGTAGCTTTATTATTAAACGCAGCTTAATACAACTTAATACAATTCGCATTTACTGATATATTTGTTCTTTCCGGCATTATTTTTTCCACAAAAGAAGATTAATTTCATACCGAATTAAACAGACATCAACGCAGCATGCAACCAAACAAGCCGCAGCATATATAATATTTATTTTAATCAGACAAAAAACTTCCTCGCGAAAATCGGTAAGGAATTTGTTTTTCCTTTAAGCCTAACAAACATTTTTACTGAGACAAATATTTTGGAACTCGTATTTAAATATGCTAAAAACCGAAATTGGGTTATTGACTATTGTTTGCTAACAGAAATAAAAAAAGCAGTATTTATTATTGTAAACTTGTTGGTAATATAATAATTTAAATATTGTGTGGAAATTTGGAATATTTGGGAACTGAATCGGTGGTGAAGGTATATTAAAAATATTTGATTGCAACATAAGTAAAACGGTATCAATTTATTAACAAGTGAAATCCCAGGGTATTCACGGTAACCTGTCGAATATTTTATGTAAATCCTTCGCACATTAAGGGGAAGGTTTAATCCAAGAGGTTTGGAACACTCGCACCCGTAAAGTTTTAATCCTGGCCGACTGTTCGTGATGAATATATTAAAATTCACCGTGTTGTCTAGCGAATATTTCGTTTTATTAGTAAATTCCAACTCAATTTCACACACACACACACACACACACACAGACGGACAGACAGATATTTTTAAAAATGTGCTGTATGAATAAAAGAGTCTCGGTGGAGATTTTGAGAATATTATTATCTTTCTAAAATTAGATACTTTTAAAAAATCTCGAGAAAAGTAAATTGCATGTTAATTCAATAAAAACATTCTTCTACTTCTTCTTCTTCGTCTGCTTTTAGAATTGCGCAAAGTTTACGAGCTCGGTTGCGTTGGTTACCAACAAGGAAATTAACATTTTAAAGTGTATATTGCATTAATATATACAAATGCAGACGGTACAAATTTTATTTATAATCAATGCAGCGAATCAAAAATAACCAATGGCTTCGAATTGATTTTTAAATTGCTTTTTTTTCCAACATCGAATACCGCTTAGCGCCTAGTTGACATTCACACCCTTGCTAGGCGTTTAATATTCCACGGGAAAGCCCAACTGAGGGAACAATATGGTAATAAATATTGGTGACAATGTGCGTAACATTTTAAACGCCTGGAATTGCGAAAACCCATCACATCATACAAATTCTCATAATACATACATACATACATACATACATACAGACATACGTAACACTAAACCGTGGGTCTGACGAATGACTTTTGACATTGGGCGCATTCTTTAGTCAAAACTGATTCGTAATGGAGAATATTTTATACGGCCTTAAATATTAAATTCGTTACACTTCTACAGATTCATATAAAATTTCATATCTTGTATTAATTTAAATGTTTCATATTTCGGCATATATATTATATATGTATGATGGAAGTAATAAAGACAATAATTTCATTTATATAAATATATATATATATATATATATATATATATATAAATTCATTTGATAAATGTTTAGAATCATTCGGCTTTGAAATATGTTTTATAATAACGTCCCAGGTTGACTATATATTTCAACAGATCAGTGTCAACGGTAAATAAAAATACGGAATATTGAGTCTACATATCCATTAGGCTGGTAGTTCGTACTGATATTTTATTCTATAACTTAAGGTATTTTTATGCTTTTCAACATTTGCTTCAATATCAATTTTATACGATCTCTATATTATTATCGTAGATATAAACCGAGCTAATGGTGCAATTCTATAAACCTACACGAGCAATTTGTGTAACTTTAAACGACCTATAACTGTTGTAGTAAATACATTTTTAAACATAGTTCATTATTTGATACATTTACGAAAACGAATCCATGCTTAATTTATAAACCAAATCATCATACATCTGTTACAAAATTTAACAAATTTATAGACTACATTTGCTCATAATAAATCCATAAACGTTGATGAACTGAATAAAAGCGCGCATAATAATAAATATATAAATTAAGATCTACGCTTGATACAACGTAAAACTAATCCATACTTGATTTATAAAGCAACTCATGTATCTTAAATGTTTCACAAGATTTCACGAATTCTCTTTATAGACTTACCCATTCACCAAGCCACCAGGCCCTGGTCACCAAAATGTACATTTAAACATTAATAAATTAGTGAAATAAAGATTTACAAGCGATCCTTTTTACGAAATAACCGTCACGTAACTCAAATTAAATATATATCGACTTTAAGGACGAAATTTTCCAGTAGTTATAATAAATTACAACAGATCCATTAATTTTTGTACAGTATTATGATACTAACTTTGTTTATACAACGAAAGTATAAAATATCAATAGTTTGTGTGGTTGGCACTTGGTGAAACATTATAAATATGAATAATTTAAAACACTTGGTAATTTTCACAAAATATTTATTAATACGACGCGTTTCGACTTTGCAGTCATCTTCAGGTAAAGTATAAAAGTCATGATTTTTTATTAATTTTCGAAAATATCGAATAGAAAATACCGGCAAATGAGGATGCCTAACGTTTGAAGATTCTATTCGTAGAGAGGATCACGTTGAAGAAATCCCCAATGATATACGTTTATATCCAATCTGTAGATGTTTATTTTTGTTAGTTATAGTATTGGGTTGCTTGGTCTTTGTCGCTGTACTCAATTGTCATATAGCGTGATGGTTTAGGTGTATGTGTAGGAATAGAAATGCTAACCACGTAGCCAGTCAATTTCGATAGCTTTCAAATGCTATCAACGGTTTCTAATTGAACACCTCAAGATTACGTTTAGAATGGACGACAGCTGTGGGAATTGTGTATATACACATATATATGTATCATAGGTAGTTATAAAGTATATTTATGGGGGAAATGGGAATGGCGCGCTGGAGTACTCAACAAAATGACGTAAACAGGTGCGCATCCAGGAATTTAGTATGGGAAATGTGAAAATGCCAAAAGACTCGAATAGGCATAGGTGTGCAGCAGTGTACCATCTGTGTTGTTGTCGTTGTATATGTACGCTATACGTCGTACGCGTGTTACATCAACTTTGTATTCCGTCCGTGGAAGTAAAAATACACAAACTCTCGGCTTATGTGAGACACGCATTACAACAGAACCAGACAGACTGCGAGCCGCCGTCAGATTAGAATAACCATCTAAACAATTTATGGAAAGCAGAAGCTTTAACAACGCTGAACAAAAAAAACTCTTTTGTGTTCTGATTTTAGAAAAATTTCGACGACGCCCAAGTGAAGTATAGTTTTTTTCTATTTAAACTTAAAACAAGTGTAATTTATTTTAAACGAAATTCTCTTTTATTTATATGTTTGACTGATTTGAACTTAAAATAAGTGTAACTTTAGTAGGACCAGAAATTTATATTTTTGACTGAATTGTGATCAGACATCAATATACTATGCAAATGTTTGACTTGCGTAATAAAAAAGAAGTATTGACGTACACAATTGCAGTCTAGGAATATTCTTACATTTATTATTTTCTATTTTTGTTGTTTGTCTAAATTGCGAATTATCTATAAATGTATAATACGTTCAATAATAATAAATAATACACAAAAAATGCCCGTATAAGTACTAATAGATTTTATTTTTGAAAGTAATAGATTTATAGATTTGATTTAAATTTTGCGATATTATAGTTTTAACGCTATCGATATTTACAGTCATCAACGTAATTCATTTTTTTATTTTTGGGCAGGTATTCGCGTGAGTATTAAATTAACAATAATGGGTAAATTAGGATAAATAATAATTTTTGGAGACATAATTAGCCGGTTAATATGAAACGCAGTCTTTCACTGAACTGTCTTATACATTGTTGTTTGTTTTGATTCAAATAGAAATAGAAATAGAAATTTTGAATAATTCAACAAAATATAATTATTCAACATATTTTTAATACTTTACTGACCTTTGAAACACTTTTTCACTAAATGTACTTGCCAACAATAGATTGTAAATGTCATATTGCAAATTATTTAAGTCTTTTTTTTTTGCTTTTCTGTTTAACAATTGACAGGCATAGTTGATACGGTTTACGCAATAAAATTCCCTATACCTACGTAACTATTTCAACATAAATAACATAAAGAGAAACAATTCTATAACGATTTTCTTGTAATCGGTACACTTTTTTAGATATAACATACAGACATACAGAAATACATATATGTATACAGACATACATACATATGCATACATACATGCGTACCAGCATACAGACATTCACATACATACATACAGACAGAAAGACATACGTACATACATATATACAGACATACAGACATACAGACATACAGGCATATAGACATACAGACATACAGACATATAACATACAGACATACAGAAATACATATATGTATACAGACATACATACATATGCATACATACATGCGTACCAGCATACAGACATTCACATACAGACAGAAAGACATACGTACATACATATATACAGACATACAGACATACAGGCATACAGACATACAGGCATACAGACATACAGGCATACAGACATACAGACATACAGACATACAGACATACAGACATACAGACATACACACATAGCATACAGACAGGCCAGCACACAGACAGGCCAGCACACAGACAGACAGACAGACAGACAGACAGACAGACAGACAGACAGACAGACAGACAGACAGACAGACACACACACACACACACACACACACACACACACACACACACACACACACACACACACACACACACACACACACACACACACACACACACACACACACACACACACACTTACGTTTATACATTTGTATAAGAATGAAAAAAAAATGGCGCGTTAAAAGAAAAAGAGATGAATTTTATTTGTGTGTATTTATTTATTTTTTATAATTTAACTGTACGCTATAAAATAATCGTCTAATAATTCTCCTGGAGTAGACTTAAGCGATATCGAAACGTAGGGTGTAATTATATTTTTTTAGCTATTAATTCAATCCTGATAAAGCATCCAATCGTCTATTTCAATTACACCGAATAAAACAAAAGGTACAACGTACAAAAAGCAGTAAATATTTTAAGTATATTTCAACTAGTGTTATTAAAGTGTTTTAGTGCCATTTCTAAGCGTTATCAAATCATCATCGTATTTTCATGATCTCGATTTTAAATCAAAAACGCCTACAAATTGTTTCATCGAGTAATAATTTCCAAATACAAACCAGTCGTAGTAAAGTTGCCAAAGATGATCACGAGGCAATTAATTGTACATGAAATAAAAGTCATTTTTAAAATGATGAACCATTTTATTGGTATAGCCTCTGACCTATTCGGAAACATAAGCAACCGAGTGCCAGACGATGTCAATGACAGTATTCCATTAAATTTTTATTTTATATGCATATGAAGCTCAAAACTGCATTTGTGGCAAACAATTATAAAAGAAAAAGCTTTACAATAAATTGAATAAAACTATTGAAGTAATACGTGTCTTTGATTTTTCAATAATTTATTAATAGTCCACGTGTTGACAAAACGTTCCATTTGCCCCGCCTATACTGACGTAGTTGCAACACATCTGTTGTATAAAATTAGATTCATGATCCAGTAATAAATTTATTATAAGAATTACTCAAATCATATAAGTACAGCATACATCAAAAACTATGATGTGTCTTATAAAAATACACATATTATATAAATGTTCTGTTTATATTTCAGCACGATTTGTTGGTTATAGCACGTAATACGCATGTGCGTATAATACGTCTATCTTCGTTAATATTGTTAACGTATCTATTTGGCATCTTTCTTTGCACCAAATACGAAAATAGACAGTTAATATTGAAAACAAAAGTGCAAGAAAACCAAAGTTCACTAGCTCTACACACACACACATAATAAATAAATCGTCAATCGCCAATTAGCGCTATTATTTCCCACGTCCATTCATTTACTATGATGTTTAAATTATTAATTACATATTTTGTTCATTTATTTTATTAAATAAAGTACCTTAGAGTTTTGCATTAAACCACCTTACCGTAATAACACACACACATATTTCTAAATACATAAATACCCCAACATTAATGTAGCAATTTTTGAGCAAATCCACCAGTCAAAATCAATCAAAATGTTCAAAAGATTTCACAAATGTTTATTTGCAATTCAATTAAAAAAAACCATTCAACAATTTACACTTCATTTAACTTTTATTCATATACATGTGCGTATGTATCTTCGTGTGTATGTATGTTTGTATATTCGTATTTTTGTATTTGTATGTGTGTGTGTGTGTGTGTGTGTTTGTGTGTGTGTATGTTGTGTGTGTGTGTGTGTGTGTGTGTCTGTGTGTGTCTGTCTGTGTGTGTGTGTGTGTGTGTGTGTTTTTGTGTGTATATATGTGTGTGTGTATATGTGTGTGTGTATATGTGTGTGTGTGTATATGTGTGTGTGTATATGTGTGTGTAAATGTGTGTGTGTGTGTTAACATTTCGATTAATTTGCTCAGAATCGCACATATGGCATATGTTTAATAAAACAAATTTTGATTTTTCAAATAAATTTATTTGTATGTAATTAGTAAAATCTTTGGTTTAAAATATTTATTAAATTTCTATATATATATATATGTATATATAGTTGCCTAAGGCATAATTAAATTTGTATTCTCATATTTCAAAATTGAACAAGTTTTCATGTCATTGGTAGTCAATTATCAATGAGCAAGTTAACATACTGCGATCAAGTTCATTTAAAATTTCAATGTTAGCAATTAGCTTTCATATTACAACTGCTTAGTAGTCAATATACAATATTTATTCTATTTTAGTTTATTTCTTTTAATACAAGGACAAGATAGGTGTTTAATCTATTAAATATATATATATACAAAAACGCGGAAGTTTTCGAAATTTCAAATGTGACTCTTAAGAAGAATAAGAGTTCAAAATCATCAAATATTTAACATAAACGCTCAAATAAACGACTCAAACCAACAAACAAATAAAACCTAATTTCGTGGTGTATATCAAATGAAATATTTTATCGTCAACAATAAATGTGACATTTTCGCGCTTAATTTATATAGATACAACAATATGCTGGTATGCTATACAAAATAGTGGTAACAATTTACGAAAGTTATTTGTGCAATTTAACAACACGAAAATTCGTGTATGTATTAAATTATACGTGATTGAACTTCAGAAATAATAATTCTCGGTGATTATTTGCAACGAAAACATAATCGAAGCGTCAAAAAACGAAAGAATAACCACGAGATAATTAAAATAGTTATCTTGTGCATATTAAGTATATTAAAATTATTATTTTTTTAAATTATCTTTAACTGTCTCCTGATTCAAATAATGTAATTATTATGAAAATCAGGTGACATGCATGTAAAACATTAAAATACCAAAACTTTTTTCCGTAGTTGTAAACAACATTCAATTATTAATTTATCAATGAAATTTGACGGGATTTTCGGGAAAATGTACCGAAATTGCCGGAAAGCATCCGTGTGAATGTGTCTGTGTGTGTCTCGAAGGTTTTTTAATATATAACTAGAGTTAAGAAGACAAGTACATACCTAGTGGCAACTCCGATGCATTTATCAGGGACACACTCGCCACACACAGTAAAATAAAACTCCACATTCCAATGTCTTTCACTTTGAGTCTATCGAGGATGCACATAATTTATTTATTAATTATCATTATTTGACTAACATACAATATGACTAGCGATACAGCAGACAATCGTCTGCAGGCGAGTAGTTTCCATCGCTAAAAGAACCAGTGGGTTCTCATGAGTGCGCACGCATTCACGCCCTACGCCAAAAGCAAAAGGTGGAACAAATGCGCTAGTGCGGCTGTGTAACCAGTGCCGTGGCGAAAACTTTTCACCAGAATTCAACAGAACATTTCAAATAATTGCGTTTACGCAATTGCAATTTTTTTCAAAATCTATACTAGTTATTTTAATAAACACTACACCAATGAATTAATTAGTTTCGACGCCGAAATATATATATTTTATCACTATCGAAATAAAATGTTGTTACACCATTGTATATTATCAAACGAGTCAAAATTACAAACATATATTCTTAGTTTGTTTATAACGTTTGTATGTAATAACCTTTTAGTGTTTGCAAATAAAACCTTATGTAAAAAGCAATGTATTGTTATTGTATAATAAATAAAATTGTGCCGTGTACACAGCCAAAGTATCGTAATGACTAGTTTAAAATATCCACTAGCGGACCACCTGATTCTATGATACAAGCTTAGACAAACTTACCACTTTATCATCATGTAGTCAGCTTAGTAAAGGTTCTATTGCACTTTAAATCACACATTGCTAATACACACACGAGTCAAAATGAAGCATAGGTCAACAAATGTATTTGTATGTATAACGTATATGTCGCCCTTGAAAGTACGAGTTATAAAAAAACTCCTGGGAATTCATTTTTTATTTCGAAAACTAACTATAACTGCGGAACACTTATCCATTCATTTTTTATGACTTATTAATAAATCGTCAGCCTCGCGCTCACACTCACACTCGCACACGTTTCCCATCCCGCCAACTAATAGCAAAAAGAAAAAAAAATAACTATTCAAAATTTACTTAATTAGACGAACAGAGTGGCCTATTTTACACATACTGAGGTCGTTTCGCCAGATCAATCTCGAAAAAAAGCCTTACTGCGCGCTGCGTCCTTTTGCTGGAGCATCGTTTTTTTTTTACCGTTTTATAAAACGCGATTTAAGCGACGCTTTTCCGCAAATTTATTTTTTACCATTTAACCTAATTATTCCCAGAATTCTAACCACCACGCGATTATTTCAAACATGTGATAAACATTTCACCGAACTTAAGTTCACATTTTAAGATTATCGTATTTCGTTTTCTAATTACTCTAGTTTACTAAGAATTAAATATTGAGAATTATTGAGTATTGCGCTATTAAATACATATCTACGTACTTTTCTGGCAATTGCTAATAAAACAAACAAAATTGAATATTTCCATGATACTAAATACTTTAATCGAAAACCATACTTAGTTAGCTTATAAGCGCGTTTAGTTTTGACCTTCCCTGCGACGAGTCTGATTATTTTCGGCATTGTGTGTATGTGTTGTATGTCTCTCTCTCTCTCTCGCTGAGTGTGTGTGTGTGTAAACGCTCTACAGCGAAAATCGTTGGAAGTAAAATTATGAAACTTTAAACGCTTTAAACATAAGACTTGTATGCTCTAGATGTTTACCAACTTTTTTTTTTTGTGAATACAGGTGCAATTAGTTTTTGGTGGGTTTATATGGTATGAATTATGAGTTTCCTGGAAAATTATTATTTGGCGCAATGGCGTATCTAGACTTTTTTGAGGCGTATAGTTAATTATTTTGATTGTTTTTGAAATTGTGAGGAAATAACGAATGTTATCATTAAAAATATATTTTTTCAATCATCATAGACAGTTGATAAGAACGTCAATTGACGTTCGGCAAAAAAATCAAATTAATTTCTATGCTATAGTGTACTATATTTTGATTTATGATATCGTTTAGTCAATTAAATATAGTAGGCAAAAACTAAATTATATGCAATTAAAAATCACTGAAAAATTATTTCAAATAGTGTTATTTATAATTTATTTACAAACAATTAATTAGTTGTTTACGAACATCTTTAACTTCTTATTTCGTATTAAACATATATTATTAATAATTTATAGACATTAATTGCATGAAAATATTAATGATAAGCATTTTATTATATTGCTATCGCTAAATATGTGACTTTCCGAAGCATAAAACAAAATTACAAAAAAAATAGTCCCTCCCCCTATATACGAAAATTGACTTGTAATGTAACATACACTTCTTTCGCAAGTAAATATAAATTAAAATCAATGACTTGGGTCTCAAAAATATTGACATTTACGAAAAAAATTCGACAACAAAGATACAACCAATAAAAAAGCTTCTTATAATAACCGCCAAGCTTTCTTGGTTTGTTGATTAAATCCCCGCTGCCCTGCTAGCACCAAAGAAAAATTCACTCGTTGCATTCGACGCTTTAGATACATTTGTCAGATAGTTTCAGCTCGGTGCAAGTTCAAATAACATTTTTTTTTTAATTAAAAATAAATGGAAGATACGAACATTAATATATCTTTGACATTTCAATTTATTACCAATGATCTCAAATGAATTATTAATGCTTTATATATATTTCGTGCTTACTGTAAAACACACAAAACATAGTTTTGTGCATAATGTGAAAAATGTTCATTAGTGAATTCATTGATAAAATACTTCAAAATGGAAATTCACTCTTTAACTATTTATACGTGGTGTATTATCTAGATTGTTAAAATAAACGCATTTAAAATTTAAATTCAAATAAACGTAGCAACTTCCAAATTGCCTCACCCAAAATAATTTAACAATTTACCATGAGTTAATTGCTCTAATTTACATAACAGGTAATAAGTTTTACTGTGTCGCTTGCGTAGATCATACAAATTACGAATTAACCATATATTGCGAATAATAAATTTCAAAATTAAAATCTTCATATTATTTCAACCAAATAAATATATAAATAGATTATTTTGTTTAGATTATTTTCTAAATATTTCATAATCATTAGAATGCAACACATTTATTTTTATTTTGATTCTGAGATGAGAGGTTTATTTTTTTATACATACATCTAGCGTAATAACATTTTAAACGATAATACACGATAGATTGAATTTGGCTTTTCTCTTAAGGTCAAGGTTAACATTATACGAAGAGATAACAACCGAAAACTCTCATCAGGTATTAACTTTTGTTTTATCGACGATAACTTTACG
Source organism: Nebria salina (assembly GCA_944039245.1). Classification (NCBI taxonomy): domain Eukaryota; kingdom Metazoa; phylum Arthropoda; class Insecta; order Coleoptera; family Carabidae; genus Nebria; species Nebria salina. Next base: position 4,089,587 of record OX063288.1, on the reverse strand, counting down.
AATTATTTATAGAAAAATACAATTTTCGCCAATAGTTACAGCGCACTTTTTGTTACGAGACGTTATTTTGGTGTCTCGTGACGAATTTTTATCTTATTGTTTTGCGTAAATTCGCCTAGTATAATTTTTGAATGTTATTCAAAATATTATGCAGCAAACATACGTCAATTCGCAATTTTTAAATAATTGTTTTTCTACGATATTAATTTGCATTCTAAGACGTCAATCAGTCAACTGTAGTACGAGGATCACAAAAATTAATTTACGACACATAAATAAACCTCGAAATTTTACTATAATTAATCGTTCGATTATCTGATTAGACATTTGGGAAAATACATGCGTTTAACACAATCGGCATTTTAGATTTAAAAATATATTATATATAAATCGCCATGGTTAAATATAAATTTTTACTTCTTTATAACTAAAAAATACATCAACGTCTTTAAAATGAGCATATAGATGTTTAGGAGTGTCACAGGCGTAACTCTTAAAAATTATCTGTAGTGTCCTGCACTGGACTTTCTTATATCAGTTTAGATAGGAAGGGTAATAAAGGACACGAATTCAAAATTTTTTATGGTATTTAATTATTTATTTTATTTGAGATATATCTACTAATACTCTTCTGGTTTGATCTTATCTTTAATTTAAATATGGCTGTTTTTACCGCAAATGCAGCCGTTTCAGAGTTATTGTAAAAACTGCCAAATTAGCATGCACTTCCGGTTCAAATATGCATTAGAAAAATAGGAAGAGCACATCTAGACTATATATTAAATTTGAACATTTTATCTTTAATAGTTTTGGCTATAGAGCATTCACACATCTGACACACACACACACACATAACGTATATTTCCGTAAAATCTCCGAAAAGTCCGAAAAATTTCATGATTACTGTACATATTACTTTGTAAAAGTGAAAAATATGAACAAACAATTGAATTAGATGTTTAATCAATAATAAAAATAACATTTTTGAAATTGAGTCATTTTTACTATATTTATTTTTGATATGTATTTATATTTTAATAATTTTAATTGCGATTTCCATGTATAAGACGACGTCATATATCTGCTATATAATGTTTATCTTTTCATCTGCGTCTTAATAGTTTTCCATTAGCGAAGTTTTCTCGTTACAAGAGACTTTATATATTAAACAATTCATTTATAATCCGATAAATAGTTCTCTTTTATTCAGAATTTCATAACGATGAGTCCTGTTATCATACTAATATAAAAAGGTGCTTTTATGGTTATTTATGACCTATATTAGATATCTAGAAGTTTCTACTCAACAAACACACATATGCATGTACGTATGCTTATGATGCATTACATTTAGAGAACAAGGTACAAATATGTAACTTGATGTTTCGCCATATGTTTTTTGTGTTTACCAACTAGTTAATAAATAATGTGATTTCTATATAAAATATCATATAAATCTTACCAGCATTTACGATATATCTGCAACTGCAGTCACTCGATCGAGATATTTAATAGTAGTCACTTTTTTACACAAAATACTATTAGATCAAATTACACTCATTCATCATAAGTTGTAAAATGTGTACTATTATAAATATTACTACATAATAAAGCGTATTTTATGAAGAAAATTAGTAGTATTTCCAATTTTCACTTAGACACGGTGTATCACTAATTATCAAAAATTAAAACATTTGTGTTATGAGGCGTAATTAATGAATTTATATTGGGTGATCATATTTAGAAATAATCTGCAGTTATTTTATATTTAATAACCAATTGTAATAATGATTATGTATAACGACAAGGATAAAAAAAAGCAGTAAATATTACGCGTGTCAACTATAAAAAGGTTAACTTAACCGAATTTCTTCAATATCTACTAGATTAATTGACATTAAATCAATTCATTAGAAGGTCAGATAAGAAATTTGGGTCAAAAATTATCTCACAAGTCATAGATTGTTTGGATTTTTTTTAACTAGTTACGAGTATTACGCATCTAACATTTAGACGCCGTTAAAGTTCAATTGACACATTAATGCACAGTTTTTCATGAAATGCTTAAGAATATTGCTTATTTCTACCGAAAATTCACAAGTTTTAACTTTAATATTGCCCAACAAATTAAATGACATTGTTAAAACAAGTCTGTAACTCTTTAAGGAGAATCTGTAGGGATTTTAATTTAATAGACTTGCAAATTAAATATCTAAATGTAATGAACAATTTCCTTAAATACTATATTAGAATCCACTAAAATAGGTATTCAATATAGACTGTAGGGTATATAAACATTTATAGGTTTATTTTACAGAATACATGTACGTTTAGGATTTAATATAAATTATTGCAAAATAGAGTTTTATGCATTTTAGTTGATTTTTTAAGTTAAAGTTCGTTGTAAAATCCATTAATGTACTTTGTATTTGGTATATGTATTACAGTTTATCGAATATTTTGACAAAAATCAAGGACAAACAAAACAGTTTGAAGGCAATTCCTGGTTTTGAAAACGTGGGAGCTGATAACGATTATCAAAACATTGGCAATATTGATGTATAAATCGAAAAAAAAAACGATAATAAATAAATAGAACTGGTTTCATTTAAAACTAAACTTTTAATATCACAAGAATAAACACTGTACTTTTTAAATGCTAGTAAATATACAACATTATATAAATATTAAGTAAATTGAAACCACAAAGTTCGTTGAGTTTATAAAAAAAGGTGACTTCGTCTGGACTGTTAACAAATGTATATCAGTCGAAATATTTAAGAATATCAAAAATATACATATAGAACTTTGTAAAACATTTTAAAAAGCACATAAAAATAATTTTGCACAGTTACGCAATATGTAGTTACCTACATATAAAATTACGTTACCTTTGTTGACATTTTTTTTTTTTTTTAATATATATAAGTGGCACTTGTGGTCGTGAGAAAAACCATCTTATCGTTTCGGTAGATCTGTTTGCTCTTTATGAATGGGTGTTCCTAAAAAGATAAGTACCAATTCAATTTTTAAGACATTATCACAACGCTGGTATTTTCATTTAGAAAAAAGAGCATTGGTTAGTTCGCAAAATTAATGGAAAACTCACTATGGTGGCACAGTCTTCCATACCATCCAGGATCACAGACGCATGTGTTGTTGTTGTGACAGGTACCGTGTTTGCATGCACGGAAACATGTGCTACGGTGTGGCACACGTCTGCCAATCTCACAGTGATCGCCACGAAAACCATTCTGACAACGGCATTTATTTACGCCTTTGCATTTGCCACCGTTCAAGCATGGGATCACGCATTTTGCTAAGATAAGCAAATTTTACGATATTACATATACGAGGTCGCAATTTTAATTTTATTCATCTATACAGTGGGAATGTAGCACATTTTCAGTGTACATTCCATAAATAAACAACCGCAACTGGTTACAAATTTTTTTCTTTTTTAAGTTATTTAATTTTTAAAATAATAAATATAGACGTAATTATTGCTCAAACACTCATTGAATCAAAGAATTTTAATATTTTGTTCACTGTTGCGGTAATTCAATTACGGAATACACTTTACCTTATTCTTAAATGTGAAAGATAATGAATTACTTTAATTAAACAACACTTTATCTTGAACTTGAATGTGTATATTCGTAACGTTTCGATAGTTTGTAAAGGTGAACTGATACTACAGTAGTATCAGCTCACATTCACAAACTATCGAAACGTTATGTATATTATTGCAATATTGATAATAAACAATAAAGCGAGTCCAAGATAAAGCACTGTTTAATCAAAATACTGTACCTTCCTTGACGACAGATCTATAAATTGCAATGTGTGTCTCATTGCATAAATATTGCTGGTAGTATTTATTTTTTATTTAAAAGAGTGAATCAATGTTTTATAGATAAAAGCATATTTTACAGTTAAACACACTAGGAACTATTTTAATTTTAATTAAAAATAACCTGACACACGGGTTACTCGAAATATCTTGATGTGCGCAGAAAACTTTTACGCACATCACGATTGAAGCTATTCCGAATAGGCTGTACTTTTAATGCTTTTATATAGACAATGTGTTTTTCAACAAAGTTTATAATTTATAATTAAACAATATAATGAAAGCAAATAAAGTCTGTGATATGAACGTTTTAATTGAAATAGCTACGTTAGTAATAAAAAAAAGGAAGAACATATTAATCGATGTGACAACATTCCCATTTCTGTGTGAAATAAAATTCTTATCATGTATTAAAATATTTCGAAGATACTTACAGTATTCACACCGCAGTCCGTAAAAACCTTTAGAACATTCGCATGTATCCTTTTGGACACATTTGCCACCATTTTCGCATTTTTCACTGCATATACCTAGAAACCGATGACAGTCAGACAGGTTGAAACAACCAACAAATTCTGATTTACCCCCTTCACAATGCCTGCCCTGAAAGCCGACTGGACAACTGCAAATGCCTGGAGATGTACAGTTGCCGCCGTTCATACACTGCGGATAGCATAGCGCGGTGCGACAATACTGTCCCATGTAACCTTCTGGACATTGACAGATCTTGTCGTGGTTGCACCAACCGTGGTTCGCACATTTCTTATCACATTCGGGATCGGGTCCTCTTTGAGAACACTCTTTTCGGAGTTTTAGTCTTAAAGGAGTGCCATTAAGTGGCCGCCCTTTTCGACTCTCTATCAACAGTCCAATGCCGAAGGCTGCGATGCCGGAACTGTTACCAAGACACGGCAGGAGAATACTGAATTCTTTCGGACGTTTCGGCACTCGGCCTTTTGTTTTAATCGAAATTATAGGCGCTTCTAGGATGCCTTCATCGAACGATTGTAGTCTATCGAAATTATAGAAGTACTTTTTCATGCCCGATTTCCATGTGAAATTTACATAACTAACTTCTGAGGGTATAACGGGTAAATATTTTTCAAAGTTTGGGTCCAATATATAAGGCAATACATTTCCGTTAGCTATCGCGTAAATTTCCATTGACATACCTGTGTAATTTATTATATATATAAGAGATCATCCTATATACATCAAACTGTACGACATATTAGTAAGAAATACATAAACAACAAAAATTACACTTGTTCGTGAACAAACACAATACAAAATCTCGTATAACGCTTAAAGCACACGTTTACACTGCGCATGCGTTTCCGATTTTTATGTATCAAACATCACAAACTAAATATATAAATATTATAAAACATAGTTAATAAATTTGGGTTAATAAGACGATTGCATAAATAGTTAAAAATATATAAATACACTCAACGTTTCGATTTCTCTCATCTACACCAATAAAAAATTGCAGATGTGACATATTATAAAAAAGAGATAAATACAACTTAAGGAAAATTTTTTATCACAGTTAGTTACTACATAAAACGGCACCATTTTATGTAGTCTAGCTGTGATAAAAAACTAAATTTTACTTGTAAATATCGATTTTTTATAATAGACGATCCATCATTTTATTTTAAGTTTTGATTTAAAATGAAATGCTTGACTATGAATATGGTTATAAGATACATATATGATATTGTATTAGTATTCGTTTATAAGATAATAAACATGAATTGTAGACTTAGTATAAGAAAATAAGAAACAAATAGACATACCACTAAACATTTTGACTTGTTTTTCGTCGATCCAGAGAGCAAGATCGCTCCCATGTCGCTCATGTTTCGGATCATTTCTAGAAAGGGCGTCAGAAGCGAATGTCAACGTTATGAAGATTACTATGATGTACATAACCGGTAGTGAGACAAACATTCTAAAATGAATGACATGGTATTAAGAAATGAGTTCAATGATTGTTGATGTTGTTGTGATCGAATGCTGAGCACAATGAATGGAATGGAATGGTTTGGTTTGCCACAAAACAATACATTCACTGATAACGAGACAAGCGATAAAACGTCTGCATGCGGAACATTTATACCATTAGTAACAAGCTTCATTCCATGGAAGGCATCGTTGATGTTCTTGCAAGCCGATTCATTTAATTTGATGTCCCCAATAAACTGTTTCTGCAATGTGTGAAGAGACATTACTAATGGACGTTAATAAGCTTTCAAAAGCGAACATTTACACCAATTCAAATTCTAGTTATTAATATGATTACAGTTATTAGTACAACAACACTGTTGCTGTGAATAGGTTCATGAAATTATTTATTAAGTTACTAGCACATTTCTTTCGTTCAACTTACTCTGGAACAAAACTGCCTAAGATATTTATATTCTATTGTAGTTTATTAACGTTAATCATATTACGATAAACTGATAACAATGCTATGCGAAGAATTTACATTTGCAGGGTAACCGTCAATAAAAACGCTTTGTTTTTTGCCCAAACATACATCAGCTAAAGCGTTTTTACATGCGAATTGCTCTGAAGTTCACTAAAGTTGATGCACCTTTGACTTTTTGCAATTCTTTTATTTTTAATTAATGATTATCTGCCTCCGAGTTGTATGTTTTTCGATTTATGCATTTATAACACACTCTACTGACATTTCCAAAAACATTTGTTGTTGTCTTATTTGAGGTTAGCGTACATTTATCTATGGTTAGGGACGTCACTGCTGCAATCTAAATTTAATAACTGTTTCGTCTTGTGTGAAAATTCCGCATTAAGTGTGTTTTAAAATGAGTGAAATGCAATGAACCAAAAATAACATGAAATTTAATGATCGAGAAATTGCTGTTAAGGGGTCGGGACCTGGAGCCCTAGAGAGTGTTTTACATTATCTAAGGCCACAAAGCAACGATTGGACAGCTAACTGGTATTCGCAACCGTCGTTTAAAGAGCGCAAATTTAAACTGGTTGCGAATCTGCTACTTTATTACCGACTTGGCGAATCTGAGCCATTGGGTATTTTTGTGCTGGAAAATTTCACGGTTCAGCACGAAAAACCATCGCACGGCGTGTTCTTTCCGTTTTCGATCGAATTCGCTGATGAATTGCAGCGAAAGCATGTGTTCTCGTGCAGGTGCCAAGAAGAGGCGAACTTATGGGTTGCCACGCTAAAATCAGCATCGTACGAACACTGGAGGACCGAATTGAGTATTCTACAGAAGAAAATCAGTATGCGAACCGGGCAGGATCCGATGAAGTTATACTCGAGGAATCAATGTGATGTTGAACGACTAGAATGGTCTAAACCAGTGGGGCAACACAAGTCGAGTTTTCGCTGTCATTTGGAAACAACAACAACAACTTCGTATACAAATTCGGTATCTAATAACAACAATTACGTTGCTCAAGAACCAGTTGTTCCTGATCTAATCGAATTTTAATGTACAATTTTCAAAAATATTCTAATTGCATTCCTGTAAATATTATTTAAAATTTTTAATTTAGTTACAAAAGATCTCTGTTTTTTTGTTCTCGGTAAATGTGTTTCCTCTTGCATGCGTTGTTCGTTTTTTTTGTAGTTCTTAAATTAGTATTATTTAATTTATAACTTGCTGTGTAGCTTTATGATATATTAGTGACAAGTTTTTTTTGCGGCAATTTACTTTTTTTTAGGAAAAATATCCGGGAATTTGTGTACTAAGTGTGAATTTTAAAATACTCTATGGAAGAAGCTTTAATTTTTAAACTTGCTGTGTAGCTTTATTACATTTAATTGTAATGAAACTGTTTTTTGCTTGAAAATTGTTTCGAGGAATTTTCATATCTATATTTAGATTGCTTCAATTTGATACCATGCAAATATATATAAATTTTGATATATATTATCTTTACATATTACAAAAAAAAAACGATAAATAGATATTAGTAATGTTTCAAAGTCACGTTTGTTTATGATTAGTTTAGTAATTGCATTAATTTTAAAATATAACGAACCTGTACATGAGCAACAAATTTACAAGCCACATTAATTAAGGGTAATAAAAAAAAATCTACATTCTACTAAGTTTAAAATTAGTTTTTAAAATAAAAAGTTTGCTATTCAATTAAACTCTATAACACAGCTAGCGTTATTATACATGTCAAAACATTAACTAAATGGTCTTCATTTCGTAATAATCATAGGATGATTATCTAATCCTACAATAATTAGAGCGCTTAATGAATAAACAACACGCGCTAATAATTACTACTAAATAAAAATTAAGCATTGTTTTGTGTTAATTGGACCAAATTAAAATTAGTACCACTATATTTAAAATTATTTTGTTAAATAAAACGTTTTCTATCCAATCAAACTTCATAACAGACCTAATAGCCTTTAGTATATATGTTTAAAACATTAATTAAATGTTTTTCATTACGTAATAATTATAGTAAGATTACCTAAACCTATAATAATTAGAGCGTGTAATGACATCAACACGCGCTAATCATTGCTAGATTTATTACTTACAATTAGTGAAATTTTGTGTGAAATGGACCAAATTGAAATTAGATCAAGATATTTAAGTTAATTTCGTAGATTTTTAAAGCTCTTCTTGCCCTACACAGCTATACGAATTTTCAAAATGGTTCATAGTACTATTAAATTGACTAACCCCTAAATTCTTTGCTCATTATACTATAAATGTATGTTACTTACTTTTGAACAATTTTATTTTGAATACGAAACTGCTATTTCTGTGATAAACACCCAAACACACTTAAAACCACTGCATACTAACCATGTAACGAGGAATAATTTTAAAACTAATGTGTATTAGATAATTACCAAAGTCAATATTTTTTAGAAGAGACACAGTTTGGTATTAGCAAATATTTTTTAACTATATATGAAAGACATCCAATGTAAAACTGTGTGATATTCAATAAAGACCAGATAAAAAATAAACCAGCGTTTTTATTTCATAATACAGTTTACGCAGATATAAATAAGCAACAGAAGATAAAAACATGTAGAAAACATATTTAAATAATATTACATTTGTTTCAATTGAGCCATTAGATCATCAACGCTAATATCTAACGCTTTAGGTGATTCAACAGTTGTCTTCACTGGGGCATCATAAGCGTATTTAACACCTTGTGAGCTTTGATTTGTTACTACCGGAACGCTTTCATCAACTAGTGAAATACCTAAAGTTTACCAATATTAGTATATTTATTAGAAATAAACAAATCGAATAAATACCCCAGTCGTTATCTTCATGAATTGGACCAACATCTTCAACGATCTCTTTCACCACTTCAACTTTAGGACGTTTAGCAAATTCCAGTTGCCTTTTAACACAAATAAGATCGTCGCATGTTGGATTCGGTCGCATGACCATTTTCGGGAAAAAATCCTCGAGCGCGTTATACCCTAAATAATACGAAACCTCACCAAAACCAAGCAAATATTTCAGAGTATTCTGCACTAAAAACCCGGCAACAATTCCCATTGTTGTAGGTAAGCTAGCCGCGCAAACACCATCTTTCTTTAAAGTTTTTTCATCAATTTTAGAAGCAACCACTAATGGCGGAGCACACTAGAAAAAAATGTGTATAACTTCAATTTGTAATTGAAATATGATAACTTACGGCAAAACAAGCTGTCTCTCCTGGAATTATGAATTGAATATGTCCCGAAACTGCGTTTTCCGAGACACCAGACTCAAACCAGTTCTGATTTAATTCATTACAAGCCACATTAATCGCAAAACGAGCCTCAAAATTATCAACGCAACTCAGTACTAAATCAACAGGACCGCCTTTCAAACCCCCAGTTCTAAAATTAAATATTCAAGTATATGTGGTTTAGATAAAAATGTAATAACTTACTCAATTGTCTTCATGAAGGAATCAAAATTATCTACTGTAGTAATATTATAATTAAAAGCTTGAACATCGACATCTGGATTAATGGAATGCAATGTGTTTGCTGCGGCTTCAACTTTAAACAAACCAGATTGATGTGGTTGGAAAAATAAACGATTCATGTTAGCTAATTCGACTGTATCATAATCGAATAATAACAGTCTTCCAATGCCACAGCGAGTTAGCATTTCAGCTGTGACACTTCCAACGCCTCCTACACCAACAACAGCTACCGTACATTCCCTAATATGCTCGTAATTGTCAACGATCCCCATGCGTTGCAATGCCATAAGTCGACTGTAATAAATATTCGCATGATATAAAAATATATATATAAACTAGCAACAATCTGTTATACCTGTATGGATTTGAATCCACAACTTCGGCAGTCATCGTAGATATTTTTTCTCTAGATGGGTGTTTCTTCGCAGCATCATCCAATTGCATCTGTAATTGATTGATTTTCTCTTCGAGAGATTCTATTGTTTTTTCGGTATCCATTTCGCAAGTTTGCAATAACAGCAACTAGTGTGCGTTTGACATATGCTGGATGAGTTGTCACTGGAACTGACAGCAACTAGGGACCTATCAGACACCTAACAACTATATTTTTACTAACTTTTACTAATTTTTTAGAAAATTCAATTAATTGGAACAGATTAACAATATTATAATAAATAAAGAGGATTTATTTTTGTATATATATGTAGATTTAAGCTTTTAATAATAAATGTAATATTGATATAAATATGTTAAGAAAATTTCAAAAAGTTACGATAATTTAAACGTATTTTTCATAAAAATCTATATTTGCAAAGTCATTTACATTAGAATTGATAATATTATAATAAATAATGAGGATTTGCATATGTATATTTAAGCTTGTATAACAAATGTAATATAGAAATAAATATGGTTTAAGAAAACTACAAAAAAAATACGATATTTTAAACTCATTTTGCATGAAAATCTATATTTGAAAAGTCATATACATTAGGATCAGTTCAGAATTCATATTGCGTCGTAAAAATACATTTAAAATTTCAAATTTCCCGAACGCCAACTAACGCGGCTTCGCTGGACTACGTGCAAATTTAGTGAATTGAAAATAATGGAAGTTGCTTTCTTTCTACAAATTATCAATTGTAACTCAATAGGAGTATAAACTGGCATAAATATTGATTATTTGGAGTGGGAGAACCCCTACTTTACTAAACTAATATTATGTTCCCCACTTTCATGAATCGTTTTCCCATTTTATACAATAGTTTGAGGGGGGGAGTGAATGAAATTTTTAATATGAAACCTCCGTGTTTTCCTAAATCCATGCAGTGAAAACACGTTAACTGTTTAGTGTGTGAAAAATAAAGCCGTGAGTCGGTGCATGTTCGATTATCGGTTGTGTGGACAATATTAGACTTGAAAAAGTTGAATTAATTAGCAATAATTAAGCAAAATTTGCTTAGTCAGGATGTACGATGTAAGTATTTCAGATATTTCTACTTGTTTCAACTCAAATAATGCGTGTTTATTAATAATATTTATCACTTTAAATTAGTAGTAATTGGTAAATATTTTTTAGATTGAAATTGTTAGTTTGAGTGGATCAAAGACACTTGGTACCCTCCAAGTATCGCCAAGCAAAACTATCAGACAAGTAAAGTCTGATATTACAAGATTGAAAGGTTCTGTGGCAGTGCACAGACAGTCGATTCGTACCGAAGTCAAAGGTAGATCCGTTAAAGACACAGCCACCATCGGATCGTTGGGCATTCAAGCTGGCAATAAGCTTTATGTAAAGGATTTGGGGCCACAAATCGGCTGGAAGACCGTCTTCATTGCCGAATATGCTGGACCGTTGCTTGTCTACCTATGGCTGTTCCAGCGACCATGGATTTTCTACGGCACCAATGGGGTTAACCAACCTATTTCGTTCACCACCGAGTAAGTTGTTCTTCAATTAAATTATTTTTATGAATTATTGTACACATTTTATTTATTATTAAACATTTTTTACCGATAATATCCAATGAATTATTTATGATGTATTTTATTTAGACATCTAGGAAAACTAGAATTTCTCGCATTTTTAGAAAATATATTTACACGTCACACACTTGAGTCAATTTTTTCCAAACATTTACATATACACTTTTCTACAAATTATGTATAATCTATATATGTTTTTCATTGTTCTGCTACTCAATCAACAAACATACTTAATCGACAAAATTTATTACAGTTTGGCATGCATTTGTTGGTCGGCTCACTACATTAAAAGACTCTTTGAAACAATATTCGTCCATAGATTTTCGCATTCCAACATGCCGCTGCGCAACTTATTTAAAAATTGCTCCTATTATTGGTTTTTCACTATGTATGTGGCATTTTACATGAACCACCCACAGTACAGTGAGCCAAGTACCACTCAAATATACCTAGGACTAGCTGGTTTTGTGGTAATTATTAAAAAACACATGACCAGAACAAACAAAATTACATAATTGTGTATATTTTTAGTTTTCAGAGCTCGGCAACTTGAGCATTCATATTGCTTTGCGCAACTTGCGTCCAGCCGGCACCACCGCACGTAAAATTCCGAAGGCGACAGGAAATCCGTTTACCATATTATTTAACTTCATATCATGCCCGAATTACCTGTACGAGTTCCTGTCGTGGCTATCATTCACAATCATGACGAGCTGTCTGCCCGGTAAAATATTTAGCTAATATTTACAATACAGTGTCAATAATGATTTTTAATGGTATTTAGCTGGACTTTTCACCGCTGCTGGAATGTACCAGATGACCTTATGGGCGCTCGCTAAGCATCGTGACTACAAAAAAGAATTCTTGAGCTATCCCAGGAACCGCAAAGCTATCATTCCATTTGTCCTTTAAAGACCAGACGTCAAATGACACGTTTATTTAGTTTATAATTTTGCATAAGTGTTGACCATAGATATAAGTTAACGAATAATTTACTTTTGTACGGATACGGTTTAAGTTTGTTTTTCATGTGACCATACGTGGTTTTTTGTTTTCCTAATATTTTTTCAGGTTCTTGAAAATATGCGGTTGTATGTTTAAGTAATGTGTAATAGTTCGCAAAAATAAATTTTTTGAATCATTTGTATAAATTTGTTTTTTTTTATTGAATTACCGAAAAAAAAATTGATTAAAAAGGGGAGAAAAATAATACCAATATTGCAAAATATCCGGCTGTAAATGTGCAATATTAATCATTTTCTTGTTTAATACTTACGTATTTGCAGTAATTTTTGTTCGAAACATATCAACAGCCTAGTAAAATGAATGTATTACGTATATTAGAAATCAGTCATTAGTTTAATTTGAATAGATTAAGATCATAAATACCTGTTAGTAAATTAACTTTCTTCAAGTCACTGTTGCAATAACATTCCCTAAAATAATGCAATGGGGTTATTTGAGTAAATAAAAAGCAGTATATTTAAAGTAAATTATATGATTAAAATTGTTATTTGACTACATAAAAAGCAGAAATTCCATACTAATCATTTGAAAAACATAATGCATATATCATATACATATAGAAATAAATCATGTATATTAAATATTATATCGCTAGTCCTTTTTTTTTTATTTACATGAAGTACATCAGAGGCATAAACAGACAACAATAGTTAAAGTGCACAATAAAAATGATTACGTTATTTATAGATTTTTTGCGCCTCTAAAATCGATAAACCAAGCGACAAATATGCTAGAAATGTGTTATGAAACGGTAAAAAATTTAATAAAAAAAACAAGTCATTATTGATTAATGATTCTAACTCTCAAGATATTGAAATACAAACGCTAGAAAGTCAAAATGTGAACATACAATAAGAGTACATTACATACAATATCGTTATTTCTGTACAGTAACAAAATCTGAGTATCTCACTGATAGCTACTTTCAAGGAAAGCATCATTTGGAAATTATTTGCAAAAAGCATACAAAAATAACATTTTTTTTTTTTTTAGTTTTTACATTGGTGTTTTTTTTCAATTTTATTTATCTACTAAATAAACAATAAATTAACTTGCTGAATAAATTACCAATATGCAGTGGTAGTGAATGAAATGTAGATCAGCTTTTTGAAGATTAATTAATATCAGGAACACTTTTTTTTATTAATTTATGTCAGCGATCCTTGAAAGCAATTATGTAGAAAGCACAATATAGATAGATATATGTATGTATATATTATATGTCATAAAATCTTACTGTTAATTCAGTGTATTATAAAATAAATATAATAGTATTATTCATTTATCAAATACCCTAACTTAAAATATTTTTATTATACCTAAATACCTAACAGTGCAATGTCATTTCTGTATAGAGTATAACTATATATATTAAAAAATTCGTGCTCTGCGACAAACAATTCATATATTTTACACGTACAAAAGCGAACTTACAAGTAACATATTATAAATTTATAATTATCATTTTTTTTTTTCGATTTTGATTTTTTATTAATGAATTTAAATATCATCAGTGAATAGCTGCTCGGTTAGTGGTCATTCATAATAAATTAGTGGCGTCAAAGCTGATGATGCAGTCTTTGTAAACAGATATCACATAAATTATTTCTTTTACATTAAATGTGTTTCTAACGTGGCTGAATTTTAAAACTTATGTATAAAAAATGAGTAACTAAATGATATTTTGATTATTTTCATCTGTTTCTATCTTTTTTTTTCTTCTTCTTAACAGTTCAGCTAAGACCGCCAACATTGTTTACTCTTTTCTATCACAAAGTCATAGACAAATAAGGAAATAATTCTAGACAGTTTTACAATTGACAGAAGTGCACCACAAGTGCAACTCATTCATTCGAATGGAAAGATGTGTTTAAAGTAGTAGTAAAAAAATAGCAAGCAACTAATATAATGAAATGCAACGAGCAACAACCATGCACAACAAACAAACAACCAACGAAATTCGTACAAGCTAGCACCACGCCCGTCTCCCATCAGAGAAAGCCTTGTTGTGTATCAATCCCACAGACACCCTGGCTACAGCGCAGCCGCAGACACAAAGATACTTTGTTTCCAGCAGCAATTTCACGTGCGTACGTTTTTCGTGCCTGGTTCTTCTGTTTTCATTTCCACTACAACACTCTGTGTCAGGTGACTTGACGTATTTGCTTTTCATAATTAAGGCATCTTTTACGTATAATCTGATTAAGCTCATACTTATTATTGCCTACATGTTAATTTTGTATAACAAATTTATTTAAAAAAAAAATACGTTTTTTCTTTCTTTCGAAAATTGATTTTCCGTTCGAAATCTTTAGGCGTTGTAAACAATAAGAACTAAAATCATCATCTAATTGTTGTGAAAACAAAGTATCAAAGTACTTTACAATTGCCCCCAAAAATACTTTGCAACACTTACTTTAAAAAATATATTTATGTATTTCTTATCTTAATTTTATTATTATTTCTTTCACATGATAATGAAACCAATATGATGATGATGAGGGGTGATTTATATGTCGTACTTTACACCGACATACCTTTTAACCCATTAGTGCCCAATGGTACATTATTTCCCCTTTACATAAGTTATTGGTTCTTATAGGTAATTTACCTATATCAAATTTGATATAGTTTAACATTATTTATAAATTTTGTCAATAGATGACTACCATTACTCATATTCAATATTAAAGATACACCATTGGTCATACGAACTAAATGCGGATCATTGTTTAGGAAATATTTTTATGGTAATTGACCTGTTTTAAATCATTTTCCAAGTAAAAGTTTTGGGCACTAATAGGCTAATGATAACTAGAGCTACATGAGAACATAATAGACCTTTCCCATTGGCTTGATATATTAAATGAAACTCATTGCCGTAATATTTCTTTAAATGTTTACGTTGCGTTTTCAATATCGAATTCGTCGTCAAATAGAAAAGGTTTATTATCAAAGCAGCAGAGAAAGACAAAGAGAGATAAAGAGATTCATAGTTTGTGAGAGCAACAGTGACGGATGAGTGAAAATAACAGATGCATATATGCTGAATGTACAACAAATCTACAAGGTAAAGCGATTCAGTATTTTTTTCTTGAAACATTTCCCAGATATGCTCGGATTTATATTTTGCTTTCATTAATTTAGTTTATAAGAAGCATCGGCCACGAAAAAGCTACTCCCACCATTTCAATTATAATAAAACATATCGATTTGGTGTCTTTTACACAAAAAAAAAACTTATAAAATCAGGCAGTGACGAGAATATAACATAATTTATACTAGTTTGTTACAAAAAAAAAAATCGTTCTTATGTATTAAATGCTAACTGATTTAATCTAAATGAAATATTTTTTATTAAATAAACGTCTAGAAAAATTGGTACTTTTAAAACAATAAAGCTACACATATGTTAATTAAATAAAAATTGAAAATATATTATAGATATATTATTTTATTTCAGAGTTCCCAATAAATATGTATGTACTACTTTACAAAGTAATGAAAAATTAAAAAATTAAATATATACAGAATCACCTTGATCTACTACCATACAAGGAATATGAAAAAATAAAGTATGAACGTTCAAAATCCTATATAAATAAAATAATAATTTATTTTGTAAAAAAATAAACAATATGAAAATCAAATACGTCCAAGCATGTTTAAAAAATACGAAAAAATATTAATAAAAAAACCCAATACGTTTACTATACACAGCCTGAATATACATATACATTCCGTTGTTTTTTTTTTTTCAAATAAATATAAGTTTTATAATTTCGATTTAAGTATTAAATTTTTAATTGATGAAAATAAGGCGTTCTTACTTTCGAACTTTTATCGGCAATCAATACCTAGTATTTTAAAAATACGCGCTTTGTTTTGGTTTATTTCTGATGATTTATTTCCGTTCAAAACTTCAAGGGAACCCCGAAGGTTAAGATTCAAGTCAAAATAAATGTAGAATTTTTTTCTGTAGTAATAGTTTAAGTAGAAAATATAATATCTAATATTTGAAGTTCATATTTTAAAATAAATTGTCAATCAGAAATGGATACTTTCGTGAGTAAGGCAAACGGTAATCAAGAAAAGTATTTTATATATTTATTCATTTCTAATTTACAACACATCATGTGTATCAAAAAATGAGATTCAGCTATATATTTTCGTCGATCACCGTCTATCTTTCGATATATATAACAGAGGTAGCTTAACAAAATATCGAAATGTTCGATTCTGATTCACAACTTATTCGCAGATATAATCTAATATCGACACGTTAACTGTATAAAAAAGAGAATCAAATCTATAAAAAACGAAGCAATTATATTGCTTTGAGAGCGAAGTCAATTTCGAGTATCAAGTTTAAAATGTTAAAGAACATAAAATATGTTTGTGTAAACTTATCTTGTCGATGGTTAATTTGAGTTGGACCATGTTTGCTAAACGTATGTGGCCATTGCGTTGGGCTGTGCCCCGCCGGTTGGAGCTGCGCCCCCGGCGCCCATTGGTTTCATATTACTTGGGACGTACTGGCCGATAAATGAGCCATCTTCGGTAAAACGACCTAAGAGAAACATAGAAATACGCACACTTAATAATAACCACTAAAAAAAGTTTCAAATTGCGTCGTTAAGTTTATGAAATATTAAAAATGATATCATATTTTTAAATCAACATCATGTAATTTGTGAGAATAAATTCATAAATCTTAACAACACTTTCATTATTATTATTATAAGATAAACATTGCCAGCGACACAAAAAAAACTAAAATAAATATACTAACGAAGTCTAAAAAATAGTTGAGTAAAAAATAAAAAAACATAAAATACCTGTAATTATTCTTATACTAGAGTGGCATAGCCTTGTGATGTAGTTTCACCACCTTTCCGCTGTCTACCATATTGGCCAATGAATGAACCATCTTCATTCATACCTTCTATATAAAAAAGATAAAAGAAGAAACACAAAACAATAAATGAAAAATCATAAACACAAACACGAAACGAAGCGAAACAACAATGATTTTAAATAGGTCATACCGGTGTCGCCTTCGCCGTATTCTGCCATCGAGTCAGTGTCGCTCTCGGGACCGACTTTTGGTTCGCTACTCATGGACGCTCGACCATGGGATTTGTTATCTAAACTGCTTCGAGAAATAACGAAAATTATGGTTAAATATCGAAATATGTCTGTGATATATATTTGACTTACGGTTGTGAGTATTCATGGAAGCCCCCTTCTTCGGGGTAATCATGTCGGCCGTTTGCTTGTTCTCGTTCATGTACAGCGTATTTGCCGCCGCGGTTTCGTTTGATGATGCACACGATGATTAAAACGAGTAAGAGGAACGCGATTGCCAACATCATGCCAATGAACCAACCTGCTGTTGCTACGTTTTCTCGTGGTTGAATGATTGGTCCTTCTGTAATCACAAAACAGATAAAAATATGGATTATATTGTTTTGAATTTTCTATATCAAATGGAGTCAAGTTTTCAAATTGTAAACGTACCAACGCCATAAGTGTTCACGTCTTGTGTTGGACTTTCTGTATGGTGTTCTCCATCCACAGCAACTACTTTGAATTGATAATCACGATTAGGTAACAGCCCATGTAAAAGCAAGTAGTTTTCGTTGATTTCCTCTTCAGAGTTTTGGAACATGGGTTCTCCATGTAATCTAAACAAAAATCAAAATAATATTTGAGAGTCCCTAAAAAAATACCATGCATATTTATTATGAAATATTTACCGGTATTTGACAAAGAAGTGTGATCCAGGTCGCCCATTTGGATTAACAAGCCATTCAACTCGAACAGTAGCTAATCCATTTTCCGTGGGCATCTTTGCCCAAGTAAAAGTAGGTAAATCTGGCGGTCCAGCAGCAACCGTTCTCGTTTTCCTCTCGATAAAATAACTCTCCCCTTCACCTGCTTTTGTGATAGCTCTCACGTGTAATCGATACTTCGTATCTGGTTTCAGCCCAGATAGTTTTGCATTCAATCGATCGGGGTCATCAACTTGGGGTACGCGCGCAATTAGTTCTTGCACTTGAGTGCCATTGACCACTTGATAGAAGATATTAAAACCGGTCAAAACGCCATTAGGTTGTGCAGGTTTTTTCCAATACAGATAAAACGCAGACGATCCCATCGGGATAGCTTCCAAGAAGATAACTGGCCCGGGAACGCCTTCAGGAGTATCAAAGCTCAATGTTTCACTGGGTGGACCATTAAAGCGACCGTTGAACACGTGAATGCGCGCGTAATTTTTCGTATGCGGTACAAATCGCGTGACTAGCGTTCGCGTAGCATCACCTTTCACGTGAATCTCGCGGTGGTCGTTCGTGCCGAGATCGCTGTTTTGATTACGCTGTTTGTCATTGTCGGTCCAAATTTCTATTTTGTATCCTTTGAAATGACCCCTAACGGAGTCCAGCGCAACTGGATTCCAACTGAGCAAGGCTTTCGTAGATGCATGGATACGCACTAACGTGAAGTTCGTTGGCGCTTGTAACGGCACTGAAACAAATATTTGTATTTATAGTCAATATTTCGGATGGTAAACTATATTTGTGGAAATGAAAAATATTTACCGTCTTCGCCTGAATATCCAATGACTTCTTTAGGCGCGACATTCGCTTCGCCGAGTTCGTTCATCGCAACTACTTTAATGCGATATTGCTGGAATGTCGGTTGATCCTCTATCATATATGTTGTTTGCTGCCAATCTGGTATGTCCACAACTGTATACTGCTGGCCGGGTATATCACGCTTGTAAAATACGCGATATTGGAATCTTGGCGCACCGTGTTCGATCTCTGGCATCGCCTATCAACAAATCAACATGAAATATCAATAAATGTTATCAGACATACAATGCTCTTAATAGCTTACGTTCCACGTGATGACCAAATTGTTAGGCTCGGTTCCTTTTCCTTCAACATTTTCCGGGTTCTTGTGCGGGACTTCTGGTTGCGTGGTGCACACAGCTGAGTGACCAGACGATGGTGATTCACCAATCTGATTCCAAGCGATGACACGGAATGTATAATTTGCCCACGGGTTCATCGGAACATTATAAGACATATCAGTAGCTGGCACTGAATCGTACGCAGTTTCCCACGTATCCGGTGTGAAACTAGTGTTAAACTGGATTGTATAACGTGAAATTGGCGCACGGTTATCACCCATCGGTTGCCACTTAATAGTAGCATCCTTCTTTTTACAGTCGATACCTTGCAACTGTGGTGCATTTGGCACATCTAATATAATAAAACAAGCAGATAAATTATAAAGTTTTTTGTTATTAGACTTGACAACAATAACCTTGCACAGTTAGTATAGCTTGAGCAGATGTTTCGTCAAGTTCGGTTTTCGCCAAACATGTATATGAGCCCGAATCTAATTCAGTAGTTTTAGTAATCGTCAGTGAGTAGTCTGAAGAGCGTACGAAACGTGGGTCAGCTTCAAAGTCTATAAGCTGGCCTTTGTTAAGCCAATCAATTTGCAGCGTCAGTGTATTATCAGCGACAGCGTTACAACGAAAAGTAGCGGGATTTCCTGCCGTTACTTCATAATCTTCTGGCGCGTCAGTTATTTTTGTATGTTCTACAAACACTCACAAAGTTAGTAAACAGAAATACAAAACTCAAAATACACCAGGGTTGGTTTCAAAACAAAACAATAAACCTTTTCTGGAACGTGATATTATTCCAAATATTATATTTATGTATTTATAAACATACCAACCCTGAGTCATACATTTATCAATATACCTTTCACATGTAACGTTCCTGAAGCCTCGATGCTACCAAACTTATTCGCTGCATAACACGTATACTCTCCATCATCACTGAATTGAACATCTTGAATTTCTAGATCTCCGTTGTCCATAACAGTATACCGTCCACCAGTCAATTCTCGTCCGGCTCTGGCCCATTTCACCTCAGGTTTCGGCGCTCCAAATACGCGGCACATAAGTTTGATTGTTCGATGATCAACAGTATCTACATCTTGTGGTGGTTCCGTAATTTCGGGCGCTAGAGCTAGAACGTTCACGTATACATCTTTGTATACGTAGCCAAGGGAATTGGTGGCATTGCAACCATAGTTGCCAGTGTCTTCCTTCTTTAGCTTCTCGATGATGATGCTATTCGCTGTTACTTTTCGACGTGGATTCGGTTTGGCTTCGCTGATTGGTTTACCGTTATGAATCCATTTGATTTGCGGCTCTGGGATACCGGTTGCTTCGCATTGGAACACAACCGTTTCGTCTTCAGCTGCGTTTTTGATTTGAGGCTCAACAGTGAAATATGGAACAGCTATATTTAAGAATAGAATAGTATATTAAATTCACTGCCTCATAGATATACAAAGAAACTTATTTATATCCTGTTCATGTATTCATAACGTCAATGAACATATAATGCAAATGGTTTTTTAATTTGACCGGAAATATAAATGTGAAACTCGATTTGATCATATTATTTTATTAACTTTAAAACACAATTTCATAGGCCCATATTCACAAAATTATCATGGATGACATTTTTGTAGTTATTTCACAATTTAAAATAGTTTTTATTTTTCAATTGACGAACTTACCATATACGCTCAATTTTATGGAGTAGGACTTGGCGTTGCCAACCCCGTTGCTGACCTCACAAGTATAACTTCCTTCATCTTCAAACGTGACGTGTTTTATGATCAACGATTTACCATAGTTGCCTTGCGTTATTCGATCAGACGATTGGACTGTTTTGCCGTCTTTTGACCACACAATTTGTGGAAGCGGTCTAACGAACACACACAATGCAATGCTTGTTTTGCGAATTAAATATGTTAAATACTTACGTTCCACCGTAAATACAATACATCTCAACTTTCTTCCCTCTATAAGCAACTTCATTCTTTCTGGTAACATATTGCTTTTCAGGCTCATGTCGATTTTGAGATGCGGAAATACCGTTAGCTACCACATGTAAAAGAACCCTATTTCCTAATTTGTACTCGTTCCTAAATACTGACGTAGCTGCGCATGCATAATAAAAGTCCTCGCTCGCATCATGTCTGGTGACGTTTGAGAACCACAAGTTTCCTTCCGGATCTAGTGTCATTCGGGAGTTGTTGATGGATTTGATGCCACCATCAATGTTTTGGATGAGCCAATAGACGTTTGGTTTTGGCCAACCATCTGGGGGTTCGCAGGTGAGTTTGTACGGTTCACCTTCGTTTACCGTAACGGTGACTGCCGGTGAATCTTTGAAGGAATTCAGCTCTGCTTTACGGACAAATACAGAGTTGGATGTTGCGACACCCCATTCATTGTATGCGAAACATTGATATTGACCCAATTCTTCATCGCGTGGTTTAGATATGACGAGAGTACCGCGACCAGGTTGCTGGGCGATACGATCATCATATGTTTGCCAATCAAAATTTTTGCCGTTCTTTATCCATCGATATCTATATTAATCATTTCGAAAACAACATTTTTACAAAATTCTCTAAAGTGCTATAAATATGTTTTACAATAAGTAACAAAACCGATTCAACACTTTAAAACTCAACCCAAAACATTTGAATAAAAGGAGTTTTAATTAAATAGAAATTAAATATATGGAATTCATTTCAATATTGGAAATAAATAATTAATAATTAAATATATCTATAAAATAAGTATTGAAACTATATTTATAAAATAAACTATTAATTTATCATAATGATAACCTCTTTCATTATTTTGAAATGTTTATTTATTTATGTTTTTTTCTATTAAATCTGTCGAGCAGATATATTATATAACATTTTTTTTTATGATAGCTATAATGTATTAGTTTTCAATAGAGATAAGTACGGTCTATTCCTGATCACATAAGTGATTAATAAAACACTGTTTTTATTGTCAAAACCAAAAAGTTTATATTTTATATTGAAAAGATTTAAAAAAATAAAAGCATTTTAAGCTGCTCTTATAAATTAGAGAGAAACATGCTCATTTGTGTATTTTTATAAGTGTGCAGTTTTGTGATGTATAACCAAAAAACCAGCGTTATTTACTTTTGGAGAGTGTTTTATTTTTAAATGTCGCCGTAATATAAGTGGTTATCAATAAAGTAGTCACATTTTAAAATTATTTATTACACGTTTCGACGATACATTCGTCATCATCTATCATCGAAACGTCATGATAATAAATAGTTTTAAAATATATATTTGCTATCCTGCTTTATTGAACACCACTTCACATATAGTCGCAGTTTAGTGCCATCTTTCATTAAATTTTAATACTAAAACCACGATTTCAAAACGTAATACCTATGTGATCTGTAATAGACCACAACTAGCTAGTTTATTAACTGAATGTGTCATGCCTACTTCTAGCAAATTATTATTTATTTATTTACGGATAATGTATCGCATTACTTTTATTCCTAGAGCTGATTATTTGACAAACAAAAATATTTACTAAATTCCTGAGAATTGTAAATATTTTAAACGTTATTTAAAGAAATAATGCTTTAATCAATATTTATTGTATGTTATTTGTGATTTATTAATAAACCAAAACGTATATGTTTATAGTTTAAAATAAGGTTTAATTTTAAGTTCCAGTCGAATTAAAAAATATTAAAACATGAATCTAGGCAAGTCGATTCAAATTAGGACGATTGATATGAGTGACGTCACTAATACTAGTAGGTGACTGGTAAATGATGTGAGTGACGTCATGCACACAAATATACCTCAACAATGACTTATCAATGATATTTTTAAAATAAATCTCAATTATGATCTAATTTATAAATAAACTCTTGACCTATAATGTGATGCATAAAAAACCGCAATTATTATCAGAAAAAAGTGTGACGTAACTATGGAAAATACTTGAAGCAATCTAAACGAATGCTATTTATGTTTTGTCTGTTTATATTATTATTATTATGAAATTCTTGTATACATATTTAATGAAAACATATAAATAAATGAAATGATTAAACTTACTGTGCTGATGGTTCAGCTTCTGCCTCACACTCAATTATAAAGGGCTTGTCGTTTTCGTTATTTTGAACGGCAACTTGAAAAAGTAACTCGTCGGTGGGAGGCTGTTTTACTATCCGTGGAGGTGACTGAACTATAATTTTTAAACAAAAACAATTAGAAGTAGCGCAATAGAATATCAAATACCAGTATAATAACGTACCTAAAGCATTTGTATGCCAAATGCATATAGCCAGCAGAGCTATACTACAGCGTCCAATCATTGTAAACTCAGGGTTTTAAATTCTGTAAACAAACAAACACAAAATAGTTTTACGTACAAAATTGCTCTTGGCAAGAATTTAAACATTCTTTAAATATAGCGAAAGAGGAAAAAATAAACGGTTCGTTTGTGTCACACTCGAAATGTCAATGACTTTGCGTCATTCGATATATGGGGTTCAGAGAGGGTGGATTATAAAAACCCAATGATACACAATTCCTTATAAGTGCACTGTCTCGGATGTTTTTTTTAAATTAATAGATTTTAAAACGTAAACGGATATTTTATTTCGTTTCAAACTAAAGTGTCCAATATAATTTAATTAAATAACGCGATTTTCGTCTGAAAATGTTTTTTTTATAATTGAGACTATTTGTGGTTTACTTTAAAAAAGTTCAACATATTAATAAGAAATGTATATAAAAAAAACAAAAATCTAAACCGGAAATGATACATCTTCAGAATCAACAAAACGATGTCAAATAGAGAAGAAATTTAGAATTTTTTTATTAAATATATATTTTACCTACAGATGAAAGTTGAGGTCAGACAACTCAACTTGATTTTCGAACTCAATTTTATTTAAAATGTACACAAAAAACAATCACTAAACGTTTTAAAATGAGAACCAAAATAAATAATTCGATTAGATGTACGAACGTTAGAACTATTAAAATATGACTTGTTTGTTATAGTGCCTATACGGTTAGATCGATAGAGACGAAATTAAATTTTAATAAAAAGACGTGAGCGTAATGAAGCAAATAGTATTAAGACGAACAATAATAACAATAATGGAAGTATGCGACCATTATGTAGGTGCACCAATGAGCATGTCCAGAACGCGAAACGTGACGAGACTTCTAAATGATGCGACCAATTGGTTTATTGTAACGGGTACATATATCACGTCTCGCCCTGCACTGTTTTATTCCTTTTAAATTTACAGGAAAAACACCAGTCTTTTATTAAAATGCCATTAGCAACACAAAAAACAAACAAATGTTCTACATTCATCGAAATACAACAAACAAAAAAACTGAATTATAGTTACTTTTGTTTAGTTCGTTTTGTTACTTTTGATTGAACACTTCTATATTCTTTAAATTAATTATTTTTACTTACTCGATACTAAAATAACAAACATTTATTTTTAAAAAACACCCACACATACACACTGATTATAGACATACAAATTATAGTTAAAATGTTTAAACTATTATTTAAAAACAATTTCGCACTCGTTTATTTTAGATTATTCGCCGACGTTCGTTTAAATCATCCACATGTACGAGATACTTAGTAATTATCAATAAAACAGAGAAATTGTTGGCTTATATTGAATCAGTTAGGAAAACATGTGCTTAATGATACTAATAAATAAATATTAAACGTATAAAAAAGTGTTTAATTAATCTATAAATAGAAATAAACTAAAACAATAATTTGTGTTCTAATCTTGTATTATCTAATAGTTCAATAGCATTCATATATAATCACGGAAACGTAATACAAATATATAAAATAATTATCAATGTTTGTTCGATAAATCCATGAATATAACTCTGAATCTCAAGTTCTGAATCAAGTTCCGAATCAAGTTCAAATATTTACAATTACAATTTAAAAAATCTTTAAATTAATAAAAAAAAACAATTAAAACATTTAAACGAGTAGCCTTGTTCTAATTATCGAATGATTAAATAGTCGCGTACAATCTGAAATAGTTTTCGGCGGAAAATCGAAACTAAGGCAACTAGAAATATGAAATTACCTTTAAAACTACACTAGCAAAGCGGTTAAGTATTTGAAACCACTTTCACGTGCGTGAACACAACACAAATGCACCACTGATATTCGTAAATACATTATGAATAATGGTATTTTAAAGTAAATTATTCGCAGGAATATGTATGATATCATACGCTGGTTTCGTGGTTTATTTCGCTATCGCGAGTCAGCGAGATTTCTACGGCCGATTCTTTCGAGGATAGAAAGAGACAGATGTCATCATACAGGTTTACTCATTAATATAGTGACATCATAGTTTAGGAAACAAAGTTTACAACAGTCGAGTTATGTGAATAGATAAAAAAAAAAATCTTCAATGAATGAGTTCATCCTTTAAATAAGTGAACAAACGTCTTTTTTACTTTCTTACACAAAATATTATAACCATACAAAAATTCGAAATCCTACGCCAGTCTGTGTATATGATACATATGTAGGTTTTTAGTTTATTTTAAAAACGTATAAGAAAATTGAGAGGAAAAAAAACGTTAATTTTACGATTGCCTCCAGAAGCTCCATTAAAACATCACGCATATTTTGACTAATAATACATCAATTTAATAACACAAGGTTTGCTTGTTTACTTTATTTATTTCTCAACCAATAAAAAACGTACAAAAATATCCAGTGTATAAATTTAAATTGTTAAACAAACTAGATTGGTGTCAGCGTGTTTTGTATCAATCAAAAAAATATCTACATCAAACATTTTTTCGCTATTTTAACCAAATCTAAAGTGACTTTTATATGCGACGCAAATGCGTCATCACTTAAGACTTTTAAAACAACGGTTGCTTAAATGGCTGTAATAGTTCATTTATAAACCACTCTTGGCTTCAAATCCCAGTTGAAATTCTTATTTTATGAATGTTTTCATCTGCAAATATCTCCAATACTAAATTCTAAATTAATTCTCTAGTAACTAACATTTATTTAATTTATTTGTTTCGGCAACTAATTTGAATTTAGGTTAGTTTAGCGATTGAAATTTCGCGAAAATCAGCAAACAAATATAGGTAAACAACCGATCGCGGTCGCAAATGTCAAATGTATTGGATTATACATAAATCTAAAAATAACTATTTGCCTACACTCCTGTTGATCCATTTAAAAAACGATAATAAAACGCATTCCGCAATGATTCAAATATAAATGAAAAATATTGAATTATTTATTTAATTATGTCAAAACCTAAATAACATATATAAATAAATTTCGCTATAATAGTGACTTCATCGATGACCTAATCAATCGTATAAATAAAGACTTACAATAACTAAAGCATGTCAAGTAAATGTCAACGTATATTATTAACGAATCAACTAAAATGAACCGATAAATATGCGGAATTGTGGAGAGAAACCGTTTCGAATAAGTAAACATTTGACAATCAAACAAAACATCACTATACACGGTTAACGTTGATTGACCTTTGTGGCACAAACGATACAATTCGCAAATGATCACTCAAATATATGGGTGATACGTTATGAATGAAATGTAATATATTTAGCTTACCTTAAAAATAAATAACACTGCTACTTGTTCATAATAACGATTCAATACTACGCTACACACACATCACTGAGATAGGTGCGGTCGTTACAATTCGTGTCACTGGACACTGTATATGCTGTTATCGAAACTGCACTCGTTTCAAACGATCGATTCACTTTTGTCGTATATTAAGAAACGTAATTTCGATAGATACACACTCGCACACAACATTGAATTGCGATAATTTTATTTTAAATCCTTCATTTGCGAAAGGCATACAGTACAGATCTGCAAAATTTATGTTTGATTCGATGCGCACGACGACGCAAAGCGTACCTCTACTGGATGATCTATGAAGGCGTGGTTTGTTGTTGATAAGTTAGGATCACACAACAGAATTGCGCTAAATTTAAACTTATTGCGACATTTTCAAACACATCTCATATCCAATCATTTAAATATTTTAATAAATATCTTTATTATTTCTTTACTAAATCAATTTTTTTTTTTACAAACTCTACATTCTACTAAATATATATTTAAATATAATTCTTATTATATTCATAATAATTTAAATAAAACCATAATTAAAATTTACGTATTTCTATTCGAAATAAATACTAATATTCCCATGTATTTTAATATTAAAATTACCAATAATAGATATCAGATAGATATGTAGAGTCAGGGGTGGCCAAATACGTAAAAATCTTTATTTAGATTTTTAGGCGCATAATAAGCGTAGTTTTCATCAAGTAATAATTACGATAAAGTTAATCTGGCTATGATTATAAGTCGTTACGTATGCTTATTACACGTTATAATCATCGCAGAATTAAATAATCAAACTATATTATTTGGTGAAAAACAAGCATAGATTGTATTTGTGTACTGAACGCGCTCTAAACTGTTATAATAATATAAAAATGTATTTATTTAATTATTTTGGTGCTTTTTCTATACATATTATTCAAGTGTATTAATTTAATTTTTAAAATTAATATAATTTTTAAAAACTAATATCCTAAAGCTCTATCAGGTACAAGTGTCTCTTCGATTTGTTTTAAATTTTATTTAATAATATATATTAATTGATGGTGTAATTTTTTTGAAGAATTATCGCTTAATTTTTACTATATTAAAATTTATTTTTTAAATTTAATTTCTAGTTTTTTATTTAATCCAGCATGCGCTTGCTATTCGCTAGTCGCATTTTGGTCACCCCTGGTATGCTTCCTTGCTTATCTGCGGGCCTGTATTATCGTGTCACAATTCTTAGAAGTTGAGGTGCCATTAAAGTTGTATATTTCCAACGAAAATGTTGCGAACAACTGCCCTTCGGTTTAGCTCGGTCGTACAAAATGCAATTCACAATGCAAAACCCGCAACGGTGGTAGGTGCAAGGTTTATGTCGAAACATTCGACAGAAACTGATGCTGAATTCGATCGCAGGTAAATTACGTAATTCTAATATTTGTCCTATATAGATCTAATACAAATAAAGTAAGATGCGTTTTATGACAGTAATTATTTGTGCTTATTTGCAATGAATTGATATTAATAGCTATGACATAAGTTGTGATATATTTCGAGTAATGTGATAACACTGTATGTTATGTATAGGTCTAAAAAAATGTTTGTTTCCTGTTTAGATACGAAACTTTCTTCAATAGAACAGATATTGATGGATGGGAGCTCCGCAAAGGGATGAATGATATTTGTGGTATGGATCTTGTACCCGAACCGACAATTGTAACGGCTGCGCTGAAGGCGTGCCGTCGCGTAAACGATTACGCATTGGCTGTAAGATTTTTGGAAGCTATTAAAGAGAAGTGCGGCAACAAAGTGAACCAAATCTACCCGTACATTATCCAGGAGGTGCGGCCCACACTCACCGAACTTGGTATTGAAACACCTGAAGAATTGGGATACGACAAGCCCGAATTAGCCCTAGAATCCGTCTTCGACCTTCATTAAATTAAATAACGTTTTAGTCGCATATTTTTAGAACCATCTGTATATGTTAACTGATACATTTAAATAAAATTGTTAATTCTATTTATTCTACTTTTTTTCCCACTTTCTCCAAACCGATACATTTTTTTGGTAATTTATTTAGATTAAATCCAAACGTAATCTAATTTTCATTTTACATTTGGAGTATTTAAATATCAATTTCAATAAAAAAATATGTTATATCAAAAATAAGCAATATTAAATCGTTAAAATTTCATGTAATTTAGCCAAGGTTTGCAACGTGCCAAATAATGTATTCTTAAAATTATTTTTATTGCTCCTATCCAATATGTTTTAAGGATCGATTAACGTTTAGTGAAGTTGGGCAATAATATCAGAAATGATATAACTGTTTAGTTTTTAAATAAATACTCACAAGATCCCCTAAATTTGTTATTTATAATTTGAAGTAATATTTAAAAACGTTATAGTACTTTCAATCAATTTTTATTTTTTCGTCACTGAAGGAAAGTAATTTTTATAATTTTTAGAAAAATATTCAATTATACAAGTCAATACAAAAGAACAAATAACAATCATACCATGGCAATGGCAAAACTCTTTGAGCTGGTTACAATAGTAGTGTAACATGGATAGAATTTGAACATACGTACAAATTTAACAGTCATGTAATAAAAAATATTCAAATAGGTATCCAACAAATAATGCCAGAGCCGTAACTGGGAGGGCTGGTTGTCATTTGAATACATTTCGTAAGACACTGTAAATGGCTCCAAAACACAAATTTATACAATTTGAGGTAGGTTTAAAATTATCACATTACGGCTCTGATTAATACTATACTATAATGAAAAGGCCACTTTCATGGCCTTTAACATTAACAAAAGATTTCTAAATATTAAATCGAACAAAAGGTAACAAATATGATGATAAATACAAGAAACGATATGATTAATGGAGTTTGCGCAAAGCAGTTGCCGCCAGCTCGAAGCCAACGAAGCAAGCTGCGTTTGCTGGGAATGCACGGAGGATCACAGGAGTAAATCCTTTG
Organism: Nebria salina; assembly: GCA_944039245.1. Taxonomy (NCBI): domain Eukaryota; kingdom Metazoa; phylum Arthropoda; class Insecta; order Coleoptera; family Carabidae; genus Nebria; species Nebria salina. The sequence goes on along the minus strand of OX063288.1, from coordinate 4,059,170 downwards.
TACAGAGCACCAGGACCTTCATGCTTCAATAGTTCGCCGAGAACCTGCTTAAGTCCACCTGGATATTTTCCTTCCGGAGCTACAAAAACAAAAAAATACATGATTTGTTTTTATTTTAAATTATTAGTGGGTGTGATTTCAATAAGATGCATTTATACTATGTACCTGTCTGGAGACGAGTCTTCAGGACATCGGCAGGCATACCGATAATCCAATTGGAAATACCGGACATGCCACCGGCGAAAATGGTTGCAGGCATGGTTGGTGGTTGGCCTTCCTTAGACAAGGCAGAGGATATGGTCGAGTAGGTCAAGAAATAGAGACCACCAGCGGGTACATCTATAAAAGAATTAATTCAAAGCGTCATATAAAGAAAAATTATAAAAAAAAAGTGATACATTAAATATAGGATGTTTTAATTTTCTACGGCAAACGAAATCCAGCAAATAATTATATGTATGTTATATTCTGAAACGTAAAGTCTCTGATATGTTGCAGAGATTTCGTATCACTGATGTGAGCTAAAACCGTGATGTGACAAATTTGCTCATAATATAAATGTAAAATATCTAACTCGATTTTTTAAAAATAAAAACCCATTTAGATTACATATTTTGAATTTATTAATTTTGAGATAAAGTTAAATACGAGTGAGTGGCGTCACTCACAGTTGACGATGTATAAACATCTGTATGTATGTATGTTTACAAAACTAGCTTTAATGACCTAGACCTTAACCAGTGGTCAATAATGAACTAACTAAAATTCACGTCAAGTGCATATTTTAACAATGTTCCCTAAATATAAAATTGTCACCAAAACTTAGAATAATATCAAATTGTAGGATATATTTGATTAATTTTGATGAGTTAAGCACTCAAACTAACAAACTTGACCGAATAGTTCTAAGTAAATCATATATGTATATTGTATCCAATACATAATTAGTAAACAAATTGATAGAATTTCGTTTGATATATAAGAAAAAGGATATTTATTAAGTATTTTACAATAAAAACTGTAACATAAAAAACAAGCATTTATAGACAAGGTTTGCCAAATCTCATCTGATTTGAACATAATGTGTTAGTTTCGCCGAAAACTATAATGCATATTTACTTGAATTCTTGTGTACTAAAAGACAATTTAGGAATGTTACAAGCACGCTTCCCGATTTCCTATTCAACCGATGATAACAGATTACAACGGGTAGGGTAAAAAAAAAGAGCATACATACTGAAGCAAAAGATAGGAGTCCGTTCATAGGAAATAGGGTGGGCGGTGTATTTCCTTCACTTGTATCAGTGAATTTTAAATTCTATTGTGAAACTGTTTCGTTTCTTTCACATTGTGATTGTGGTAACTGCTATAATGATACATTTCGTCGAATTATTCGTTATTACCAATGTGTTTACTACTGTGGTATGTCTATAGTTTAATTAAATTATTGATTGTGTAATTCAGGAATATTTGATTGTATACATTCGGTCGTTTATTTTTATTCTGCACTTAGCCTCTGTTCAAAATCATAATTAATACGTGCTGGCTAAGTGTGCAATGCAATTTTATTAGTTTGCTTAAAGATGTATAGATGTCCAAAATAAACATATCTTTGCCGATTTACGTGTCTTATTGTCAAGTATCACAAATAAGTGTTAAAACCGTTTTAGGTATTTCGAGTAATAGCATTTTGAATGATTTGCCAAATTTCATATTTGTATATTTCAAAGTTAAAAGTCTAATTTTTATTATTAACAAAATATGAGAACATGTTTTAATTTTGCAATTGAAATCTAAGCGAAACTTTCTTTTCATATTAATACTTTGCAACTCATATATAACATTTAATAAAAACCGAAATTTAATTACTTATTTAAATTTTTTTTTGGCTTGTTATCTATATTAGAATAATTTTACATAAACTGTTATTTCAGTAATGTATTAGTGATCTATAGTTCATATGAGAACAATATAAGTAGCTAGAATTTGATTTAAATGAGACGAAAATCATAATTAAAATACAGTGCTTATTTGATTGAATATTACTGTAGATTAATATATTTATATGGCTCAGATTTCTACGTCATGGACGCGAGATATTACATGTCCAATATCGTGTTTATGTCACGAAGAACATTTGTCCGATTTAGCAATAGCTAGATTTATCACACAGACACCGAATCATGAAGATTCCCTATTAATGGATTATCAAGTTTCAAATAATGTAAGTGCTACATTTTGGGAGTTGTCCAAATATTTAGATTTAAAAGTGTTTTCTCATTAAGGATTTATTATAAAAATATTCACTTTTTCAATGCCGTGATATTTTAAAAACTTTATGCAATATGCAAGTCGAATTTAATTGTACAATATTTACTTCTCAGAGCTTTATAGAATTTAATATAATTTTCAGGTATTATACGATGATGAATTGAAATATGAGCACGATAACCCGTTATTGCGAGTTGCAATATGTTCGCTTCAAGCGGAAACCGCCGAAATGGAATTTATTCAATCACTACCAAAGGATCTTCAGTCATTAAGCATAATCAAAAGTTCCGATTCAGGAAATAAAACATTCCAATCGAGCTATTTCGATTACTTCGATGAGCTGATAGTGTTAGAACTACAAGGTTCAGAACCTGTGAATCAAACTGCAACGGACAATGAATTCATTTTAGCGATAGATAATCCAATTGTATCGCTCAAATATTTCAATTTCGATAAAGTTCGGATAAAAAACTCTAAATCACGTCAGGTGAAACTAGTTATGGAAGAGATTGAAGAGGAAATCGAAGTCAAACTTGAATCGGTAACAATGGTTCAGAAGAAGGTACCGGATGCGGAAATATTGCCGTATTATAAGTATAAGGAAATCCAGAAAGATTTGGAGAGCCCGTTATTTGTGGAGTTTTCAAGTTTGGTTCTAGTACGGATATTCGAGTGTAATTTGCAAGAGATTTCATGGGAAACGTTTGACGGTTTGCGCAATTTAAAATTTATAATTTTGGAGAAGAACAACTTAAAATTTATACCGAGTTTTGCGTTTTATGGCACACCAAACCTATACAAACTCTCATTGGCGTGGAACAACTTATTGAATATTCAAATCACCGATTTAGCTGGCTTGTTAGAACTAGAATATTTAGATTTATCGCACAATAGTTTCTCGCAATTGTCTGAATTATCATTTCCGCCGTTTCCGAAATTAAAACTTGCAGATTTTCGAGGCAATCCAATAACAGCAGTTTTCCCAAATACTTTCGATATAATGAACACTACCGACAGTATTATATTAGGTGGCGATGAAACTCTTCTGCAATTGCTACCAAACTCATTCTCAGGTTTAAATAAACTAATTAAACTAACATTGAACAACGTTGATGTACCAGTCTTGAAGCAAGAACTTCTAAACGGAATGCCAGTACTTAAAGAACTGGTTATGACAGGAAATATAAATAAAATTGAGTTTGATGCATTTGTAGAAGTTCATCAACTTGAAAAATTAATATTAAGCAATTGCAACTTATTTAATTTGTCAATGGATGCGTTTTATGGACTAAACAACTTGTTGGTGTTGGATTTATCACGAAATCATTTAAAATCACTACCACCGAACGTATTCGACGATCAGATTCAATTGCAAGAACTATTAGTGCATGGGAATGAGTTAACCGAATTACCGAAACATATTTTTGATAAAAGCCCAGCGAAATTGATCCGATTAAATGATAATCCATGGCATTGTTCCTGTGCGCTAAGCGATTGGGATCCGATGGTTATAAATAAAATTAAACAAAAAGTTCTCACGCCGTGCGATGGTCAATATGATAAGAATGTTGGGTGCACGAATACGAAAACATATGCATATATTTACGATAATCGGGTTGCGCCCAAATGTCACACACCAAATAAATTGGAAAATGTAAGTGTGTTTCAAGCAATACGGCGTCATTTGAAATGTAAAGATCATAAATTGAAGTTGAAGAAAATCACATTTATAAACGCAACACCAACAACAAATGTTGAGAAAAAAATTGGTAACGAACAAGAAATGCCTGTTTTTAAAGAGAACGTTTTAGATTATTTGAATTTGAAAAATATTAAAATTCAAGACAATAACGATCCGAATGATCTGATGGTGAATTTTCATAAAATGTTAAATATTCCGCAACAAGAATGGCTCGATCAACAGGTACCTATTGGAACGAACAAAGCTGTTTACAATAAAAAGAAAAAACAAAACTTGCACATGTTATCAAAATTGAAAAAGCATAAAAAGGATCGTTATAACAATTATAGTAATCCACATAAAGAAATGTAAGTTCACTCCTAAATTACAAACTTAAATTAAAATCGGGTCATCAATGATTGTTAACTAAGTAGTCGGATTTTTTATATCTAATTTGTTAGAAACTAATAAATAATCGAACAATAAACACACTATTAAGCGGTGTTTATAGAATGTACTGCATAGTTGTTAAGTTATTAATTTTATTTTTAAACTAGTTCATGGCGACATTTATTTTGGTAACTATGAGCAAAGGTTCAATATACAATACATTCTTTATAAACAGCAATGATTATTTATCTTGGATCAGCTACCATAATAGATATCACCAAAATGTAATTAATTTTTATATTAGAATCATTTTTAGCTCGATTTAGGTTTTATACAAGACTTAAAGTACTATATATTGTAAATACCTATTTTGATTTAATGTACCATTTTAAATATTCAATAAAAATTTACGATTTTTTTTTATTATTCGATAAATGAAACCTGTTAAGAAAAATTTAATTATAAAAAATAAATTACCTCTAAGCATAGTGGCGACTGCGCCACGGTAAATGCTCCTAATTCCACCCTCCTTATACAATTGCTTGGCGCAATCCATCGGACCATCGTACTTCTTGGGACCACCACCTCCTTGCATTTGCAACAAGCTTTTGATGCGTTCGCCAGGAGACATGATACTAGTCGTGAAGATGCCAGAGAACGCGCCGGCGGCGAAAGTGCGCAACATCTTCATATCATCTTGATCGGCCTTAAACAGTTTCTTACCGACTCCGTATCCGAAGAACGAGATCGCGAAAATCGGAGCAACGCCAACCAAGGGTGCTGCCATACCCTTGTATAATCCTTGGGGGCCCTCACTTTTAACGGTCTTCTGAATGCAATCCCAGGTGCCTGCATATGGTGGAGGAACTCCTGGCTTCATCGTTTGCAAGCGGACCTTTGGATCAGAAGCCATGTTTAGCAGACATAACAGTCAGCATATTTATTATAATTACCTTGACTGTGTCCAGTGGATGGCCCACTAGAACAGTGCAAATACCGCCGAAGCCACCACAGATAAAGTATTCAATGGGATGCATTTGTTGTGCCATGATTATTATGTAATTATAAGACACAAGTGGTAAGACGCGACTAGAACGACTGCAAACGACTATAACACTCGAAAACAGTTGAAAACACGAGTTAAGACATGTTCCAAAAACCTTGACGAACACCAATCAAAACAAACGATTCAGACAACACAACTATATATTGCTTACTTCATACTTATCACGTGATTTATTTCAAATACATTTTCTTACATATATAATAACACAAAAATACACTTGTGTATGATATTTAATAAATATATAGTGAAAACTAAAATAGGAGTTCAAATTACAAGTAAAAAAATAAGTATATATTTTTTTGTGCTCTTAAAATAGCAACATGGCGCTAAGATTGAAGCGAAAATTACTAAATATTTCTGCAATTACACTCCAAAAAAGCAAAAGAGTGTATTTGAAGACGTATTTTCATATTATTATACTATATTAGCTGCTAACTAGTTCGAATATCAAAAAAGAAATTCAAATAAAGAGAAAAGTTCGAAGGTTTAGTTGCTTAATTTTGGAACAGATCTTCCACGAAAACGGATGTAGCGTTTCTAAAATGTGATAGCTGCGCATGTTTTTAAAGAAGAAGAATGATTGGCTAATTCAAACGAACACTGAACGCATTTTTGTTTTTACTTTTTTCCAAAAAAATAAAAACTATACCACTAGTACCACCGTTGGTTTTCCGGAACTCAGCCGAACTAAAATTCGTACAGTTAACAAAATTCTCATCGGTATCAATTAATTAAAGAAATGACAGAATTATTACTAGATCCAAATATACGGGGCTGGGTGTTTTTACCTATAGTAGTCATAACATTTTTAGTAGGAATTGTTCGACATTACATATCTATACTATTAACCTCTCAAAAGAAAGTGGAAATTTTGCAAGTACAGGACAGGTAATACGGTAAATTATTCAAGTGGTTTGCACAGATGAATGATTTCGTTTCTAGCCAAGTTATAATACGAGCGAGAGTTCTTCGCGAGAATGCAAAATACATTCCAAAAGGTTCGTTCACGATGCGACGGCAGTTTTTCAATAACGAAGAGACTGGTTATTTAACACAAAAACGAGCACCAGTATCACAGAATCTGATGACGGATCCGACAATGATGACTGATATGCTTAAAGGAAACGTTACAAATGTACTACCAATGATTGTCATCGGTGGTTGGATCAATTGGATGTTTTCAGGATTCTTAACAAGTATTTTTTACCTATTTATCCACTATATAATCTAATTATTTTTGTCTTACAGCTAAAGTACCATTTCCGTTAACTTTACGATTCAAACCAATGTTGCAACGCGGTATTGAGCTCGCACATTTGGATGCGTCGTGGGTTTCATCGGCTTCATGGTATTTCTTAAATGTTTTCGGTTTGAGAAGCATCTACGCTTTAGTCTTGGGAGAGAACAATGGTATATCTTAATTCGTTTGTACCATTCTTATATGTATATAAAATTAAATATCACCAATTCATTGTTGCTTTTATATCAATAATTAATTCAATTTCATGATTCGATTAATTTACTTAATAGTCTAATTAATTAGGCTACATTTATTATAGCGTGTCAAAATACTGTATTAAGTAACGTTAATCATGATTAGATTAGAAGAAAAAAATGCAATGAAATATATTTGTTTATTCCCAAAAGTTGATGTATAAATGATGTAGATTTTGAAATAAATGTAGTTAATTGAAATGTGTTACAGCTGCAGATCAAGGACGACATATTCAAGATCAAGTATCTGGGGCTGCAATGGCAATGCCACCAGACCCAAAAGTAGCTTTCAAAGCTGAATGGGAAGCTCTAGAAATTACGGATCACCAATGGGTGTTACAAGATGTTGAAAATGAAATTTTAGACGACACAAAGGAAAAATTGCGTTACCAAAATAATTTAGAAATACAAGAATAATTTATAATATATATATATATAAACAATTTTTAGTTGAATGCATTATACAAAAAACTGTACGAATATTTACTAGATCAGGATTAGAACTATTGTCTTTAAATACGTGTACCATAAATAAAGACGCACGGCTATTTGAAAATATTATTTATTTGAAAATAATACAAACTCATCGATGTATTTTTAGTATCTAAATCACCTTTTTACATTGTTATATGTCTGGAATATTAATAAATTTATGACGAAAAGAAAAGTGGTTTCAATTCGGTTGCTTCTGCGATCATCTCCGTTAGTTGGCGAAGCGGCATTGTTGATTCTTGAGTGTCGTGCTTGGCAAGGGCATCGTAAATATCATCATTACGCTTAAAATCGCCTTGTTTTCTCGGTAGAATATGTATATGTACATGCTACAATCAAATAGTCTTAATCATGATTCAGAAACATCTATTTTTGTTTTAAACCACGCCATTAATTCATATTTACAAACAAAAGCTAATTTAAACAATTATTAAACGCGTAATTATTATAATTTAATGTAGTTTTCCTAAAAACGTATTTGTCGAGATTTAAAAATTGGGTGTTGTTTTACGTATAAACTTACAGGAATTGTTTAAACCACGCCATTAATTCATATTTACAAACAAAAGCTAATTTAGACAATTATTAAACGCGTAATTATTATAATTTAATGTAGTTTTTGCTAAAAACTAATTTTTCGAGAATTAAAAATTGGGTGTTGTTTTACGTATAAACTTACGGGAATTGTTTAAACTACGCCATTAATTCATATTTACAAACAAAAGCTAATTTAAACAATTATTAAAAGCGTAATTATTATAATTTAATGTAGTTTTCCTAAAAACGTATTTGTCGAGATTTAAAATATTGGGTGTTGTTTTACGTATAAACTTACAGGAATTGTTTGCCCTGCATCCATGCCATCTTGTACAACGATTGTACTTGAATGGGCGCTGTGAACCTTTTCCATGATATTTTGAACTTTCCTAGCAGTTTGGAATAAATTGGCAATCTCGTCATCGGTCAATTCATTCAGCTTAGGTACGATTCGTTTCGAAGCGATTAGCACATCTAATACTCGGATAAGGACGTTAAAATATACAGTTTTTTTTTTAAAGTAAAAATAAACATTTATTAAGATTGTTCTTATCTTGTGGTAGAAGGTTAAAAAAAATAAAAAAAAGGATACGACCAGGAAGAACACATCTGATGTTTGTAAACGCAAAACTATGACTACTTTGGAAAAAGACGGTCTCATCTGGAATGGGTTTGGTTGAGAATTTATAATTCCCTTTGTAATTGGGTCCATCTGTGTTTATCGGGTCGTTTAGTTTTAAGGTGTATACATCGTTGCGACGATGTTCAAACACAGGCATTTGTTCCTCAATTTTATTTATTAGTGAACGTTTGATTTCTGCTACGGCTACGGAGCCATTTTTATCGTAATTCTCAGAGTATTTCGGTAGCTGTGCTACGATTCTACCCCAAGGATCGATTATCTATAACATTTTTATTGAGAACCCGAATTTATCACTTGTCAATTATTAAAGATCAGAGCGTGGAAGAGTAAACATAAAAACATATTTGCTGTAGAAAGTTACTATTATATTTAAGGTTTCAATGAGATAGACAAATTTGCGATTTTTAGTTTGTTGAATGATTTAAGAATAATTTTTATAACAAATTTAAAACATACATCATCCGCGTTATAAGAGACGAAAAATTAGGAGTAAGAAGCGGGCATATTCCTCTAATATACATATTTAAACAAAATTCAATTTCAGTGCAAATTTACATTCAGAAGAACTGAGTGAAAAGGTATTTTTGAGGTGCGGAAAAGAGTGGAATAAATGAAAAAATATGGAAGCTTTGAATATGATCCTAACCTACTTTAATATTTTGTTTACTTATGGGACTTGAACATTGAACATAATTTCTACTTTATTCATATTTAATGCTAATTATAAAGGTTTGTACGTTCATTTGTAATGCGAAATATATTAGAATCGATAACTATAAGATAAATATTGTGAACATTTGTAGCAGAAATCGTCACAAAAATGAATTGTAATTTTAATAAAAATTAGATGTTACAACAATTTGAGGGGTTTTATTCAATTTATGCTTTTGTTATTATTAAAATAAAAATAATAACGTAAAATGCGTGCAGAAAGAAAAAAATTGTGAACATTCGTAGTAGACAATGTCGTAAAAATGAACGGAAATATTGTTAAAAATGAGATGTTTTAAAACAATTTTCGGGTTAAAATATTATATTAAAATACCCCTGAGCCTTAATATATATAAAGAAAAAATCTAAATACGTATTTCGAGAACTAAGTTCTCATCATCAGTAGAACTGAGTGGGATCAAACCAAGATTTCTCTAGATGTTATCAATGCAAGAGTTCGAGGTTGAATCCAACTAGAAAAATATCTATTTATACTGAAGCGAAGCTACCTGCCGTGTCCTAATCTCTAATTACTAATGGCTTTCCGCCTGAGTCATCCTAAAATCTAACTACCTAGAAAATCAAACAATCTACTATTAGGTATAGGACCTAAGTCAGAGTTGATTAATTTATGTCTATTTTTGAAAATATTAATACTTTCAAATGCATCTAACTGTTTGTTGTTATTAACTGTTCTTAAAAGCTTTAAGTTATCTATGGTAATTTTATGATCTTTTTGAAATATATGTTCAGCGACACTCGATTTTTCTGGAATACCGTATTTAACGTAGTTTATATGTTCTTTAAATCTTGTTGATATAATTTTCGGGTGTTTTAAACAAATTGGAAAGCTGGGAATGATAAAAAAAAAGATAAATTGCTTACCATTGAATTACCAAAAGAGATTCTTTTCGGATTGTGTTCACCAACTTGAGCTGCAGCAACCACGTAACACTGATTTTCAATTGCTCTAGCGCGCAACAAAGCTTCCCAATGAGCTTCCCCAGTTGTATGTGTAAATGCAGATGGGTACGTTAACACATTCGCGCCAGCTTTTCGAAGAAGTGTACTAATCTCCGGGAATCGGAGATCATAACACTAATCAACAATTAAGATCGAAAATATATATTTTAAAAATTAATTTAATGATACAGAAATAATATTTTAAACAATTGTGATTAATTCAAAGGATACAATTGAGAGGCCAAGCTTTCCTCCAGGAGTCTCAATGGGTTTGAGCAATTCCGATCCGCCTTTAGTAATTTTCGATTCTCTCAAATCAATATTTTTCTCCGGGATTAAAACATCGAATAAATGCAGTTTACGATAACAAGCCTTCAATTCACCAAGATTATTAATAATTGCGTGTGTATTATAAGTTTTAGCTTCCTACAAAACATTACGAAATTACACCACAAAAATAACATAAATATCAATGAAAAAAGACAAACCTTTTCTAATTCTGGTGTTAATTCATGAAAACCCCCGATCGAAATCCACACGTTATTTTTCGATGCTAAATTCTTGTATCCAGTCATCAATGGGCCGGTTAACGATTCGGATTTCTCTAAAGTTTCTTTTTTACTACCGCTAATAAAATCACAAGCTTCTGGGAAGAATATCATATCGGCTTTCATAGCCTTCGCTTTGTTTACGAGATTTTCCACGATTTGGTAGTTGCGTTCTTTATCACTTGTGGCTGTCATTTGACAAACAGCGAATACACAATTTGTTTCAGTCATTTTACTATAGTTAGGAGTTAAATCTAAAAAAAAGTAAGGTTATATTTATAATATGCAATGTAAACAAAACTAACATAAGCTTTTTATTGGTGTAATATATCATACTTACTTTTGTTAATAATGTGTCGCGTCCGTAATATCGATCGGAGTAACATGTCCAAAATTGAAATTAAATGTGCATACCGGTTTGCATTATCTATTAAAATTTCTTTGACACTGTCAAAATTAATATTTGTCATTTTTGCGGCGATTGTACACAACTATTCACTTAGCAAACGTTGGCGAATGTGTGTGCGCGCGATGAACGTTGGTGAACGTATGAGCAAATTCAAAATGTGTTACTATTCGAACACTAATTGTTTTCGATTATATAACATGATAAAGAGTTTTTTTTAATTAGTATCAAAACTATATGAATATAATTGACAAATTATGACTATGATAACACATTATAGTTAATTAGTATTCATGTTTCTAAACAAATGAGAAATGCGCGCGCGATGTCTACGTGCCCACTGGAGCATAGACATCTAGATCTCGAAATTTCATCCAGATGGATTTGAGTGCGCATTTACGAACATTTGACGTATAACAAAATTATTAAAGCAAAACATTATAATCTTGTTTAAACAATTACTAATTGTATCAATATTTATTTTAAATATTTCGATTTAAATTTGGCGATAGTGAAAAGATAAAAATCGTGGAATGTATTGCTATTTTCGATTATCTGTGTAATTTTAGAAATTTGATGCGTCACACATATCGAAACGTTGGTTTGGTGTAGTCGCGACTAGGCGCCCCTGGGTGGAGTAGTAATTAGTTTTTGTGATAATTGTGCGGTGAAATTACGCAATAGTAATATATATCACGTAGCAAGATGGGTATGCAGAAATGTCAAATATATTATGACAATCCGGTCGCTACATACTTTGGGGGGCAGACAGTAACGGGCCGGGTTGAACTGAATTTCGATGCTCCGAAAAAAGTTCGAGGTAAAGTTATTTTTACATTTTTATCGCATTACACATATTCGATATATTTGCGGTTTTTATGTTTCAGCAATTACAATAGTTTTTAAAGGGGAAGCGGCGACACACTGGACTGAAACTGAACATTATACAAATCATCAAGGGAAAAATGATTCTAGAACTATTTCCTACACTGGCAATGAAGAATATTTTAAAATTAAATATAACTTAATCGGAAACTCGAATAGTACATATGCTCAAATTGTAAAAAAAATTATATTCGTTTTTAATATAACGAAATGTTTAAATTAGGTGAGCCTACGGAAATACCTCCAGGTCTACTCGTATATCCATTCACGTGCGCCTTACCCCCAACTTTACCCTCATCTTTCGAGGGCGATATCGGATATGTGCGTTACACTGTTAAAGTAACTTTGGATCGTCCATGGAAATTTGATCAAACTATTAAAGCTGCATTTACCGTTCTTTCTCCGCTAGATTTAAATCTCAATTCTCGCGTACGAGTAAGTATTTTCGATTACAATTATTTAAAACTAATTACATACAAAGTACAAAATAAACCAATTATATATTACTCTATTAAAGTAGTTTTCAAGCATAAAACTTATTACGACATCGTATTTTTTTGTTTCTGTATAGAGTATTAAATTTTGTATGTGTTTCTATAGAAAATACAAAATTACACTATTGGTGCAATAATTAATAGTGCTATTCTGTATCATCTATAGAAAATCCATAACTCTACAGGTTTACATATAAAATGCAATACTCTTCAGAAACTTATAGAACCTGTTATTATAAGCGTTATAGTGGTATAAGCTCTATAACCTTGAAAAAAAATATTTTGTAGATATAATTTGCGGTGAGAGACAGAATCACACTAATACAATTAAATATATTTTAATTTGTAACTATTAACATAATGCGTTTTTTATGTGAAATGATTTTTATTTGTGTTATTTTTAGGAACCAGCAACGTTGACGATGGAAAAATATTTCTGTTGTTGTTGGTGCAGATCTGGACCATTAACTGGCGTTATTAAAGTGCCGTGCACTGGGTTTGTGCCGGGGCAAACAATACCGATGAGCATTGAAATTGATAATGCTTCGAGTAATGAAGTGGCTGGTGTTAAAATAAGGCTTTGCAAAGTATGTTCGATTGAAAATCTACTTGTTTTACCATACTATAAATGTTTCATTCCAGACGGTGACGTATTATTCGCAAGCACCGACCAAACAGAATAAAAATGAGATCAAAATCGCCGAATATAGTGTAGGCAGTCCGGTTGCCGCGAAGGAAAATAGTAATTTCAATCAAACTATTACGATACCACCTTTACCACCATCAAACTTACAGAATTGTGGCATTATTGATATTGATTATGAGATTAAGGTACGTAATTGTTTTCACTACTTGCGCGTTTTTGAACTTTACATATAATAATGTCCAATCAATACTCTTGTGCCATATAGATGTAATGGCTATTTTTCTAAAAACTAAAACACTTTCATTGCCAACGTAAAATTAACCAATATGTCTGCTAGATAATTAAAATACTCAGATTTTGTTTGATTTCCAAAATGAAGTAATTTTCGTAGTATAACATAAAAAACAAAACGAATAATCGTTATTTAAACGTATATTTTACTCGACAATTGAATTTAATTAAAATGATAAAACAATTAAAATGATTAAACATACTTATTTGTTAAAGCAACATTACATATTTACATACCGAGTAAATTAATAATGAAATTACAGTCAAGCAATTATAGTCACTGTTGAAATTAGATATAATTTTTTAATTACGTTCAAAACAATCATCGATAATAACTTAACAGGTGCAGATAATTATTTTCATAATTTATAAACATATGAACAATTATTATTATAGCTGCATGTCTATGTATGACCAGGTTAATTACTATAATTGTTTTAATATATTTATTAGATTACGATTAATGTTGCTGGAATGCACCGAGATATGCACGGAAATTTGCCGATAGTTATTGGCACAGTGCCGCTTACTAATATCGCACAACTAGCGCCATTGGTGCAACCAAGTACTACGATTAACATGAATGGTTCGCATGAGCAACTTATAGGATGGGTACCACCACCTGTTGGCGTTCCCTTGGACCCGTATTCTATGCGTAAGTAACGATTTTGAAAATTAGGTTCGCGTTGTGTGAGTTTTAATTGTCGTTTCAGCTCCGCCTACGTACGAAGAAAGTCAATTCGGTGCAAAATCGATTATGGATAGTGGAGATTCGGAGCATACTCAATACACTGGTAGAATGTATTCGCCAATGTATCCGGTTTACCATTTCATGCCTTCGGCACCGACTGGTCCTAGTGCACCTTCTGCACCGCTCCCATATAAAGAATGAAGTGTGATTTTTCGAGTAAACAAAAAAAAAGGCCTGTGTTTTCTTATACGATTGAATTAAAATGGCTTTTCTAATGGCTTTTTAAAGAATTTTTTGATGCTTTTTATGTACTTGTTTTTACAGTATGTAATTTATATTGTATTTTTATATGAACATACCCTATTATGTAGAAGTTTTATCACATTAAATTTGTTTTTGAACTATGTAATAAATTGCATATGAATTATTTATATGTTTATTATCATCATATAGAACAATTATAACAAAATGCTATATATATATATATATTTTTTTTGCGTTTTTTAAATACAATTGCAAATTTTTAGTTAATGGTACGGTGACATCACTGGCACCTTAAATTAATTGCTTGGTTTAATTCATTAACGACATAACATTTTCAAATAAATTTTAATTTACTCAAGTAACAAACGATCGATATTTTTGTGGCGTCTTCTAACTTTTTAAGTCGCTAAGACCAGAAGATGTCGATGTTGCTTCCTCAGGAACAAGTTAAAGGTAATTTCTACAACAATTTATGACCTATATACTTTGTATGAAGATTTTATGGATGAATTTGGGATTTATATTTTCACCCAATTTCATGGATTATAGGATTAGATATATGTAAGTAATAAATATGTAGTTATTTACTCAAATTTATAGTAGCGGTAACTTGATATATTTTAGAGCCTATGGCACGCGTTATCAGACTATATCGCGTTATTACGCATTTACCATATTGTAGGAAAGATATTTATTTCGATATAGGTGAGAAATATTTGTCTGCGTTGTTGTTATCATATTTAAGTATGAACTAGATCCTCGATAAAATATGAAACATGAGATCTATTATTAATATGGTACGCCACTGATAGTACGTAGCAAGTTGCAAACAACCGAGTTACCTTTTGTGTGTTGCCATGCACTGCATCTAAGGCCGTCAGGCTTACTCAATTTCTACATACTCATTTTTATTTCGATATATATATTTTTTTCTGCAACCCCATTTGATGGGATAGGTATGGTATTATGTCTGTATACGTATTTAAATGAAGTACGTTTTAAATAAAACAAAAATTGCTATATTATAAAATATTAACTTCTAGATAAATTAATGGCAGAATAAGCGTAAGTTATTAATAAGTAAATAAATAATTTATCTCCCAAATAGCTGATCAAGGACTTTATTCGAAATACTGGGCCTTAGAGGCTTGTATATGTTCGGTAGGATATTTACATAATATCCTATGAAGCATTAAAAAATGGATAAAACGGGCAAATCTGTTGTAATCTTCGTATTTTATATTTAATTTACGTCTACATAAAAACCACCCACCAAAAAAATTTCGATATAAATATATAGGAACATTTTTCAACAATATATTGCATTATTAGGCTTGTTTATAATTGAATTTAAACAATATTTTAATAATTGTACATACATAAATTAAAAGAGGATAGAAATTTAGTATTGCTGTAGCACGCGTATTCATAGAGATAATAATATGAAATTCAAGAATAAAATTGTACATCTTATTATAAGTTTGCCTGATTATCAGTTATTAAGTTTGTAAATAAAAATAAAATTGAATCAAATTTAATAAAATAAAGCAAATAAAAATAATTTTAAGACGATTTACGGTACATTGTACTATCGATAAAAATGAACTTTATAAAGTTTAAATTTCTTATATATAAGAAATTGTTTCGTTTTAAGTGTATATTGTCATAAATATACTTTTCGAGCTGCATTTGATATATAAGTTAGCTAGTTTTCTATATGGATGTTAAAGCGAGAATAGCTTACGACTTTTTAAGAAGCCGATCGGATTTCCATGTATAAGGTCGCACAAGGATTCATTTTCAAAGGAAATTTGTGGCGAAACCGAAACACCAGCCCACGTGCACTCGAAATACAGTAAAACAATGCCCTCGACTGCGGACAGCGGACAACGGTTAATGTCCGACTTCAAGACGATAATTGAAATCCTACAAATACCATAAGATACCTTATACTTCCTTACGTACTCAATTACGTATAGTTTTATACTTCGTTAAGTAATACTTCCGATTTCGGGCGGAATGATAACACACCTCATTTACGTATGGTAAATAAACAGAACAACGGAACAATTATAAAGTATTTTAATTGTTTGAGTGCATCTTAAGGCCCATCATCGCGCATATTTTAAAAGTAGATAATTAGAAAAGTTGAAATGAAAAATAAGCGTATTTTTTCCGTGATTTTTTTATTAGGAAAAATTTCCATTTTAATTGCTGTATTATGGTTTTCGTATCAGTATGCTAATATTAAAATAACGTTGATGTTACCGCGCATTAGGGTGAGTGACGTTTCGTAAACAATATTCCACGGTGTTGTATTTTTCTGCACACTGATAGTGTCGCTTGATTTTATTTATTTAATCGTCAGTTACGTTTAACAGTGATATTTCCGATTGTAATTTAATTTTTTGTCGCGACAATTAAATTGAATCTTATAACACATTTAATCAAAGAACTAAAATAGCTCTGAATTAGAGGCTTTGCGGTTTTAGTTTTCGATTAAGTTGAACGACCGCGTTCGCAATTTCTTTCCGAAATTGGGTGTGTCTTCGCACATTGAAGGCGGAGCTCGTTTTAAATAGGCTGGTTTCTTGTAATTGTCGATAATGCCCTTCTTTTGGTTTTTTCTATATTGCATCTTTACTTTCAAATAAGTATAATTATAGAACTACTATCAGATTAAAAATGATTTATGAATCTCAAATTGTCGAACGAATATTTCTATTAGAAAATTGTAATTAAAGATTTGTCTTATTGTCTTTATGTTTGTTAAAAATGGCAAAATTAGGTATATTTTTCAATGTCTTATTTGTCTTAACGCAATAAGAACAGTTGAAATGTTTATCGAAAATATGCAAAAATGGTTTTTCGGTGGAATTTGTAACGCTTTTTCAGTCATTGCGTTGTTTGTGTATTAAGATAATGATGCAATAATTTGGAATATGTGCAAAAATACGCGCATTAGTTGTGTTTGATATAATACATGACGATATATCATTCGTAACAATACGAGAATTTAAAAGAAGTCATCACTAAGCAATGACATGTGAAAAATCAAATCAGAATAAAAAAATCTTCAAATGTATTACATTTCTGATAAGAAATAAATTTAAAGAAGTTTGAATAGGTTCTGGGGAGAAAAGCATATACACACAAATGTTGCGATAGATACATGTACATTTGCGCACACAAATGTCGAGACTAGTATGTTCTTCTATATATATATATAATACAGTCGTCACATTTCACATGTCCTAATCGGTTTCGTATCATGTATCATTTCTCTACTGAATGAACAGCGAGTGACAGGAATATATACGTGAACTGAGTTCTATGCATTTTGTGTCTGCCTCCGCATGGTGTTGAATCTAAACCTAAACCAAAAATGAATAAGGGAAAATATTACACCTCATACATACGTATATGCAAACAAGGATTATGTGTTTAACATTTAATAATAACTAGGACTTCAGGTATTCGTTGTTTTGGAAATTCAAGTCTCTCATATTTCGCAAAATACTTTTTAGTTTCTTCCCAATTTATTAAATTTTTACACCGTAAAGAAATGAAAAACTACATTAAATTTTGCTTTTGTATTTTATATAAAGAATAAATGTCTCCGTTAGAAGCTTTACTTCTTTAATTACACATTTTATTTTTTAATAAAAATTCATTAACAAAACATATTTAGTCTATAATCTACTTGGAAGCGATACAAATTGTAGATTTAAATTAGTTATTTAAACTAAATTTCAGAAAATTTTAGTTAATTGTAATAAAATAATCATTTTAAATTTGAGTACATAAAATCACATGATAATTTAATATTAAAGTTGATGAAATATACACTAATTTTTGCACCCTATATATAATAGAAATTTGGAAACCAGATTTTTAATACTAGTGTCCTTACAGGCCTAGTTTTTAATAAATAGAGAAAAAGTATATCAAAACAGATATATCATAACCTTGAGTGGGACAAAGTGTAAATGTGAAATCAAAAATATTAAATTTGATGACTTTAATGATACGTTAGTATATAATTGAGTGGAATTCGAATATGACATTAATGTTAGTTTAGATTTATGTGTTTAATAATATACTGAAGTTTGAAACAAAAAATTAGCAACCGAATCAAAAGTTTGATATTCTGGTGAAATACTTAAAGTATTTAATATGTTTGGTTTGATTTATGTTGGTTGTTTGAAGTATTATTTTATATATAAAAATAAATATAAAAAGAAAAATTCCATTTTTGAGCCATTTCTTAAAGTAAATGGCGCGAAACGAATACAGTTAGAGTAAATGTACTGGTACTGTGGGCGCGCGGGCATTCTCAGAGTCAATTTCAATGTAATACATCTAGAATAGAGACATTATTTTAAATTCCGCACCATAAAAGGTTACAGGGGAGTATAAATAAGAAAAAAAGAACTCTCAAATCGATCGAGACTTGTTTCGTATATACATATATAAAATATTCCATACTTTCAAAAATAATGTTATGAATTCCAATAAACATAAATAACTATCAAATTATTACTACTATATACTGTAAAAGATCGGTTTACTTTTAATATGAATTGTACCTAATAAAATATTTAACTTAAATTAAATTTATATGCTTATGTTTTTGATGTATGTATGAAATTTAAAATATGTTTTTTAAATGATACATTTATTTGGTGGTTCACGTATATGAAAGTGTTTTTTAGTGTGCGTCGTAAAAATTAACACGTATTTATCTCTTTTATGAGTGACTTTTTAAATCTTCACATAGACAATAACAAAGTTAGTGCAATCTGGCTAAGAGTTGAGTGCTACGCAACGTTATAAATAGGAACCTTTGTGAAACAAAAGGTTGTAACCGCCCCCAAGGTTCCATACGTAATTCTGATGTGGTCGATCAGAGAAGGGTAGTACGTAGGGCGTCAACTCAACGTCAAGCACTAAACTGAAATACACTCGATGTTTAATGTCGCGAATCAGAATAAAAACTGTATAAGCTACCTCCTTACGATGGCAATATCACCGCTATACAAGATGTAATGAATATCATAAGCAAAACCGAAACACATATAAATAAAAAATAACTATTTTAAGTTCAACGCACTTAACTTTACTACATACACACACACACACGCACACACACAATCGGAAGAAAAATGTCATGTAGTATAAAAGTACAAAAACGTCAATAATTTTTGTATTAATATAATAAATGAAATAAATCATATTTAAATGTAGCTTTATTTTATTACTATACGAAATAATAGAATATGTACCAAACTTGCCATCAGAAAATCTGATTAGTTTACCTGTAGGAACATAATAAAAATTACAGATTTATGGAATGATGAGAATGTGTGATATGACTGGAATTTTGTTACGACTAACATAGACGTTGTAAACTCTAAGCTTAGCTATAAATTAATGAAACACCGAATAAAAATGTATTTCAGCGATATACCGTCTGGTAAATTGTTCTCGTCGTCGTGATAATAAGAAGGTGGCTCGCCATCAGGTCATTCAATCTCGGTATAGCGGTAAATCTATCCGATCTATGCTATCCTATCCACTTATAACAGAAGACCATTGTGCTCAGAATCTCTATCGGCACATCACCGTTAACGACAATGCGAATCAATAGATTTATTGAGCATAAACTAGCACTCGATAAAGGGCAACATGAAACTTTGGTTGATTGATTGAAATCAACCCTTAGCAATATTAACATCTTACTCGCCAATTATTATATTGCTTCACAGGATCTACAGCTATCTTATCACATCGCTTAACTCAAGATATAGAATAAATCTGTGAAATAAATAAATAATTTGAGACGTTTATTAAAAATTAAATTATTTATTGGTAGATACATAAAGCAAAATATCTGCACTAAAGTAATCTATCCTTTTTTAATTCATGTACATTTAAAATCATTTTAAAATATAACGCTGCACATGTATTTAATAAAACATGTTTTTAAGTCTATTATTTATAAAATGTATAGAATTAATTTGTGGGCGGGAGACAAGTAGCATAATAATATATACACTTGTGTGACCGATGGATGTGGTTCGCGGTTGCGGAAGGGTGACCATCGCGGTTCCCCCGAACGTTTTTTTTATATCAAAGATCAGTTTCGATGTGGCGTTTCGCCACCCCTCCACTAACTAGAAATTACTGCCTGTCACTCATCCCTAACATTTACGCCTGTACCCTTGGTTATGTGGTTTCCTGGCGATTGCAGTTGTGTCGTGTAGTGTAGTAGTTGTGCATGGAGCATTTGGTTTCTCTATGTGTGGTGCGTTCGCCCACCCCTCCTAGTTCATTGGTTTTCCCCTAAATTACTCGTAACCACTAACAAACTAATATATCTATGCCGCTGCTGTTACGTCGCAAGAATTCTCATTCTTCAATCTTACTACATGTGACATGCACAAGCGGATTCTTTTTAGTTGCCATCACCCACGACATCGCTATGCTCAAATTGACTTTAATTTAATTGTTAATCTATTTTTAAAATCACACAAAGAAAACTTAAATATCTTTCTGAAATGTAACACCAAAAAACAACAAAACTTTGGTTTAAAATAAATTTAAGAGATTTGAAATATCGACTATAACATTCCAAAAAATAAAATATTCACGTAAAATAGCAGATGTAGGAGAGGATTTTATTTTAAGTTCACTGTGTAATCAGTTTGATTAATTTAATATATAGTGATCAGTAAGCTAAGACATATCTTATAGAGTGTTAAAGTATACGCCACCAACTTGATACTCACATACAAACTTGGAAAACCATGCAATATGTATGGAACATGATTTATGTATATAAGTGGTCTGATGGCTTGAATGGCAAGACTTTTGTTGGTGTTCAGTTCAGTGAAAGAATTTCCAGGAATTCTCCATTTGTTTTGTTGAATGTCAGGCTCACGACTCAGGACATTTGCCAACAACACATGTATTCACGCATGCATTTAATATACGCGCAGGCGTGATCGTTGCCTTACAATAAACGAAGCGACAAACCCCCTAAAACTAAGGGAATCAATGTCCTGTCCCTCATCCATAGTCTGTCCTCTCAAACGACGCCTTGTCGAATGCATAAACCGATGTTCACTATTTGTTGCGACGCTCGACTTATTCTAGCTGGTCTGACTATACGGCAGTTTTTTTGTTTTGTCTGATTTAATTTACAAAATGGACTTACAAGTGACACATAAGACTAGTCTAGGCGCTCGTAGAGACGTGACAAACGGTTAGTCTAAAAGCTTTGCCACTATACCTTAACCGCGTGATACTGAAAAATCAACACAGATTCCACATTGGATAACATAGAATCTTGTGAAACCGACATGTACTCAATGACTTAGGACATCAATTTGCTACGGTTTTTATTGCATTTTCTCAAAGTAACAACTTCCCCGAACATAGCGTTAGCATTTATTTGAAAAAACGAACAAACGTATACTAGCAATAATAAATTATTTTTAAAGTACCCAAAACTGTTCTGAATTTACAAATACTTCTTATTTATTTAACTTAGCGTAAGCTACTGTTACTGTCTGTTCTTAAAATTATATTATATTTCTATTCTGTATTAAAGCGGAGAGATAAGGAATTAGTTTTATAGTTTTTAAAAGTTTTATATTGGTTCAGATAATATTTAATTTGTGCCAAATTGCAAAATGATCTCATTACCTATATGAATGTAGTACAGGCAGTTATGAAGTACATCTTGCACAACATGACTCTATACCTATCACAGACACTCAAGTGAGTTCTAAACTGTCGTAACTACCAGATGCCACCATCTATTAGTGGCAATTAGTAATCTGAAGTGCTGTGACAACTTGGGCACGTGTTCCCAGCCCTTCGATCTATGAATATATATGTATACATCCCATATACCTATGTAAGGACTTATGTTCGGATTCAAATTTTTTGCATCTTCTCGAACAAACTTTTACAATAAAAACTGCTTCAACATTCAGAAGTCAATACTACATGAATGTTTAACTAAAATATTTACTCTAATTATCTATTTTAACTTAATAACTAACATGGGTAAAATTATAATATGAATTTGATTCATTACTTAACGTAATTGAATCTCATAAATAAATATGATCAAAGATTTATATCAAAATATTGGCAATAAAATTAGTTTCATTTTTCGCAAATTCAATGATGAATTAGTGGCATCAGCTGGGCAATCTTTGTGCGCGCGATTAAAAATTAGGGCGATCACCTGCCCGTTGCCAGATTACCTCGAGTTGGTCGGACCGTCTCAACCAAAAACCGTTAGTAAATGAGCGAGAGAACGATGAGACCCCATGGCGACCGATACGAGTAGTAATCCGGTGATTACATTACGATCGTATGATTGTCGTGTACGAATGGGGGTGCTTAAAGTCTTAATTCGATTCGTAACTGGCATAAATTCCCTATGACACTATTAAATCCATATGAACTGATTTATTGATATGCACATGATGTGTTGTCAAATAAATCATATTTCGCCTACACTTTATAAATGTTTCGGAAACTGATTTTCATAACAACTTCACAGCCATAAAACATATTTGTTACAACATTCAAATGGTATTCAAACTTTGGCCACTAAATTTAGTGGCATTATAATAAATGATCAATATTAATTGTTCTATATGTACAACCATTGTAATTTCTGGTGGCAGCGCTAATGCAGAAACAAATACTGATGAAATTCACATGTTCAAAAGAACTTTTCTAAATAATTTAATAATGTAAAATGAGCAAGTTTTTATGCATTTATTTCTGTAATCTACAAAAGGTTTGTAGTATATAGTTAAAATTTTCAAAAATCAACATTGACAATTATTAGAATTTTTGTAAATATTACGAAAAACTTTTGCAGTGATGTAAAAACATGATAATAATATTTGTTTAAATTAATGCTACAATTGTTTAGCAAGTTTTGTATCGTTGCAAAGTTAACAAAAAACTAGATATTTTTTAAATTTTGAATTATTAAAATATTGTTTAACTAAAACTTAAAATAATTAAATTTCACAAAATTTTGTTGCAATCGAATTTATGAAAAACATGAGTAAACTAAGTAAAAATGAAATATTTGCTTTAATAAGTCAATTTTCCCTGTATAAATTAGCCCTGGTTTTTATTATATAGGAAATGTTTCTTATCATAAATGTTTTTCTTTGAAAATGCATCAAAATAGTCAAAGATAAAAATAATGTGACAATGTTCGTTGAAAATCATAATAGACATTACGATTTTGGTGTTATGTCAACACAGCACTCGAAAATGGTATTAAAGTGTCTGTTATTCGCTCCCGCGCACACCAAACACGAAATGATTACGATCAAATAATAGCAAATCGGCTGGAAATTATAAATGGCACTATTTTCAATGAATTGTGAAAAAATATAATTTTCGCTTACAACTCCAATTCGATATTGTGCTCGATATATGTATGTGGCGATTTTGAGTTTTCAGATTGTATCTGCTCGTGCGGTTATTTCGCATTAGCGTCATACACTCATTGCGAAGGGCAACATTTTGTTTTCACACATAAAATTATTGAGGTGCACTGGTTTAAATAAGTGTGTATAAAGGGCATAATGCGGTTTACGGTCTAGATTAATTTATATTTAATAACATAATCAACCATAAAAATAACCCTCGTTTCTTTATTGATTCTTCAGTGGCATCCGGGCACATATTGAAGGCTACATATATTATTAGTTTTTCATTAGGTGCATATTGAAATATATTTCTTTTTTAAAAGCAAAATTTACTTTATAACCAGTGACCAGTCACCAAAACATTCATAAATAGATCATTTCATAGACTACACCTAAATAATTTTTGTGAAAACATAAACTTTTAATTGGTGAAATAAGAATAATTTTGATATTTAACATGAACATAACACGTTTAGAACCACTAGTTTGGAAATAAAAATTTTATTAGTAGATAACCTTCCCAACATCTTTAGAAAAACAAAATTACGTTTGTGTTTTATTTGATTGATTATAATTAAATTCTAAGACACTACCGATTCTATCCCTAAATCAAAATATTATAATCTCCGAAACAATCACATTTCACTTGGGATCATATCACTTTTTCATTTTCATATGGGAAGAATAATTTATGCAAGTTATTTCGAAAAATTAATTTAATAATCTAGCATATATTTCATGCTAGATTATGTATGGTACAACGGTTGCGCTAGAATTTGTGACATCACAGACCCCTAAAATAATAAGGGGGACTCATACCCTTTTACTGACATACTCTTTAAACAAAAATAATATGCTAGCTATTCGTCCAAATATAATATAATGATCAAATTGAAATACAACACAAAAAAAAACTCTAATATTAATTATGAGGATATAGTAATTTTGAAAAAAAAAAACAAATTATAGTGTTTTAAATTAATTTAAAGTATTTATAAATTAAATACGATTCAGCATCAGAATGTTTTAAAATATAACGATTTTTTTATTTCTGAAACAGTCACTATTTAGATGCTAATTGACGTCCAACGCAGGAAAAAGTTTAAAAGACAATCTGTTGCATGTGGGAAATACGAAATTGAGTCGTAAAATATAAATGATTTTATATCAAGTAGATTTTGATCAAAGTAATGAGTGGTACGTTAAGAGTCACGAGTTAATCCAGTGTGTAGTGTTTGTGTACGTTTAGTTGATACATGGATAACGGAATGGATCTGTTGCGGTCGTATAATAAAGGCCGGGACACATTAGCGACTACGATAATTTAACGGGAGCAGCGCATGGCGTGTGATACGACACGGTAGTTTGTAGTACACAACTTTAACTCTACACCATATAAACGTGTATTTTGTAAGACGTGATCTTTTTACCGGTAATATTACGGCAATGTGTGACGAAATTAACTATATTACAAAATTAAAAGTAATGTTTTGTACTTTATGCTTTTCGAAGACAATTTTAGGGCAGGAAGTATTGAATATTAGAAAACCATAAAAATCCATGGCTTAATAGTAAAAACTAAAGATTTTTATTTTTGATGGTTTTTTAGATTTTTTAAATTGTGCACATCTTGAATATCCAATTCATTATTTATTGAAATTAACACAGTTAAAGATTGTTTATACTATTCAGAAAAAAAAAAAATTGAGAGTAATGAATTACATATTTGTTTGAAAATCTAACAACGTTTTTAAAAATGAATTTAACATCGGTACCACATGAAAACAATTTGCAGGTTGACCTTTATCGTTGATGTTATATGTTCACGGTGTAGACAGGGTCCAGCAGATAGTGGAGCGTTGAGCGCTAATTAAAGTTGTTTCTTTTTATGAATGGGGAGGGTTCGATGTAATGGGTTTTGTTGTTGCCGGACTATAATTTTCCAACTTGTGCTTTCATTGGCGCTAATGGTGTTCCCTTTGGCCACATGCCTAGGGCAACTCGCGTCACACCACATGATCATCTAGTCGACAATACTGTTTATTTGTCAAATCAATTCATTCGAACATTAACGAGTTATTCACAATCTTTTTTTTTATCTAATACATGTAATATTTTTGGTAATCCTGCTATGTGAGTTTTAATTGGTATACACTAAACTAATTACACGACATGGTGTACCATTAGGTGAACACAGATTCCTGTGTTAAATTACATTTATTTTAAATAGAAATACTACGTATTATATTTCGAATTAAATATTGGATTTTAACATTCTTTTCGTTAAAAATAATAGAAAACATTTCTATACGTGTTAATTTTGAACACATAAAATTTTTGGTATGTAGTGAATAGTAATTAACTTTTTTTAATCCAATTTTTTTCGAATTTGCTATTTGTATAGCCACTGTTAAGTGTACAACTGGATTTCGTCTGGAAACAAGATGGCGATAGCACTTGGCTAACATTCTAATTACTCGGTGCGCTAATTGATTCGACCGAGGGTGTCCGCAGGGACCCCGCACTAGACGGATGGTCCTCGTGGGTCGGGGTGACGGCGATGCCATTCCAAACACACCGATACCACTGCTTCGTTGTCACCATGCTTACAACCCGCTTCAGTGTGCTACGCTGCACTGAGCGTTGCCACTGGTGTATCACTATATACAGAGTGGAGTGTATAGAACTGTTTGTATAGTGTGTAATGGGCACCGATGCGATTCATCTTCGGTAATTACGCGCGTAAACATTTGTCCGGTTTTGACTCCCGGTGTCGGAGTACAGAGCCGACAGTCTCCTTTGATCCGATTGCGGCGTACGTCCAATTAGTGGAACACACCTGTCTGCATCATAATCAAATTGGTTTATTTGCATAAATGCATTTTATTGTATACTCATTTAAATATGCTACAAATACGTTTTAATATAAAATATTGAATAAAAAACTTAAAAGTAGTTTGTATAACAATACAGTATTGCATTAAAAGATAGTCGAGAAAGGTGACGGTTAACAGAGAATGAGGCCGGAAACCAGGATGGCTCCAGCAGTGGGCGCCCCCGCTCTGAAAGGGTACTAGATGGTGATGCGTCGCCGTCGTCGAGATTTTCTCCGCTGACTGGATGGATACAGCAATGATGGCTCTTGTAAAGAGATTGTCTATTGTGTGAGCTTAAAATTGAATTCGAGACGCTTTCAAATCGGGGTAACAGTTTGTTCGTATAAAAGACGTCTACTCGTCACTCTTTAAGCTATACCTATCATGTATCTGGTTAGGATGAATCGTGACGTCGTTTATAAGAGCGAATGATCGCGTGTTCACAGTCTGGTTAATGCTATATAGAAATTCAGAAGTACATTTCGAATGGATAAAACGAGTCGAGTCTGTCCTGTATATTGTGACAAAAGCAGCTTTAAATCGATCCGTTGAATGGTCTCGGTGGTAACGTAACGGGCGCATCCACGGATGCTGCCGTAAATCTGCTTATTTCCGAGAAAACCGCGAGTTTCATTGGATAAATGTGACAGTTTCGTCAGACTAATCTTCGTACATTTGAACATGGGAAACACTGCAGGTTATGCGTTATTCTCATCTTTGCTTAGCAGCTACACAGTAAAAAAAAACCACAATTTATTTTAAAACCGGTTATGCATATATCATCTCAATCGAAAAAAAAAGTTCTTTTTTTCTAAATAGCCCCATTTAAATGGACTCGGTTTACGCAAAAATTACAAGAGAATTACACTAAAATTCAAGTAATTATCCTAAATTCTTAATTTAATTTAAAAGTAATGCAACTTTCGGATACTGCTTAGTGTAAAGTAATTAATGTTCCCGTTACGAATTTTAAATTAATGACACAAAACCATAGCAAGCTCATATGTTCTAATCATTTATGTCACACCAGATAATTTTTATTCATTTATATTTAAATAGATATAAACATATATAATATGAAATTTAAATAAATTTAATAAAGTATGGAATTTCCCATGATGTACATTTGTGTCACTAGTATCTCATATATTTTATGCAATTAAATCTAAATCCATATTTACGCGATATATATATATAAATGCATGCCTATGTAGCAGAAAGCTACCTGCTCGTTAATTAAGAACGACTTTGGTTAGAAGTTACCGCAGCATACAATACTCGTCCGGTACACAAAGGCAAATGGAGTCTTTAATTTCTAAGCTGTCGTCAAACTACGTATCTGGAATGAGACATTAAGTGTATTCTTTAGTGAAGACTGATAATCAGAATAATCTACATGGTCTAAACTTTTTTCTACTACATTATAAAGAATGTATCGTTTAAATAAATATTCGCGACATACTTTCTTTGAGAAAAAATTCAGAGAAAAATTGCATTCATAATTTTTTTTCCTACTGTTCTCATCACTAAAAAATTCCAGTTAAAATATTCTTTTCATAAATAGAAGATTTTCTTTCCAGGCATATACAAATCTTAAGTTGAAAGTTTCATAATTTTACCTGCAACCGTTTCGGCTGCAGATACAAACACACACAGACACAGACAAACAGACGTGCACATAGCCAGACAAACGTCATGTCAAATATAGCTAGACACGATGCAGGGAAGGTCAAAAGGTATATTTCCGTTAAAATCTCGAGTGCGAATTTGTTTATGATTACAATACTTACATAATACTTCATATAAGAAAGTAAAAATGTGTACTGGCTTTGTAAAAGTATATTGTATACTTCAAATAGACATATCTTATGTATTTTAAATATTGAATAAAAATATTTTACGTTTCCGATGGATTTTACTGATTCTCAATGATTTTGAACTGAAAATCCGAGGCGTATATAAGAAATAGACGATGAACGATGTATGGACAAAATATATATATATATCGTATATACGAGTGGACCGATGGTCTTCTTTTATCGTAACCACACACAGATAGGTAACTAATAGTTGTTTATTACAGAGATAAAGTGAAATACTTATAAAAAAGTGAGTAGAAAAACGCGAAATGGGAAGGCAGGCGATGGGGCGGACGGACGAAACGATATCAGTCATTTCTAATATTTTATCTGCTGTCAACCGGAGCATAAAACACTGGAGATAAAGTGGCGCCCTGCTCCTCAGGGACTAGTCACCGAACCACCAAGCGTCGGATAGCGTACGTACGAACGAGCATTCGAGTATACCCTGAGAGGCCACAACACACCAAAGCACCTCACGACCACAACTGGCCACCTGCTATCTTCACTATACATTTTACATAAATAAATATTACCTGATGCATCAAATGAGTAGCTCACAACTAACAGCTCGCAGCATTAAAATACTACAAGTATTAAACGGTATAGTGACTCAATAGCTATATTCATCTAGTGAGAGAACAATTTTGAAAAGAAATATCGTTTATACGAAAAACTGTGATGTTAATGTATGCATTGGAACGAATCTATTTTATCAGTTTAGCTTCTCCAATCTGGAGTGCTCCGAGCAGAAAATATCAGTAATGCGAAATTGTATATTTAATGAAGTTTTCTATTTATCATATATTTAAATACGCGTGTGTATGATCTATCTATTGTGTAATACCTGACGGTAGGTAACTTTGGCTTGCGCGCATATTATGTTTGCGGTAATTCTAAACCACAAGTTAATTAGACAGATGGTTAAACATGTTTTTGAATGCGGAGAAGCTTTCTATGGAAGTTCATTTGAAAAGCTCGGCTTTCAATGGCAAAGCTCGTTTGATCTTAATATGTACTGTGATGGACCAGTTGTGCTGTCGACGAGCGACATAACGTACATACATACCATACTATACGAGGCATTGCATATTCGTCACAGCGACGGAGTTCGTATTTTCAATACAGCACACGCGCTCGCGTTCAATCACCAACCAACCAACCAACCAACCAACCACTGGCGCGTTCTCGTTGTTTGATGAAGCGTTTGGCTTGCTTGTGTTTGTAGTATACGTATGGTATGGATATCAGTATCTATTTGTTACACGGCACATATATTTGCAAGTCAACAGCGAAGAAGATTACATATTTTTAACTCATATATAAGAAGTATGATGAATTGAAAAATTTCAAAGCAACATATTTCTTTGTTTTTATAATGTTGAACATTGAAAAAAAAAGTCCGAACGAAAGTTGTCCGAAATATTAATATCTTACATTTTTCTATTTTATTGCAAGTGCAGCCGTTTCATTGATCCTACATAAACTGAAAAAAACTTAAGACTTAAGTAAACAAACAGTTTCAGTTTGAATATTATTTTCAAAAATAAGCGGTTTCTTGATTAGTATATACAAATCCTAAGTTTCATAATATTATCTTCAACCCTTGACACTGTAGAGTAAAAAGATTCAGACTCGTTTCAGGGAAGGTCAAAAGATGTTTTGCCATTAAAACCTCAAGATCGAATATTTTCATGATAGCAATACTTACTAAATACTTCGTATAAGAAAGTAAATAGGTACGATGATAATGAAACTAACGAGCAGAATGAGAAACAAACTAGATATAATGTAATACATTTAGCAAAATCACTAAGTCACAAACGTCTTGAAGTGAACAAATGAATAACCGTTGCCGGAGACAAGTTAAACCTGCTCCAGTATTATCCCACGCCGCGCCGGGTTACTGTGCGCGGGGTGTACGAGGCTTTTGGTGTGTTGGTGCGGTGGTGCCTTTCCATGGTTGTAGAATAGAAATCTGGCCGTGCGGTAATTTTATAAACAAGGCGCCGTCACGCTCATTGCCCGCTGGCAGTTAATTTTAACCACCGACTAAACGGAAACGACACAAAAGCAGAGCACTCTTCCATGACTGTTGAGGGGGTGAAAACATTGGTAAATCAGTGAGGTAAACGCCACCTGAATGAACGTCATTCGACCATGTCCCACCCCCTATGCTATGCCATGCCATGTCGTGTCGTGCGCGCATTGCTTTTCTAATTGTTTTCCTAAATTCACTTACCGGTTGAATTAACCAACCACAAAATACACATTCTCACACATCGACATCTGGACATACATACATATGTCACTGTAATTCTACCCACATTCAATCTAGTTGTGAACAGATTTCTTTTTAACAATTCACAAATCATTATTTTACCCCTTTTATAAACTAGGTAAAATTACAGTAACATACAGTTCTTTTAAAAATATATACATATACACAAATATACCTTATTACGAATCGGAATAGATATAGTTAATTTTTTAATTCCTATTTAAGAAAATTTAATAAATATTAGTGTTTTAGTATCTTATGAATTTCAAAAATTAAAATACTCCCACCAATCAGAAATTCTGTTATAGTAAAGCAGTAAAAATGTTTTATTTATTTCCTTTTGGTTTTGGATAAAAATATGTATTATTAAATATTTGTGAACTTTGCAAAATATCTTGTAGACTTTTGTATGTTTATTATTTGCACAACTGATTACAGTAGTAATGTACTTAAAATGTCAATATGAGTGAATATGGAGGATGGTTCTTCTTAGCATCTGATAAGAAAACGCTGCATGGACAAGATGTGTAAGTTAAAATTAGAATCACGATTTCCGCAAGACTAACAGCTGGATTTAGTGGAGACAATTCTGAAACGGTGTGATTCGTTTCTCTAAAAACAAATTGTCTAGCTAACTGGAAACGCCCTAGTCCCGTATTCAAAATGTGATCAGATATGCAGATTTCGGGGCCCTTATCGTCCGACAAACAAATGGGATGCTATCGAGCGAACTGATGTCGTCGGTAACTGTGTGGTGGGTTAAAGGGTGAGGCAGGACACGGTGGTAGGGTGGGTGTGGGTAGGTATAGCCAAATGGCAAGGGCTATTCGCATAGAGGTTCAACTATACCTAACATGAGATAACCACCACACAAAATCGTGGAGGGATTTCACGAATGATACCGGCAGTGATACTTAAAAAAAGGTTATATTTTACGCCATACTGCGACTTAAATTGAAGAATAGTCGCTGTTCTAAAAAAAGAAATATATATATATATGAACTGTTCTAGTCCATTTCGGGTTCACCCCAATTAATATCACTAAAAAGATATGGTCCTCCTCATGATATTAAACTAATTCAGTACCAGTTTACAATTTATATTTGCTACTGTTTAAATGAGGAGTAAAATGGGAACATTTTTATTTTATTTATTTTATGCATTCTAAATTATCTCACTCATAAAAAAAAAACGTAATTAGTAACATATTAATTTTTTTAAAAATAAATACATACAGAAACATTTTTACATACTTTCACATCTTGACAATCTTTTGCAATTCAACTCTATCCTTATACACTTCCTTCGCTTATTCAAATTCTTCACACACGCTCCTGTATTCTGTTTGCTTACATCTTTTCTTTCACGCAATTTTTTTTCAATCATATTTATTCACTTATTCCGAGGACGGTCTTGCATTCTCACACCATTCTTCTTATCTACGTAAAACTTTTTTCTATCTTTCATTCGGCAGTATTTCAATATGACCTTACCATCTCATTTGATTCTGACCTATTCTACGTGCGACATTTTGTACAATATCGCTCTGCTAAGACATCTATAAAAAATAAAAAAATTGGATCGATTGATGTATAAGCTATATTTTCTTATTTTCGAAAATATTAATGTATTTATTTTAAGAAATCGTACAGGACAATTTTTTGGTTGACTAATTGAAACATATTAATTGTTAGTTCATACAGATGTATATATAAAAAATAATTGTATTGAAGCATGAAGAATGTGTAGTTTATGATTGGGAAATATAGCAGGGGTGTCAGAATGGTTTAAGGAAGTGCGGTATGGTTTATGAAGAAATAATGAGTGTGTGTGTGATGTGACGTAAGATTTGAGATGAAGAAATTGCGGATGTGAAGGGAATAAGGGTTCCCTCTCTCATTCGTTGTAACATACAGAATAATCCGCATGTGTAAATGTATGTTTTTGCATGAGCAGGAAGGTCGCGACTTCACCGAAAGTCTGTAAACATAACTAGGATTCCCAGACGCGTTGCAACGCGCACTCCCGTCGCCCGGAAAAGGAAGTATGAACTTCGACAACCTTTCATATCCACACCATAACTTATATACATAAAATCATGACAAACGCCTTAGACAAGATGCACCACGTGTACTTGTCTTACAGGAAGGAAAATGACATATGAACTTGAATATCATTCTTAATTAACATAAATACCACTAACATAATGCTAGAATGATACGCATATTTCATAATGTTATTTGCTCATGCTATTTATAGACTTCGCTAAAATTATCGGAAATTATGGAACTTTTATAAAAAAAAAAATTTTTTTTTATACATACAGAGAAAGGAAATTAATTCAACTAATGTGTTTAATTTAAGCAAAGTAACATATTTTAGATTCAATCTAAAAATAAATTATATCACAAATTCTAATTTATATTTATTCAAAATTAAATTATTATAGTTTCTGTGTTTTCATTCTAAATTAAATTATAATACTTTACCGCTATTACGTTCAACACTGAAATATGATACCCACATCAGTTATTTGCATGTGACATCAATTAAAAAAAAACTATTTTAAAAAAGAAGCTGCGAAAAAGCTATTACAAAATCAGTTATAGTCCAGGTGGAGTTGACTCTTAGTTTTTTTTTCGTTTCCTAGTCATTATTATTTTTTCTTTTTCTCATAAAAATAAACTGCTAAGACTACGGATATCACGGTAATACACGTCGTCTAGAAAACCACAAATATATGGCAAGTGGCCGTGCCGTGTCGTGAGTCATGGGGGAAGCGATGATTTTCTGAGAGCCGTGGGAACACCAAACCCGGATGAGTGTCTCGTGAGTGCAAGGAAGTGACGTAGACTTGTCTAGGCTTCGGTATGTTTCCGGGGGTTCCCCAAGGGCGGACGACATCCACACTTGCAGATTTCTTCCGTAACGGAAACTGCCAAAAACATATATCCCGTATTATTTCAATGTACCATTTTTTTAAAATTAACTGCTTTAATGTAGAACACTAAAAATTGACACATTAAGCAAATCATTTTAAATTACTTAGATTGAATTTGATATTAAAATCTACAGTACTTACTGAGCTAAAACTGCTATATATTTTTTAGATGTAAAAAAAACATAAACATTTTTCTATATGTGTTTCTTATGTTAAACAAAAAAGGGAACGAAAAAGGCGAAATAGTAAAAAGTATAAAAAACCCTTTTGGGATCAGGACCACCGACTGTTGGAACATAAAATTCAACTTTAACTGAAGTGTTACCCGGATCATATTTCTATGGCATTTTTGTCACGTGTCCGCTTTTATTATGTTTTTATACATATAGACAGACACATCTACATGTGAAACAGCAATATGTTATTCAAAGAATGTATTTACGTAGGTATTGTGTATATTTAGAATCAATTAATTACAGATGTTCTTGAAAGGTTGAAAGAAGCAAAGAAAAACAATTAAAACATATTTTACAGAACAGAAAAAAATATTTTTTACACCAAAATACGAATGTATTTAAAAAATATGTAATTTATTAATGAAACAAAGCGGACGTATTTGAATGTAATAAAACTAAATAAATTAAATAAAAGATTATTATATTTGTATAAAAAAACAAATGTTTTTCTGTATGTAAACAATAAATCATCTCGCATGTCATAGGCCTATAGTAAAAGAATGACGATATATTGAAAAAAAGCATCTTTCTTCTTATATTATAATTAACATGTTACATAGAAAATGAAAAATCAAGTTAAGAAGTTAGTTGTTAAATATACCTACCCTAGAAACAGTGATGCATGAACGTGGTTCATGATTCGTCACCGCAAAAGAGGAAGAGATTTGGTAGGAGAAGAGGGTTGAAATTAAGGTTGTTTGAACGTGAAGAGTATGAGGTTTTGGTGTAACGTCGCACGCGGGCGCGCGTACACCATATACCATAATCATACCTTAAGTAATTAATCATTGAATTCAGCAGTATTTACTGAACTCAAGCGAGGCGTCTTAATTTGTAAGATAAATACCCATATTAATTAGATAGCGTCAACAACGGAAGTCGTATAATTACTTAGTAACATGACAGTGTTCGTTCCTAATACTTTATCGCCAGCGACCAGGCTCAAGATTTGCATAAAATTCTCGTAAAGAAGTTGGGCAGGCGCGCGACAGCCGTATGTCCTGTAGATATGAATTGTAATTTCCTTGCGCCCGTAAAACCATAGCACAGCGACACCGCCGTTAGCGCTCACAATTAAAAACACCAATTGAAAACCAAAGCAACCCTTGTTTTCTATATCAGTACAGATGATACGCGGGTATGACCGCACGACAGACTGCCACTAATTGTTTCTTTACCATTAACAAATATGTCTTTTCTCGAATTTGTTATATTCTTCTTTTTTACCAACCAATTCTATGCGAACGTCTTTATTACATCGAATTACACACCGGAACAAATGCATAAATTACACTATTATCTAATTATGAATGTGGGTAAAATTAATGAATTGGTTTATAAATAACAGAATATTTCTTCTGTAGTAACATTTTTTATCCCATCTATTCCATCTTGTCTACCTGTTTGTCATAAAAACAAGTTAAGATACTTGAGAATACTATATTAGGCACACATACATACATTGCTAAGATAACTACTAATATAATCGAAGTTAGATTATTTTAATGCTTATTTATCTATCCAGGATGTGAATATATCTATATTTACCAATAAAATTATGCAAATTAGTATTTTATCCGAGTTTCTGAGAAATATGTACCACTTGAAAACATATTCAACAATTTAATTATCATAAATTTTTGATTTCAATGTAAAAGAATTTTCCATCATGAATATATTCATAGAGGCAGTCACATTGCTTACGGTTTAGATATACGAAATTGACGAAGTATTACGACGTAACGGAAACACGTACAACGTAAAGTCGTAAGTGGCTACGACTTGCTTTAAGCTATATTTATACTATGTGTAAACAACCCCTCGGCTCCAAGAATTGCATTTTATCGTATAAATATTCACAGTTTAAAATGCAAAATAAAAAAAAACTACTGTGGCAGGTATGTTAAAACAAAAAGTTGTACGAACTTATGTATAGTAAAGTGCGACGGACGATGACAGCTTTTTTTTGAGTTTTTTTTTTTATATATATTTGTGGAATCAACTCCAAATTTTTCATGTAGAAATATGTACATATGGTAAGACAGAAGTATCTGCCTCACCCAAGTGACCGGAGGAATACGTAAATATGATAATGCAAAGCAAAGTTGAGGGGACATCATTTGTATACGTTCGAAAGATATTATCACGTGTACCATAGATTTTCAAACGTTTTCTATTACATAAAGAAAAAAATATTTGTTTGTTTCAACTGAAACATTTTTTGATGAAGCAATTCTTAAATATCGAATGATTCGGTTAGGTTGTATTTTGAAGCGATTATATTTTCTATAGTTGTTCTGTACTTCTGGGCAAGTAACATTCATAGAAAATTTTGCAATCATAAATAAAATTTTTTATCGTTTTAATTTTCACCAAAAATATGTCTGTTGCGGCAACTACTTTTTGGTAACCATTAGAAAAATATTGTTGCAGAACTAAAAAGTAAAAGAAAATTTCTAGTTAACAAAAATTTGTTGCTGCAACAATTGTGGGCGGGAGCTACAATACTGAAACTCAGTTTCGCAATTGGTATTTAAACAACAAAAAATTTGCAATCAAAAGATTACGCATCATAGAGCGGATTTTTTTTTTCACGTACAATATTTATTATTTATTTATGTATTGCTAGCAATACAATGATTCGATGAACAGTTCATTCATTTTCCCCACTGATGGAAAGGAGCATAAAAAGAGTGGATATATCAGGCTACTCTGGACTTGGATAAGGTAATCCTTGAATTTTTGTGAAACGTCTACATTCTGTACGCTTGAATTTGCGGAACGATTTATCAGGAATATCAAAATAAATGATAATCTTTACAGCACACATATTGCACATTTGATTCGTATTCATTCAATTGTTGAAGAAAATACTTATACAAATTTAAAAATAAATCAACACTAAATCCCACTGGTACAAATATTTGTAGATAAAGCAAAACATAGTAAAACATTAAAGATCCAATATAGTAATTATCGAAATAGATTCGAGACATCAACCCTTAACCTGTATGAGATCAAATTCCTTATCCCGATTTAGGTTCCCGAGTTTCAACACTAACAATGCATAAAAAAAATCATAAAAAAAGATGTTCATCTAATTAAACTGATTTTTAATTTCACCAGTGTGTATAATATTACCCACACGGTGATAACGTATCACATACATCAAATACGGTTTGTGGCATGATCACACAAGGATAAAAGCGATGATTCTATATCCTATCTCGGTGTGGCGAAGTCAGTATGTGCGACAAAGATGACCGTGCAGGTATCAGACAGTGGTTGAACAGAGATAAATAGTGTCTACGGGGTGGTTTTCTCCATTCAATCAGGAGCTGTCCCTGAGGGATTGATAGAATTAAGTGACCTCCGGTGAACCTGCCTTAATTAGAACCGGAACGGAAGACACAAAGACGACTCTCGACTAGCCAAAAAAGAAAAAGAAATATTTCGTTCAAATATATAAGCTCTCGACGGTCGGCGAAGTGATTGTGAATTGTCCTACTACTCTAGTACGCCCATATATTTTTCGCTTCTTATAGGTATACTTTTCACTGCAAATGTTACAAAAAAAAAAAAAACGGCAGCACAGTCATACTTCTACTAGAATTTCAAATAACTATAAATATATAATAACTTTTAATCTATTTAATAAATAAGAGTTAAAATATGAACGTATGTTTATATTAAAATCGCTACTTTATTTCATGTTTTTCAATATATTAATTTTTTTTTTCATTGAATCAAAGCACTTTTTTTAAATAATAATGTATTAATGATGACTAAATTTATTCACAACTCAAAAATCTACAAACAATAATATTACCTGAAATACGACATATTTAGATAAAAGTTTGTTTAAATCTCAAAAATACGTATTTGTTTATAAGTACTTTTTAACAAATTTACTTCTTAATTCAAAGCGAGTTAATAACATTTGTTTAACTTGCTAATAATATTTCATTTATTGAATCCATTTTTGTAAAAAGAAATTAAATAAAAGAAAATTAAAAATAGGTATTTTAAAACCAAAACTTGAAATCCATATTCTGTTTAGTTTTGCGGGTGCAAATCTATACAGATCTCGTATGAAAAGACGAAGCAGTGTGTTTGCGTGAACGATATGTTTCACACTTTACAACTACATATCACTATATGTTAAGAAAGTTTCCCCAATACTCGGTTGCACTTTAATTCACTGAATGCTGAAAACTGGCAGTATGCGATATCTAATGATATATTCAAGGCACGATGTAACATGTAGGAGAATTTTTCAAATGCAATTCCATACGCGAAAAGGATAAAAAAAAAACTAGTCTGTAAAGTGCATATTAAATTACGAACCCTGTGAATTTAAGTGAGTTGTTTATCAGCACACAAATAACATATTTATTGTTATTGTAATATGAAACATTAAAATCTAGAATGTTTAGACAATGATTTGTAGAATAACGGTTGAAGTTAAATAGTATTAGTTAATTATGTCGCATATTTGAAAATTTACTATGCTTTGTTTGTGAGTTTAACAACATTTATTATAAGAGGCATATCAAATTTTGAAATTTCGTTTTTGACCCTTATTTTTGATTATTTTTAGTACTATTATGACTAGATATATATTTTGATGATTTAACATTTCAATAATTGCGAATATGTAAACTTTAATAAATTAATAATTTAAGCTAAAGCTTGTCATTATGGAAGAGACATTTTTCTAAGTCTATGTTAATTGAGTTAAAATAAAATGATTAAATCTAAATTGATACATCAAATTTAAAATAATTTAAATTACAATTATATACAAGTTTATAAATATAACTACTGTACCTAGCAGGATATTAGCCTTATAAGCTTAAGTGCGATTTTTTTAAATTAATAATTAGATAAGAATGGTGTACTGGATATAGGTATAAATCATTATCGTGATATGATGGGGATTAGTTTCATATTTAGGAAGGAGTGTTAGTTGTATGGTATTTCTCTTTATCGTATGTTTAGCAAGATCCCATATGCGATACCACAGTTGTAATACGACCTCGCGATGTACGATTATACAAAATTCAAAGCAGGTAACTTCAAATTCGTTTTAGATTGAAACTTCTGGTATAGTTGACAACTTTTAGCTATAATTCACTGTTCGGGGGAACGGTACGCGTCCGAAATGGTATCGAAATAGAGAGAGATCGGTGGATAAATGATGTGGAGAAGGCAGCGACGAGCAGAGCGAAGCGAGAGTTGAGTTACCGAATTTGTTGACCGGCCGGTCGGCGGTCGCGCGGTCAGTCGCCGCTCACCGCGGACGTCGACGCGGTTCGCCGGGGAGTTTGAGGTGATGGTGCGCATGGCAAGCGAAACCACCGATGTTAAATAGAGTGACCGAACACCATTGTGAATGCCGGGGCCCTGGTTTCCATTGTATTCCACTCGCCGATACTGCATGATGCGAAACGGGATGCATGGGGATTGGGTTTCCTAAACAAAATACTCTACTGATAACGGCTACCACCACGTTTGGACACCGCAACACCCCCTTTTCTGTGCTGTGTTCCTTTTTTTTATTTTAATATTTAGCTCTAGTTTATCATCTATCTATCGAATGTTGAATGCGCGTTTTGTTTTTATGGTTTCATGTTACTCGACCGATGACAATTCAATCCAATGATATAACGTGCGAATTTCCATGTTGCGTTTGTGCATCGCATTTGATACATTGTACAAAACAGCCAATCAGAAAAATGAAATCAGTAAGGGTTCTTAAATAATTGAAAATTGACAATTGAATAGACAGTTAACCATTTTTAAATACATATGGTTTAAAACACTAATACTTTCACTTCACCATACACAGTTGTATAAATTAAGAAAATTTAATCTTACATTAGGAAACATGTAAAATCACTGATATTAGAAGGAAGATTTATTTTCTAGACAAGTTTTATTATTCAAACGTTTAATAAGTGAAAAAAAATATCCTGTTTTATTAAATTGATTATTTTTGAATGTTTTTAAAAATTATTTTAATTTTATTTAATCAAGCAATTATTATTGCATTTAACAGAAGTGCGTGCATAGAGTGCCTTCATAAGTTGAGTAGTATGAAATATATATTTGACGTCAGTCTGTGTTTCATGATGTTCAATATAATCTTATTTTTTATTTACTTATATCATCATACCCGCATGCTATCACGATTAATCAAACTTATTTATTAGTACGCTTGTTAATTTTAGATTGACGTATTAGTTTGATTTTGATACTATCTTTATACAAAATATTTGTCTAGAACATTTTCGTATTTGTACATAGACAGAAAATATTATTCTATTCCCATTATAATAATAATAATATATTTAATACACGCATATAAAATCCAATTATGTTATTGTCACAATTATATTTAATTATTTCAATCCCTTCCAAAATATGGTTGATTAAATATTTATTTAACATTCACATGTACAATTTAATTATATGGGTAGAGATTTGCTTTCTATGTTATTAAAGTTTTTTATTTTTTATTTAGTCTATAATAAATTCTTTTAATTAATTCCAAATTAAAACAATTACCCAATTTTAAACGAACGGACTTTGTGAAATTTCTCAAAAAATAATTGTGAGTACTGTATTTGGTATAATTTGTACATATGCGCCAGCTCATATCACGTGCACAAGTTCATAGGTCATTTTATGTAACATAACTTATACTTGCTTCAACAGATAAATGAAGTCAAAGATCAAAAATATTAATAAAAATAAAAAATGGAATCATATCAATGCATATTTTGCAACATTTGATGAATATATTTTAGATTTAATGTTAAAATATATACGAAAAATCTGTTATCAGCTATTTTTTTTATTTCGAAAAGGCGATTTTTTTTAAACATTACAAATTATTATTCCTATCAAATGGGGTGACACTTTGACAATGTTTCACCATTCAAATCTATCCTGCTTCTGCTTCATTCCCAATCACCAAATCATACACGCTCTTTTATTCCGCAAGTTTACAAATTTTCTCATTCTCAATCATTTATTTCATGGACGATTCGACATTCTCCCGTCCATTTTACCCACGTCAATCTTTCATTCTCTCAAGATGACCGTACTTTCTTATCTGGCTCTCACCTAATCTAAGTACATTTCTCACAACATCGCACTTATTATGTATTCACGTATTTTACAGTTACACCACAAATACGTCTTAAAACTTTATTTCCATAGCAGTCATAGCATATTCATGTGTGCAATTTTATATGCATACAAAATTAATTGCGCAGTTTTATAATCTAATATATATTTTATGTCGCACTGGAAGGGAAGACGTGATTATTTGCATGTTAGCTGAAGCAGGTGTTGATTTTAAATTGTTGTTTGTGTTTTTATAAATTAAAGTTTTTAACTGACGATATTTAAAAAAAATGTTTTGCTTATATGGTTTAAAACAGAAGTGATTCACTCAATGTATATATACATATATAAATATATATAGACAAAGATTTGAATGATTTTCTAAATAGTTTGTGTATGTCGGATTGCTTTCGTGTACAAGAAATAAATAAACATAATTTAATGACAAATTCTTTAAAAATATAAAACTAATTTAATTATTAACTAGACAGGAGTAAGTGTTGGGTTGTGGAGAAAGTCTCATAATTTCTTATATTAAGTTTTATAGGAATATCTTTTAGTGTGGAGCAAACAGTCTTAAGAGGTTGTGTGATGATTGTCCATTAATACGTTGCACTCTGAAGTTATCTATTTAGGGTGGTGGTCCGGCACTTAGGCCTTGTCGTTTTTATTACCTTACTAACAAAAAACAGATCCCACAAACCGTTATCATTGTTGCAATATAACCTGTGCGCTCGTTCTCGATTATGGCATGTGTTGCTTTGAAAATGAACCGCCTCATATGTTTTTTAACGTAGATTAGTATGGAATAATTTTGTTTTCATTTATAATTTAGATTACCAGAGGAGCTGGTTTAAAACCATCATTCGTTAATAAATGTACGCACGTAACTTAAAAATTATTTACTTTTAAGGTGATACTTCAGGTTATCTGTTCTGTTATAGTTTAGGACATAATATAATTGGTACTATTATTATAGCTTGTGATTCTGCTACTGTGGCCAATCAATTTTTTTTTGGTACTTAAGTAAATATAATTTACTCAAATAAAAAAGAATCGTGCATTTATCGTTTTATTTTTAACATATGAATATTACTGATTACAACTAATAAACACATTAAGCGATTTTTATTTAGCTAACTAGGTTACTTTAAGTTAATACATAGTACGTCATTTTGTTATTTACTTAAATAAAATATGTCTTGCTGACCATGGTTAGATGTATCAAATAACTTAAGCCGTTCTCCATATATGTTAATCACATGAATCATAATTAGCTTGAGTGCATCAAATTTTTTCTTATCATCAAATAGTGAGGTGGAAGAATCTAACATATTTAAGAATAGGCAATTAATAAAATCAGTTGTGTGAAAAAAACATTACGCAAGATAATTTTTCTTTTATTTAAAAATTACTACCTAAAATATGCTTGATTTAAATAATAAATCACATTAGAAATGTGTCTGTAACATTAAACAAAAGAATATTGAATTTATGTAAGTACCTATATCCGTTGCAAATATATGAAATGGAATGTGTTTAAATTTGAATAATTTTAATATTTCAAATTACACATTCTTGTGATTAATAGAACCAGGTGGTGTTAAACAAAAGGTGATATTTACTCCTTTTTGAAATTGTATAATACGCATGTCAATTGAACAACGGAAATCAACTAACAAAACATAAACACAAAAGATTTATTATATAATAAAATACGTTACCACGAATATGTTTTATAAAATCT
The DNA here is from genome assembly GCA_944039245.1 of Nebria salina. Taxonomy (NCBI): domain Eukaryota; kingdom Metazoa; phylum Arthropoda; class Insecta; order Coleoptera; family Carabidae; genus Nebria; species Nebria salina. The sequence continues at coordinate 4,016,147 of OX063288.1, read as the reverse complement.
AATTACATGTATCAAATACTTTACAAAAAGTTTGAAACCAACAAAAATAGAGGAAAATTGTATTGGATATATGATGATATTATCAGTGCTAGTGGTGATTTGGAGTAGGGTAAAGCACCCTCAGTGTATTGTTCTCACTTTTGAATTCAGGGGTGGCTTCATACAGATAACCCAAAGTCTGTACTACACAGTAAAATACAATTCTATACATTCATATTTCGCGTATAACTTTACCAAAGATAATTAGACCAATTTAACCGAAACATTAATTAGGATATCGTTGCGTTTTTGACAAATTTCTAACAATTTTAAAACGCAAACTGGATGAATAAAGTTATTGAGAGTTCAAGTTATAGTGTGAGCGTTGTAGTAATTCGTGAGTGTAATAAGCACTCGCAAAGGGTAACTAATACGGTTTTTGCAGCCCCTTCGCCACTATTCAAATAGATAAGGGTTTGTTCAAAGCTTCTTCTAATTATATTATATCAGTGGGCTCATATATCACACCGAATTCTCTAAAATTAACCGCACCACGTAGAGATATCGTAAATTTGGTTCTATTCTTTGGACTGCGTCAAGAACAACTACAGAATGACCATCTAATTTGCATATCGAAAACGATGAACTCTATTACTATTTATAAAATAATTAATATTTGCACTGATTTATTTAAACAAAATAGAAACATTGACGAATTATATTTATGATTTTTCTTACCATTTTTAATATGTATGCAATTTATCAAACTGCCGAACCTTATAAGTCAAAATAGAGGGTTCAAATTTGATATATTTAATGATATTTCTGAAATAAAAAAATATATCTACGAAATTTTAATATCAGAAAAATATAAATTAAGTTTTGATTTGTTTTTTTACTTAGCTGTTGAATTTCTTTCCTGGTTATATCTTTTGTATAAGTTTTTGTATTTTCAATAAGAAATGGACGATTTGTGACTAGATACTAGACTAGACGATAATGTATATAGATGGAAACAAACGTATATGAATGTGAAAAAATGTTATGCTAATGCAAATATATTTTTGTTTGTGTTTGAATTTTACTAGTTATTTTATTTACTGAAGATAAGATCGTATGCTGTTTGTTTTTAGTTCTCATATACTTAAATGTAATAAAACATAATCAATAATAGGCAATTGTATTTAAATTGAATTAAAATGAATAATAATCTATGGAATGGTACGGGTTGATCAAAATATATTCTCTGGTGTACGACTACGAATGCATATGGGTGTGTATGTAGAGTACATAGATGTTCCAGTCCAGCAGAAGAGAAAAGGGGAACAATATTGTGAGAAATTGGGTGTATGTATGAGTGTGTTTGTAGTGGCATCACGGTGCTCGGTACGGATGACGTCAGTAATCAAGTAATTAAAACTGACTTTCCGAAGTTGTTCTGGTTGTTTGTCAGAGTGGAACAAATACTTTTTAGGAGGCTTTTGCGGTTTGCACTACCCTGCTCCCCTTCGCTACTACACAGTTGTTGTCCATTGTGATTTGACAATGCACAGTGAACGGGAATCGTTATTAAAATATGACGTCAGTGGTTAATCATGAAGCAGAGGACACCTGCCACCCCGACACCACTGAACATAGATTCACCACTTTTAGAGTTTTTTATTGTTGAATTTTACAATGAGATTTTATTCTACCCAGAACTCACCCTCTATATGTCTATACAATACTGAAAAACAATATCCTGCCTCCAAAACGAGACATGATTTATTTTACAGTGTACAACTATAGTTTGTGTGAAAACATGAAAGGCTTAATGAGTTTTGAAAAATCTTCCACCAGTTGCTCTATTTGAATATTTTAAGCAGTAAGGGACGCACAATTCAATCGTTTCCCTAACGAGCAATTTGAAATTAGAAATATACGTATCATTTCAGAGAATTTTCTAATGCGCAAATATGTACTGAACATTTTTATGTTTACTAGTTATTAATTTCTATTCGAGTAATCTTTTTGAATATGTCAAATTTTAAGACAACCATTATTAAATGGAGTATTTTTTATGGCCATTCTTAAATATGCCTTTTCACAAATAGTTATACCAGTTTCAAAATCGCGTGTAACATATCATTTAAATGGTAAAAATGTTGCCCAATGACAATCCATTAGCTGTGATAGCATTTACATATGACCGTTTGGACAAGGAATGCCAACTATTTGCTTAATTAAATTTCGGGGAACAAAGGTTTATACCAAATAATAGGATGGCGGGTTTCGGGTTCGGGCGAGACGTACCAGCAAAACCGACACATTTTGTTCGATGCCACAATGTTCATGTTATGTCCGTTTGTTTGTACACGTTATTTACAAATTGTTTAATGTTGTTTGCAACTTTATCTATTAACGATTTACCAAAATTGGTTTTTTTCCTCTCTAAATCATTTCAAATCAAACTAAAGAATATGTATTAAATCTTGATATTTTTAAGAATATACCATGTTCAATTCTTGTGTTCAATTTATAAATTTAGAATCAAATTGTTCAAAATACAAATACTTTATTTGGTCTTTTTATTTAAATTAATATTTAACATTTTATTAAAAATGTAAATTTGTCGAACATCAAATGAATCAAAAGAAAGTGGAAATTTGTAATTTATAAACAAATATTATCCTATATATTTTATTTGTAGAAATTGAGAATTCAGATGTTTGAAATACTTTATATTCTGTATCCTGTGTTACGTTACATATGATAGACATGTTAAGATAGCATTTAGAATATTTGAATTATATGTATATAGGGTAATAAATATAAGCTGCTAAATAATAGTATTGTGTCAAAAAGCATTTATATAATGAAACCATCACAATATAATACTGGTAATGTAGGTGTAGATGAAGAAGTGTGAGGATAAAGAGATGTTGATGTGTTCGATGATCATCATGGGAGTACGATTGAGAATGAGTGAGCGAGCAAACGTGAATGTAAACGTGGGCGGAGTACGAACGCAAATAAAGGATGGCATGGGGAACGTATTTGTAACACGCATTTTCACGAACGCGCGTAGATATATTATGAATAATTAAGCTGGCGCTCCGGTGTACAACGTAGAGCGTATGCCCTGGCTGAATTGCCTTTGTGAAAATGACCAATGGGAGGTCCTTACCGTTGACAACGTAACATCTGCGCCCCTAATGGACACTGTACAAATTAAACTTTACGTCTGTATATACCGCATATTACGATTATAACGTCACAGGATCTTCTACAACTTTACATGATGTTTTCTTTGTTATTTCCCAAACAGAACATACACATTTGTATATGTATATATAAAATCATATGTGTAATATATATTATTTTAGGTTTTAAATATAATTATTTTTACTTAATTTGCGTTTTAAATAAATTTATTATAACTTGATTTTTATCAATAATTGTTTTAGATTGAATTAAGATTAGTCAAGCTTGAAAAATTGGCACATGATGAAACTTAGCAAACAAAAAAAAATGTTGTCTTGACTATGAATTTAATAGTCTTATTTTTCACTGTAACAATATTTGTTCTCGCAAAATATTTTTTTTTTAGAGAAAACAAAATTTTTAGCTATGGCAATAATTCATTTGTAAGAATGTACGTCGTACTATAAAGATATATAAAGCAATTGACGGAAACTGTTTGGCTATGACAATAATTTATTTGTAAAGTGTACTTCGTAATTTAAAAAAGTATAAAGCAATTGACAGAAACTTCATAACATATATGTTACCATGAGCGATTAAATAATTGGATATATGAATATGTGATGAGTAGTAATTTTTGATCAATTTTGACGACAATTTTGAAATAAAAAACCTATTTGATTTGATATGGCTACCAGCCACATCAAAAGCGTCACATTTTTGGCTCCTGTGAGCACACTGCGTAGCGTACCCTCCGTACTGCGTTATAACCCACATAACACACGTCATCATACATATGTATGAATGCATATATGTTTTAAATCAATTGTCGTAGCTGAAATGAGAAGCTTTAATGCAATTATCGCGGTTTCTGGTTGATTTTCGACGGTCTATGGTCCGCAAACATAAGGGTTGTTTTCGAACGATGCGCTATCCATATGTGTCGGAGAGTATAATTTAATTAGGGCGTATGATTCGCTCCTCTTGCCCGGTCATGACCAACCATCTGGGTGACATTTCACCCTGCGGGACCAACCTAACCGCGGATATCATACAAACACAATAATATTAAAGATATTTGCTGTCAGTGTTGCTGTTGCTGTTCATGTTTCCGTCCGAGCTTATACGATTTATCATTCTTGAAAGGTTTAATTGCCAAGTTTACCTAATATGCACACTTGTTTAGTTTGTAGTTAGTTTCATGTTTGGTAGTATCGATATTATTATCGATGCGAAATGCCAAGGTGTTTGCAACGGTACATGCAAAATTCTCTGTTCTCAACACAATTATGAACATTTTTACGTTAATAATAAATAAATAATTAGAAAATAACTGCAGAATTTGAAAATCTGTATTGAGACATTTATTGATTTTTTTCAATTCATTATAATTATCTATAATTACTATAAACATGTTTAATAGCTGTATTCACCAATAAATGTTTAAGTGAAATTACTACGAGAATACGAAACTTAACAATAAACATTTTCCAAACACTATATCGCGCGTATTCATAGAGAAAACAAACCTACACTAAAGTAATACTAATTTTTCATCCTCTTTAATTATTGTACAACTATATAAGATTATCAATTTTTATCAAGTTTAATCTTGGTCTAAAATTAAATGCTTGATTATGAATACGGTAGTATAAGCGCAAGTTTCCGATATAAATTCTCAGAATATATAAATTCTATAATATAAAAGAACTTCTAGAAAAGTCAGTCTATAAGGTTGATGTTTTGGTTGGGTCATATCAACAGACCTTTTTAACGATTTACAATGCATAATTTTCGCTGACCATATATGTATAACTTGTTGTGTGAGCATGTATTAAATAACATACCTGCCCAACTGGACAGACAGGATAGAAGAACGGGGCAACCATAAGTCCCAGGCCCGAGTACGTTAATACGAACCCCTAAAGTGTAATCCAGCACAACTATACTGGACACTATTATATTCGGTGTGAAGCGATGTGTGATGTTTGCTTGTTCAATAACGTAATGTTGATGAATTGATTTAAAGCATTCATTGTATGTATAGTACAGTACAGTAGAGTACAGAAGACGTGAAGGCGTACACGTCCCTCGTCCTAATGTGCTAATGGCAATAGGCGCGTCATCTGTTGTAAAGAATCGCGCGCTCGGGACACTAAATTAAGAGACCGGAAATAATTAGACGATGAGCGCGCGGAGTCCGCAAAATGAAGCGCGAAGATCATCGACAGTGCAAGGAACAGAGGCAGCCGCGACGCGACGTCTCCATTCTCATGGAGGATGAGGACGAAGAGTATCAAGTGCGAGAGACTAGCGGTCTCAGGGGATACGGTGTGTGATGCCGGGCGAGAGTTGGAGTTGAATCCCTCGGGCAATGGAATTGGTGATTTGTCATCCGTTGTGGTGTGTCGCGTCGCGTCGCATTGCATCGCACACATACACACACATACACATACACACACATACATACATTACATAGGGGAAAACGGGGCTAAATTTTTAAACACAAATACAATTACGTAAATATTCTAGTGTAATATTCAAAATTACAAAATATACATTTTTGAATACGCATCAAACGTTTCTTAACTATAAAAATGTTGATCAAAACTCAGTCGCGTGGAGTAACTTATACTGTGACTACAAAACATGGGTTTAAATGAATTTTCAATATTTTGAATCTTGACAATATTTTAATTATAAGTTAAGCATCCATTATATGTAACCGGGTACAATATAATAAATATTCTAAAAATGTTAGTAGAGCAAAGTATGTCAGTCCATCTGTCCCTAACGCAAGATTTTATTGCAAACAATTGTTAAACAGCAGCAAAAATTTATAAAATAACCTAAAGTAAGTTCAGTGACCATAAAACGATACTTAGAATTCAGATTATATGTAATATCTTAAGTAACCTTAACCTTAAAGCATAAGACAAGACGGAAGTCATGATTCATAAGGTAATAGACCGCAAAAAAACGTAATTTGTTCACTTTTATAATTGGGATATTCTCCATTCTGTCGTGTGTCGTTTTGTCCCGTTCGTCATGTTATCCCCGGTCTTCCCTACGCACGTGTATCGTATCGTGTGTTCTATGCGAATATCCATGTGGATACATGCACAGCAATTACATGAAGCGTTCTGAAAATAACGTAACGCGACTGATATAAAGACACACACATATAGGGATGATGCGGGCAATTGATGTTGTCAATTACGATGCTAAGTTTAAGAAAACAGTAATAAATAAACTTTATCTACAATTTTTTTATCGGTAGATGTCTGGTGTTCTTTTTTCTTCGACTTTTTTTTACTTTACTCAACGATAAGATAAATGTGAATTGCCGTAAAAAGCTAACCGAGTCAAAGTTCACGTGTTGATAAGCACCAAAAAGGACGGCGGTGTGTAAATCAAAATATTTTCATAACGACTATTTTAAAATAATGACAAATTTATTATTAGGGTTGCCGCACGCTGTAGTTAAAAGACAAGAATTATCGGTGTATATACGTGTTTGTGTGTGCGTGTGTGTGTGTGTGTGGTTTGATTTAGTGGTGGAATTGGGATGTTAAATCTGTTCGTAATCTCTTAAATATTCAGAGAAACTCGTAGGATAATCCTGAAAATCTCTACTAATACGTCAATAGAGCTTGAAATTTGATTAAATTTACTTGCATAGCCCTTTTTAAATGTCCCTTATTCGGTGCGCACCACAATAAGAATGCAGTATAGGTCGTAACGTCGGTCGATATGAGGATCTGTACCTGATATGAGTCTCCAGACAAAAGGCGGCCACAACATATCGTGGAACGAGGGGATGCTGTTAGCTACCGCAATGGTATAGTCGACCTCCATATCATTGAATCTGCATGGCATTGAAACCGCTTGCAATAGTTTGGCGGCATATAGAGACACACATGTCGTTGTAGCTCATATCGATATGATATATAAATTCATTTTTATCATAATTGGTAGACTATATATTACGATTTTTTTTATGATTTTAATCATACACATGCGGAATTATTTATTTAATAACTAACCAAACCGACCTTGTCTGATACCCAAACGAATTGCCAAATGGCCTAATTAAGTATTCAAGAAGACAATTTAAACACATAAAAACCTTACGACTACGTTCCCGCAACAATATTTGTTTATAATTTATTGCAAAATAGAAATACATATAGAAATATAAAATTAAATTCTAGTTTGAGCGTAACAAAACCCATACATCAAATTGCGTTCTATAAAAAAAAGCTATGTCGTGTTTTGAGTGTCCGTATAGTTTTGGTGTCGATTATCGTTCTATATATCGTATCGGTATCATATATCTTTCGCGACCGTTCGCCGACCGTAGGGTGCTTATGGATACCGGTGCAGTCCAGCGAACTCACAACAGCCACTGTAAGCACACAAGACGTGTAGAACTAATTTACGACCTTACTCAAAAACTGTAGAGTGGTTGACATCTGTCTTCTGTCACATATTCCAATTATTTAATTCGATATATGGTACATAATTCATGATTAGATATAATAACAACTCAAAAAATATACACACATTTTAAAATATGTTTTTTTTTACAAAAAACGTAGAAACTAAATAATGCAAATATGACTGCTTTGAATTACGCAACACATAGATCCTAATAAATGGGGTGGCAATAAACATTTTTATATTGTTTTGCCATTCAACTCAATCCTTACAAATTTCTTTTGCTTCACTCATTATAAATGCATAATATTGATTAAATTAAAATAATTATATCGAGTCGGTCATAAATTGACGCTTTTACTACGTCGTAAATAAGTGTTTTTTTTTACTTGGTAACATTTTTTATTTATTTATATGTAATATTTCTCCCACTTTTAGCAGTTTTATCTACTCCAGTCACAATTACTATATAGGCTAACTCATCATGTTTAGCTTAAGGTGTCTATGTTGCTGATAAATGCATGTCATAGGGTATAAATATATCAAATCATCCAAGCCTCAATTTCATCGTGATAGTATATTGATTTATTAAATATAATTTGTCATATTTATCATTAAACCCTTACAAATATTTAATTGAAGCAATTGTATTTGCTTGTATAAATTACCATTTTTTAAAGTTTAAAAGATTTATGAATTACATATTCGTTTTATATGTTTTAAGTTTTAGTAAATACATATTTTTATTAATTCCCTTATATTATTGGCGACAACCAGTCTTTCGAAACAATCTCCGAGCAGATATTTCGATTTCTGTAATATGATATTTTCCATATAGACCTACAGGTCAGATACATCTGAACCTGCTCAGTTTAGTTAAAAATATACAACAGTTTTGTAATATTTAACAATATATCTTTCTGATGATTGTTTATATTGTAAGTAATTTTATATTGTATCAGTTGACTATAGAGAGTATTATGTACGTGGTTACGTAGAGAAACTAAACTACGCATGTGTCCAACAACGGAAAGGTAAAACAGTTTAACATTCGGTTGGAATTTCACCAGATTTTATCTCAACAGTAAGACATATTGCCACCAGATAGGAGCACAATAGCATCGCTATCTAACCACGGACGAAGCTTACGTTACATTTACGTATTACGTAGACTTTAGACTGCCACTATACGTTGGAACAGTTCAAGTAAAGGTTTGGCCGACCTTTACATAATATATGGATTTCGTCATCCGACACCCTAATTTTTTTTTTTTCTGAAATATATACCAAACTCGATAAACTAATGCCAGATTTAAGTACTAATCTTATTATTCGGTCGTCAAGATTTAAAAGAGATAAAACAGAATTTAAGAGCGCCATAAAATAAAAACGTTGATAAGAATTTAACTACATGTTCAAAAAATATTACAAAATAAAATTCATTAGTCCCAGTTATAATCACGCGTATATTATACGATGTTTCAAATTAGCTTAAATAAATGTTATAGATATCACATTTCATTGTTCCAGCTTCCAGGTGAAACCAAATCAAGTGTTTAATTATTGGTCTTGGCAGGTATGCTGGGGTTACGGTTTCAAGTTCACCATCACAAACCTAAGCAAAATAAATATAACAATCGAGGTATCGGTCAAAATATGTGTTTAGAAATTAAAGCGGTCGGTCGGTTGGTCGGTCGGTCAGGACACCCGAAGACTTTGGTACGAGTACGACCATCAGCTTTGCTCGGCTCGGTTCGGTATGGGCTTAGCCATAGAGTAGGAACACATCAAAATATAATAATGTGTTCTATATGTATATTATACATGGAAGCTAAACAGCAGCTATAGCCAGTGTGTGTTTGTAACCTGATGCCTCTTCGTCTAAACAGAACCTTTAGTTTTTCCCACGACCGCAGGTCAGGTCAGGCACATATGTGTTGCCCCATGTAAACCTTTAAAATGTAAATTTCTAGCCATTTTCGAAATAAAACTCCGAAGATTTTCGAAGATTTATGTCACAGTTATGTTAAATAGATAAGTACGTTTCCAGATTACACGGAATATTATACAACGGACTAATTCTTTGCCAACTGTATAATATATATAGTTGGACAAACGGACTTTTGCATTTTTAATGTGATGAAACATTTGGTTCCCAAGAGAATTGATACATTTATATACCTACCTACATTTTATGTATGACCGGTATACATTGAATATTCATTGGAAAGATTTCAAATCTATTAAATAGAATTGATTTTAGAATATCGTCAATTCTGTTTTTCCGAACAAAAATCTCAAAATTCAATTTGTAAACATTTTGCAAATAATGAATATTTTTAATTGTAATCAATCAAAGAAATTATTAAAGTTTTCAGACAATTTTAACGAATTAACACATATTTGTAGTGAAAACTCATTTTCATTGATATTGATTTTATGATCGACTGATTTCGCGTTTAGAGTCAAAAGGTTATATAAGAAAGGTTTAATGAGGCACGCAAAGTGGCTAAAGAAATGAGGAAAATATCATTAACAAAGAGTTATCTTACCCTCTTTGTTTTATATACACATCATCCATCAAAACTTTCCTATTAAATCGGGTGTTATAGGCATCTCTATTCTGACACATTCATTTTTTTAACCAACATCCGTAATTTAACTCTTTTTATACTTGTTTGCATAAAACAAATCAAGACTTTCCCATTGTAATCTTAAAACAGGTTGAGCACGCGATGAAATATTTTTATTCAATTTCATTCATGATTTTATTTGAAACTAAAATTAACACCAAGAGTTTATTTTTATTTAACAGAAATTGAATTCAAATTAAATATTTGTTAAATTGAATAAAATGTTGTACATTGTGAAATAAATTAAATTAATTAATTATTTGTGGTGTAGTAAGGTAAAACGGAAAATTGAATACGTGAGTGTATGAGGAGAGGAGAATGACATTGAAAATGTGGAGTGTCAAATGAGATGGTTTGGTCATGTTCAAAGAATGTTGAATGAAACATTGACTAAAAGGATTTATGATGGTTAATGGGGTGAGCATTTGGGGTCGCTTTCGGAATAAATGGACGCATATAATTGAAGACTTATGTATAAAGGTGGAACGTATATATGTTTTCACTATATTGCTAAACTGAAAAATCAAATATAATTGGAGAAAGATTGTTTGCTATAGATAAACACTAAAAATAAAACAAATAATTTATGTAAAAAAAAAATGATATGAATGTTTTCACTAAATATAATATAAAAATCTAGTGGTCTGAAAACGAAGGAATTACAAGATAATTGGGTAAGAAAGGATTGTTTACCATAGACACTAATTTTTTAATACTTACTAAAAACAAAACAACTGTGGTAGATACAAGACGCGTTTTATAATTATGCTACAACAATCAACTTTTATTTCATTAGGTTCATTACACTTGACGGCAAGACTACTTTCAAGATTACACTTAGACGAACCTATTTTAATTCCTTCTGTTGTTGTTATACTTAAAAAATTAACTCCCCTAAATTTCACTACTTATTTCATATTAAAAAGTGTCTACCACCCTACAGGGAAAACGGCTATGTTCGTTACGTTTTGAACGACGTAATCGTAAGAATTGTGTACACCGTTGGCATTAATACCGCGATACTAAGTGCCTTGTCGTCGGCTTATCTAAGCCTTTGTCTTCCTGTACCACGGTAGACCAACTCTTCGCTTCTGAAAGAGGTAACAATTACAATGTGCAACAGAACTGCACAAGATATTCAACGTAAACGTCAAGTAAAGATAACGTTTATTTGCAAGAAACACATATACACGTACAACACACGGTCATACATAATTTACGGGAACGTCCACTTTCCCAATATTAAGTTATGTTTCATTCCAATTATAAATAATGTAAAAAAAACCGTTTTTAACTCATAAAATAGCTACTTAAGCGAATAATTAAATTTTTGCATTAAAATACTATTTCATAATAATACACGTGGTAAAAAAAAACTGACTAATTAATAAAATATATTTACTATAGTTATAAATATATTAATTGTCAACAACATTTTGTGATCATTGTAATAAAATAGAAAAATAATAAATTTGCCCTACGTAATTAATTTGGACAAGTGTACCAAAAATAGATGAGGGTAAAGTAAGAAATTGCTGTATTTGGCAATAGCAGTGAATGTGGTAATGATTAAATTCCCCGCATATTGGTCGGTACAAAATTTGATTCCGTAGGTGACGCGCACTAGATTTGCTCGGTAAGGCGGAGTGCTAATTGGACCCACGGAGTGATTACTAAGGTAATTAATGGGTTACGTGATACTGTTAGCATCAGCGTCACCCTCAAGCCCGAGTGGCGCGTGCGTTGCCCGACTTCTCCTCTTGTTCGAGTGTGACAAAACCGCGCGCGTATTTACGTGCAGCGACAAAGCGGACACACCACCGCAGCAAGATGAAGTTAAAAAATGTATTAAAGATGATACACAACACAGTGAGCCATGTTTCATTAGACGTAGAGATAAAGATGCCGCTAATTAGTAACAGCGGCAGTTAATCTTCAGACTTCCATTGTTTATTGTTATCGTCATACTCTTTCGACTATGGTGATGCGAATATCTATTGCAACCGAAAGCATTGAAAATGTTTTTCAATATCTACGCTAGACGCGCACATAGAACAAACAAAATAGTACGATGATGTAGAAAATTTTTGCTTTTTATTAACTGGAAACAAACTAATAATACTCTTTATGAAATAAAAAAAAATCATAGTTTTCTGAGAATTAAATATTTATTATGTGTATTAAACAACATGATTTTCACTTACATTTCTTTCATAAAATAAATAATAATATTTACATACATACATACACAACTATTCATATTTCATTTTGTTGTTTTAGCGCTGCCACCAATTAATTTCGTATACCTGTTTTCTAACGCAAGAATGTAATTTGCTTTACAGAATAATAAACACTTGATACTATTACGTTATTTTTGAGTGAAGAAGGGTGACACAGTGTTTGAAAGAAGATATATTTGTATCTATATTAAAAACTACCCTAAATACTTGAAAGGAACAACCACCATGTAAATAATGTTTATTGTTTGAGGCGTGATTTTTCCCACCCATAAATTAATATCGCCTTTATGTATTGGAGTTTCATTCACGACGGAAAAAGGGTGTTTTCAATACGTATTGTATCGATACGCATACACACAGCATTATACACGGTATTATACTTATATGTTTAATACAGCAAGCCTGTTAGAGCTACTCATCGTTATTTCTGGAAGAACGGGCTTAAGTGCCATATTAGTGCGGCATTTTGACTTCTCTAGGACTAGGATATAATACAGTGGCATTGCACATGTTATCATAACGCATTTAAATTGTATACTTCTTTATTTCAATTTATATCTTTTTCCATATTTTTAATATATTTAAGTTAATTTTGACAATAAATTACGAATAGAAATAATTGGAGCATAAATTATAATTTTTTCTACAAGTATTTCAAGATGTTTTGAGGTTTTATTTTTTTCAAAGAAGAAACGAGTTTAATTTATTTAGTTAAAATTGTAATTAAACTTATTTTGTCATAAAGTAATAATGGTGCTGAATATATTTATTAAAACATTCAAAGTGTATTTAATTATTTAAGTTTTTTTATTAAATACAAAATTAACACTTCAAGCATTGATGCAGATAATAGTATTGCATATTAGGCTATTCAACACGTAAAATTGTCATATACGAAATAAATTTAAAATGAGAAATATAATATAAAAACATATTTATTATGAATGCCAATAGCAATTTTTCAATTTATCAATTCGCCGGCGGATAAAAGCGATTTGCTATTCAATAACATACATAGGTAGGTATGTATATGCGATAGAAATATTTTATTGTTATATCACCGATGAAATCTGATAATGTATTTGCCGTTTTGGAAAGCCATGATGATCGCGCGCGCGCGTATCGTTTTTACTCAACAAATAAATCGGGCGAATATGTAATTGTTCCGGTATGACGCCTCCGCACCGTTCTAATATATGCTACATACATGGCTGAGTACCTACGATTAAATCTATTCAGACTTCATCTAGCATAAATGTTAATACCGTAATCTGATGTTTGAAACATTGAATGCTATGGAGAGCAGACAGAGCCGCCGCGCCGTTTGGCATGTGCGGTATTGTAAGGCCCTTCCATTCTATTTATTATCATACACACAGTTCGAGCCCCACGTTGGGCCAGTACCTACTTCAGCGAAACTCTTACCACCGCAACAACTATTGTATGCGATATACACCACACACAAAACCAATCCTCTTTTGTAAATAGGCGCATAGATACACTTCATACGGATTTTCTATTATGCGGTTACCCCTTGTACCCTTAATCAATCAGTGATGCGCAAAGATTTTCATATACCTATTACACCCATTGGTATTGTAATAATAGCTACATTTAGCTTAAATATTTTATTATTAAATGCCTTCTTTTGTTAATTTATTTCATTTTTTTATTTCTGATTATTACTATTTAAATAACTTCAAGATTGACGAAGAACATTTGCGTGAGTGAAATGAATGGTGTGAACATGCGAGGTCGTCCTCGGAATAAATGGACATATATGTTTCTGAATGAGTTGCACGAAAGAAGAATTGTGAGAAACGAGAAACGGATGCACTTACAGTAAAATAGTTATAATAAAAATGAAAGATATCAATATTTCGCAAAACTTTTGTTTGAATATCTCCAATTGTCAACCAATAATAAATAATTTAAAAACAAATATAATTTCTACTCTATAAAAAATTGTATTTCTTTATATACATATATAATATATATAATTCTTAATCTTATTCGCCGGTTTATCATAAATATGTTAATTTTATTTACTTATACGACGGAAAACATTGAACATATGTTACATTTATGCTGAATGGTGTTGATGATTTTTTTTTTTTTGCAAATTCAACTAGCATATGTTTAAATATGAAAATAAGTACAATTAATATTAGTTTAAGTAAATTTAAGTACAAATTGAGAAATCACAAAATGAAACTAAAACCTTAGCGGTTAAAATGCAGAAATCTTGTGCTTTGGTTTATTTAAAATAGAATTAGCTGTTTTGTTGACAAAAGAACAATTTCGCTTATTTCAACCAAAGTTGGTAAGTAATTTCAAAGCAAATGAAATTATACTGCATTTATTGAGTTGTCCGAGATCTGTAAAGTTTTCACGTCTTGAATTCAAAGAATACGCAGAAGTAAACGAATAACAAGAAAAGAAAATCCTACTCATATTCATTAAAACATGTTTATGAATCAGTTGCTAACGAATGGTACATTTTAAAAATGTTTGTCACGTTTTGGTGTGTCAATCGCGAATTGAATTAGAAGTATTGAAATGATCAGCGCAAAACTCGTGCATCTAATGAAATGGTATGCATCTGAAGTACTATGTGGTAAATTTACCCAGAATACCATCGCAGAATTGAGTGTATGTTTCAAGTTCGGTCGCCTATCAGCGTTGTCTGATCATTACACGGATAATTGGTGTATCTCTGTAGTGTCCGCGGGCATCAACACGTTTACAATGTCAACACAAACAACAGGTACCTACTATACACAGCACACGTTTATATGATGATGCGGTTCCCCCATATCCTGGTTGGGAAATACGCGCGCGCGACTGCTACAATGAATCTAGATTCCCCTTTGTGCTCCACGTGCGGAAAGGGTTGACAAGGGTACATATGAGACGAGATGCACAGAAGATGATCAACGCAACCACATGAGCCAACAATCAGCTGACAACGATTCACCGACACTGAAACGGACGACGCCATTTTGTGTATATGTAAATGATAGCAAGTGCCAAGATAAGTGAGTGAGTGTGATAACAAATCCAAACGATGTTGTGAATTACATATATCGACATAAGTACTACTTAATAAGAAGTCGTTAAAACACTTTTTGTCGTTATTCGCGTTATTTATGAACAATATTTATTAAAAACTTGAACAATATTATTGCTTATACTACATAATGTTTATAAATATTGATGCCGTTTATTCACTCTTCGACACAATATAATAGGTAACAAAAATAGTGGACGTCCACACACTGACTCAGTGCACGGGTCATCCATTACCACTTTTCTCCCTCCCCTGCACATTTTAAGACGTTTCTTGCGCGAAATAGGCGGAGTGAATATCATCGTAGAGTGGGGGCAAGACGTTTAGTGAATAATATTCGATTTCTTCTATCTAGTGAATTAACAAATGCAATTTCGACGTGCGAGATACTGTAAATGCAACATAGCGACGGTAACACTGAGAACACATCATCATCATCATCATCATCGTTGAAATAATGTCCACGTCCACGTCCACATCCACATCCACAGCCACAGCAACAGCAACACCATCAAATCATCGAATCATCTTGCTAAGATCGTAGGTAATACAACGTAATACAATTGAATGCGAATGTTCCCTGACCGTTGCCACGGCACGATACATGAACAAGAGATGGTTGATGGGAGTACCGTCATCTCCGTTATTGAAAACAATACACGCGGTCGCACGGCAACTGTCACCCAAGCGGATCCGGAAGCGCCAGCCGAGGCGAGCCGTCAGCCGCCAGCATCCAGCCAGTGCACGGCCCGAAAAGATCGGTTACGTAGCGTAACGTAACGTAACGTAACGTGCGACATACGTGTGGGAGGCGTGCGCGTGATCCTGCTCCTGCACATACCTGCTTGTGCAGGTCTGGATGTGCGCTGTGCGGGTTGTAGCTTGCGGTGCGGAAAAGATCACATTACGTGGCATTAGTTGTCGTGAACTATACGAATGATAAGATGTGAATTCCCCCACCTATGCGTCTGTAGGCCACGCCCGTTGGCCTATCGTGACCCGGCTGTGAACTGAGGACCTCCCCGGACCGCCCAGGGCACTTTGAGTGTCGAGATCGCGAACCAGAGGTCACCAGTAGAGGCTAGAGTGTGCTGGGGGGATGACCTATTCACCTCGGCCTGTGCTCTGCTACGTGTGCTGGACGTGAAATTTTGTTGCGCTCCTGTGCATATTATAATTTTTTTTGTGCAAAAACTAAGAAATTAGTGAACTGATTTTATATGAAAGTGCAAATTCGTTTGATATAATACGGAAGTGTTTTCGAGTGACTGTTTACAAAGTTTTTACAAATCACTGACATATGTTTCGCAACCAGTGTTTTTCCACAAATATTTTGTTGTTCTTTGCATGGTGCTCTCGCGCTTTTCTCGTCACTCCAAAAATTTTGCTCTTTTGCGGAAAAATTATCAGATTCTTGCAATTCAGGTCTCCAATTAAACTATTTGATCCCATTTTTGAGATATATAATTACAACGTCTATAAATCTATATAGTAGGTACTTAAAAAAAATATTACCGATTTGGTCAAAGTTAATGATAAATAATTTTATGTGAGGGTGGAGACCTTAATCGACATATCGCACATATCCCTTCGGTAGTGGGTAATGAGAACGATAAATACAGATTAATTAAAGAGTGATAATTGTGGTTTGACTAAACGACATACCAATACATATCGATACAGGGATATAGTAAAACGTGGGTGAAATAATGAATATCGTGTCGTGCTCGTGAACTCATCCGTGACAAAGTTAAAGAGCCAGCAACGCGCTGAATACCACCACCGAGTACGGCTCGAAAATGGCATTGGTCGCGACGTCGTGGCGCGAAACGGCACTCGTGAACCCGATACCAACGAGCCTGAACACACTAACTAACGCCCTGAATCCGCTCCAGGGTAACTTAAACCCGTTGCAGTCCAACCTGAATCCCATTACGCTGGAGAACTCGGACATAACACTCATCAATCGGCAGACGCCCTCGCAAAACTCACAGAACAGTGTTTCCAGTGACAAGAATCAGAACATCGAGTGCGTCGTGTGCGGTGACAAAAGCTCCGGCAAACATTACGGACAATTCACATGCGAAGGTATTACCACCAAAACAAATCCCATTTTCTTCAACACAAACTCCAAAAATTCATAAAATATCTCACACACCACACCACACAAAAATAGGTCCAATTTTACACCGCCAACATTCGCTTCTACTACCAGAATAACAGACGAAATAGCAAATTATTTTCATAATTGTGAGAATATTTAAATAAAACAATAACTAGAAATAACTATTATTAAACACAAAAATATATAAAATTATTGCCAGGCAGAAGGAAAACTTTTGCATCAATTTTCCACGGTTAAATTGTGCGACGCAACTAGTTTTGGAAAACTTGAAAAGGTTCTAGCGTGCTCTGGATGATAAGTCGAAATTTCTATTTTGGTCGTTTTCTTTTCATAAAAGTCAATATTTTCATTGTTACTATTATATTTGCCAATTTCAGGAAGTATTTTCAGAAAGAACGAATGCGGTAGTTTTCTTCCGCCGGAATTGTCAATTCTGTTTGTCCGACGTTGTAAATTTTAAACCCGTAAATGGTAAATTGGTTTTAGCGAAAGCTCTGGTAGATGTATGTGTATTTTTCGTTTGTAAATATGTTATTATATTTGCTTGTGAGGTCTAAGAACGAACGCGTAGGAAGAAGAAATTGAATAAATCTGTTGTGGGATTCTAGACATTTTTTTATTTGTATTTTCGGGTGAAATTTAATAAATAATTAGCCGTTTACCGTTAGGGTCAATGGAAAGTATTTCTAGCCAGGAAGGTTCATATATCTTAGATTCAGTTGAATCAAGTGAAATTTGAATTTATTTCGGTAAATTTTGGATTGATTCAAGTTATTCCATTAGAAAAGGGTTTTTGGTAATAGAAAACAGTGATGATTTGTGGAACCAAACATAACTTATAAGTAATTTCCACAAGATTTAAATAATGATGTCAAATTAATTATGTATTTTTAAATTGATCAAGTCATTCCATTAAAAATTAGTTTTTGGTAATGGAAAACATATGATGATTTTTGAGACTAAACCTAAATTACAAGTAATTTTTATTTGACAAGAAAATCAGAGTACTTTATATCATGTGCATGCATTATTGTGCTCAGACGATTGTTTTATTAAAATGCGTCGACATTTTGAAAACATCTAGTATTTTAAAGAAACCTTGCACTCTCCATCATAATTCACTTTCTTCACTTGACCCGTCTTTTCAAAGGGGTTGAACTACAACACCATAGCGTGTATACGATTCTCAAAATCCGGTTTAGCAACGATATAATAATTCTCATCATGTAACGTATATTAGAAGGCTGTTTCGTCCAGAACCAGTATTGCGTTTAGAAAAGAAAGGATTTTTTTTTTTTTTTGGAAATAAATACACATTAAACCCTTATGCGCAGGATGAACACAATAACAGAAAATTGCTGAAGCATGAACTAACTTAAAACTGTCCACTATCATATTAAATTGGAATAAATAGCACTCGTCAAATAATCATAATAATTTGACAAAATTACGTTTTTGTATTTAAATATAGTACGTATAAAATGCATTTGACAAATTAGGTTCGTGAATCATATATTTAAAACAAGTTATATCTGGTTATTTCTTTGATTCTTTGAGTTAATCAGTCAATTGAGATGATGAACTAATATCAATTTTCTACTAGCTATAATTATCTATATAAATACACTGGTTTCAATTAATTATGCCGTCGAAATTTCAATCAAATATGTCATATATATATTGTTGAAAATCACAGCTAATAAAAATTGAAATATGACAAACGGAAAGTTTATATGTTGCCTTGAATTTCACGTGAATTGTCCATGGTGTATTTACATGTTCTTCGAGGAAAAGTAATAAATTCCGCTCATTAAAGATCAATATAAATGGTAAAAATTAACAGCCACACACAAATCTGCCGATACACATTTTGTTTCTTGTTAACCTTTTAAGCCCTCTGGGAACCCACTGGTCAGTGGAAATATTCGGTGAATAAGAAATGTATTAATTTTATGATTTTATCTACTTGAAATGAGGTCACAATTTTTTTTTGTGTACCCTTACGTGGAATCCTTCGCTGACCCTTGTGATCAGACAATTTGTTTTTAAATTTTATCTAAATATCAATTTTAAATAAGGTCACATTTTATTTATTGCAACCCTTGGACAATCCCAATTAATAAATCATAAATAAGATAATTTTCTAATTTTTTATTTTAAATTATCTAATTAGATGGTCATTAGTATTTTTTTATTTTACAGTCAACACAAACTACTAAGTACTTTCCAGTTAGTTTTCCTCATACTAAACGATTTACATCGATAGAGAAATCGATTTTTATTGTAAAAAATAAATCTGAAAGTGTTAATTTTAAGAACTGGAATGTAAATTTGAAAAATGTTGAATATAATTTAAAAGATTGAGTTTATTTATAAAAATAGGTTTAATGTAGGTGACATCAGAACAGTGATTAAAAAATGCAACGTGTATCTATTATTATATATTTAGAAAAACATAATTAAAAGGTGGGATTAATAAATAAACAAAACGTGTAAACATATATACAACGTCCATCTGCATCTGATTACTAGTATTTATATTTAACGAACATACATATAGGATATATAACTGATCATGGTTAAACAACAACGCACCGTGCGCGCATTGGAGAGCTCATGGCATGCCTGTGGTGTGTGGTGTGTGGTGTTGGTGCGAGTAAGCGTGGTTCAGCGCATATCGTATCGTATACCACGACATTTCATGCATATTCATTATGCAAATTAACAGAATTTAAAACTTTTGTGTTTATAACTTCATTTATGTTAAAAATGACGTACACTAAAATCGAAATAGAATTGTATTCACCTATCTCTTCTTTGCATTCCGTAAATCCCGCGTTGACGTATTAAAAACAAAATATTAATTGAAAATAAATATGTTTTTGTGCACGGGAATTATTATGCAATTGCGTTTTTTACACTACTTTTTGTTCTATATACATTTTAACTCAAGCTTTTTGTATATTCTGGCTAGAGTTGAATTATTTTAAATATATAAAACATTCTAATTTTGTTATACAAAAACATAAAATTATTTATAAACAATATTAAAAATATATATTTCGCTCTCAATAGTAATTTTCAATTACTTTAAATATTAGTAAATAAATGAAAAATCATAAAAAATAAATAATAGAGAAAGGTGTTAGGAAATATGATTATTAATAATAGAACAACCTTTAGAAGTTAATAACTATTGAAATTAAAGTGTAAAAATTGGCGGTTGTAGAATACGTTTTGTGAGCCCCCCTTTCGACTGTCTGTCTATATAGAATCTGGATGGTAATGATAGAACGAAAATAGTACCGGAGAATGTTTGCTATGCGTCTATAGGAGCAATTGTCGCTCGACTCCCTTATACATTTCCGCACAAAGTATTTCACTGCCCTTTTGGGAACGCAGAAGAAAAATTATGCTTTATAAAAACATTTCCTCCATAAAACTATAAAATGTGGGACAAGATGATGCGATCACGAAAGATAAACTGTACACTTGCCGTTTGAAATTATAAAGCAAGCAAAACAAATTTATGCGTTTATATATTTTTTTAAGTGAACCTAGAATGTCAACTTAAATATTCTAGTAAATCTTACACAATTATATTTGAGGCGAAAACGTTTTTTTGCTTTTAGAATTTACTTTATTGCTAATGATGTTTTGTTACAATTCGTTTCAGGTTGCAAGTCATTTTTCAAGCGGAGCGTACGTCGTAACTTAACATATTCGTGTCGGGGTAGTCGAAATTGTCCAATCGACCAACATCATCGGAACCAGTGCCAATACTGTCGACTGAAGAAATGTATGAAAATGGGGATGAGAAGAGAAGGTGAGAATCGCCGTACGTTTAATGAATATACTAAGTTTGATGCCTATACTATTTATATCTTTAACGTACGTAGTAAACTAATGCTTTCCTTATTTTTTAATCAAATTTACAATAGATAGTTTCCGTTCAAATCATTAAATAAACAACGCGCTCATACTTCTTTTAATAAAATTGTATTTTACTAAATTTTTTATTTATTACCAATTTTTAATAAAACATAATTTTATTAATTACATTTTATAATAGGTAAAAATTACACACATGCGAGAAAAATGCACACTTGTGCATTTCAACAATTTCGGGAAAAGTCAACAATAAAACGATGAAAATAGATTCTTGTATTTTAATTTAATAATTCTCTGATATTTCACAAAATTTTTATTAAAAATATTTACATTTCTTAGC
This sequence comes from Nebria salina, assembly GCA_944039245.1. Classification (NCBI taxonomy): domain Eukaryota; kingdom Metazoa; phylum Arthropoda; class Insecta; order Coleoptera; family Carabidae; genus Nebria; species Nebria salina. The sequence continues at coordinate 3,994,246 of OX063288.1, read as the reverse complement.
TTCAATTTTTAAACAATTACATAAAATTTCCATTTATTATTGATATTAAGACTAGTTGACAAAAAATAATTATTTTTAAAATCTGTCAACATTTTATTGTGTTGTAAATTTGAACAAAATCTAAATATTTGATTTAGCTTCTTAAAATGCTGTTAAGCTTTTCGGTAATCGTTATGTTAGTGCGTAAACGCTAAAATGCATTTGTTTGACATAATTTAATTATTGTTAAACATGCTTTATTATTTAAATATAATTGGTTGGGAAAAATGAATAAGTATATTGAAACAAATTACGTACAAGTTATATGTTAATGGTACTTGTACTGGTTCTGGTTTGTCGAAATTATTTGCGCCATCGGTGAATTCAGGAAATATACAATCGGGGCCCAGAATTTGCCGTTTGGAGAAATAAAATAATGATGATTTAATAGTACCGGTAAACGACGTTTTAGTATTTTCCCATGCCAATATAGTAATTTATTTATCCATTGGTGCGTTCGCATCATGTATGTAGGTATGCGTGTATGTATGCCTTATACTAAAGTTAATGTATGTATGCATGTATTCTGAATCTTTTGAAGATAGCCATGAAGCGAGTGTGGGGCTTTAGGGGTATAGTATAGTATAGAAGTATTTTCTATTGTTGGCCTGTGCGGTCAAGTATTTGAATATTAAAACGATCAATCACTCACTGAAATGACCCGAATAGTTGGAAGCGATTTGGGACCTTGTGCTATACGATACATAACGCTGTGTTTTACGGGACGGTAACATTTTTGGTTGTTCCCGTCTAATATGAACGCTGGCACGGCGTTATGATTCATGCGTGCGACTATAGACCTTGCTTGCTTGTGATGTGATGCTTATATACGCAAAAGTCAACCGATTTTCTTATTCAAAGAATGCCTCGAAATATATATACATAGGTACATATACGATAACATGCTTAGCGATTTTCCGCCAATATGGTTTATAACAGACCATTTCTTATTCAAACAAACGGATACGGATATTCTATACATCAAGGGGAATTTTGAATAAATTCCATACATGATTTCTTTACATTATTGCACCACGTTTTTTATACTTTAAATTACAAAATACCCTACATATGTCCTTAATACTTGAATTTGATTTAACCATTTTCAAATAATTGATTTTTTTTTATATCGAATTAGGTCATCCGATAATTACCAACTTTTCAATGTCAAGGGATAGCCAATGATTAATTATTATAGTTAATAGAAAAAATTACAGCAAAAACAGTTAATTTCCGTCAATTTAAAATTGATAATAGAAAAAAGCTCGGGTAACGTCAAGTCACATTTCTTGCTTCTAATTGCAATGGAATGAAACAAAATTAAGTCGCTTTTTTTAATGATACATTTAATAAAAAAAAAACAAACGAATTTAATAACAGGATTCAAAACTGAACTAGTAGTTAAGTTAGGAAAAATATCACCGATAATTATACGGATCATTTCTTAAAATCGTGAAACTTTTAAGTATTTCTTGCAAAAATAAAAAGTATGGTTTCAATTTCATATTTTGAAATCTTTATTGAGTAAACTACTAGTATCTGTTGTATGAAACAAAATTTATTTCGTTTACTTGTTCTGTTACTGGTACTTTAAACTTACTTAGAAATTAAATTATATAATCTAATTTTACTGTTTTTCCACGAACACAAAGAAAAGTCTCTATTTTTGTTATAATTGTAGTAATCTTTCATGCAATTGTGAAGTATATTCTCTTAGAAATCATATGTTTTTGTGTAAAATTATATTAAGAACTGAGGTCATTGCATGACCTCCGAGGTCAACAACGCAAGTAACTCGGGTTGGTAACTATGCAGGTAAATATAGAAATTATTACGGGATTCGGTCAAAATTTAATGAATGATCAGAACACGAACATATTTGATGTCCGGTAAAGTCATCGTCCGCAACGCGTACAAGCGTACTCGCCATATTTGCCCGTCAGTTCCCACGGGCCAGTGGTCAAATATCAAAAGGAGTACCCTTTGTTCATTTGAATAAATCCCTCATCCTCAAAACTCGGCCCTTTCTTCGCAACGCAAACTAATTTACATTTGGTTTACCGGTCACTTCGGTAATGTCACTAAACGAATACTGACCATCCTTCTTCCCTACGTAATAACATGCACACACCAAATCGTTTTGCTTAACATATTATGTGTGCATGTGTGTCTATAGGTATCTAACTATACAGGTATAACAGACTTGTATGGCCAGGTGGATACCTGATTTCACACACATACACACACACACACATATCAGCAAGGCGATTTTCTTTACTGGTGTTCAAACACTCACATATTGCATAACTTGTTTTGAGGGATATATGCATGTTAGATCTTAGAATTAATAATAATACACCGTTTAAAATTTTAATGTCTTCTCATCATCTATATTTTTAAATATTAATATGAATAATTATTTTGAATGATGTTGTAGTTGTTTCTTATTACGTAAAACATGCCTCTGTATCAGATTTTCAACTAGATACAACACTCTAACAAATATAAATTTTACAGGACTATTTTAATTTACGAATTTATTATAACGAATTTAAGATAAGTTTTTACATGAATTAGTGAAAAATTCTTAGTTATTTTCTAACGTGTTAAAACTTCTCTGATACAATTGAATCTAAGTAAATAATTACTAAATTAACTATTTGTATTTATAATATTATCAGATTTAATGTTAACAACAATTTCGTTATATAAACTAGCAATAAGACGTCATGTTTATCTAAAAAAAAATACAAGTATATTTCAACGAAGTATGTTTATATTCAAGTCAGTTTTCGTAATAATAAACATCATAGCGCTTTTATAAAAATAAAGATTTTCTTGGAAACACAACTCTCGGTTATGTTACATGGACATTGGTCATTTTTTTTTTTTTTTTAGTTAAATCATAAAGGCCATAGCGCATCAGCGGCATATGAGGCACGACAAGTGTGAGAGTGTGAATGTGAAGACAGCAGCGATGCGAGAGCATAAAATTAACTTGTAGAAACGTGTACGCTATGGACATAACAACAACAGCTAACGATGTAATACGTTTCTGTGTACATATTCGAGGATAATAAATACGAGAATATTTATTGGTTCATAAAATGGAACTCGATTAGTATTCTGAATTTATTTGATTTAATAACAATCCCAAAATGATTAACAAATCTCCTTAAGATGCTTTAAAATATTACATTAGTAAATATTAAGCAAGAATAATTGGCATCGTTTCTAGCGATTTTATTTAGCTGGTAACAACACTGAGTGTCAGTTAACATCTGTCAAACTGATTTATGATTATAGTTCATGTTGTTTAGCCGTTATTAAATTCTTTTCCTTTCTCATCAAGAAATATGAAAAACTTGTAACCGTTTTCAAACCACAAAAAAAAACAGTTATGTACTCGCATTAGATGACTATCTCACAAGAAATAGAATTTGTGTGTAAATAAGCAAGAAACCTATAGCTATTATAAATGCACAATTCGATTTTTACTTTGTCAATAACGTTTAGAGATTATTCTAAAGGTGAAAGTAACTTGTACGACATCATATAAACAATGTTAGAAATCACATAGCAGTTCATGCATTTCTCCCGTGAGCGAACGGTGAAATGTCGAACCACTGTCGTCATAGGTAGTTATCGTCAAGTTTATCGCTAATGTACTTCAGCCATAAGGACCTGTAGGAGGTTATTATGTCATCAAAAATTCGCAATATATTGCTTAAAATGTCAAATGGGGATAGGTATATAGGAAATATAAAATGCATTTATAAATTTCAACAATACTTATAGATTGATAATATATGTTTAATTGATTCTATTAATACGCTCTATAGACCATAGTTGGTTACGTATTCCGTGATCGTAACCACAAAACCGGTTACAGATATATTTAATTTCCCATAGTGTTTTAGAACCATAATAAAATTATTTTGGTTCTAATTTATTGACTAATTAATTACACATTTATCAAAAATATAGTTCTTAAGTACTTGTAGCGTTTTCGTCACTTTCGACTGAAATTATTTAATAATGAATATAAACATCGCTAAAACCTAATTCATCCCCCAAATGCTTTCTGCATTGCAGAAATATGATATTTTGCAATTAACATGATTTTATTGAAATTTAGCATGTCAAAAATCCAATCATAAAATTGAATTAGTTTAAGTCAGATTAGTCATTTTTTGGCTAGTTATAATTTTTCGTGAAAATGTGCAGCGGCTTTTTAAAAATTGTCTAACTTTTATAATTTGACGGAATTTCATGATATGACTAGTACTTTTATGAAATGTCAATTGCGATAACGTCATATGCTTATTTACGTTTAATATCTATGAATATCGCCAAAAGAATCATTATGAGGTCAGCCATAAGATTAATAATAATTTTTCTTATTTAATAAAAATGATGGTATAAACTCTATCAACACAATACTTTTCAGATTAATGTGCACTATAGATGTGCAATAAGCCTGTAACAATAGAAATAATCTACGTATATAAAAATGTATAGGTTATAGGATCACAACAGTCATTCGTTATTTCAATGTTTAAAATCACTGATATTGACAAATTTACTATTAATTCTTTATATCCTTGCATGTAGTTACATTTATACATTTTTTTTATGAAAATAAACGTATGAGCTTACTGGCAATTTCTATCACTATATTATTGGATATATATATACATATATAAAATAAATCAGATAAAATTTGCAGAAAGTTAAATGACAAGATTTCTAGATGTGTCTTTAGTAAGTGTAATTCCTAGAAGTTCTTCGGAATGCTTCATGGTATACTGGTTAGACTGGGACAGACGGAATCTCTTACAATTCATATTTAATTCTTTGGTGTACGAAAAAGATGTCCTGCGTATACACATCGGCGCTTCTCAAAAGTGTACGTCACGAGCACGATCCAGTAAAGCGATTATACTTTGAGGTCAAGCAGAAAGTGTATCTTTCCGGCTCTGGAGGTACTACATAGCACATAAAGTTCAAATCATAGTAAAAGCTATTCCTCTTGGGAGTGTCCGTTTTGATTAAATAAATATTGCTAATTAATAAGAATAGAAGTGTTTAACCTTGACCGGTATTGTGAATGTGAAAATTAAGGTCAACTACATGTTCAAGAAATTTATAGTTTTCAAAAATGTTTGTTTTTTATATTGGAGAAAGTGAATAATAATGTGAAATTTAATTCACGTAGGCGGATAACACACAACAATGTGTTTACGTACAAATCTTTTTACTATAATGTGAATAATATTTTTTATTCGAAATGACCATTTTATATTTATTCAGGTCCAGTTTTTATACAGACTAAACTTACTGATATGTAATTTCGATTAATTTTATTGGCTATAATTAATATTATTCGAAAATTAATACCAATTAACATTTCAAAAAAGGTGTTCATTTAAACACAAACTTACTATTTTCGAAGTAATCCAAAAATCAAGTTGTATTAATACATTTAGGAGAATTACTTATTTTTTCGTGTAATATTACTATAATTTTATATAATTGCTCTATATTTACGTGTATTTTTACCAAAATAAAAAATAAATTAAATCTATACATATTTTTTACACCATAATTTATTTAGGATATTAAATTTCACTTTCAAAACAAAATAAACATTTATATTGTTGAATATGAATAAAGTGAAATTCAAACAAGCATTGACTACATCAATGCTCAGAAACCTCCTCCGGTGAGCTTTTTTTTTATTAATTGCAGATTCATAAATTTTCTAATAATGTTCATGTTTAAAGCCAAAGGAGCTCAGTAACTCCGGAAATAGTTGATATAAAATGCGAACGGCGAGAATTATATTTTCATAGATTATGTATACTAAATTTGTTGTCAGAGAAGGAGCGACAAATTTGGTCTTACGAGCGACCGAGCGACGATTAACATCCAAATATATTTATAATATATATTTATAGATAAAAGACGCACGACCGAATGCTTTGGCTATTTGGTACTACGTACAACGAGCAAATAAAAATAACGTCATTAAATCTTTATTAATTTTGAGTGGAAACCTTTTTATCTATTTTGATATAAACCAGCAAATTATTTTAGTCACGTTTAGTGTTATGATAATTTAAAACAAAAATCAGTTGTGTAAGTAGCCTTTAGGGTGTTTTTTCTTTTCTTTGGAAGTAACTTTCAAAATATGTATATTTCTACTTCTGTAATCAGTTCAGAGTTGAAATATTTTCGAGTCAAATATTTGAAAGGATGTCAATGTTGCTGTAGTTGTTCCAAAGTTTTTTTTTTTTTTTGTAATTTTAGCGACCGGCTGCTATAGCGGTACAGATTTTATATGTATAGTTCGATCCACGTTTTTAACTTTGCACGTAAAAAATCGACGAAATGCATTTTATGGTTGTTATTACAGCCATATCAATAGAAAATTAAAAGCGGTTTGAATCAAACAACTTTTAGTTTCCATAGAAGTAATTAACGATCTCTGTTTACTTTTGTATTTTTCTTATTATTATTTTAACGCTATTCCGTTTAAAAGCTTTTCTATAAATACGGCTATAATTTATTATTCAGACAGTTAAATAAAAAAATCATTTAAATGTGTATATTTATTAATTTCTTGGTATAAACTAAAATTTGCATAATTCCTTCTATTATTTGAGATACTTCCTTCATTCGCGTTGATGGCTAGATAAACGGCATATACTGAGAAAAAAGTATAATACATGCAAAACGTATATACTAATATAACCAGGAAACACCTAAACTCGAGCGTATTCAGCGACGTTTGGCAATAAATTATCATTTGTAAACAAACTAATTTAAATTTATTTAATATTCTAATTTATCTACATTTTTAAACAGTTTTACGTTAAGATTTGCTATAATCAGTAATGGGAAATTACGTAAATAATGATGAACATTAAGTGTAGTTGATACTTCATTATTTATTTTATCTTTTTTGAGTGCAAAATACATTTGAATGAACATTCACCGTATTTGTAGTCAGGAGTTTAATTTTAGACCAAGATTAAATTTGATATAAAAAGATAATCTTATGCATCTGTACATGAATTAAATAAGGATGAAAATTTCGTATTACTTTAGTATAGGTCTATTTTCTCTAAGAATACGCGCGTAAGTAAATACCATAACTGTTACCATACTACAAAAGACATTGGTCGTTGATTTTAGATAGTATACAACTGTAAATAAATATATATATTTCGCGTTTTTTTCCATAAATTGAGGAATTTTAGTTATTTTGTTATATTATGGATCTTGTGGTAAACGTTATCAATGCCATCAACTTAAAATAGCTATGGCGAGTGAACCTATTAGTAATTTAGCTCAAATTTGTAATAGTGGTTGATAGGCTAGTATTTAGAGAATTAAAACGTTTCTATGTGTTTTCAACTGTGATGTTAGTTTGGACATATGTTGACCCTTGGGTCAAAGAGGTTAATGCATAGTATGGATATATTTCGCTGCATTACAAACGGGAATGGCATTGTATGTTTATAACTATAGTGAACGTTTAAAGAGCAAGAGAAACGTTGGAAAGTGCAGAGTAACATCGCGCGCACGGGTCGGGTCTAAAGCTATACAGTACGGTCAGGAAGTTCAGTATTTCGACCGGGCCGCGGCCACCTAACAGTGGATTGGACGTTCTTTGCGATCGCGGTGTTGTACGTACGTTCTTCTTCTACTACAACTACCTATCTATATAATATGTAGGAGAATATATACACTCACACACACATATATACAACAAGCGCATGCACTAGCACACTCACAGACATCGGCACTGGCATTGGCACTATAGCATGACAAAGCCCGCGGAGTGTACACGGATAGTGTACTGTATACACTGGGTCTTGGTTTGAGGTCAGGGTCAGTTAAGGTTATTTCCCACGATAGCCTTACTCAGCATAGCAACAGAGAAATAAAGAGTCTACGCCAGAATTATAATACAACGCATAAAGAAATCCAAAACCGAATATTATACTAACTCCATACATATTCACTATTCTCACAGCCTATGCTGTACTTACTCCTTCTCTAATTGTATTTGTTTACGACTTAACATATTTTCCATATTGTATGGAAAAGCAAACACACTTGTACCTTCACATTAACAACGATCAGCTAGCTTTTCTTATTGACTAACTTAATTACTATATTATTCGCTTCACAAACCATACAAGATACCATTGCTTCTTTTACATATTGACATTTTATATTTATCACTTTTGATCTTATCCTCATTTAAAAAATCAAATAAAACATATTTGATTTAATTTAAGTCATTTTAATTTATGTTCAAATAACTACTCATTGAAAATCTTCAATTTTAAAGCAAAAGATAATCTACATACATATATTTTTTAACCATTTTAGAAATGAATTTCTTTAAATATAAATATTTGAGAATAGTTTGTTAAATAAAAATCACACAAACAACAGAAATATTTGTTTTTAAGGTGATACATGTTTGCTGTTGTTTAGTATAAGGCATGCTGTAATCGGAAGTCTCTGTCACAGGCGTGTAGCTACACTGCTTAGTCAATTGTGCATATATGAGAATAAAACAGTTAAAGAAATTGAAAGATAGGGCTAATATTTATTATTTTATTGTAAAAATTGTATTATTTAATTGATGATAATTGTTTAAATAGTTTATCAATATTTTTCAAATATAAACGAATAGCGTTGTTTTATTTTAATGGCTCGTACAAAACTTGTCCCATATACGCAAAGGAGGTTTGAGTGGGATAACTTTAAAAAGATTTTATAAAAAATGAAAGTCGAAGATGAAACATGAGAAATATTGGACAGTAGACACTAATGCGAAACCAACATAGTAAAATATTGATTTTGCATTAGTGTATAGTTCGGAATGGGATAATGAGATTAGAAATCAGAGTTTTATTTTTTAAGGAGTAATTTCTTTTATTTAATTTTGATTGAATCAACTACTATCCTAAACGTTAGAATCTATAAACAGTCGTGTCATCTCCTAAGTATAATCAGTAATAGTTTTAGCTTGGAAGTAATGAAAGTCGGTTCGTTCAATATCTTATACTATATACCCCGGTCTCGCCTATATTATTTTATAGCTTTGAACGTTGGGATAGGAGTGAAGCTCGTATGGCGCTGCTCGAGACCTTCGCTCCCGATGTCGCCGGCCGCGGCCGCATCAGGTAACTCGCGTGAGTCATTAATCAAGACTCGCGGTCAGCTTGTCTATCATTTATATAAACTTCTGACGTGTGAATTTACATTGATTGCTTTGATTGACGTTTTTGTTTTCCACTTTTTTATTCATTATTGTACTGTCATTTTGTACCTAAATAATTAATCGTTCACCGCGTTCCACCACAGACGACGCCTGCCTAATTTAACGGAAGACCAACAATGCATCATCAAAGCATGACAAACAACGAATCTCTCGTCTACACTCATCGATATCGCTCCATTCTCTTCTCTGCCATATTACGCGCATAAAATCTATACGCGCAACAAGTCTACTTTAGAATCACCGTACACCTATTTCATTATTTCGAAATTAACTTCTATTATATCAAACGCAACTATTTATTTTGTTTTATTTACATTATTTATTACTTGTGTTTATTACAATAAAATAATCACACATGCATATGTTTACAAATTATCCTTTTTCAATTTTAATCATCTGAAAGATGCGCTTAACTAATATGCATTTAGATATGCTTATTTACTGGTTGATTGTATCCGTAAACTTACAATATTTATTTCGAAATCTTAGACACATTATTACTTGTACTTTAGCTCACACACCCCCTTGACTTGAGAAAAATTCATTGCTTGTTTACTATGAATAACGTAGCTTAAGTGGTAGGGTACAGAGTGCAGATCTGAAAGTTCTGGGTTTGATTCCTAGCGGAACCCGGTGGATTTTTCTGAATGTTAAATATTTCATATTATTCACAAGTTCCATGGGTTTACTTTAAAATTATATAAAGCGCATTATCTTCTAAAAATGTTGGGATGGTAAAATTGTAACTTTGGTTATTTTTCTGGTATATATCGAGAAGTACTCGTATTTAGTTAAAATAGGCGTGCAGATATGTTCATATGTATAACAGAGATTATCGGTATGACTGACTGCATGTTTTTTCGTTTATTATTATTATTTTATATCTATGCAAATTCAGAGTTAATTTGCAGTAAAAAAGACATAAAATCAAATTGAAAAACAGGTTCCAACTGCAAATTATAAATGCTTTCAACTATGGAATGTGGTTTTATGTTGTGACACACTTCAAGGTACATTACGGGTGATTTTTGCAATGGGCCATAAACGCACCTAAGCTTAAAATTCGGTTTCAATACAACAGAAATTGTTGCATGAATCTGCCATATAACCTACATATGTACGTATGTATATGATGGTACACATATCACTGAGCAAATCATAATAACACATAAATGGTGTGAAACAATAGAGTGTGTTATTTAAACGTTTCGCGCTATGCTTCACATGTCTCATTTCGTCACGATTTCGGTCTTATCTCAGTGAACGGTTACACCCCGGGATCATGTGCTGCAATATCTAAAATGTCACTAGAGCGACTGATATTTGATTGAATTGAATGTGCATTTGCGTTACTTGGCTGATAGATATACGTACATTTACTTTTAATTGCATCCACCATATGCATGTGTGGGTGTCTATAATTCTTCTCTATTTTCTAATTGAATCTGTCATTTCATATAGATAACTTAAGAGACACTTTGCATATTTTCAACTAACTAATGTAATAAATAACACACTTTACGAAGTTTATATTTACAATTTACAATATTTGTAGGAAGCAATAGTTTCCAAACAAAAAAAAAATCATCTATTTGTATAATAATAAAAAATAATAAATATTAAATATGCAAAGTAGATTGATTTTTGATTTTGAAACACTTTTCATAGCAATGGGTCAGAGTTCAATGAGCTTAATGAAAGATGATATTGGTGTTGTTATGGTGTTAAGTGTAAGAGTTTGAGAATTGAAATGATCGCTTCAGTTATTACAGATGTGGTGTGAGGGTTCAGGTATGGAGTGCATGTGTTGATCGTAATGTTTTGTTTTGTTGCCTGTTAACAGCCGTCCAACGGGGAAGAGTACCACCATCACAACCATCACTTCCTGGACTTCCAAACCAGTTCCTAAACTCAAGCGATTCGGTGACGACGTCATTGAGCACCCACTCGTACCTGAGCAGTTATATATCGCTGCTATTGCGAGCGGAACCATATCCAACGAGCAGGTATGGCCAGTGCATACAGAGCAACAATATTATGGGCATCGACAACATATGCGAACTGGCCGCCCGACTCTTGTTCTCCGCCGTCGAATGGGCCAGGAACATACCGTTTTTTCCTGATCTGCAAGTTACCGATCAGGTGGCGTTGCTCCGGCTTGTCTGGTCGGAATTGTTTGTTCTCAATGCATCGCAATGCTCGATGCCGCTCCATGTGGCACCACTTCTTGCAGCGGCCGGCTTACATGCGTCACCCATGTGCGCCGATCGTGTTGTTCAATTTATGGACCACATACGGATATTTCAAGTACGTTATTATTATTATTATTTCCATCTACACAAATGTGATTCATTCACACCATTCAATTGTTTATATGTCTTTAATACAATATGTGTGTTCCCGTGTATTTTGCAGGAACAAGTGGAGAAATTGAAGGCGCTACATGTCGACTCTGCGGAGTATTCCTGCCTCAAGGCCATCGTGCTTTTCACCACGGGTGAGTAGTATATGTACTGTTTTGTTGTATATATGTTGTATGTAGATGCACAGTGTTTCTTCTTCAGCAGTGTCTTACCGTTCTCAGGTATTCTGTGCAACGCGCGCGCACGGGATCTCTCATATTATCGCGCGGGCACTTTAGATAAAATATTTTTGATCTTTCCCTTGATAAAGTGTTACCAATTCAAAACTAGGTGAAACTTGGTACTACAGAATTTTTTGTGACTTTCTCATATAAGAAACCATTATCACCAAATATACAATAAAGGATTTATTTTAATTTCTTGATTTAAAATCATATTTTAATGCATAATGCACAAACGGAACGATAATATTTACAAATTAATTCATAATTACAAAATAGCGCTAGTTTTCTTAATGAAATTTCCCACAACAAGAAAGTTTAAATCCAGTAATTTCTGTTTGTAATTGTATCAAATCAGATAATATTATTTTAAAATATTCAAACAATCCCATAAATAGTACAATGTTAAAACAGCAAGTAGCTTTATTATACGCTGTACGCGTGTATGAGAAAATCTACGAAATATCAGCGTTAGGATAAACGTCTTGAATATTAAAATATTTGTTTCCAAATACCCAATCATCTCAGATATTAGATGATTTCTTGTTGGGTGCTGATAATGTATGGAAACTCCAATATGTACCGCCACTGTTGTTGCACAGCACGCCATCTAAACTTCATTCCCCGGTGGCGGACAATGAATTTCATTGTCTCTGAACACACGACGGTGGGGGAGGTTGGGGAATGTATGATACATTATTTTAGATAGCGAGAGACAGAGAAACAGAAATTGTTGCAGATAGTGAACGGATAAACGCTATAGGTACTATACACAACATTGCATAGCATAGGTGTACGCATATTTTGGCAAACATACTAAAATAAAAAAGCGTAACGAAGCCTGTGTAATAAATCAATTAGACATCATAAGAATTAATAGTTAAATTTTCACGACGAACCAAAACGATTCAAACGAATTGACGTCACTGGTGCAATGTGATAATTAGAGCAGTGACGTCATGTAGGATATTCTAAGCTAAACCAAAAATAAAATGTTTTGGATGCGAAAAATGTATTGACACATTATACGAAATGCAATTGCATGCTTTTCAACTGGTGCCTCATGTGCCAAGAAATGTAGTGAATTTGAACTATTTAAGTTGGTACTATTTGTTTGGTTTTTATATGGCAAATAAACTAAATTAATTTCGTGTAAATATGTTCTTGGGGCTGAATTATACAGATATATTTTATATATTTTTTGTAATTGTTGGGCTACTGGAAATTTGAATTTTCAATTAAATGTTCGATACAAATTCCTTAATTTCTCGATACGTGGTTTTTTACGATCATGATTCATGTAGTTTTTTGTTTTCATGCGAGTGCATCATAAATAAAGTAAAAGTAAACAAAAATGCATTTCACTCTCACAATTAGAAATTCCATTACAAAATCCGTTAAAATGAATGAACTGCCACCATCGGTAATGTCTTGCAGTATGTATGCCGGGTGTACCATTGCATGGTTCACTTGCCAAAGTCAATGCGCAGAGTGCAACTGTCTTTTGCTTCACTCTTTTATGATTGTTTTGTTTGATTTTTCCACTCAAACCCACCTGCGGTTGCCACCATCACTTTCCGGTAATATTATGCCTGTTTTGTATGTGACCGGAAGAACATTTTATGATTTATCGTAATTTAATATAATAACATAATACTAGAACAATATACATATATCAAATGTCAACGCAGATGTTTCTGTTATTATTTATATATCGCGTGTTATATCTTTTCTATCTCACGCTCAACACCATATTATTATACCTTTTATTATCAGCCAGTATCAATTGTTTATTTAATGATGCTTAAAAATAAAATAGAATTTATACATCTGTAGAATTCAAAAGTAAAAGATAAAATACCAGAAATAATAATAAGCAATTGAATTTTATGATATTTAAATATGAGAAATGGATTATTCAAATAATATCTGTTAGCAATTTTAGGACATTATGTCAATGATTTGTATGTACTATATGTTTATATTTCTCCACGTGATTTCTATTAATAATAAACTTCAAAAACAATCATATTGATGACTGAAATGCTGTATTTCACTTCATATTAAAAACTTGTTTATGATGTAATAATGTGTGTAGTATGTTTGTTTATTATGTAACTAAAACTAATTGACTTTTATTATACTTTTAAAGAATACAACTAATGATTTTCCAATTTTTTATATTCGAAAACTAAAATTGCTTATAAATCAATATTTGCATAATACTTAAATTTGAATATGTTTCTCAACACCATGTTCATATAGACTACTGGAATGGAATTGGATTTTCAATCCAACGCCTAACCGTTCACATGTTATGAGATATGATATGAATTTGAAACCAGTGAACATTATAAATATTTTTGTATTCAACTCTAAAAATTTTGGTAATTCATATCACCACGTTAATACTGTATTACAGATGCACCCAAATTGAGAAAGTGTTAATTTTAAACTTATAGAGAAATTACTCGTTTTAACTAAAAAAAATGATTTATAATGTTCACATGGAGGATTATGATTATAATTTTTGTAATTATGACGATTCTATTTTATTAATTGAATATTAACGAAATTCTTTTTTTTTTATAAAATGATCACTTTCAAAAATATATATTAATAGTTCATTTATCAGAATTTAAAAAACTGTACTACCCGTTTCTAAATGCGTATAATATATGAAAATTTAGGGATGATTATATTCTATTATTATTATTATTAATATTATTAAATACTTCATGAGATCATTAATTAATTGCTGATGATGAAAGTGTGAAATGTGGTACGTAGCGGCTGCAATATCAATAGTAATTTTAGAACTAGTTTTATGTTTTGTTTAAAATGATTGAAAGCTTTGAGTAAAGACTTAAAAAGTGACAATAGAATGCGAAAAATGATGTTGGTGTTATGTCGTGACCCGAAAAGTAACGCAAACTAAACGCATAGCTAAGTATATCGACAACGAAGAGAAGAGAGTTCCGCTTGGAAAGCAACCGCGACCGGTGTTCTTATTAAAAGGCAAGACAAAGTTTTTGAAATGGTGTATACGGTCTCGCGAACAGAGAACCGCTATAAAGAGTTGAACGCGCATAGCATCCATATAGCATTCTGTTCATGCCCTATGCTATGCTATGCTGTGCTATGCTATGCTGGTATATGCCGCAAGAGTTGAGTTGAGTTGAGCTGAGCTGAGTTGAGCTGAGCTGTGAACGTTAAGTATATGGCTATGTAGCACTAGCATCATCGGGCACCAGCACCAGCATCGGCACCGGGCAGGGGCATCTCGCTTCACCAGCCGGTCATTTGAAGTTGACTGGCATGGCAGTGTGATGCAGCCCATGGATAGAGGTCGTGACTCGGTCGGTCACGCTGAAGGTATGGCCGCGGGGCATTCCGACGGGTCGACCTCACAACACCCAACACAAGCGAACACAAACCAGCAACCAACTGATCTCTTACAAGAAACAAAGTCTTCTCTCTACATATACATATATAGCCTACATATACAGCTCTTCTATATAAATATACCATCAAGCTCTTCTCAGAATCATAACATCCAAAATTATATGCAACATCCACTTTAGCACAGATTAAACACAAATTTACGAGTATTTAAGTAGCAAATTTAAATGTTAACTATTTAGATCACATAAGTAACGTGTCGAAATTTTTAACAGAATATTTGGTCTGTAAGGATTACTACAATACTTGATATCGCTTTAATATTGGACCGTAAATCAAGCTTGTATCACATACATATATTTTTAATAAGTACGTAGGTTCTGCTTGTAACATACATGAATGAATGATGTCTTCGATTTCTATGTACTGAAGTTGTTTTTCTTTAAAATCGATAAGTTCAATAAATTGTGAGTGACCGCAAGTCATCATGGCATCATTACTTTCCAATATCGCCATATCAGAAGCAGGCAACCCTTATGAAAGTGGAGAAAAAAATTCCATTTTTTTCTACATATTTTCCTAGCTATGTGACAAGAACAAATTTACCTGTAACCTCCTTTATACATATTTAGTCATTATTCACTATTTTTGTTGTCTAGACGCAAATTTTCACCTGAAACTTTTTAAATAAAAATTTCATTAAAAATAATTCCTTACTACCGTATTCATAGTCAAGCGTTTAATTTTAGACCAAGTCTTGATAAAAAAATGACAATCTGTTATAGTATGTATGTCTGAATTAAAAGAGAATAGAAATTTAGTATTAATTTAGTATGGGTTTTTTCTCTGTAATACGCGTGTACATAAAGAAAATTTAGCGAAATGTTGTAATGATATTTATAAAGAAAATTCGAAAATGCAATGTGAATATCTATTTAAAAGAATTAAATTATTAAATTCAAACCTGACCTATAGCTAAAATGTCACAGTTATTTTCGTATCATAACGTAATTATTTTTCTGTTTACACAGGCGGAATTGCCTAAGAATGAAAACAACGCTCGGCGTATCCTATATGTAGTGTAAAGCTAAATCGCTCTTTTCAGGCGCGCTTCAGTTCGTTACCCGTTACGTAACAGAAGGGTTAGGCGGTCGCGAATTTAAACGTTATCGCAATTTCACGTGCCACTTTATAATCAACGAAACGCTTGAAGCCGCACACGATTTATCATATGTAACGAATTGCTTACTTAGTGCTGGTCAAAATGTAAACACCTATTTGAATATAGAATAAATTAAAACATGTGTTAACTTTGGTTGCTATAACGCTTATGTATATAATATTCATATATGCCATGATAATTTATTATCTGGGTTAAAAGGGCCTACCTACGCTCATTTTGGTGACATTTTGATTTTCTGTCTCTATTTGTCTGTACATTTTACTATATTGCAAAGTTTAGTTTATTCTCTGTGTCAATATATGGCACGCTACGTTTCATCAATTCAACCACATATTAAATACATGGCACAAGACGAATTATCGTGTATTTCATTATTTTCGGCTACTTAATTTTTAAAAAATAACGCTTGCCTCACCATTAAATAATCGTGTTAAATAGAGTATATGATTTTTTTTAATAAATAAATTTGGATTGAATATAAATTTTAAATAATTAAATTTCTTCTGATTTTTTCTACTTTACCTACCCCTTTAAAAAAACTCACGCAATCATTGACATTTTAAATCCATTGAACATTAATATACAGAAACAAAATAACGCTTGACCTATGCAAAAGGTCATATCCATTTTATAACTGAAGGGATAAGTCATCCCTTTTGGGTAATAAATTTCATCAATTAACCCCCGAATGCTCTTTTGGGGCCGCCGAAGTAAAAAGTCAACGTATATGTATTGGTACATTATGGGAATAAACATAATATGAATTTATGCATAATAAACTACACCTTATCTGACACTTTAAATCTTAAAGACGCCGATTAGATATTTTTTTTCAAATTATTAAAATTTAATATAGATTTGTCATAAATAATATTGAAATTTGGAAATCGTCTAGATGAGGATTCATATTTTCTTTAAATTTATTTATTGATTCGAAATCTGTTCCTAGTAAGACTTATGTGTGTTTTTTTTTATTGTAAACTAAGGCAAATAGCATAATATGGGTTGACAAAATGTTCAAATAAAGTTATACGCGCATACATATATCTGTATGCATCTGTGGTTTTGCGTATTGTAAGTGTGGTGGATGTCGGTGTTGCGGTGGGTGACGATGACGACGATGGGTCGTAGACAAGCTGCGACCACCCCAACTAACACCACCCCGTGTTTCTTTTTATGAAGGGAGGTTGTAAAGCAGTGCGTAACACTACTGTATGCAATTTCATTGTGTTTTGTATTTGGGGGTGCACGCGTCGAACCGCGCTGATAAAATGTACAATACAAAACAAGAAAAACATATCAAAGTCAGTCAGTCACTCACTCGGTCCTCCTCGGTAATACCATTGAATTAAAACAATGTTTACTTTACGGATTTGTATTTATCATGGAGCTGTCAGTATAAGATTTTCTTGCCAATTTTATAACACCTATACTATCAAATTATAGCGAAATATTTTATTTCATAAAATTGAAATTTATGATACATTTTACGAAAATAATTTACAGTTATATTTTTTCATATTGCAAAAATATATAAATATAAAATATCTGCGGTGTCCTTTACTTGCATTTTCTACACTTTCTCAATCAATCTATAGTTATTATTTTAATTCTAGTTTAATTTTGTTGTACAATATTTTTTGTAACTTTGATAATTTGCCCAGCACTAAAAATCGTTTCAAGTGTGCGATCAAAGAATATATATTGATATTTAAATAAATTTGAGTTATATTAATATTGCTAATAAAATTTTGATTCCATAGAGGTTGTGTTAGCCTTGCAGAAAACTCAAGGTGAAGTTAGTTAAGTTTAATTATATTTCCATTTATTTAAATATACCTAATAAATGTTCACGTTCTCAACACGTAGTTTAAAACTAAATGTTTAATATTTCCTTGTATAATACCTAATTTTTTTTTTTAAATCAAAACATATTTATTTTAAAATGCCTAGCATACGCGTTAAAGCAAATAGTTTGCGTAGACATATTCAATATGTTCGTACACAAATCTATGTAAGATGTCTGAATGTGTCCGTGGTTGGTCGCATGTGAAGCACGTGGATGTCCGATGAAGGAAGTTTAAGTAAAGGGTGATATAAGAGTAAACTGAAACTCGACAGGATAGAGCACGGTACAAGTGCGAAACCGCACTATGTCTTATCATCCTGCCGGAACGACAATAAATTCTTACTAATGGCATCGAGTACAATGAAATTCTAGTATAAACTGAATTGAACGCAACGCCTTTTCGGTGTTACGTCAGTTTAAGTCCGGTCGCGTGTAACCACGCGACTAGGTGTTTTATAAAATCAACCCGCGAACAACTCGACGAAAATCACTGGCTGGACCAACGTCCAACTGCAAACAGCATTCTATTTTCATACATCTCATTGATAGTCAAAAAAACTTTAGCTAAACTCTATATAGAAATCAAGTATATTCAAAGTTCACTTAATTCATAAGTAAAATGAATAGAATTTATTTTAAATAACACAATTACAAGTATAACAACATTGATACAAGCACTAATGCTGCTCGCTCGTCCTGGACTTATTCAATGAAATATGAACTTAATTTGCGGAAATTTATACAGTAAACACATTAAATAATTTTATGTATAAGTGTATATAAAAATACTAAATTGAAATGATTATTCAGTACCCCGAAAACAACAGTTTATTTTAATAACTATAAAAATTATGTCTGAAGAAAAGTTTATTTGTTTTAAAATTTTTTTACATAAAAGTTAAAAAACAAATAATATTTTAAAAAATGTTGCTGTCCACTTGAGTGTCATTGGTGTATTTAAATTTTCTATTCAATAAAAAAGACAGTGAAAAATGAATGTGACTTGGGAAACCACACGGGACCTATTCGGCAATTTGGTGTGGTAAGGTAGTTATTATAAATGCAAGAGCCATCGTCGCGTATCATCCAGTGTCCAAATGTTTGCTTGTCACTTATTGACGCATGCGTGCCACGACAAGTTCGAATTCAAACAGTGAAAATCTACTTTGTTATGCACCCCACACTGGGCAAAACTTCAGGCCCGTATTTCATTGTGATTTATCTGCACTTCGCTAAAAGAATCGCAGAAAAAAACGAAGCTGAATCAATCAGCCATTATTTCAAAACAAGTAGCTGCACAAGATCTGTAGGGGTTAGGTCAGCCGAGTCATATATACCGAGCTGCAATGGTAAGTCGACGAACCACTGCAAGCACCATCTCGCCACCGTCTGACGAAAAATATTGCTGACGGTCAGTCGGATACTCTAGTACTCAACTTGGGTTTATTCCACAAAACGAACAGAAAAACCAACCAACTATTACCATTACCTGGAGATGACAGCCCCTCTAGACGCTCTGTGTCTCATGTGATTTGTAGCTCTATTTTTATATTTAAATCGCGTATATTTATAGTGGGGGGCCACTGTGGCAAAAACGTTTATAGAAATTATTTATTGAATAACAAAACAATCATTGCATATTGAGACTCGATTGATCATAATTGAACATATTTTTTATAATAGTTAAACATGTGAACAGTCCGTGTTTAAAAGGATCAAATTAGGAGCAAGTTGATATAAATGAAAAAGTACATATATAAATGAAAGCTCTAATTAATGTTGATCGTTAATAGTGAAGGCTAGCGAACGTTTGTATGTGCATGATTTAACAAGGCATAACATGAATGTTTACGTTGTCTACAGATGTCATTTTGATATTAAGTGAGGAGAGCCGAGTATGCGCGTGCTCGACGAAATAACGAACAATAAACGAGACATGTTATGGCGTGGCTCTCATTTAAACGTATTGGGACAGCCTTCAATCATGTACAAATGTCAAGTATGTGCAGCTGTATAGAACAGAATAGAACACTCGATGACTGCGTCTTGCTTGACACTTTCGTAGTGGCGCTATCGTACGGACGGGCAGACCTTTCAAAACTTAATAGGCCAACCGGGACTTCGGACTGTGAACGATATTTAATCGAAACGAACACATCAAACACCGTAACACATTAAAATAAATGGTTTCTCAAGCAAATCATTAATCCAAGCTCAATTTGGATCTTGCATAGCCATCCATAACTCCAATCAATCTCTAGTTAGGAATATTGCCATACATTTCTAAAATACCTACTCTTTTATTACGTCAAAATACATTATTCCTCACAGGAATCATTTTCCACTGAACCATAAGATTATTCTCTAAATAGACATAATTTGGAGATTGTAGGTGTTTTACAGTAAATCTATAATTCTGTAATATATTACAGAATTACAGATGAAAATAGAACAGAATTATAAATGAAAACATGAAAATTCTTCATATGTACATTTATGCATTTGTATTTAAAAAATTGTTTGATAATAAATAAATAATATTTTATTGTAAAAACACAAAATGTATGTTGATTTGCAATTTAATTAAATTATCTTTAAAATTAAAACACTTTTAAACGTTTGCAGAATCTCGTAACAGATCTCCATATTTGCTCTGATTTATATCGTTGATTATGAAATTTGATTTAAAATTTTTCCAGTAGACATGGTTTATGTGATCATAACCACGTAACCATGATTTTAGAGTAGTTACTTTCATTTGAATATGTCTCTTCACTCTTAATCTTCGAACGTCACAAAAGCGTTTAATTTTAGACCAAGACTAAACTTGATAAAAAAAAATAGGCTTATGTAGTTGTACATGGATTAAAAGGGGATATAAATTTAGAATTGCTTTAGTATAGATTTATTTTCTCTATGAAGTACGAAATCTTAGTAAACACTTTATTAGTTTAAATTTGTCGTTGTTTATTAAATGGGAAACCATAAAGCGTAGTAACATCTCTGTAATCAAAACTAATAAAATTTATTTATTGAATAAATCAAATGTTACTTATACGATACGGGTAGCTGTAGATATATACATATATATAGCTAGATTCAAATCCGATAAATTATAAA
This sequence comes from Nebria salina, assembly GCA_944039245.1. Classification (NCBI taxonomy): domain Eukaryota; kingdom Metazoa; phylum Arthropoda; class Insecta; order Coleoptera; family Carabidae; genus Nebria; species Nebria salina. The sequence continues at coordinate 3,972,762 of OX063288.1, read as the reverse complement.
TTCAATGGTGTTTTTTCGTTGTTACCAGTTGATATGGTTCGCTGACATTTTTACAATTAAATTTTCTATTAAGACAATGTGCTCTTAATAAATGTAGATCATATTTAATTAGATCGAGCAACTGGTCGGTCGCCAGTGTTCGCGGGCGACTACCACGGCAACAACTAGTCAATGTGTGGCGCTGTAGACTTAAGTGTTTCTTTTTTTTTCAAACGTTGATGATGATTATAAGATTTGTACTATGGCGCTTGCGAATATGAAAACAGGATTACTTATAGAAGTTGCTTGTTTTATGTATATATTTATAAATACATAGATTTTTTTGCATATTATACATTAGCTAGCTGCTATATAAATATATATGCAGATATAATAAAATAACAGGCCCGTATTAACACAAATAGTATACACCTTTTAGAAACAACAATCATGGATTTTAGATCCAAAAATAGTTAGTTTTTTTTAATTTTAATATAATTCATATGAACGTTCATTTATTATCCCATTTTTTGTATCAAATATAATTGCTTAAACATATTCTGAAACTTTTTTAAAACGAAGTATTTTATTAGATATTTGGAATGTTTATAGACCGATCTTTTAATCATTTAATTAACAGTGGAACAAAATGATTTTGACATATTTTTGAATCCGACTCTATACTTATGTATGACGCATCAATCATGAGGCTCATGTTATAAGGTCGAAGGTCACGTATGCATTCGTTTCAAATACAGTTTCACAACGCTTAACGTAGTAGAACTCTCTTCTACATACTATAAACCGACTCGTGGGGTCTAGCTACAGGTACAGGTAATAAAACATAACTAATCATTGAAATTAAACTCAAATTGAATAATTTTAAATATTTCTCGTATACTTCATGAGTTGGCAACTTAAATATCCTTGGGCCGGCTCATGGAGGACCACATTGTAAAACTAAATGACGAACAATTATTTCATAAGGCACTCACAAAGCATATTCGTCGGAGTCCGTAATCAAAATTTTAAACTCTAACGCAAATATCAATAATGTGTTATAAAATGATCTATTTTTGATATTGTTGAACATATTTAAGTAACGGTTTAAGTATTCGCGGTATTATCTACCCTAACATTTCAAATGGACTTTGAATTTGTAACAAATCAAATAAAAAATATATTCTAGCAATTGTTTGATTCCCCACGCTTATATTTAGTCTAAATTCATCATTATCTGAATATCAATTGTATCCTATTAACTATTTTTATTGAATTTTCAACCAAATTACAAGTAGGATTGAAATTAAAATAATTCAGTATAGATGAAAGTATGTTTAAAGAATCAGACTTTTTATTTTAGTTTAAAATTAAACCAGACTTTTAAAAACAACTATTAATTACAGTGAAAAAAGTGAACGTAGTGTAATATAGTATGTGATGCTATGTTAGTACAATATAAGGATATAAATGTGTCTATAAAGACATTGGAGAAATGTTTGAAAACTTATTTTTAAACGGACAGTTTAATGTTAATCGAAAGCAAAGAATGCAATACGCAATACTATTTTTAAACTATTGCCTCTATAAGAATGCAATGTGTCTTTGCGCACAATTCAGAGAATCCAGGACAAAAACAACATTGTGCGACAATAAATTTAAAAAAAAAACTGGCCATGCTACTTTTTTCATTTTAAAGAACACACATTGTAACCGCATTCATTGTTCCCGTAGACAAAAAAGAAATTATTTAAAGTTCAACCAAGTATTGATCAACATTATTATTGGTTCTAAATAGACACATGCAGAAAATATAACATAATGAGTAGTATAGTTAATTTCTATTTGGTACGGAGTGTAATATATTTTTAATATAATAAAAATTATATTTCATAAAAGTCCATAATATATACATAGTATTATAGTGTTTGTAAAACATTATTAAAACTTTTATAGAAATTATGACAGTAATAATATGTATAAGTCCGCGTTATATGTATAATAAATTATATATTATGAAAGTTATATATTGCCAATAATCTATTTTTCTCTGTACATAACGAATTTCCGTCAAAAATGATAAAACCATTGCAACATCTGTTTATTATCCGCATTATTGCTGAATCCTATAATTTTGTTTTTGTGATCTTTCATTTGTCTAATATAGCGCCTATGCATATGCAACTCACAATTATACTAAATTTATTTTGTAGTCAGACCTATTTTACCAGTTTCCGTATTCAATCATTTATACTAGCAATTTCATTATGTATAATACTAAATTAATTCGCAATCTCAGCATACATAAATCACTATTTGTGATTAACTGTATTGTATGAAAATTTTCTTTTTTAAAATAAAATTATGCTAATTCTATCCATTATTCAACATATTTTCAATTATAAAATATAATTTTTGTAAGTAGTTTTGCAAGGTTGTCCGTAAATATGCAATATGCGTTTTGGACATTTGGTCAAATGGTCTCAAGACTGCATGTAGATGTATTTTAGTATGATTATTTGAGAGCTTTATGTAAAGAGATGCAAATATATAAAAACTATTTATTTTTAAATTCAAATATAATTGACAATTATAATTTATATATGAATTGTAAATGGCACCTTTATTTCGAGGGAAAAATGAGTTTATGTACTCCGCAACAAGATAAAATTGATCGACATTTTCAGTCTAATTAAAAAATGGAATAACATAAAAAAAGGAAGAGAATAATGATACCAATTTCACTGTAAACTGCGTTAACCCACATTTGATTGTTAGCAATTCATCACAAGCTGCTGTGGGGTTATTATACAAATCACTTTACTTGTGTATATTACGACTGGAACATCGAGATAAATTACTTAAATTTTGAATACCATAGGGGGTTAATGTCCCGCCATGAGTATAAAGTGAAACTGGAGGTTCATAAGATTGAACTACGGTGGAATGGAAGTATTGCATTTCATTCGCCTTATTATAAAGTCTATTCATTACACCCCAGTAATGATATTGCGTCTACCAGTTAACTGTTATTGTTATCATTTCTCTCACTATATTATTATTTAAGAATGCACAAAAAAATACTTTTTTTGAAACCAATCCCGTGTATCATCATTTTGTTTTAAATCTCATGTGTCACGCCAAACTAAATATTATCGTGACTCATTAGAAAAACTTATAATATACAGTATTGTATTACATTTGATAAAATTATCAAAATTTGGTCGATGACTGGGTTTGATATGTGAATATGTATATGAGCGAACAAATAAGATACTGTAGCTTGATTTTTCGAAAAGAAGTTTAAAACATCGGAAATACGAATTTTTTTTAAATATTGCAATAAAGATATCATTAAAATGAAGAATTTTAAGTATAAAACATCTTCCTTGTGAACACCACTCAATTCAAAATAAAATCATGATATATTTATTTATAACAAAACTAACTTTCTATAGGTATCATAATTTTTTTAAAAGTTTAATCATTATAATTACAAACACATTTGTCATGCTTTATGAATTCGAAAAGTTATCGGAATACTCTTCCGGATACGGATAGCATCTTTTAACGACGATAAACTCATAAAACGCCGGTCGAAAATGCATGTTACAGAAGTTCCTATTGTAATTTTAATCAAAATGAAACAATGTTGTACCTCATCGTTTGGGAATGTACCAAATGAATCGTACAAAATGCAAAAGCCCCGTCGAATCACTTGTACTGCGCATTCACGATAACGCGATAGACATTACTTGTCTCGTTTCAAGAGACAAACGATCGACTACTTATAACTCCGAAGTAGACACCAGAGTTGTACTTAAATATTCAGTTGACCCATACAGCATTTACACAAATAAATTGTATACAAATTTAAAATAATATATTTAGCATATGTTACTAGTACATTAAATCGCATTTTATAGTAATTTAAATAATATAAATCAATAAATATTTTATTTATGTAGTGTTCATTTGCTAGTTTACGAATTAATAAACATAAAATCCATGTTAATCTCCGTAATTCAGTAAAATTATTTAAGTTTGCATCGTAAATAAAGAGTGCCTAAATTAAAATATAGATACACGTGATAAAATGTGGTGTGTTTTTCTAAATAATTTTTTTTTTGATATTTATTTGTTAGTTAATTAAAAAAAAATACGTAATGAATAAATGGTACTAAAAAATCTCAAGTAAAGTAGTTAAAGTGATTTTATATCATGAGACAAAAGTCCTATGTTAGGCGCGCAAAGATAACGAAAGATTTACTGGGTAAAACTAAAAAGATTTATATTTAAGAGCAAGACAAGTGTACCGCAAGACTATTTCCGAGTGGGAGATATGAGTGTGAAATTGTAATGGTACGGTCCTGGTGTTAAGAGGGGTATATAATTACCTCTGCGTAATTACAGATGAACAAGTCTATTTTTAGACAAAGTGCATGTTCGATTGCGCAACATGCTCAAGATATATTTATCGTATTTGTGACACAGCTGTCGTTTTTAAACAATTAAAGTTTGCTACATTAGTAATTACGCGGCACGCAAGTGTTTTTAATTGTTTCTCTTGGTTAAAATGACTACCGCGAAACCAAGTGGGATGACTCCCGCGAGATGAACGAATGTTCCAAGCAAGAATCCAAAAACATGTGTATGTGTGAGTGTGTATATCTGTATTTATTAGTTAGGCGATTATACTACGTGCACTGTGGTGTATTATAGGTGTGCCCGTTCATCTTTTGCGCTGCCATATAGCGGTAACATCGGGTAACGAAGCGTTACACCAATAATTCAAACATCACGAACTTGTCACGATTTTCTACATCCGCGATTATTTCTCATATTTATAGGGGAACCATATTTTACTCATAAAAAACAGCATATTTTTTTATTAAAATACTTCAAGTGATCATCACTATACTTTTAAAAATATTGTGTAAATTTACACCAGTTTTTTACAGAATTCATGTAACTTTAAATTGAATTAAAAAGAATTTATTTGAGATTCTATTTATTTGAGTATAATTACTATAAATAATCCTTGTTGAATCAAAGTAACATTTCTTATAACAAATAAGCAATAGTCTAATTAAATTTTTGTTTTAATTGCGAAATAATAAACCATGGTGAAATTGGTCCTAAATTATATTAAATTGGCCGTCTACTATAATTAACCTGTCTCTTTCCCTGATTCAAATCTCATAACCTTACGTTTTGTTATTTTAATTATTACGAATTCACATTTTTGTCATTTTTAATCAAATTTGTCAACCTTCACATAGGCACACAATTTTATTTTTGTAATGACTTCTCTGAATATACTACAAAATGAAATTAGAATTTAATTGACTTCTCGGAAAAAAATATGTTGCATTGATGAAAATCTTTTAAAAATGACCTGCGATGCTTTAACTGAGTACCCTATATATTATACCAATTTAAATCTACACCTAAATGAGTTATTTATTTAACACAATATTAATATTAGTACCACAAATTCCAGCAATTTTAATTATGAAGATTTCTCTGAACGAGAGGAAAGGTGCAATAATGCGAGGTCGTCCCCGGAATATATGTGATAGAATGAGCAAGCGGAGTTAAAGAGAGTATGATGAATCAGAATGAAGTAAAAAATGGTTGTTAGAATAGAATGAATGCTGAAATAGTGTCGAGATGTACCTAAAGGGTATTCTACCACCATATTTGGTGGGAATAAGGATAATGCATGTATGTATATTTTTCTCTAATTAAGGATTGCGATATATTGTAGACACTGGGTGCATATTATCTTGAAATAAAAGTGCTATATTTTCTTAAATTTCGTTATATTTATACTTATATTTATTTATTTATTATATTTATATTTAAAATGATTTGAAAGATATATTGAGCGCCTATACTAGGGTAACTTTATAAATGTATGAGTGTGTGTTTGTGGGGGTATCTACATTTATAAAAACAACACTTGTTCAGTGACGATATATTGGTATTGGGTCCGGGCAACTAGACACTGGCGCAGTACAACGAGAAGGAAGGGTAAAACACAATACATGATTAAACGACGTTGTGGTCCACAGTCTAGATTCGTTGATGTCGGTGTTACGTATTCCGTTTGAAGCACGTTTGCGGTGCTGAGAGACATCGGTTGCGCGACGCATATGATAATACGTCGGTGGGTTCAGTACTCGGTTGCTTGGTGGCGATGGGGGTGAACCGTGAAAAAACTTATCACCGAATTAGGGGTGTTGTTGATGGTTGAACTGCGAACGCAGCAGACGAGATGAAACAACAGATCGAGGGTTAGCTAGCGCGTACCAAGTACCGCGAATGAATGAGATATTACCGAGCGACGAATGACGACTCTTGATGTTTCACTGCATCAAGAACCGTACTGGCATGTGTCTACCATCATTCTAATCTCTTTATAGTGGAACATTTTTCCGTTAAACTTTAAATCTTTAAGGGTTGCACATGCATCGATCAATTGTTTGATCGCGGTGAACATGTGGTTCAAATCAATCATTTTATGTTATATATAATTGACATTTTTTGTTCCTTTCCAAAAAAAAACTACATATCGATACAACCATAAGTATTTTAGAGTGTTTATCCAATTTTATTTCGAATATTTTTACCCACTTTAAATTTGAACCCTATCTTATAACAGTTTTTATTCTGATTTTTTTTTTTTTAAATGTTGTAGTTTATTATATTCGGAAAAATGAATATTTATTTTAATATATATATGAAATTATAATAACCAAGTTATTAATTCTTTATGTTTTGGATTAAGATTTATTGTGATTAACATATTTATATAATTTTGTATTTGGGGGTGCTACAGAGTTAACATTTTTGGTATTTTTGTAATAATTTAAGATGAGCAATTTTTGAGAAAATTATGAAAAATAATCGCTCTTTTAGTGTTTTTAATACTGCGCAATAGCTACTTTTTAGCGACCTATAGTGTGTTTTTAGTTTATTATTTATCTGTTACTAATTAGTATTAGAAAAAATTATTAAAAATATCTTTCTTTTGTTTCCAGATGCATGCGGTTTGAGCGACGTTTCCCACATAGAATCCCTCCAAGAAAAGTCACAATGCGCCCTGGAGGAATACTGCAGAACCCAATACCCCAATCAACCGACCCGGTTCGGCAAACTATTGCTGCGATTGCCGAGCCTTCGGACCGTCAGCTCATCAGTAATCGAACAGTTATTTTTTGTTCGTCTAGTTGGCAAAACGCCGATCGAAACACTTATCAGAGACATGCTCCTATCGGGCAGTTCATTCTCGTGGCCATATATGTGATATATGAAACTTTACTAAGTACTACATTTCTACAAAGCTTCACAAGTTTTATTTTCTATCTTTGTTTGTCTTTTTCTTTATTTCTCTCCTTTTTACGCACGCACACACGCAGACGACAGTGGCATTATATTAGGGTACTCGACACCCCTTTCAATTTCAATATTGGTATAGTCATAAAAAGCCCCAAAATCTAATAACCCAGTGTATTAAATTGATTACTTTATGGATATTGCGAACAGACACTTAAGTGCCACGAAATCTAGAGGCGGCATTTCAACTAATTTATGCATTAATAGCCAAATTACTTCTTAATCAATAAAAATTCCAAATTTATTGCTGTGGAACATAAACGTTCAGATCGAAATTCACAACTGATTTAGAAATGTGTACTGATGTAGTCTCATATTTTATTTTCTCAGTTGTATAAAAAAAAAATGAATAATCGTCTTTAGTTTTCATGTTCATCAAATGAATTATTAAAAATAAATATACTTCTTTATTTATTAATTATTTTATGTATAGCATAGTTTGGAATTAATTAAATTTGTATCCAATATATTTGGTCTAAACTTCGTAACGCAATAACAGTAGTGCCAAAAAGTCCTTATTCCTCAAATAATAATCAAAATCAGGTTTGAATCATTGCTTGACTCATTTTTGCCTTGGCCATTCGAAATTGTCTCGGAAATAGTATCTTATCGAAATTTGGTAAAACCATAAGCCACTGCGCAGACGCGCGGCGCACGCGCCTCTAGTCAGCAACTCACAAACACACTAAACACAAATCTATCCTCACAAATAATCATTTTTCGCTCCCATATATCACGCTATTTGGCGATAATTATATATTTCGTTTTGAATTTGCAGTAACGAAGCAAAAGTAATAAAAATCAAAAAATTCTTGTCATTTACTTGTAAATATCACTTTTAATTGGATTACTTGTGCATGCTCATTAAAAGTTTTACAAAATCAAAATCAAAAATGCGAAACGACTTAGTACATTACTGTATAGAAGTTGATTCACGAATTCGTATCACACGTCTAAAAGACAAAAGACTTCGGAATAATAAATTTTAAAAAAAAATAGTGTAAGTTTCGTTATTCGAGTAAAATAACGTATATGTGCCACATAAAACATTATCACTAAATTTATACACATGTATCGATAATATTATCGTGAATATAGTAAAGAAAAACGTGAATCTGAGTTTAGTAAATTGTACTTTTTTTTATCAATTGTTTATAATTGTTGTTTTTTTTTTGTTAGCAAATATATAATATAAATATTATCGAGAATAACGATTTGATTTTTCTTTATTTATGAAAGTAATTATTAAATATTGAAGTCAAAACGGGGCATATTCGATAAGCACTGTGAATTTCTTATATAGTTATTATATCGTAATTCATTTTGTATCGTAGTATTGTTATGTACATATATATAAATACAAATAAATCACGTTTTGTATGTGTGTGTGTTCCCGTGTTTTTCTACACATTGTTCGTGTAGTTGTACAACTAAATTTTTGTGTATTTCATACTTGTACAATAACATGAACACAGCGGAACATATGTGTCATGGATGAATGTGTAAATATGTTGTAAATAAACAAAAAAATAAGTTAGTAGAGAAATTGGTCATGTTTTTTTACGAAACCTTTCAATTCTTAATCTTCTTTTAAACCTGAACCAGTTCTTTAAAATGGTAAGTATTTGGTTTCTAATAAGGATAACTACACTGCAAATCTTCAGGACTTATGTGAACTACATATTTTCATTCCAAAAGTAAAAACAAAATTTCATATATTTTTACGTAACTCTACGTAACAAATATTCATATATACCGATTTATTCTATCTATGTTGGTTAGTATGAAGTTTTTCAATAAGTTATATTAGTTTAAGAAATGTGAACTATATTCATAATATTTCACAAAATATAAGTAACGGTACAGTAAGTAGCTATTTTTAAAATAATATTAAATTTATATTTTAACATAATTATTGAATTCAATTGTACAGATATTCTAGTACTTTTGAATATATTAAAATCGAAGGTTGGTATTTTAAATCGTTAAACATAGAATTTACTTTATTATTTTTAGCAGGGATGCAATATAAGCTCGAGGTGTGCTCATGGAAAGCTTTTAGCGTCTGCTAAATTTCCGAAACATATTTCTCAGTTTGTACTAAATTAAGAGTTTTAAAACGCTGGTGTTTATTTGAGCGATATTAATTTATATGCTCTATATAAGCAAAGAAACTATTACGAATATGACCAAGTGTATATATTATAAATAATTATCAAATTTGTCTAATTTATCCCAACTAGCACTGTGGTTAAAAAGCGACTGATTTGTCTATCGAAATATATGTATTTTTACGTAATAAGAATGTAATTGCGGTAAACATTAGCACGGTTTTTCAATTAGTGTGCCAATTTGGGATATAAAATATATTCCGTATATATTTGGCTGCTTGATATAATCAGATTTAACATAATGTGTTGACTATTAGGAAATTATAAGTGAGTAGAGTATAATGACAATATAAAGGCGAAGAAAGAAGACCCCAGGTGTGCTTCTTCGGTAATATTAATGATAAGCTTTTGGCGAGGAAAAGTAAGTAAGCAGGTGCATTTTAATGTTGAAACTTTTAAGTGGCAAGTTTCTAAATGCTCAGTTGATAAAGGAAGGACCATCGTGATTTTAGATGCGACATTATAATATATACCATGCCTTACCTCTCATTCAGTTCAACAAAATATTATGTATGTATATGCGATACGCAAAGAAGAACTTCAAGAGCTCGACAAATTCTTTGGCTCGGTGTCGCTGTGTGAAACTTTCGAATGAAGTTACCTACATTCTGCATTGTTCATGCTAATACTAGAGAGCATCTTTAATATTCTAGTTTTTTCATTAATATTTAAAACGCAAGGCTATACAACTTTAAGCCGCATTCTGCAACAAATTACTAACAACTCTATATTAAATTTACTTTAAAAGAGTTTAATTAAAATTTGTCCGTCACATTTTTATGATACGTGCCTTTGAGTGCGCGTGCTAGTGTGTGTATGTGCGTATCGTAAATTGAACTGTTAGTTGAAATTGTTTTGAAGAGTGTACCGAGTACATTTGATTTCCAATATCATTTAACCAAACGTGAGAATTGACAATGACATTATTTAATTTTAAATTACGATAACAAATTGAACTTTGCACTTTCCGTCTGTTAACAATAACGTGTCGAAGAGAATCATAAAAAATTTACAATGCAAAATTTTCTACGCTTCTGAATATCTATTTTCATAAATTATGATTCAATAACAACAAATTTAAATCATTGCCGATGCAAGAATATCGAAAAACAAAAAAACTTATGGGATTCCCACTTGGGACATGGTTACAGATTTACCAATTAACAGTTAAGTGTTAGTGAATTCAAAATGTATATTCAGTGTTATCTTAGTGACGATAGCCTATTAACCCGATCTTACAAATTATAGCATTGATACAAAATAGTTTGATAACATAAGATTTTGAGACGGACTGATTCTTATATATTGTACTCAATATTATAAGAGAATTTTCTTAATTTAAAATCATTTGCAATTTTAGTTACTACTATTAAAATTCATATTTTTTATTCGCAACGGTTCATATATTAAGTACATAAATAACAGATTCATTCTACAGATTAATTCTTAGAATTGTAGTACTGTTTCATAAAAAAGTGATATGGAGAAGATTGGGATGTGTATCGTTTTTGTATCATCAATTCCTAATTATCGCGCCGAAGAATAAAAAGCAATATAGTATCATTTCAATATTCGCGTAGAGCCGTGTATAGAATCGACAATATGCGTACGGGCGTATGGGCGCAGCCCGGCTCTTTGCAATGAGATTTATGTCGGTCACCGCCTCGCTCGGTTTGGTATATCATCGGGTTGGGTATACCCTCGATCCGATATATGCGGCCGCTGCCTAGGTGACACAAGTCTAACACGACACATGAGGATGTCGCGGGTTTAAAACAGGTGATATCGGCGTTTCTATGACGACCAAGTAACCTGCTATTGGTCGAGAGAAATAGTGTCGATAACCACGCCCTCTTCGAGAGCACAAAATACTTCCAATATTCACTCACGTTTTAATACACACAACAAAAATCGTCAACTCATGAACTCATTTTCACGTTTAGAAAAAATCTATTCATTTATCTCGAAATTTAACTTCTCTAGACAGGAAGTGGCACATCAGATTTGATGATTTGCTCTAAAACATCCAAATAGATGTTTCTTATAATTTTAAATTAACACTTTAAGATTAAACAACATTTAAAAAAAACACATGAAATAGTAAAAAATATTTGTTTTTCTTAAATAAATACTATTTACTCTCAACAGAATTTAGTCTTATTATTGCAACAAAAATTTTCCGCACATAATTATTTTTCCTCTTATTTAAGAAACACAAAAACACAGAAAGACACTTTTAAATTTTTGACCAAATTTGCATTTATTAAATTATATAATTTTAGTTCTAATTTATTGGTTGATTAAATCCCTTAGACTGTCAAATTAACATAACTAGCAACCAAGTCAGTTAACTTACGGCGTAGGCTGCATACATCTAGGCGTTTATTAATAATATTAGGAGTAAACCACAATATTGTGTGGACATATAGGTATCGTTGTAAACTACTAACAAAGTTATGTCTATAAGACACATTCACAAGAAACTGTTATAGTAGTTCCGTTGTTTTTTATGTACATGTAGTTTTAATTTTAAATTACAGCAAGCATTTTTAAAAAATACATTATTAAATGCATGATCTAATTTTTGTAATGTCGAATTATTTTAACGCGAAATGTTACAATAAAATTTATTTAAATTGTGTTCATCTTTTGTTTGTTTTATTTAATTCACTAATTTATTTAGTTAATTACTGATACTTGAGACAGACAGGACAAAGCGAACTGTTTCTTTTTTTATTTAAAATATTATTTGATCTACAATAAAAGTCTATAAAATTAAATTTCAATTATATTATTGTAAGTTTTTCCACATCATTTATAGGAACGCTACTGAACATGATGATGACGTAGTCGCAATAGTGCTAATGTTATTGAATATTATGTACGCTAGATGTGCGACAATAATGACGCAATCGTTGCTGTTATTTCTTTTTCAATCTCTAGATTAATTAACCTTGAGTTGACATCAATAATTATAAAATGCTGTCTTCAATCTCCAAGTATTGTCAGTCATATTACATTATACTATATGAGCAATCAAGGCAATCATAACATTTATCAATATTACTTTCAAAATTCAATAACTTAGAACAACACGAATATATATATTGCATATGTAACAATTAATGCTATTTAAATTTATTTTAAATTGTTTTCAATTTCAATGGCAAAAAAAAAATCATATTCATAGGTATAATACTAAATATGTAACTATTCTATTATGTAATTGGTTTAATTTATATTATTCAAATTAATAATCAAGATATATTTTTATGATTGCTTTTAAATATGTTTTAATTTGAAAAATAATTAATCAAGAATGTATTTTTTTTATAATGTGCAATATTTCGGAAAATAAAAAAAGGATCTTTGTTATTTGTCACTAAACAACTATTAATTTAATTTTAAGTATAATACATTTTTAGATGAAACACAAAATAACATTTTTCGTCTCTATACGCAATATATAGTCATAGTATAAAAAATGAAATTAAAATATACAAAAAAATGCCGTACATTACAGCAAATTTAAAACGCAGTGTTTGCTACAGAACAAATATGTTTAAAAAAGGAAATGGACTTTTTATCAGTGCGACCTATGACCTCCGTTCACAATACTGGGGTGTGTGACGTCTGACAGTTTTCACTTTTTGCCTTGTTTACAAATTCAATACAATCTCAGATCAGAATATTCAATACGCACGTCATATTTTTTAAAAACGGAAAAAGAGAAAAGAAACGTTGAGTGCATTCAAAAATAGAAACACGTATGGATGGGCTTCTGTCCTCAATGTAGATAGATAAACGAAAATATATTCTGTTAAATCAATATGATTGGCTGGGTATTGAAAGAGTGATTTTTTTTTAATTTAAATTTTGTTGTTGATAATTTTGTTGGAATGAGTAACCATGCAGATTTAAAAGCATACACTCTCTGAATAGAAGAGTGAAAGTCGATGAAAAATGCCTCAAAGAGACATTTTTTATTTTAGTTTAATTTAATTTTTAGACTTAATAATTGTTTAAATATTTTAGTTGCATGGAAATTTATATCTAATCGAAATATTTGCGAGTTGTTCGAAATTTCTTCGTAATAATCGTAATACCTTCTGAAAAACTTTGGTAGTCATCAATAAAAATTATTTGTTTCTCTGAATTCATAAATGACAGTTCTTTGATTTCTTTTTTCTATAAAGACATCGATAAATAAAATTATTGATAGTTCATCGTTATGATTTGTTTAAATGCATGAAAATCTGTTAGCTACAGATAAATACGAAATAGGCTTATAGGTATCATTGCAAATACTATTTTCACAGAATTGACTTATAAATTTATTATAATGTACAATTTGATGTACACTTATCGAGAACACCAACCATGTATGGTTTCGATAAGCACTCAATAACTGCTTATCTTATAAGCATTTAAGAATAATGCAAAATATAATAAGAAAACTATAGAAATCTTTCGTTCAAGATAGGAACAATGCAATACAGTATATGTTGGGGCGGTCACATGAGGAGCAGGGGAGGATATTGTATATGTATTACATGCTCATAATAGCTAATTGCAGGTCATGATTGATGACACCTATTTATAATGGTCTTGCACAGGTCAGGTAGAGAACTAACCAAAGGTGTTTGGGATTGTACTAACATCATTTTTCAATTTCTACTCAAACATATACGTATATAGTGTAACATAACGCATTAGCGGCATTTTTAAAAGGCATTAGTAATTAACAAAAGTAATTTAGGTGTATCTTATTAAAATAATTCGACCAGACATGATTGTTCTTGCTTTATATACCTAATCGCATTTTTTACAGAACATTTTATATTTTTACACTTTATCAAAATGATATTAATCTAAAGTGATTATCTTAAGTTTACAAATCAAATCTCGCAAATTATATTTTATTCTCATTAGAATCATTATTTGTTTATTATTTCTATAATCGTAGGCGTAATCTACGTATATTATTTATTATTTAAACTAACAAGATATTTGGTTTTTGTTTTGTTTTATACACGCCTCTGTTTCTAATTTATACATATGTTTTTTTTATACGATTATATACATTATCAAGCATATTTCTTATAGCTTTTATTTTTAATCATATTTGAGTATTGTATGGTAATATACAATAATACAAAATTCTATCATGAATCTTGGTGTAATGTAAATTAGTTGGGTAGCATATATATCGTAAAATATTTCACAGTTAATGTTTTCTTGTAGCCAAAATAATGTATCTTCAGCATTAAAAAAATATGGTGCTAAGTTTTCTGTATAAAAAGAAAATTGACCAAGTCGTTAGTCGTAAATACTAAATGATTAGCATGTGAAACATTTATATAATATTTAAAATTCCGAAATTAAATTAAAACGTAATTTTCAAGCCAAAGTTTCATTTCATGCTTCGTATAGCAAGAAAAAAGTCTTAACGATATCGCTCAACGATAATGATTAAAATCTGCCACTTTCTCGGTTGTAAATTAAGTTTTTTTTTTTATATATATTCTTCTTGTTCTTCTCGGCAGTAACCCTCAACCCCCTAACATCGCGAAGCAAAAGTCTATTATCATAAAATACTTCTTTATGCTTGAGTTATGCGCAACATAGGGTGCTGGTATGATTCTCCAAAACTATAACTTAATCATCAAAACCCTATTCTTTTTTATAAATTCATACGATTAACCTATATAGGGCTTACTTTTTTTTATTACTCTTATAAGTATTCTACATAATTTAAGCATCAACAATATTTTTCATTTATTTTAAATGAGCGTTAATAATTTTTTATAATTTATTGAATTTACAGAATTGTATACATTTTAATTTTTTAGAAATAGATGCGTTGGATGTAAATTAGTATCAACCCTTAATTTATGAAGCGTATGTCAATATAATTCTCGAATAAAAAAAGAGGAGCGTATATATATATATATATTGTACCGTTGTCATCTTAGAGAAACTTAAGCTAAACTTCACGACGGCAAAACACTTTTCCATTTAGACCGTTGTTCGTATCAAGAAACAATCGAAATTAAATGTGACAGTTTTGTGGAAGGCGTTCGTTTCCTCTTTTATATCTTGAACGTGAAAAAAATAAAAAAATGGCACAACAAATTGCTAGATGTCACCGCGAAAATACATTTCATTGTAACCAATTTATATGAATTGAAAATGTGTGTATTTTAAAAAATCCCTCCGGACAAACCTTAGTTCACCGTGAAATTTCGGTTGGGGTGCCAGTCAACCCTACACGAATAACTCTAACTTATGTAACAGTAAATGGATTGTGGTTTTGGTGAAAAAAGAAATCCATTGAAATGTAAAATAAATATGTGCATAGATTCTACATTTGAAATTATTATACTTTTTGTATTAGCATTATTTTATTTCTAAATATATCATTTAAATTGAAATGTGCTCAAGGTCAGTTTTGAATATGATTTGAGGTAGTCAATAAATAATTTCGAAATTCGAATAGACAAGCCAAAATATAATCCTCTACAAAATAACATGTTATCAAAATGTTAATGTTTGTTTGTTTGTTATATATATATGCATATATGCATATATGTATGTATGAACTATAGTGTACATGATGCTTTATACATTAGGAATAATTAAAAGTCCCTGCACAGCGTGACTAAACAACACTTAACTACTTAATGAGTTATTAGCCACAAGTCGTTAAAATCTCATATATTATTAAAATTTTAAAAGCCATTCTTACGAAGGATGAAACCATTCCAAAAATGATCGAAATTAGTGAATTATTAATATACTCAACAGTACTATTATAAATTCAACCCCCTCGCAAACCTTTACCAAATGCTTGAACCTTCATTACAGTTGCTAACCAATATTTATTTACCAACATAATCTAGTATTTCTACTGAGCAACTAACTTACGTAATAAACATTTTATCAAGCCATATTAAAAGTTATACATCGATTACATATCAATAATCAATATGCATCGTTTACAAATTAATAATTCAAATTCAAAAACACTTAAAACCACATATGAAAAACATTACACAAATCAACATAATCCAGTTTATTATTAATATATTAAAAAAAATTTGCCAAATTAACCATATTGCATAGTTTTCATCATTTACATAACAATGATCAAAATGAACACATTTAAAAGCATTACATATCAGATAAGATGCATTTGAGAAAGAAAACAAATTAATATAATTTAGCTTGTTTACTGGGAAAGTATATAAATATATTTAAAAAACTGTCTCTTATTAGCCATATTACATAGTTTTGCATCATTTAAATTACAATGATCAAAAACGTATTAATATTGCATAACAGATACCGCACATTCAGAGAAAGAAAACAAAACAACATCATTTTGCTTGTTTACTGGGAAAGTATTAAATATATTGAAAGACTGGCAATAATAGTTATTGCATCAATTACATCTCAATAAGCGAAATTAAAACATTCTAAAACGTATTAATGTTACTTATCAGATTCAAAGAAAAAGAATATTCTTACTGACTCGGTATCTAAATAGAAAAACCGAGTCGCTAAATCAAATATATTTATTTTGTTTTTTTATAAAATAAGAAAAATATCGCCATAAACAAAATTATACAACAAATATGTTTATTAATCATTTCATACATTAGTTTAGAGTAAATATAATAAGTATTGCTTAATAATAAAGGATAAACATGTAATCATTTATAATAAATCGTATTTTAAAATTTATTTTAAGTCCCCTAGTTGCATCATATTGAACTATTATAACGGTATAGAACTCATATTGCCATCTGTTGAATTGAATTTGAACTAAATCAGGTAGATCTGTGTTCGAATGATTTAGAAGTATTTAAAAATTATTTATTTCAAGTTAGACTCAAGGCACCTTATATTATTGGTATATGTTAATAACTAGTTTTATAAAAATGTTTAATACTTTCCTTAAAAAAAGCCACACAGACTTGCATTGCTTTATTAACGTTCCGTAACTGCAACTACAGTATTTGGTTACGAATATAACCATTATGGTCATGACCACTCGAGCACAATTTTACTTTAGTTGCAGTTACGGAACTACTTTAAATATAGTTGTAAGAAGCACAAAAAGAAAATTCTTTGAAGTGAAGTTAGCACCAACTGTTGTAGTTAAATAAATGAAATAAGTATATATGCGTGATATTCAGATTAAGAATTAATATATACTTTTAGTTTATAAATTGTATTTATTAGCACATAAATTGTACATTTTTCGTCTATACATATTATTTCTATTTTAAATTGCGTCGTAGTTTGTAGATCATTGCTAACTTCACAAACAAAAATAACAAAATTAGCCGTGTTTACGGCGTTTCGATTTACATTTCTGTAATGTAGTCGGTGTTCTCGCATTACGCATTTTCTGTCTTGTTTGCATTATTTATCAAAATGAAGACCATATTAGACCTGCCAACAGAAGTAATATTCGCCATATGTTAGTGTTATTATTTAATTAACAGTTTATCGTCGATACAGGTAATTCTACTCATTGCCGACTACGTTGGGCCAATCCATACAGTTAATCTGAAGAATAGTTGCGTGTTCATGAATCGAATTTTCACATCAAACCACTATTGGAAGCATTTTGCCTATCGCTATATTGAAGAACGTTGTCCGCCGATTGAACCAAGTGAGTTATGAATGAAATCGTTTGTGTTTGCGTTATTGTGTGTGGTGTTTCAGCGCATTCGAAGTTCCCATGGGAGCAAACGGTAGTCGACGTGTACCGTGAACAGAAAATGTGGGAGCAGGACCATTGTGTGATACGATACTCAACGATCAGCCATGTTCATCTGGGACCTGTTGATGCTGTGGCATTAACTGAAGTATGTTATTGTTTTTTTTTTTATGTTATATATTATATATTTATTGTGTTTAGAATGGACAGCTGATGGCAACGGGGTGCCGCGATCGCACTATTGGTATTTGGGATCTTCGACGCGTTATGAAGCGTAATTCGAAAACACCCAAAATTTACGGGAATAATGCGCATGATGGATGGATATGGAAATTGTTCGAACGCAGTAACGTCCTGTACTCAGCGTCCTGGGATAAGACTGTGAAAATGTGGGATTTACGATCAGGACTCACACACATGAAGACTTTTGAGTAATTTATTTTTAATCTATAATATTTACTTAATATATTTGAATATTATTTAACGAATTAATTTAGTGAATATTTGTACAAATAATTTGATAATGGCGCTTATGTTTGTTGTAAGCATCGAAATGAAGTTACTAAAGTCCTCGATAGCGAAACGAAATCAATTTGTAACTTGTGTTGGTGTAATTTCTAGATGCGATCGAACTGTTTTATCGATGTGCCTCACGGATTGTCAGCGATTAGCAGTTGGATTGTACACTGGAGATGTACTATTTTTCAATCCATTCTCTGGCAAGTCATTACATCGGTCCACAATACACCGAAAACCAGTGTTGCAGTTGGCATCCAGCGGCGATCTCTTGTTTTCCATAAGTCAGGACAAAAAACTAGGATTTTATGACCTAAGGACTTCACGTATTCTCGCCAAACGGATAGTGGTAAGTTAACTTTAAATGTTTTTGCAAATGTTGAAAACATTAAAAATTTTTCTAAATAGAAAAGAACATATGCATCATAATTTCGAACTATTACACAATCATGCCAGCATTTAAATTACTCTCATAATAACATGATAATAATTAAAGTATAATTATATATTTAAAAAAAAAATTAATATTTGTAATGAGTATATATTAACTAGCGCGTGTAGTCTAGGCGAAATGACTTATATAATATAAATATATAATAATAATTACATGATAATAATCAAAGTAAGATTATCTAATTTTAAAATCAATAATGCCTGTAATGAATATACATAAACTAGCGTAATCTAGTCGAGATGACATATAATATAAATATACTAATTACATGATACTAATTAAAGTATAATAATCTATTTCTAAAATGATTAATGCTTGTAATGAGTATACATCCACTAGCGCGAGTAATCTACTCGAAATTACTTATATAATATAAATATATGTTAATAATTACATGATAATTAAAATATGATATCTTATTCTAAAATGATTAAAGCTTGCAATGTCCGTTTACCACACTTATTCTTTTCGAACACCATAACTTTTGATTGATTTACATCATATCATTTTCAACTACACTTATACTTTGTATCATTCTACTCAATTGCTCGTCTAATACAAATAAAACCAGCAACAGTTACACCATAATTTTCGCCGCCAAATGTTGAATATAAATATGCTTACCTTCTCTTTGTATGTATAGAACGCAAATAGTATGCCATTGGCCCTCTCCGCTTGTATCAACTACGCCTATGTAGGCGATAGTTGGGGGGATTTGTATCTATTCGATGTTCGTATGCTCAAGAAATTCGGCATTTATACTATGGTTCCGCAAGGACACAAGCGCCAAATAACCGACATAGTGCACGGAAATGGAACTATACTCATCTCTTCAGCGGATGGATTCGTTCGCCTATACACATTGACTGATCCACCAAAGTTACTGTTGGAACATAATGGTGGTGGTGAAGCAATCACCGTAATATTAACTCATCATTTTGCTAACCATAATTTCATAACTTTTTTTTTATTGTTTTTAGATTGATTTCAAGAATCATGTGATTGCTGTCGGCAAATCCAACAACCAGACTGATGTCTTATCGTACGATACTCATCCCTTTTTCCATTAGTATTATAATCTTATAGATATTGCCTTATTCGTTTTTAGCACTATTAATATGTTACTATCATACAAAAAAAAATGAGAAATTTAATTTTAGAAGAAAAAAAAACATATTAATTGTGCTAAATATCTGAATAATGCTTTTTTACCACCGAAGTGGCCTTGTTCATGTATTATTATTCTTAAGTATTAACGTGTTGTTTAAACCAAAGTTTACTCTCGAAATATCTTTTAAGTTAAGTGTGCAACAATATTTGACACTAAAATCTTCGAAAGCAATCTCGAACTTTTGTTAGAATTATTATTCTTTTGATCTGATGAATGTGATAAAATGTATAATTAGTCATTTATGCATTGTTCCTTTTTTTTAATTATTGGTTAAGAGATGTGATATAACAGTAAATAATACTGTAAATTAACGTGTGATAGAGAACAAATTAACCTTGTTACCGATAAGATTATTTTCAAATTTTATATATGTATAATATATTACTTAATAAGTAATAATGTAATTGAAATAAATTCAATTTCTCTAAATGAATTTGTTTTATTAAAAGTTCAATTATAATTTATGCGTAATTTATATCTCTGATTTTCCGACGAATATATACAACAATTCATGAAATTGCTTATTTAAATGTTACATTGTAGTTATTACAATGTATAGATGAGATATATTCATGAAATGTAGTTCAAAACTAATTTTGGCGGCAGTATAATATTGTGACTTCGTCCTAAACCTAACCTAAAACATTTTTAATCTACTTGAAATCTAATTAAATTTAGACGATTTAGACTAAAATTGTTTAAAAATATGTATAAGTTTGCTTAATTATATAATTGTAGTAATTGAACAAATAATAATTGTAAAAAAATGTTTTTATTTCTATAATCGATTTGCCGATATAATATGTTGAAATATGTGTACTTGAATCATGTGAAAATATGTAATCGTTGCATGAAATGTGTAAATGTTTTAATAGAATTTAAAAATAGTGAACTAGTTTCAAAAACCGGTAATTTAGGCGCCAAAACATTTAAGGCGTACATTTACTACGCGAATCAATAACGAGTGTGTCGCCATCGAGACTCAGTTCTCGCATTACATACGGTGAATAAAGTAGTTTATCGTGAAAATACAACTAGATATATTTATTTAATATAGTAGATTTAAAATAAAGTAATTTTGTATAAGAGTAAAAAGGCATATTCAGTGGTGCATCAAGTGGCGATCCGCTTCCGTTGAATACGGATACGAGGTTCGTGTACTTTAGTTTGATGTGCATAGCATTTGCGATTACGACCTGTATAGTGAGTGTGCAACGATACAATGAAAATGGCTTGGTCTCCACAAGAAGACGGTTTACGTCAAATATTAACGCTACTCAAGGAATCTCAATCTCCAGACACCGCAACGCAAAGGGCCGTTCAATTGGTATCCTTTTTTATTCATAAATGTTGTAAATAGAAAATGTGTATGCGACGGCCCGGTTGAAATGGTTCCAAGTCCAAGGGCGTGCTGTATTGACAAACAATTTTTACTTTGGGAAATGAACAAGTGTTTATTAATAATTTTCATTCGTTTTACTATCGCTGCACGGCCATTTGACGTTCAATTGTAACCGAAACAGTTTTCATTAGAACGTGTTTCATTTCACATGTACAGGTTGGCAATGGTAATCTAGAATAAATAATCACATTTATTAAATTAACGCCTTTATGTTTTAACCAATTATAAATGCGCTTCATTACGAATGCAAGGAATGGAATTGTGTTTTATCGTATATGTATACATGTAATTTTGAATCGTATTAGAATCCTTAACCTCGAAACAGAAATTGGAACAATTAAATAAATTTCCAGATTTCAATAATTATTTAATGTTTGTTTTAACAAAACTAGTGAGCGAAGACGAACCTACACGTTCATTAAGTGGTTTAATTTTGAAAAACAATGTAAAATCGCATTATAGTTCTATGATGCCGTCGGTATCGAATTTTATAAAACAAGAGTGCTTATCGGCCGTCGGCGATCCATCGCCGTTAATCAGAGCGACGGTTGGCATTTTAATCACGACAATCGCCAGCAAAGGTGAACTGACAACATGGCCCGAGCTGCTGCCGTCGTTGTGCACAATGCTCGATTCTCAGGATTATAACGTTTGCGAAGGAGCATTCGGAGCCCTGCAGAAAATCTGCGAAGACTCCGCCGAAATGCTCGACAGCGACGCACTCAATCGACCATTAAATGTCTTAATTCCAAAATTTTTACAGTTCTTTAGTCATTCTAGTCCTAAGATACGATCCCATGCTATAGGCTGTGTAAATCAATTCATCATAAATAGAACACAAGCTCTTATGCTACACATAGACAGCTTTTTGCAGGTAATTTTGATTCTGTTCCTCCACTGATCATACAGCCCTTAATTACTATTATTTTTCATATCAATACAATACACACACTAATAGTCTCAGTCCGGGTGGAAATTAAATTATTTTGAGTTATCCATTCATTTAGAATTTGTTTATTGTGGCTGGTGATGATGATCCTGAAGTTCGAAAAAATGTGTGTCGTGCCTTGGTGATGCTACTCGAAGTTCGTATGGATCGCTTAATACCTCATATGCAACAAATCATCGAGTACATGTTGCTGCGCACTCAGGACACCGATGAGAGCGTCGCACTGGAGGCATGCGAATTCTGGCTCTCCCTCGCCGAACAGCCAATCTGTCGTGATGTACTCAGTCCTTACCTGCCTCGACTCGTGCCAATACTAGTTCATGGGATGAAATATTCTGAAATTGATATCATATTACTAAAAGTACGTCATTTGCATGATGATTCCATCGACGGAAATACAATTCTTAATATATTTTGCAGGGTGATATTGAAGAAGACGGTTCAATTCCTGATCGAGATGAAGATATTAGGCCACGATTTCACAAATCTAAAACACACATGATGAAGCATACACCCAACGGCGTCATCACTGGCGTGTTGGATGAAAACGGACACATTGACGATGACGACGATGATGATGACAACGATGATGATAGCTCATTGTCTAACTGGAATCTTCGGAAATGTAGTGCGGCAGCCCTGGATGTCCTCGCAACTGTGTTTAAAGAAGAATTATTACCGATCTTGGTGCCTATATTGAAAGAAACGTTATTTCATTCCGATTGGGTTATAAAAGAGTCTGGTATTCTTGCCCTGGGCGCCATTGCACCGACGGGTATGGTGTGTCATTTGGCTGAATTAATACCATTCTTAATCAATTGTCTGAGTGATAAGAAAGCACTCGTACGCGCAATAACTTGCTGGACACTTAGCAGATACTCACATTGGGTAGTGTCCCAATCACACGAATTGTACCTGAAACCTGTGATGACCGAAGTAAGAAATAATTGAGTTGAATGTTTGTGCTGTTTTACTCTAATGTGTTTTTTTGTTGCAGTTATTAAAAAGAATTTTAGATGGCAATAAACGAGTACAAGAGGCTGCTTGTTCAGCGTTTGCGACGCTTGAAGAAGAAGCCTGTACAGAACTAGTGCCCTATTTAGGTTTCATATTAGAAACATTGGTGTATGCATTTTCCAAATATCAACACAAAAATCTACTCATTTTATACGACGCAATCGGAACTTTAGCTGATTCAGTAGGACACCACTTAAACAAACCTGATTTTATAAACATGTTAATGCCACCGTTAATTCACAAATGGAATATCCTAAAAGATGAAGATAAAGATCTGTTTCCGTTGTTGGAATGTTTATCTAGCGTCGCCACTGCTCTTCAATCTGGGTTTTTGCCCTATTGTGAACCCGTCTATCGTAGATGCGTTTCACTTGTTGAACAGATGTTAAACCAACATATCGTTAGTAGTATTACATATATTTATAGTTGATGTGATCGCCAGATTTTGGGCAATTGTTTCCGATTATTTTTAAATTTCCAACCAAACCTAATTAAAATATACATTAGCTTATTTTCGATAAATATATATATATACTTTACGTTTTACGTACCTCGGTCTTGTTGTATTTTATAATAAATGACTACTTTTTACGAATAGTACATTCAATATATTTATGTTTTCCAGGCAAATACACAAAATCCAGATCAATTTGATGCGCCAGATAAAGATTTCATGATAGTTGCGTTAGATTTGTTGTCAGGTTTGGCAGAAGGTCTAAATGGGCACATCGAGAAATTAGTCGTAAACAGCAATATTATGCAATTATTATACCAGTGTATGCAAGATCCGATGCCAGAAGTACGCCAGTCTTCGTTCGCCTTACTTGGTGACCTTACGAAAGCGTGTTTCCAACATGTACATCCTTGCATACCAGAATTCCTTCCTATTCTCGGCCAGAATTTAAATCCTGAATTCATATCGGTCTGCAATAACGCTACATGGGCGATGGGTGAAATTAGTATAAAATTAGGTGCGTTCATTATCACAATTTGTAATTTAATCGATTGTGTACTTATTGTTATGTTATGTATATTTGTTGTTGTTTCAGGTCCCGAAACGAGAACATATATTCCATTAGTGTTGTCGCAATTAATTGACATCATTAACCGACCCAACACACCTAAAACTCTTCTTGAAAATACAGGTACGTGGAACCAAGGTGACTCCTATAAAATCCTATTCATCCAAAGTCGCGAACATCATCCGAACCAGCGCTGATTCCAAACCATCAATATCTCTCCTCGAACCGTTTTGTTGTTTTAAATTCCTAAAGGTATGCGCGCGCATTCTTACTGTATGGATATTTGTCTGTTTTTGAGATGCTAACGGATGTGAATTGATTTGTTTTCAAATCGCTATACTGACATTATATGAGAACAGTTAGATTGTGCGCTTGCGTGTTGTGATCCTTGTATGCGTGGAAATCGTATATTTATATATATATATATATATATATATGAGCGTATGTGTGTGTGTGTTTGCACGTAATTATGGATCGATCCATGATGCTACGTGTTACAAAATTTAGCAGCCGGCACATTGTCGTTTCGTTTATGAATTATTTATTATGTTATTATGAAGTTTTTTTGTTTTCTCAGGGTTGCAATGCGAGAGGTGCTGTTCAATTGTGAACTGATGTTTATCTTTCAGGTGTTTTGCTCATGTATTCTCCTCCATAACAAAGCCAATACTCATATACCAATTGTCGAATCACTCAGTTAATACATATATGTATATTGTGCCACACATGATGTCGTAATCCCTACATTCATATATAATTTTGATTAATTATCGTTTTGTAGTTGATATTATTGGTTATCATCTTTGGTTATACATAGTTGCAACGAGAAGTCATTACGTTTTCAGGAAAATAGTTTATTTCCGTATTTATTATTAAGTCTTGTTTATGCCATCTAAGAAACAGTTATCAATCAGTATCTCTGCTGTGTAGATTAAACGGATGAGAATTCAGAAAATTGATGCTGTACTTTTACCCGGCTGTTACGCATTGAGAACTAACACATATATTTGGTGCTATTCAGTTTCAATTGATTTAGGATCAACTATATATAAGTGACGCTGCTGGTGTTATTTGTGGGTTCTCAATTGCGTAAACCACGCACTGGGATGAGTATAGAAATAATTTAGTTATAATTTGTATCTCGTTAAGTTCTTCTTGATTGATAGTTAGATATTTAGATAGATTGATTGATTGATAGTTGATTATTTCATGATTTATTATGATTGTGGTATTGTTGTTTAAAAAAAAAAATGTTTTTCTATGATTGTGATAACAATGATTTTTATATAATATGATTGCTAATAATTTGTTTGTAATTGAGTTGGGTTTTTTTGTTTCTGTTTTTGTTCTCGGTGGTTCTGTACGGAACTGTAGCCATAACAATCGGTCGACTAGGTTATGTGTGCCCCCATGACGTCGCACCCATGTTACAACAGTTTGTGCGCCAGTGGTGTGTAACCCTCTCTATTATATTTTATATTAATTATATTTGTTTTAAGTTTCACAATGTCGCTGGTTGGTCAACATCGTTCAGTCATTTACATGTTGTTGACCACTCAAACGGCCGTGAATTCTAACAATTTATTTTAGTTATTTATTATTATTATTATGATTAATAATATTTTCACTTATTTACTTACATTATTATTATTATTAATTTATTTTTAGTTCATTGAATATGATTTGAGCAAGGAAGCTGTCTAAATTTCTTGTGACTTTTTTTCCATGAACTAAATATATCCAGTGTGCTTCCTTTACTAAACGGTCAGTCTGTCTGATCGCATGATCCGCGCGTAATACACAAATAAAATTACTGTACATACAAACCGTGTACATATTA
This sequence comes from Nebria salina, assembly GCA_944039245.1. Lineage (NCBI taxonomy): Eukaryota > Metazoa > Arthropoda > Insecta > Coleoptera > Carabidae > Nebria > Nebria salina. The sequence continues at coordinate 3,946,109 of OX063288.1, read as the reverse complement.
GTTTTATAACATTTATGTAGCTTGCGTATTCTCTATATACATATAACATACACGCAATACATGTGTCTAAACTATAGACTAGATTAGACTAGACTTTCTAAATCAATCACATACAAAAATACCTATTGGTGTTGTTGTATCGTTGCCAGTCGTCTGCTTATTGTTGTCCGTTCCGACTCGATTAGACCGATACATATGGATATCATTCATCTACAGTCTCAGCCTTTGTTTGTCTCGGCGGACACGAGCATGATGGCATTCGGTGCCCCACAGAGCATGCAATGAACAGATCCTGGGTGAGTTACAGGTGCACCTCCCTGCGGAACATAAGAGACAACGATGAAAAAGATAGTGCCTTCCGTGGCATGTGTCAAATGATCACTGTCAATCCGGCTGGCGTTGTTGCTGATTTCATTTTTTTCTGCGATGCTGTCGCCTCTTGGATCATGCCAAAGGACGATTTAAAAGAAGTGTTTATAAAAGTATGTTATTCTTTGTTTTGTTGTTTTTTTTTTTTTTCTCTATACATCATCGATACAAAAAGAAAGTATGAAATTATTACACTAATTTTTATTTCTGTATTATTTTTTTTTTTGAAAAGATACTACATGGGTTCAAAAACCAAGTGGGAGAAGAAAACTGGAAAAGATTCAGCGATCAATTTCCTCCACAACTCAGCGAAAGGTTATCTACTCTATACGGTGTCTGAAAGCATATGTATGTGAGTTAATTTTTTTAATCCCTCCGATCAATCTTGTTATTGGGTGTCTACCATTTTGATATTATTGAAATTTTCCTTGAATTTAAAAACCTATTTTGATATTTATTTTATTCATACTGCATGTATGTGATTACCAGAACTTAAATGCACTCATTACCCCGACTTTTTGGCACTTTATTTTAATAAGCTATTACTAAAAATTAAGATTAGGTATTACAACAAATGTTTGAATTGCCATCTTGAAATGAATCTATGTATAAATAAATAATAAGTAGGTAGACACCCTATAAATGGTAAAAATTGTTTAATGATTTTGATTGTAATAGGGTCGAGGGTTCAAAATACGTCCGCCAGGGGTGGGTTTACAAAATAGCACTATGCCGTTTATGTTGGTGACAGGTCGAAGACGTTGGTATTGCTATAGAGGGGACAGGTCCACATCTAATCTAAATAATTCATTACCATCAGACGTAGAAAACTGAAGTTACCGTTATTATTTGTCGTCGAACATACAGCATAAGAGATGTTATAGACGGGCAGTAATTTAAATGCAGCATTTCGGGGCAGGGGGGGGGCAGGGGTGAGAACAGTTAAAGGATCGCGCAAACATTTAACGGCACTTAGGGTTTATGGGGCACGGACAAAAACTATAACATCATCATCACTAGATCCTGTCGTAACATAAGAATATTAATATCTGGATATAAGACAAAATAAGAACCGTAATTTCTAACTAGCAGAATTGGTGGAGACGTGAGTAGTACAATATGAGTATCCTAATAACACAATACGATTCAACCAAACAAGTCATCAATATATTTTTTTCGGTTTTTAAACATTATTTTACATAAACACGGGGAGGGAACATTCATCAACATGATGATCAGGTTAACGGACAACCTTTAGGACAATTTTTTCAATTGTAAATAGAAATAAGGTAAATTAGTTAGTATAATGTTGTGTCGCCTAGAGTTTTAAATGGAAGCGCAAGGGTGATTCGCTTTGTTGAGCTTCTTGCATGTGTATACAAACATAAAGGCCGGCGCATCCTGGCACGATGTGTTGGTATCGCACCCTACCTTTGACGAGGACTTCTGACTCCCCCTCCTCTATATATATTAATATATATGTATATATACGTATATATATATAATTGCTTTAACTATAACCATCGACATACATACATACACTCACACACACATACACAATTCCTGCTCCTATGATCCGCACATTCATTCATACACCGTCCTTGATGAATGCCTGCTATTTTTAATAAAACATCTTTCATTCTTTCGGGAAATTGAACGAGCTATTGTGTAGTGTGACTGCCTCTTGTACGTAGCTGCCAGACCGGCAATAGCGCGAACATGCAGGACATGTATTTGTAGACATACACCCTGACTAGACGAAGTTTTGAAACTCCATTCGATTGAAGAGCAAGTCTCTATTTTCTTGACACCATGCGCACAAGTTAATCCAGTGCGTGCATTGACGTCATACCAAGGTCACAACCAGCAGCTAATATGACACAAGTTACTTGGTATGAAAAGATTTTTTTTTTAATTCAATCTAGTTTTAACTAATTACGCAATGAACTAAAAAACAAAACAAAAAAGAAGCGATTCGGGATATACATCATGTATTTGGAGACATAGGTGCCACCATGTAAAAATTTATAAATCGACCAAAAATAAACGTGCCATTTCAGTCATTTCGTTAATGTTATTTCACTAAAAATCACTAACATTTGGAAATGTCACATCAGTTGTTTGCAAGAACTTTGAAAACATCAATGTTCGTACTGGATACCCTGCTCAGATTATAGACACAATAACAGCCATACAACCTATTTTCAGGTATTGACTAGCGTCAATTTAGATTAAAATCTAAATAATAACACAACTTAGACTTGAAGAATTGCATAAACCGTGTTTGATTTGCAATGCACTGGATTTTAACGGAAGAGAGCGTGACGTCACTGCTCATCTTACAACAATATTTCGATCCAGTGTAACAGCAAAAGCGCGGTAATTGTGTTTATTCTGCCACACAGTACATGTAGTATGGCAAATATGAAGGTTTAGCCTCAATAAAAAACAAAAAACATCTATCCAGGGCAATAAATGGTGTTTGACGCGAGACACAAACACCAACAACAATATGTGATAATACTTAATAACTACTAGTTCTTTTTTTTAATAATCGTAAGAAGTATAGCGTATATTGTTCCTTTGTGATAGACGAAATCCGGTCGACTAAACGGAGTAAACTTGTAGACTATTTTAAGTGAGATAAAATATAATACTTTCCTTAATTACAACTTGTTATATACTGTTTTTTATAAATTATTACCGTGTTTTCATTTTTATAATCGCGTTCTTTAGTTTTCGTTTTATCGTATTTATACATATTATTTTTGTAAGGGGGCAAACGCAATCGGGATAGTATATACTTATTAGTTTATAAATGTTGATCGCGCGTGTAATTTAATTGACTGAATGGTAGGCATGATTGTGACTCCTATATCCGGTGGTTGCAGAAGTCTTCAATATCCTTCTAACACTCCAGAAATCCATTCCTTGTACGACCACAAACGTGTCGTTACATCCTTTCTCGTTTTAACAAATATAATTCTATTATTTGTTTACTTTTTTCTTTCCATTGTATATTTAGTTAATTAGTTAGTTATAAATAAAAGGCGACGTTATATGCCTGACGAAAGAAATTATTATGTTACATGCCATTACCATTTTGATGGCATGGATCATCAATCGACTACTTTATGTTCATTCTTAGCATTTCTATGCAATAGATTTTTAATTTAACTTAATACGTATGATACTTTTCTTCTTTGGGTAAATTAATAATATAGTTATATACAGTATAAATAGTTTGACACGAAAACGAATCAGGTGGCATATTCTTTCCAGGCAAACTAGTATTAGTTTATGCTGATTGCGTTTCGTGTTATACGATTTCCATTGTATTTATAAGTAGCGAGATTTGGAATTTCTAGACAATTTGTGACATGTCACTAATATGAAAGACCACTATAATGTACTGCGATTGAATATAACATGTATGTATCTTTCCGATTATTGTTTCAAGTATAATCTACATCTTTATGATATAAGTTCGATAAAAGCGTATGCATTATCATCATGGGTAATTCATTTCTATTATATTTTAACTACACTCGATTTTTCAGTACTAACTCATAACTATATTTTTCTTAATAGGTGTAATTGTTCTAGTAAACATAAATAATTCAAGTGAAATCAAGTTGCTTCATTGTTTACGCGCGTCTCATTGTTTATACGATATTTTGTCGCTTTGATGTTTTACCAGTGTTTTAATCGCAACTATATAAAGTTACCATGTAAAACATAATTTGATAATTTTATACATTTTTTAAATATGCATATAGATCTATTTGGCTTACTTAATAATTGTGTGGAAAATATAAGTATTACTGAAAAATTGGGATAGTTCTCTAACTGTAAATAATACTACAAGAGTAGTATATACCTTTATATTTTAGTTAACGTATTATTTCGAATATATGTTTTTGTAAGTATGTTTTAATTTAAATCCATGAAGAAATATCATTGTTAGAGCTATTTTTAATTGTAAATAAATTTCGTTTATTTTGACTCATTTATTTTATTGTAATATTTTTACCCAAAACAACCCGATTATTTTTATTTCGCTACTACTAATTATTATGAAAACATTCGATAAATGATGATATCAATGTAAATCGTAAGAAATCAATACTTCGTATTTTTACCCAATTTTAACCTCAACTTTTGTATATATTTCATAGTTCTGGTCATAACAGCATAATACTAATAATTTAGCGTACGTATTATTTTATAAGTGTTTTAATTTAAATCCATGAAGAAATATTGTTACCATTTTGAATTGTAAATAAATGTTATTAATTTTGCATAATTACTTTATTGTAAAGAATAACCCAAACAAATACTTTATTTCAGTACCATTTGCAATTAAATTTTAAATTGAATAAAAATTCAAATACTCGTATTTGGTACTTAAGGGGGGTTTTACCTTTTTTTTTCAAAAAAATCGACTTTTTTTTTTATTGCATTTTTGGATACTTTGAAGTGTGTAGTATCCTCCCCTGGAATCGTTTTACCGAATTCGAAACGAGGAAGAGGAAGGGCTCATGTATGGTCTTGGGATCGCAGACTAACCGTAAGTTGTACTCTAAACTTCAATCGCGTTTTTCTCGAAACCATATTTTTAAAACTGCGCAGGGTGATAACTCGAATTCATTTTAACCGATTCCATTGAAACTTGACGCAAATTGAATGCTCCAGGGAGTGAACTAGGATCTTTTTAATTGGTACGTAACAAATAATTTTTTAGCCCCCTTGAAGTCCAAAAAAAACTCGAAAAAACGACACTTTTATTCAAATGGCCGCCATTTTGTTATTTATCGACCGATTGACTTTATCCTAGTTCAATCCCTCCGTAATCATATACACTTTAAGGTGGTTATTTTGTTTTTGATTGCTAATGATCCGGGTGGCCGCCATCACCCTGCTCGCGGAGGGCTGCAGCCAAGTTTTTGTGTGAAGTTTCGTCATTTTAAGGAAGGCTAAACAATATTGGAAGGCCAAAAAATTAGATTTTGTACTTCAAAACATAATAAACACAGTGGTCAAAACCGGGTTTTGATATATTTGAACCTGCCTGAGAAAAAAATTTCCAGAAAACATGCATTTTTGTGCCTAAAAAAGGTAAAACCCCCCTTAAGTTCGTATATATTTCATAGTTCTGATCATAGGGGGACATAACTAATAAAGAAATCTGACTTTCAGTAGCTGGAATGAACTTATAGTTCCACTATTTGCCATAAGCAGTGCTTTCCTAATTTGCTTTACTATTAGGAGCAACAAATTTTAATTCAAATGCTATATTAATAGCAAAAATCTACCCATATAATATAAATTCCACCACCATAATCTCTCCCTGCGTTTAATTTCATATTCCATAGTATAAGATACGATATTTATTAAATATTAATTGGAAATTTTAGAATACAATTTTTAGCAACTCTGATTATTGTAATAGTTTATTACAAATTTTTACCAATTTAGAATTTACTGATTTAATCGTTTGGATTCGTAACTGTTATCACAAAAGAACGTATATACTTATACCACCTACACTATATCGTCGGAAAAAGTATTCGAGCTTATGAAAATTTAAGCTTGGTCAAATGAGTCAAATGGCAGTTTGAGTTCGTCATTTTCGAATATGCATGGCAAAAAGGAAGACTATTTACCATGTACAAAAAGAATCTTAATTGTTGATGATATTTATTTATCTCACTGGGATTTATTTCAACTAAACTTAGAATGCAAGAGAGTTTGTAAAGATATACTGTAAGATTTCATATCAGAAGTAAATATTTCTCGAAATCAAAATCGTTGTGTGGCCTTACAAGTAATAATATTAATGCATTCTTACTTTTTCTTACAAAGTTTGTACGATGCTTCATTATGTAGGATTTTCTGTGCTGCTATGGTACCAGGAGTGCAGAAATCCAATTCTATGCAAGTATTTCAAAGTCCAGGTGACAAGTGAAGACAATGTACTGGTCATGCGCAGTTCCATCGATAATAATAATGATTTCCTGAAACAAAATGATATTGTTTTAATACTGGTAACCATTTATACACATTATGCAAACATATTATATATAGTATTAAAAATATTAAACAATAAATAAATATTAAAAATATGTATAGTATTAAACTTTCTAATAAACATTAACAACTCTGAGTTGATTTTCGATCAAACTTTAATTAGTTTTTAAACATGTTTGTAAAACTTTATGATCCCTAATTTTAATTAAAATTAAATACTTTATAAGGAAATTAATATAACATTTTTTTGAGTGTTCAAAATCAGTTCGAAATTATGAATATTTCTCAATAATAGCACACTTAAGGGTGGGTTAGCCATAAAATAATTTCCTGTTCCCCTACGCCTATTTCTATCGTTCAAACCTCCTGATTAAAAAGAAGCACTTCGTTTGCTTATCTAACATATAAAAAAAAGGGGTGACAAATGGTCCGTTCGTATTTCGCAATCAATATTAGCTAAATTCGGGAAATCTTCAATAAAATTACATTTGGTAAAGTAATTTGCTGTTTCTTTTCGAAACAGAGACACACGGATACACCTCAGTAGCTCTAATAAATTGGCTTGTGAACCCAACTGCTTAGTGCGTGTCTGGTTCGAAAACGACAATTCATTATGTTATTTAATTATTGACTGTTCTTTGCTTCGCTTCGTATCCGTGAGTTTGCCTTACACATTCAGATACGGATTCAGATCAAATCTGATTCTCTTCATTCGCACGGAGCAAAAGTGTCGTTTTTAAATTTCGATAAAACCATATAAATTGAAGAGCACTTTTCCAATGAAAACAGGGACTAGAAGGTTTCACAACAGATAACTCTGTTGTCACACTTAATGTTCGTGACATCGTAATTTTACTGATCGTAAAAAGGTATAATACTATCAACAAGAAAACACTTTCGGTTTTATTCCATTTGTTCAATTGATGTTTACGTTCTATAATCACCTTTTAATATTGCTATAAAAGAAATATAATTAATATTCGTAAATGCTCATATCGATATACATATAACGAATATAGTTTTTCTTATAACTACTTCAGTTCTTCGAATAAGTGGATAAGTACGATTGAAATAAAAGCTTTCAAGAAACAAAATAGAAAAGCGTCAAATTGTCTAAATTCAAATGGATCTTAAGGGTGTTTTGCCACCCCATTTGATGGGAATAAGCATATAGTTATGTATGTAGGTTTATTATATTTATGTAGCAATTAAATTTGTTTACGTTGAAATTGAAGAGGAAAATAAGATTTATTTATACGCGTTAGTGACATATTGTTTCGAGAAAATGAATCGTCGGTGTTTTTTAAAAGAACACATTTTTGTTCAGTACTCGCCTGGAATAGACGAGCACTCGTCGCGCGAGACTAACCGGTGTTCGTCGGATTAAGCGATTAGTTTAACCGATTTCTTGAATGAATAAGTAATTGAATATCTCGTTAGCGAAATCGCATCAGGTTAGATTAACACAGTTGAGCCGCTGCGCGCTTGGCTTGTTCCACCCCAATGGCCGGGGCACCTAAGGGGTGTTTCGGGACCGGCATAGCGTGGCGGAAACATTACTCGGTTCGATACCAGTTGGTTTCTATCTAATTTTGAAACAGCCGTTTTGATACAAAATATATATCTTCACATTTAGATCGCGATGAACACAACATTTTAAATCAAATGCGATTTCTTACAATTATATAGCCAAATAAGTAATTTGAGATCTAATAATTATTTTATTTTATACAAGAACTATTTAGTATTTCATTCTTGAAGGAAAATTTAAACAATTTTTTGAAAAATTATTACGTATGTAATAGATAGAACAATACTTATTGTAATTAAAATAAAAACAATCTTTTATTTCATCAATATGATATATGCAACATACAATGATATTAATTATAATGCAACAATGTTTTATAACACGTGTTTAAATGTTTTTTGAAACATAGTAACTAAAATAAAAACAAAACAAAAACCACACAACGTTTAATTATTATCTGTTAAAAGCATCGCCTATTTAATTGACAAATTAATGTGACCTAACCTAATATTGTATTATTTTGCAAAAATATATAATAAATGTAAACTATAGCATAATATCATAAGATGAGAGACAAATTGTAGCCGCAATACTAAATTAATAATTTGATCTTTACTTACAAATCAGAAATCGTAGAGATGAGACATTTCGCAAGCACATTTATCACCTTTGTTTCAATTCTATAAAACAAAGCTTCGTTATAATTTCTTTTCCCTGAAATGCCTACATTACGATTGTAGCAATATTTCGTTAGATTACGAGTGTTTAATTTGTTTTAAATATACTCAGTTCAGCATCGGAAAATCTAAATTGATTTATAAAATCGAAAATCTACGTACATCTAATGACATGTGTACAAAAGTCATTGCGCGAAATTTGAAATTGTGTAATATGCCCCACAGAAACGTTTTCATAACATTTAAAACAATATTCCCAAGAGAAAAACCACATGTAGCTTTGTTACTTCCTAAAATTATATGTAGTTTAAAATAATCTTTGTTTTAAGTAATTCCCAATCGAATTTCAAAATAACGATTTTTTTTGTACCTTAAATAATTTTTTTAATATAACAAAGAGTCATTTTTACGATATTTCTTTCCTGAGATGAAACAACATAATCATTAGGATATGTTACCACTTTCCCCCTATTTTACAATTTGTTTTTGTTGCTTATTAATTATTTATAGTATTCTAAATAAAAAATTAATTATATTGATGAGCTATGAAACAAAAAAGAATGATTAATTCCACTAAATAATTAAGAGGAATGAAGCACGTATAACAATTTGTTTTATATCTATACAACCAGGATGTACTATAGGCTTTTTTTATTCCTGTATAACTACATAGTGAATGATGATGTCGTGACCATAATAAAAATTTCATGTGGTGCTGGCTGGTGTGAAAAGTTCCAGCGGTTAGGCACGTAGAATCAGCGCTCGCTATAAATAATATTATTAAATATATTATGGTATCTCCCCGTATTACGCGACTACTGTGTGATATGTAGCCGGGCGCGCTTTAATTATGACCTAGTATAGCTGTAAATGGTGCGAATGAATCATGGACTGGAGGAAGAGTGAGGCAGTAATAGAGGAGATGTGGGTGGCTGTGCTGTATCCAGAACCGGAGAGTATGTGATGCTTACAACGTCCCTTTACAGTAGCGTATCTCCGCTTCGTAAATGATCAAATATATATTCTTCTAGTTGAATATTCTTAGAGTAGCTTAGTTCGTAGTACGATATCGAACCAACACTTAAGTTCTTTTATATCTAATTATTGAAAAGAACAAAACATTTTGGATGTACCAATAGATTTTTTATACTACAAAATACATTTAGATTCGATAAATTTTAATTATATAATTTTTCTGTTAAACATGTACACATATTACAATTTATTAATTTAATAAAATATATCAAATGTATGTATGCTGAAATTTTTAGTTTCATTTAAAAACTATAGTTCTAAAAGTAGACTATGAAACAAGCCAAAATTTGCAAGGATAATCTAGAGAATTTTAAACTATTTTAATGGATTTGCAACTCAAATACAGAATGAATTTATTAAACTTTTCAAACGTAATCCTTAATTTATGCAATAAACAATAATAAAAGAAAAGCGTTTTTAAATAGTTTCATGTTACTTACGAAATAATAAATAAACTCAGATTTATACTAAACCTGTAATATTTATATAATTTATTTAATTTAAATGAAATAATTAGTAACTGTTCCCATTTCACAATGTTACGCTACTGAAACTTACTAAAGCACAAATCGTATTTGGAGCAGCTTTCAATGATCCAGCCAAATTCACGTAACACAAATATCGCCCGAAAATTATACAACCAACACAATTCAAGCAAGTTTACTTTATTGAAAATAAAACAAAACTTCTTCTACATGTTATGACTATTATAATAGACATCTTACATAACATAAGTTTACAGCGAATGGGTGGTTACCTATTCGGACTCTTCCTGCAAGATTTCGTCAATCTCTTCGCCAACCTTGATACGCTCCATCTCTTCCAACTTGGCTAAGACGTAATAGTCAATATTATCGAGATGCGCAAACTCAAGATCAAATGTGACCGCATCTACAATTTCTTTCAAATTAAGACAGCTTAAGATGTAACTTGCAGCGCGCACCACTGGTTCTGCACCTGGTTTGGGCCTAAAACAATAAACATTGAATTGACGATAAAATCCTCGAAATATAAACAATATCGAATTAAATTCAGTAACCATGTTCTTTCCACCCAGCGATCAAGATTCTCAAAGTTCTTGATTCTAGTGTTTTACGTTTTATCTAATGTTTCTATTCGAAACTCCTACCCCGCTTTATATAATCGCATTACGAGAACCTTTTACATTGCTAAATCGATAATTTTAAACGATCGTTGCAATCAAAATCAACTGATCAAAATTGGTACAATACTTTAGATTACATGATCGGTGGTGGTACGAACATGCGTATTATTGTTGGCTAACTAATTTGTAATTAAATATCTATTAATAAAGAAAAACTGGCTTAAATGCTTCTAGAAAATTTTCTCAAGGTCACCCCGAAATTAATATGAAAAACTAAATTTATTTACTACTTACGGTAGCATCACCATCTTGATCCTTGATTCAGCGCTTTTCTTCATTTCATCTTGATAATCGCGAACGTGTTGAATGCGTAGAAATATTAGAGCAATGATAAGAGGCACTATATAACCAATTATTTCAGCAAAACCCACCAAACCCTGCACAGACAATTACATAAAATGAATAAATAGTGCACAACACTCCATAGCGTTTCGAAAGAATTCATTAAAATTCAGGACCAATTTCGACTAATAATTTGGTCATTTTTAAGCAACTACATATTTAAGACAAATATACTTAATTAAAATATTATAACTTACATCATAAATCGTAGCAGTAAGTTGAGTTAGAGCAGTTGACGACATCATTTCAGCGTATTCAGAGCAACTTGTTCGCAGAAGAGATACGTTAAGAATGGCCGTTGTACGAAATATGATGCAACAAATAATTATTAATGCGCAATAGAATATTTCAAAAAAATGCAACGAAGCATTTTTTTGAAATCACGTTAATTTATTAAAATTTATAAGTTAAATAAAAATAATAAATAAATGTATAACTCTGTTCGCTAAATATATTCGCTAATAAGATTTCAAATGAATGTGGTTGTTTGTAATCGGATTAAAATTAAACTACTCTCTTTATATATTCACTCGCCTGTAAAGCCGAATGTAATTCAATAGTGTGATGAGTAACGCCGCATATGTAATTATTTTTTATTTACTACCCTCTCCCTCATATGACAATAGCTACAGTAAAATGTTTTTGTTTTTAAATACTGTTAGTCTACATGTTCAGTAATAAAAATGATTCAATTACTCTAAGCAAATATTTAAAAAAAATCTGAACATGAATATTGGGCATATAACTGTACTATTCCCGCGAGGTATTTGTGGTGTTTTAATAATACCGCGCATTTTTTTCGTACATATGAAACGACTCGAAATGAGTAAGTTTATTATTTTTTAAGACCAGATTTAGGTACTTATCTAGTTGGTCTTGGTACTAATCTAGTTGGTCTTGGTATTAATATGCGCAATGAGTCTAAGTAAGGGTTATGAGTTTTATATGTAGCTTTACCCTTCCCTAAAAAAATTTCAATCCGGGCTACTGTTAATATTTTTTTATTATCATTGTGCATGAAAAAAAAAGGAGTTTAAAATCAACGCAGTGAAAAGGAGACTAAATTGGTAATTTATGAAATAATGTTATTTGTTTAACAAATAAAAAGTATCAATTGTTGAAAAAATTTTGCGTTCAAGGGCGAGAATCCATAAAAGACTGCGTGGCGAGTAGAGTGTTAACACGAAGCAAAGATCCCGAGAAATCTTATTCACCACTGATTCTTTTTTGTAAAGGATCAGACTTAGTAAAAAATAAAGAAGACGAGAAGAAGAAGTATAGAAAACATACTTTAGATACGGTCTAAGTAGTATCCAATATCATGGATCTTCGCCGAAGTGAAAGACTGCAAATACGTAAGTGTTTCCAATTGAATTTAGGAACTATTTGTTTCTAATAAAGATATGTGTATTGACACCCCAATGTGACCCCGATCGCGATGCGAAGCGAAAACATTTGACCGCGGTAATTGAGAGCTAAGTTGGCCAGCGTGGCACCCTGTCGCTTGTCAAAAAGCGGTGCTTAATGAAGATCTGTTGCAGGACGGTTTCGTTATGGCCGAAACCGTCTTACGAACCGGGCCATAACTATAAACCATCCCGTTTATACATTAAACTTAACGGCCCGATCGCCGTTTGATATCGGAGGAGACCGATCGTGTTTTTACCATTTTCAAATATATTTACTTATTTTCCAAAGTCAGGCCGCGCATCTACCGTGACGTGACCCTTATAACAGATTCGTTTTCTAATACGTTCCATAACTTTATTTTATATATAAATTTCAAATTTTATTTAAATTTAAATACATATTAATATTTTAAATTTATTTCAATAGATTTAATAACCATAACTTCTTACATTTTCAATATACATAACTTCTTACATATTTCCATTCCTGTATCGACAATTATTCACCTTTTAACTCTATTCTTCCAAATTTATTTTGCTTCATTCCGTTTCATCAGGTTTTTGATTCACATTCTTGTTCACAATTTTTCTTTCGCGTAACTGATTCTCAATCATATTTATCCACTTATTCCGAGGACGTCCCCGCATTTGCACACCATTCGTGTTGCCTACGCAAATCTTTTAGTCATATATAAATTTAATTTAAATTTAATGCTGCTTCATAAGCTTAAACATTGATTTGATTGAGTCTAATTTCTATTTGGCTCGCTGAAACACAAGTAAACTTTTCTGTTGATGTACGCCTATGTTCGCAAGTTAGCAGTGAGAAATTTTAATCCAATTATATAAGCTATTTATAAAAGTATTTATTTGGATTGCTAGTTAGATAAATCGATTTCATTCGTTTATGTGTAGGGGAGTTAGGGTGTCCAGTGCAGTACCTATATATATGAGATGGACTCAAGAGATTTAACAAGGGGGTTCGGTTGTAGCCTGTACCCTGAGTGACATAAATAACCTACATTTTTTCAGTAATTTGATTAGACCGTGTGAAACGTCATGTCACAATTTATTTCTAGGTCAGTCAGATACCTACAGATTCGCAACACATAAATAACAATTCTCTATCGATATGTATTTGATGATTTACTTCTCAACGCATTAGTACCGAAAATTATCAATTGAAATTTGATTTTTTTTTTTTCAATATTCCAATACACTTTTAGAATTGTTTTTGCAATGTATCTTGAAAATAATTCGGTGCACTTATTCTGCCTCGCGGCACAATTCTATATTGAATACTCATTTTCCTTCAACAAATAAATTGAATTTTAAGCAGTTAATTTTTTCGAAACACATGTGTGATCATTTATTGTATTACACTTAACTAGATGATTAGTAGTCACTGTCGTGTTGCTGATTCTTTTAACACAACGGCAATTTGTTTTAATTCGTGAAATAAATTTAAATTTTGTTAAATAATGTAATTTTCTCACACTTTCAAGCACTGATATTTTTTACATAATTGTATTCCCTACACATTTTCGTAAATGATTTTTCTTTGTGATTAATTTAAATGTTCAAATAAACTGTTTTTAAATATGTGTATGGTTCCGCAAAGCAAATATAAATTCATTAGATGAGAATTGTTCTAAGAAATGTTGGTTAATAAATTGGCAGATATCACTAAGCATTTGAAAGGAAACACCTAATTAGGATTCGAGTCTTATGAGTATGCTTTCCTCCGGGCGCCGGATTACGCACCTGCCCACCTCAAGTGCATTTACGAAAGCAATTAATTAATAAAAGATGCGAGCTGTAGCTAGGTTTTGCTCTCGGAACCCTTTGGCGCAAGTAGCGTTTGCCGGATTTCTCGAGCATGGCAATTAGCGCGTAATTAATTAAGAAAATGGAGACGTCGTTTTACAGTGTGTAAATGTAGGTATCCTTTTTTTTTTCTTGCGCCGCAGGTGCTTTGAAATTCACGTTTCGCATCCCATTCCTTATTGATTTTGTTTTCGTGTTTGGTGTCCTTTTCCTTGTATGTATAATTATGCAAGCGGCACTGTCGAATCGAAATGTCCACCGTTACGCGTTTGCACCATTTATATACATATATAAGCAAACAATGAGTTTGCGAAATACATTCGCAACACTTCGAAATAAATATTATATCTACATTCTCCCCATTGCTTATAAAAAACAAGGTTGTTCAATTTGTTTCTAATAAATAACAAATAAATAAGTAAAACTCTGGTACACAAATTATAAAAAAAAAATGGGCAATTTAATATTCTTATATGTGTATTAAATATGTCCAGACATTTACAACTCAAATTGTATTTTTTAATTTTACATAGTAAGCTTAAAATCACAACGAGATTTGTCACAAAATGGTGTTTTAAATTAATTAATTTTAAAAAAATATTTATGCTACATTTATATATATACAAAAGTTTAAATAAGCTTTATTAATAGTACTTTTGACAGCAAAAAGATACAACGATGAAAATGTAAGGCCAAATGTTATAGTATTTCGTGTTTGTGTTATGGTTTTCCAGTAACTCCTCATAACGAAAGCATAACAATATTTCTATGCTAAGTTTAGTGGTGGCCGCGTCATCAGTAATGGTGATAGAGACAGACGAATTTTAACCACTTGATATTATAGTTTCGCGTATATAAAACGGCGACAGCAAGGGATTGAGGGCAATAAAGTGGTCTTTCGAAATGTAGACTTGTTAAATCAAGTGCTGTAACAATTGGGACCGCTCATCTGTTCTGTCGTGCCGTCTGAAATCGTCCAATCACGTGCGGCGGCGGCTCGTTAAATGGGAGGAGCCACTCGGACGGCCAACCCTTGACGGCAGGCGCGACGCCTGTTGCCAGGACAACCGTCGGGGCGCTAACGCAAATTAAAATGGCAGCACCAATTGGTATGGGTATGTTCGCGTCGCAACGCCGACGGAACAATTCAGATAAGTTCAGCTCCTTCAATGATTGTGGTTGTAGTGGTCAATGTGTATTGGTGTATCGTGTGCCCATAATTATTTTACTAGCAACATTAACAAAGGTGAACCGACATGGATAGGTTAACGCAATTCGTTAGCAAATCATTTGAAAACAATAACAATCGTGCTGCGAGTCCGGGACAGTGTTTAAACCTTTCATCTGGAATAGACAGAAGTCCGTTGCATAGACCGCCCGACGGTAACAGTGAAGTGAGCGTTAAGGTGTACCATCCAGATATCGAATGTGCGACACCTGAAAACCGACCCGAAGACCAACTCGAACAAACGGATATTAAGCCTCAACAACCACCACCAGAACGCACAACGAAAACAGTGGCGAAAAACTGGCTAATATCAGACTCACCAAAGCGAGTAACACCGGTTGACAATGTCGCGTATGGTATGGATTTGCGGGTAAATGGATCCACGCTGTATGATACACCGTCGGATCAACCTGGATCCATTGTCAGTATTCTACGTAAAGAACCTGAAGAGACAGATAAAAAACTTTGGTTGGAGAGTGTTAAATCGCCTAGTTCTCCGAAAAATAGTCGTTGTTCCTCATCTTCGCCGGCAATTGAATTAGAAGATTCTGCTGAATCTGGCACAGAAACCGCGGTTTCATGTCCACAATCTACGAAGAATCGCGGACGTACACCATCCGGAAGCGAGGATGAGAAAAAAATATGTAAGAAATGTACAAAAAAAACACCAATACGTTAATATTTTCTGTGTAATATAACACATGTTTGTTTACCATTTGGAAGGTCTAACTAATATCGAGACAATAAGAATAACAAATCTTTCGTTTTATCATCAATTGATAAAGTATGTTTGAAAAATCGCGAAAGGTCTAACAAAAATAAAATAAAAATACTTTTCATTTTTGAGATTAACCTAAAATGGGTTTGAAGTAGTTGTTTGAAATATATGAATTATATAAAATTTAAAAAAAATTCCAATCCTAAAGTACATTTAATTTAAACACATATTTAATATTTACTGCAAAAACTATAAATTATAGTTGCACAGTTCGCAAAATCAAAACATTACCAAATATAACTAATATGTACAAAAAATGAATATTTCTGGTTCATTTCTATTGCTGCAATTCTAAGAAATTTACTTCTGTAATCAGAATCTGTAATATGTTGAAAACCCTATAGTTTCATAATTAGAGATAATTCATTGCTAAAAACAATTACGTTTGCTATATTTTATAGATACCACAACTGTTTGATTAACAATTCAATTAAAATATTTTAAACCCTTTCAAAACTTCTCGCTATAAATCTATAAACTTTCGCCTAGTAACGATTCCCCTAATAACAGAGTTACAGTAAATAATCTCCTAAACATCAATTTGGGAAAACGTGTCAAATTCTATTATTGCGCATTTATGAAATATTAAATCATCACAAATCATTTAGAAATTTGTATTCATCTACAATTTTAAATTTAAATAAAAATACTAGCGCCTTTTCAATACAAACTACGTTTCGCAATAATGTTTTACTGTCATTAGCAATCACGTCTCGATGACTATTTAAAATATATCAAACTATAAAAATTCTTGAAACGAATTTTTAATTCGACAAGATATTATGTATGTGCCTTGTCGTGTTGCTTCGCCGAAGCTATACAAAAGTGCAATGTATTGCAAATAAACTTGAGTCATCCGCAGAGATTTGTATTGCACTCAAATTGAGTGCAATCTGTTTTTATATAATATCCTAATAGGGTCTATCGTGTCGAGAAGGGTTAAAGAAAAAGTATACAGTATACTGCTAATAGACTGTTTGTCGTGCTAACAGGGGGAATTTAAAAGCTTACTTAAATCTTACATACATATAATTAATTATACTTCTGGAATACGTAATATGTGTTAAGTAATTTGATTTATTTTTACGAGACAAATGTTCAAAACAAGCTTCTTTGAACACATGCGCAGTAGAAATTCAATATAATATTTTCGGTTATAAATCTGCTATGATCATTCCACCATATATACAATAGTGGATGATTTATTCGGGTATTCGTAACGTTTAACGAAAATTTTCAATCTGAATATTATTGCAAGCGTATAACATAGATTTCAAATTTTCTGCCAATAAAATAGTTCTTGTTGTACTATTATTATCAGAATATGTATTTGTTTTAACTAAGTGTTTTGTTATTGGAAAATGATATAACCTTTAGCCCAATAACGGAAAACACGAAAGATTTATCTAATTTTTATTTACTAGGGAGCGTGCCGTAAGGGCAAATGCTACCCAATTTAGTTAGTGTCTATTCTTTTGTAATTAAGTTCAATTGTCGACGACCCCAGCTATTAGCACGAAAAGGACTTTACCTTAATTAAGAAAACGGAATTAATTAATGACGTGGGCAAAGACGCCGCTGAAAAATTGCCGAGGCGTGAAAACATAAAAAAAGGACGAGAACGAGGAGGAGGTGAAGAGTGCGCCGGCGTCGGTGTCGGTGTCGGTGTGGCATCAAGTGGCCCGAAGCGCATTATTTCACCTTCTAACCCTAACGTATAACGTAAGAAGAGTGAAGCACAACACAGGTAGTCTTAGTTGAAAATCGTTGTGATGACTGCGAAGATGTAAGGGCGCACATGAACTGAACAACTCTATACGATACGCTGTAAGGTATACGAACCTCTCGAATAAAGTATCCCTCGAGAGGTATTAACACGGACAACAACGGTACTTAACGCTCCCTTCGTCTCGCACCCGTACTAATAAAGCAATAGCGAAATTGCTCTCGGATTAATTTAATTCCATTACTGTAATGAGGATACAAATATCTGGCCGTCGGTACAGTACAGTACAGTACGGGTATGGTACGGGGCCCAGTGCCACAATCGATAGAAGCGAAGCTGAGCGACCTACTGTATTTTAGATTATATTCACCTCTCTTAATTCTCTCTTTTTGTGCAGCAGCTCGAATTCGAATGTCGCCTTTCTTTCTCTACGCTAACCCAAATTGGATTATCCCCACTGAAAAGTTGGATTGAATTGACTGAAAACATAAAACGCCCATTTTTGTAATTTAAATCATTGTCGATGGGCGGAACGCGCGCGCTCTCAACTATTTCATATCGCCCCTAAACATTTCGCCACATCTCATCTCAACTCATCTCACTGCGCTACAGTACAGTACAGTACAGTACAGTACAGTACAGTACAGTACAGTACAGTGTATTTTCCAAGTTCTAGTCATGATGGGTCTAGAACAGTTCGTTGTCGTTCATCACCTAACTTCCTGCGCCTCTGTCAACTCGCGCGCGCCACACACGGCAAATAAACGTCGTCGGGATGCGAAACGAACCGTAATAAAACAAATACAGCACCGGAAATCTTGTTACGCTATGTTGTACAGGACCGTTCCCTCCTGTCTTATTAGTTAACCGTTCTCCCCTTGCCATTACTTGCTCATACACTGTATACACCACCTGATAAACGTAACTGAACGACCATCAGACAAACGTACATAAAAATACAGTTACAGTCTATTCTATATAGAGGAAATCCGATTACTCGCACCAGTCATATCAGAACTATAGTTGTGGCAAATGAACATAATTGTCAATAAGTAGTATTTTCGTTTATTTATATATATATATATATATATATATATATATATATATATATATATATATATATATATATATATATATATATATATATATATATATATATATATATATATACAGTATACAAATTCTCTCATGAGAAACAATCAAATAATTTTATTTGTTAACATTCAATTAGTAGTAGCTAAAATAGCAGATATAGGAACGAGTGTTTTAAAAAGTTCTTGTTGCTTGCCTCTGTAGTCACTGCGGAGCAACATGGACGCATGGCAAGCAACGGACCGTCTGTTTCCAAGAGTTCGGCCAAGCAGCGTCGTTCTCGAACCAATTTTACGCTGGAGCAGTTGAACGAGCTGGAGCGTTTGTTTGACGAAACCCACTATCCAGATGCCTTCATGCGCGAAGAACTTAGCCAGCGGCTTGGTTTGAGCGAAGCTAGAGTGCAGGTAATAATTATTAACGTTTCTCGCATGTATTACGTATCTATGTGTCGTTTTCACTTGACACCGATTGTCGATACGGAATCGATTGGCACTTAGCCCAATGAATTGATACGGTAAGCACATCAGTTTGTGTAGTAATAACAAGGAGGAGAATACGGATCCCCGAATGTTTGTGGGTCCGTCACCTCGCCGAAAGGCACCATCAATCAGTCTTGGCGGTCGTTAATCTGCCATTTATTTGGTGTGATTTTCATTCCACTTACTGACTCCCCCCATGCATACACAAAACATTTTACGTACATTAGAATCACTTATCCATTTATGTTAATTCTGATCATTGAAAACGTAAGTAACGCTTTGAAATTCTACTGGTTGCAGGTGTGGTTCCAGAACAGACGCGCCAAGTGCCGAAAACACGAAAGCCAAATTCAAAAAGGTAATAACAAGTTAATTTTTTTAAATATTTTACCACACCATCTTTTACTGCACTTACATTAAATGTATAAAATGAAAAACTACATTTTTGACAAATAATTGCTTTCTAAAATATAGTTTTACGATTTCGGGGTTTATTCTTTATATTATTATTAACGCCTATATGTATACTACAGTAATTTATTAGGTGGTTTACGTGATTCAGTCAGTCAGTCACTCAATTTATTGTGTTGTATTTTTTTTATTAAGATATAGAAAATATATAAAATGACAGCGTCGTATATAGTTGTACAGTTTTACGGTAATCTCCTTTTGTAAGGAGTATTTTATTGATGATGAAAACCTGAGTGATGTACGAAAGCTTCGCTATTTATAGGTGTATAGGATATATTGTATTTACATGAATGCATATTCAATCGGAATCCAAGTATACCTACGAGTGCGATACGTTCTGCATCCAGATACATCACTGTCATTGTGCCCCACAGCCGAGGCCGATGAAAAATTAAAACGACCGGTTTATAAAGCAATGTGTACGGGATAAATTTATTTGATTAAGTTGAAAATGTAATTCGAACAAATTTAGAGAGCACGCCGTTGAACAGACGAGGGCTGGGTTTGGATTTGGGTAGCTCCGCTGCGGAGTACAGCGGCGTGGAGCGGAACGGGGTGGCAGACGAGGCGTTGGCGGCTGCTAGCGGCGGTGTGTTGATGTGAGCCCGAGCCGGTAAGTGTAATATAGTGGTCCCGGGGGTCGCCGTCGGCCCGGACATCGCCCGCGCTCCATTCCAATGACTGACTGAGCGCCGTAAAATTACTCTCGTGGGGAATTATTTGATTTGATTGAAAACTTTTTTCTCGCTAGATATTTTTTACACTGTAAGCGGAGGCATTGCAGTGCTTGATGTAAATTGAATAACCGGCCACAGATTTCGAACACACACCCTATATTCTCGCTTCCTTTGTTTTCCCCATTATCTAAGCATTTACGTCTTATTATATAGCGTATGTTGGTTACCATAGCTGAATATAACATGCAATCCTCTTAAAAGAACATTTCAAAAAAAATCATCATCTGGGAACCTTGCTAACTAGCAAAGTGTTGTTGCTTGTTTTATGTATACAATAAGGTTGTCACGTATGGCATA
Source organism: Nebria salina (assembly GCA_944039245.1). Classification (NCBI taxonomy): domain Eukaryota; kingdom Metazoa; phylum Arthropoda; class Insecta; order Coleoptera; family Carabidae; genus Nebria; species Nebria salina. Next base: position 3,924,913 of record OX063288.1, on the reverse strand, counting down.
TGATACTATAAATTCTTGCAATTTTCGTAATTCGAGAAAAAGTTTGTTGTGATATTATCGTTTAACGTGTATTCGTGTGTTCGCATAGGCATGATGCTCACAAGCCACAGTCCGCCAGCTAGTACACCGTTGGAGCCTTGTCGCGTAGCGCCATACGTAAACGTTCCAGCGTTGCGCGGTCTATCGCTTTCAACGAGCTATGAACGTTTGGCGAATCCAGCAGCCGCGGCCGCTGCTGCTGCTGCTGCGGCGGCCGTTGCTTTCCCAGCACATGGACCTGCGTTTTCCGCTTTTGATCCGGCGCTTATATCAGTAGCGCAGCAGGCAAGTGCCACATTCACAAATATCTTTCTAATTTACTATCAAATTCACACATACAATATCACATATATACATATGTATATGAAATTAAGTAGTACGTGATTGTCAACATAAATTCGAATTTTGATCTCTATTGTTTTAATTGCCCTTAGTAAAAAATTAAAAAAAAATTAATTTCAATTAGTTTAAATGAACGTTTAAATTTATCTTTATTAAAATATATATTTTTAAACGTAATAACTAGAAAAACAACATTTAATTTTGAGAAATTCTATATTTCCAAATCCTTCCACCGACAAATTATATTTTTATACAATGAATCTAAAATATCATTTCGTATTCAAAAATTTACTATAAGTATTAGTGATAACGAAATTGAAATTTTACATAGTTTATTTTGTGTGTTTTGAACATTTGAGTTATTTAATTCTCTAAAATGTTGAATATAGTATGCAGCTGCGGTCAGTAGTACACCGCTGCATGGGGCGGGCGTGATGTTCTGCCATCCGCAGTACCCACTGGGATTCTCGTCGCTAGCTGCAGCCCACAAGAACTCGAGCATTGCTGATTTGCGACTGAAAGCGCGTAAACATGCGGAAGCACTTGGACTCGCCGCTGCTCAACATGCTAGAGAAAAGACGGCGTAATAAACGCGCTCCTCAAGCGCCTCCTCCTGCTGCTCTATATTGTTTACATCTATCTCGTTTACGCTGAGCCAGAAGGTCATTTATTAAAATCAAAAAAAAATATTTTCATTGCAAATCCATTAAATTTTTTTATTATTGTCCAGCAAATTCAAAAACTCATACAAAAATTTCAACTTTTTAATAACTTACGACTTTTATAATTATATTCTGTATGTTTTTCTATAAATAAAAAGCTTGTACCGATTTTCAATTTCGCTTGTTATTTATTATTTTCAAAAATTTACTAATATTACATACATTACAAAAGATTGAACCATAGCAACTAAAACTAATTTTAACTGGTTTTTTAGCCAACAATTTTCCAGTTTTTAATAGGTGGTTTAAATTGCGCATTTTTTTTTTTTATAATCAATTTTCATATTTATTAATTTTGTCATTTAATTAACGTGCTTCTTCACAATAAGATAGATGTATATATGAATTGCAATATTGCCATTCAAAAATATATATTTCCTTCTGGCTCTTAAAACAAACATGTTTATTATGTATGAGATGAGAATTGTATGTTTGTTTGTTTGTTTGTTTGTTTGTTTGAAAGCACGTTGTATATGAATGTGTATATCGTCGTTTCGCTTTCTTTAATGCATCGACAATAAAGTTATAATAATATTTATAAATATATATATATATAAATATATATATATATAATTCCGTAAAAGTGCACGTATTTGTGTGTGTGATGTATGATCTCAAGTAGAGTGTGTATACGATACGAGTACATGTCAAAGGTGGAAGAATTCGTTCTGGTCGGTACAGATTCATATAACGCGATCCGACAACTCGGTCGGCTTATTGGTTTAGTATTGTATTGCATCAATGGACGCCATGTCATGTCACAAGCAATTACAGGCGCTCGGCTCGCTGATTGGACGTAATCAGATTAGTGGCTATGCAACGGAAGCGCAAACATAGGAGCAGCAGCAGCAGTGGCAATGCGTTGCGTTGTGCCGCGACACGACGCAACGCAACGTAACGCAACGCGCCGTAACTCGGAAAACACCCCCGCGTTCAAGCGGTCTGTCCACAATTTTACCCGCGCTTGTTTGCCACCGGACCCCCACCCATTATTCCATGTTAAACTAACCGTTAATAATGCGGTTTGACAAAAATACCGGGGTTCAATTCACGCTGCGTTTTAATTGCGTTTATGGCTAAGATTTGTTTTGCATGTGATTGCCGCTACGCGAATGGGCTGCTATATTTTCTTGTGGTATCGTACAATGAAACTTTCGTGACACATCGGGTTTTCTTCACAAATCACAATTAAGTATATGAGTAAAGTTTGAAACATATTTCACTGAGGCCACATGTATTTTAAGCTCGTCTGGTGAGATAAACATTAAAATGAACACATCTATTCTGTGATTACTGCTTGAAACGGGGTTGCTGGGCTGGGTTGGGCAGGGCTGGGCTGCCTTGAGCCATAACGCGTCGCTGATGTCGACTAATTTCCAAGTACGTCGCTCTTTTGTATTTCATGATCATGATTTACATATTTGTTCGAGTGGAAGAAAAATGCGTTGTCGTTTGTTCAGTTTGTTTTGCATACTTCACACTTTATTCATAATAACTTCTCAGTTTTGCGACTTTTAAATGTGCTGACATCAAAATTTATGAACATTTACGAAAATTCCGAAACTTATAATAGTCCCTTTTGCCATTGACACGTCATCGAATCTATCGCTTTTATAATTTTCATATTTTATGTATTTTGCTTTAGTTACAACTATATTATATTTCAGTCAAATTTGGCTCAAAAAAACATTTATTTGCCGAAATGTACAGTTTACAATTTTCTCAGTTATTTTATCTTTTAATAAATTTAAGTAATATAATTTTTATTATACGTAGCAAAGTAAAATAATTTTTAATATTTATTAATTTTCGTAAACCTTAAATCAAACAGTAATCGAAACTCATATTGGTGCATAGTTAAATTTATTTTTAACTATATTTTTTATATATATTAATCTTACTTTTTAAAAACAATTGTTTAAATAAAATGTATAAATGTTTCTTATTGATAAGTTGGTCGTTCATTGATTTTAATTTTATTATTTTGTTGTAAGAACTGTTGTTAATTTATAAATATAAGAATAATAAAAACTATATGAAATTTTATATATAAATATGTCAAGCTTGAAAACATTATTTACATTTTCCATAAAAAAAAAATTACAACATGTGTGTATTGTTAAATTAGGTTTATTAATAATTCATCATCAGAGATACAATTAATCGCGGTAAGTTACAATTTATTTTAATATATATTCATCATATAAAAAAAATGTTAATGCAATAATGCCTAATTTGATTCTTTATCAGCATAATCATTTTATTATAAATTTAAAAATTATATATTAGAAAAAAACGCGATGGAAATCGAGCATGTATTTTAATTAAATCAGCAGTAATACAAAAGCTAAATTACTAAATGCAGTCTATCTAGGAGCATCTATTGGAGAACGTTAGAAGCATAAGCTACATAAAATAGAGCGGAAAGGAACAATTTTGAATAAATAACGGTACGGTAATAGGTACGTTACAAACGACGCGGGAAGCGAAAATGTCATCCTTAAGGCCAGAATCGGCGGCGCATTTATTTAGACATTGCTCCTGTATTTGTCGCTTAATTAATGAAAAAAAATGAATCCGTTAGTGGCAATTGAATTGCCTTCATGATATTGTATGTGTGCACTAGGAAACATCTTTTTGAAAGCTATATTTTCAAATAGAAAATGCATTTTATTTGCGTTTGCTTGGTTTCGTTGTACAAAATGTAAAATTACAACGAATTCAAACAAACGCAGCATAATTTATCTAACTGCGCATACGCAATAACGCACAGAAAATAAAGTGGATTTTCAATTTGAAAATATAGCTTTATTAAATATGTTTGCCGTTGCACATATGCATTTTTTTCATTAATTAAGCGACAAATATAGGAGTAATATCTCAAAATAAATGCGCCGCCGGTTCTCGTCGTAAGGATAGCATGTCATTCAGCGTTGAAATTTGCAATGTGCGTTTGATTCGTACGCATGTGCATAGGAAAATTTGTTTGTTTTTAAGTTGTTGCTTGTGTTTAATGTTTGGTAGAGATAGTGCTTGGCATGGTGTTAGGTTTCGGCTTCTGGCGTGCGAAATAATGCGATATATGCCCAGACAAACTAGTAGTTCTTTGTTCATTTCATCATTTATAAACCAAGTGTGTATTTTGCTATCCAAGTGATTCAATTCCTGCGTTACCGAAACAGCGATGGAGAGAACACCGGGTAGAAGGTTAGTTTTGTATAATTATTTTTGTATTCATTAATGTTATAAGAAAAATAAATTTGCAGTGCTGCACAAAAGAAACCCATGAACCCCTTATACATAAATGTTCACACGAACATCGCTAATCTCTCCGATGATTTCGCTTCAGTGACTAAACTGGTAAAAACTGTATGCGATTGTATTGAAACGCGAAGTAACACTACATTGTTTTAGGTGCGTCAGAAGTACTTTCAGCATTTACAAAGAACAATTTTAGAGCACAAAAGCATACTGTTCAAGGAAAATGAAGGGATAGTTTTGACTGATAAAGATTACAAGAACGTCGCTCAACAAATCGAATTGAAAGCATTGAACGCATGTATGGTTTTGGATTTATACAGGAAAGAAATGCTAAAGCAAATAAAGACTATAAAAGATAAAGTCAACGAATATAAACCACTTTTCGCGGGGAAATCACTATTGGGCGGGAAATCGATGTTTATTTTATCGTCGGATGATTCAGATGATGACGATTCGGATTCAAGCATCGACATGGAAATGGACAGTCTGAATTACACAATGAACGTAGATCTGTTTAGTGATACGCCAAAGCAGACTGAACCAGCACAAAATCAGGATGATGTGCACGATCAAATGAAGGAAATTTTCGGCTCTGAGGACAGTATAAATTTGGAGCATATGATTTTTGGTGATTCGTTAACACCAACTATGATGGAAAATAAAAGAAAACGATACCTCGTTGATGATGACAATATGCCTTTTAGCAATAACTTACCGCATAAGAAAAATAACATTTCTATCTATAATAATGCAAATAGCAAGAAAAACATCTGGCGACTTGAAGAATACGTTCAATCCGCCATACTTCAACAACGGCTAATGGCCATTTCCGATTTAAATCCTAGAAAATATTATAAGGTATTTTTAGTACGTATAAAAAAAAACAGTTGCATCTAAGACGCTGGTCATTTACATACAAATAAATCACAATTTCAATACATATATCCATTACATGGGGTGGTAGAAAATCATTTACAATCATTCTCATCTTGACCATTCCACTCTACTGTTACATACTTGTTTCATTCAAAATATAAGTCTTTTCCATTAATCTATTAATAACTAATGTGTTTTTTGTTCTTGTTGCGATGTTATTAGAAAAATATATATTTTTTGGTGCGCCTCTAAAAAAATATTTTACATACATGCATACATAAACATACATATATAGACATTTGTATGTATATGTACAAACATATTCAGACGTACAGATGTTTATATATCTTCAATCATGAGTGCCGCCACTCACTCGTATTTTTTTTAGTAAATATTGACTATTTATAAATCATGTGAAAATTTGTTTAATAATATATAAATGTTTTTAATATGTACCATGGAATGTTGGGTACATTAAATATGTTACGATACTGATATGAGCAAAGCATTTAACTTGTTTATAGTGAATAGAAACTATTTAGAAATTGTGTGAAATGTTATTTACTAATGATTAAATGAGTAAATTAATTTGTTTTTGAAGGTGATGCGACGTATCGATGCAATATTCGGCAATGGAAGCGTAGACACGGATTCGCTATCACCGATTGATATAGCAGTCTTGAAATTCGCGTGTAAAGACCGCATCAGCCATTACGTCGTCACTTACCTGACGACATTTTACAAAGAGGAACGAATCGAATCTCGTTTCCTGTTCAAACAATTGAGCAGAGCCTTGGTGCAGAGAATTAGCGAACACGATCCCTACATAGGTAAAATAAGACATATATTTTTGCGAGCGATTGTATTAAAATGCGCTTAAATTGTAGATTCAGCTCTTATTTGGAAAGCTATGAAAGACGTGTTCCAAAAGGAACAGATTACTGTGGCCCGAACAAGAGATTTGAGAATAGCAACGAAAAAAATTTTCAATATTATTAAATCTTTATCTTAACTATCGTTATCCTATACTTATACAAGTATTTTTTTAATAGCTTTTACTGTGATGTATGTTTTTTTACGAAACGCATTAGTTAGATCTGTATCTGTTATATTTTTAGTTTATTTTCAGTATTATTTGTATTAATAAAAAAAATAAAAAATAAAGACATTTTGTTCTTGGAATGTTTTATTTGTTTTCTATAGTTTAGAAAACACTATATTAACATATCGATAATTCAGCGCAAACATGTGTGTGACACCCCTAAAATAATTTTATACACATATATAAATTCCACTGTAGCACCACACGATTTTTCAGATTTTTGACCTGCTACCGGAAAACGAATTGAATTAATTATTGCTGATCTTTATTTTTTTTGAATCGTGCATACACAAAAGTGCACATAACACATGTGTGCGCTCAACCATCTCGATACACATCACACATATTTTACTAAATGTATTTCTTTATGCTTGATTAATTTACAAATAATTACTACAGAAAATACTGTTATGTTATATATTAACTTTTTATTACTCTTCGTTCCACGGATGTGATTGGTATAGCAACTGCTCAGTGTCCTCGTCCAAACATCGCTGTGGAAATGTGTAGCCATCACCTAGGCTGTATGGAATTAAATTAATTAAATATACTTCAATTTGATTCGAGGTTACCTAATTCAACTTTATGACTACAAAAAAAAAAAAAAAAAAAAACTAAAACAGCGAAACAAAAGCTAACAATAAATATCGCGGTACTCTAACAGTGCAATCAAGCAGTCTTGTCATAACACATGTTCGTTTGCACTTTAGCGATTGATAATAGATGAACCACTTGTATCAAAATAATCAAACTTAGACCATACTAAAGCAACACAAAGGACACGCTTATCTCCACTTGGGTTTTCATCGTAAGCCTCGATTAGTAAACTTCTACAGCTGAATTCACACATTGAAATAGTTGTAAGCGCTATAAAACCAAATATCACATCCCATTTTGAAGAACCAGATAAATGGAAACGTATGCGTGAGTTGCACCTTTACAATGACTATAAAGCAAATAGATTGAGCATAATTTTAATTGTTGCAAATTATCTCAGCTAACAGAAGCTACAAACAATTCCACTTTGACCTATAAATATAGTGTTTGAATGCAACAAAAACGATGCATTTTGCCCACTATTTGAAAATTCTCCAGATTTCGCATATGATCGATGGCCAATTGATCATCCGACGAATTATGTGCATGTGACCAAAGAGTGCATATAGCCATAGTCAGTAAACACCATAAAATATTTTATAATCCAAAGTAAATAAATCACTCTTATGTTGTATCGTTGTCACTGGCTATTTTCCTTTCAATCCTGTAATATTGGTATCCGAATCAACCGAACTAGCCGAATAATACAACTGAGTAAAAATAACAACAAAAAAACGAACGACGCATCGTCATGTATTGCGCTCATGCAAGCCTAGACACGTACCAAAATAACGTTTTTTAAAAACTAAATAGAAAATAAAAAAATAATTAACTTCGCAATTACTTTATTATTTATTTAAAAATGAAATAATAAATGATAAAACATGTAACAGTTTTTTTTTTCTCTTCTTATGTACATCAAATACATATATCGTACCTCCGCGCAACAAATTCATCCAATACTTTAATTCTAACTCCGCTCAGCGGTTTTTAAAGGCACTCTCAGTCATCCTAGATCACACATCTTATAGGTTCTACATACAAAAACTCGCGTCGCGTGCTTTCAATTCATTTCTCGTTCATCGAATAGAAATAACCATCTTGTATTAATCAAAACATTTTTTTGAGAGCCACCATGTTCAAATGCATAACTTTTTTTTTGGATCATATAGAAACAATTATCCTTACGACACTTTGCATTTTATTTTTGAATCTCAAAATATTTTATTCTGAATAATATCAATTATATCGCAGAGGTGCGATATAAATATTCGTTTATATATATATATATATATATATATATATATATATATATATATATATGTATATATATATATATATATATATATATATATATATATATATATATAAAAATTAATTCTAACATTTATGAAAATAAGGTGACAATGAATTAATTAGTGAACAATTTGTTGTGTTGTGTTTGGGACGTTGGGTGAGCCGTGGATAGTACAGTTTTCGAGTGTTCTGGAGCCGGAAACCTGTATTTTGGTTTGGGGGTTGGTGTTCTGGAGTTGCCACTTAGCGTTTACGCTTATACAAGTGAAGCGTAAACGGGCTGGATCCTTGGACTGCACAAGCTGGTCGCCTCACCTTCAACGTCTGTAACGCTGTCGTGTCTGATCAAAATCAGACAACTTGTTATGTATATATTACATACACAAGTAAATTAATTAACAATGAATAAAACAACGAGACGCATGTTTCTAGTTATGATCTGTATTCATATTTAAGCCACAACGCGCTACCGTCCAAGTCCCAATGAGTGCTCTTACGCCACACCCGCAGAACAAATGTTTTATATGTCATGTAAATTATAGTAATAAATAAATAAACAGATGTTTCAGTACATTTTGCATTAATATGTTTGTATTTGTCACAACGATACGAGTTATAAGGGTATTATTATTATTCGCGAAAAAAATCTAAATGGTTAGTATTTAGTGGCTACAAACTCCTAAATAATAATTTCAAATGTATGCTTCAATAATTACAAATATTATAAAACAGATAAATTGATAACATTTATAAAACTTTACTCAATTCGTGATTTATATATTTATATACATAAATACAAAAATGTTTGTTATGTGAATTTGTTTTTTTTTTACACACTCTTTAGTGTTTAACTGATTTTTAGGATTTTGTTCGCGAATAATAATTGATGCAGAAAAACAAAATAAAAGAGAACGAGATCTGGCTACTATTGCATATTGCGTACCGGATGTATTCTATCATCTACGAATGTTTTTACGGGTATTTGGAGATTGTTTGATAGAAAATATAATGATTAGTACTGGCAACCAAGCATGTCAATACGAAGCCTAGCGGCGTAACTGTGGTGTTAGTTAAGTTGACATGACATGACACGGCACGCTACTCAATGTGCATGCAATATCTTTGATCTGACCTTGTGTGCGTGTTGTCCATTGATTGATAAGAGCTCAGTTGGTGTTGCGATTGCACCGGGAACACCACGCCATCACCCAAACTAGAACACCCCACAAGTAATTGTTCACTATTATCAACGGGTTCGATCCGTTATCAATCAATATGCTTACTGATTTGAAAATGAAAATAGAACGCAAAACGAAACTGAACAAATACCACTAACCTTGTATACACCGGCAGGAACCACGTTTTCGGTTTTTCCCCAAACACTTCAATAAAGTTGTTGTACTTCCCCAAACTGAAACCGTTCTTATCGGGACCAGTTCGGAAAATAGGTGCTCGGAATGCTTCTATACGAGAACAATAGAAAACAGCTTGTTACTAATTGAGACCGCCGGAAGACAAATATAATGATTCATACCTAAAGTTGATCGATTGTGTAACACCAAGTAACAGTGATAGCAAAATAGAGATACTAAGCTTACAGCAAACATCAAAGCGACGAAGAATAGCAAAAGAATATGAAAGCGACCGTTGCCTTCCAATTTACCCTACGCACAATCGAATCATTAGTTTGTTTTGCTTGTAATTGTCGTTTTGATACGAAGTACATTCACCAGATTTACCTTCCAAAAGTGTATGAAGTACTCCAATGATGTCACAGAGACAAATAAACAATATATAAGTGAATAACCTAAAAATAATATAAAAAACTTGTAATTTGTAAAACAAACACAATTATTAACCCATGGACAGTGATGGTCCATCTTCAACACACACTCGCCGCAAACGCTGCAATGATGCGACCGATCTGGTTTAATGTGTTGACATTTGTCACAATAACGGACTGCTAAAATATATCAAATATATTCATATTAGCGTCATTTTATTTACGAAATCATATTTAAAAAAAAAATCAAACATAATAAACTTACACTCCATAATTGTTGTATTAACCGTCGGCAAGTTTGATGCGAACGATTCTAAAATTTGTCTAATTACATCTTCATTATCAGCATGCATTAATCTGTCAAGTTCAGCACTTGGAATCTTAAACTAAAACACAAACTCAATTAGTATCGGTGCATTTACGAAATGTTTGCGTCGCACTTTATAAGGTACCCTTCCGATATCCGTAAATATTGTTTGCCAATAAGCCCAAGAAAACATCGCAAATAATATATGGTACAATATTAAGTAAATAATCTTTTGAATATTAGAGGTAATTGTAACTGTAACAGAGAAACATATATGAAAACCATCAGACATTTTAATGTAAACAAATGTCGTATACACACAAATGCACAGTTGTACTACATAAGCATAATAAGACCATAAAACAACTGTCACGATGAACAACACTGGTATCCACTTGACTGCTTTGATGCACCAATAACATGGTCCTTTGTTTAATCTTGTATTGTTCGTCCCCAAAGCCATTTTGATTACTACTTTTTAGAAATGTGTAAAAACTTGTTAAAAACATAAATATTGCGTTGCCGTCACTATATTCCTAAGAAGCACATTTTTCGGTTTCTCGTCTTGGTGTGCTATGTACATAACTATTATAAGCGCTTTTCGTCAATTTTCATGCACTTGAATGCATTAGTGTGCTCCGACTACGACCATATCTGTGTGACGTCATACCCAAGAAACAACACGAGTTTCCTTCAAACATGTTATGAGATTTGAGCGGTAAACATTTTTTTAAAATCTCTAATCTTCAAAACATTTTTAATCTACTCAAAAAACGTAAAACAACCAGAAATAAACGAATATTTATTGTACATTTATTTGATGTTCTTATCAATGTTCACATTTTATTAAAATTCCCATTCATGTATTGCAACATATGGTGATATATGCCGAAAATTGTTTTCCACGCATACGCAAAAAAAAGTGAGCACGTGACAAAAGACGCGGGATTCATAATGTTCACGTTCAACGCTGCGAGACATGTTAACCTTATGGCGAGAATCGGCGGCTCATTTATTTTGCGACATTACACCTGTATTTGTCGATGAATCAATGAAAAAAGATCGATATGTTAGGGGCAATAGAATAACGTTTATGCTATTGTATGTATGCAATGGCGAACATTTTTAATAAAGCTATATTTTCAAATTGAAAATGCATTTTGTTAAATGCGCCTCTGCACATGCGCAATATGCTGCGTTTGTTTGATTTCGTTGTAGAAAATGTAACAATACAACGAAACCAAACAAACGCAGCATATTGCGCATGTGCAGAAACGCAAACAAAAAAAAAGTAGATTCCAAGAAACACAACAAAGTCGCCAGCAACAGAGATAACAATATTAATCGTTTCTGTTTGTGTCGCTCGTGTTGTTCAGTTCAATTTGCTCATAGATAAAATTTAGTTTTCCATTATTTCTTAGTTTAAATTCAATACAAGTAGCGCTTAGTGTCTTTTTTCATTGCATCGAATATAAATATATAAGACTCATCTTAGATTAGATTTGAATACATCGAATAATTCAAATAAAACTTTGAGGTTACGGCACGTAGACAAGTGCTTCGCCTTCGTTTTAGGCTGTGATTACTCATTCGAACTCGTGGGTTTGAAGTAAGTTACTTTATGGTTATTTATTATATATTTAGGAAATGTAAAATAATTTGTTATTCCAGAATTTCAGAAGTTGTGCAACATTATATCTGTTGTGATACAAATATGGATAACTTTTCTAAGCGCTTTAGATTTTTCTTGGAAAGACAACCGAGCGTTTCTTTAAATCCAAATGTTGACTTTACTGAGAAGTATTTATTTAACAAAAAAATATATATATTTCATGAGTAATTTGGGTAAAATGTATTTCTACTGTTGCAGACATTTAACATATTGGGAGTTGGAGCAGTTCTTGTTGGTAAATGAAGAAAAGTCAGCGATTGAAAGTATGCACGAAATACGCACAATATGTGAAGATACTATGAAGCATATGGGTTCGGCTGTGATATCTGATATCACACTCGATGTCATCCTAAAGTTTTTCAATGAGACAACCCTGCTAAAGAAACATCACAGCGAGTTGCGACAACAATTCGGGAATATACGATTTCCGATTACGCAACAACTATTTACAGTAAGTTTCTATTTACTTATTCCGAATTTATAATATTTTGCTAACCATTAAAACACGTTTTCACTAAATATATTACAATACATATTAAATGTCAAATTCCAAAATATTTGAGTCCATTTTGATTTTCTGTTAAAGAGACAAACTTAATACGATTTATGTGAAAATAAATAAAATAAAAAACAAATTTCAATCATGTTTTTGTAAACACACGTCTATTTATATGTGTATTTCTCTTAAAATTGACTTTTTTCATGATAACATTACAGATTTATATTTCGTATAAAAAACTAATATACGACAAAAATTAATCATATCGCACGAAATAAATTCTTCGGTTAACTCATAAATAACAATCATAATACACTTCTATTGAACATAAAATAAAACATTCTGACTCGAAGTATTATTCGTTTTGCCAAAAAACTGACAGAATCAGTTACGTTCACTTTGGTGGACTTGGCGTGTCCAACGATCATTTCGTTCACGAAATGTGCCTATACGGAATAATTCGAAAATATTAACATGTTTCGTCATTATTATTAAATATTTTAATGTAATATTAATTTTTTTAGCTTGTACAGACTTTTAAAGATAGAATAAGTAGTCAATGCATAGAGTTTATGTACACAAAACTGCAGAATGGGTGCGATATCGATGATGAAATGTACTATAAGATACCGTGTACTAGTTTACCAAATAAATTTGTTAAAAAAGCCTTACTTGCCCAACGCACACAAAAACTAGAGTCGATGAAAGCAGTCGAAAATTTTAGCATGCTATACAATAACGCTGCTGCATCATCGAGTACATACGCTTCCAAAGTACAATCAGGTGATGTATGTATACCAAATAAACAAATTCGTCCTATTGCATATAAAGTGTTTTTGAATTGATTTTAGCCGAAGAAAAAGTGGTTTACTGCTTTTTTACGAGAATATAATGCGTCGCAGTACTCCGATGAAGAATTTACTATTCATGTCATGGACATGCTCACATCAAAAATGGACCTAAGAACTGAACTTAACAATTACTTCGGATTTGAGAACACTGACTTCTATCTTTATTTGCAAAAGAACAAAAATAAAATTGTTCAACACTTGAACAAAAACATAAATATACCTGGTAAATAAAAATGTATTTATTTTCATTAATTCTCCATTGTAGAGATTTATACGAAATATAATTTTGAATTACATATCTGTGTTTTTATTTGATTTATATATATTATAACATATAACACAAATAAAATCTGATTTTATGTTTTTTCTTTTATATTTACGTTGTTTTTTTCGTCATTGGTCATTTATTAATAAATATTTGTTTAATCTATAAAATTGCATTTAAATCTTTTTTTTTTTTTTAATATATATATTTTTTTGTAAACTCATTTAAAAACATATTTTAGGTGCTTCACAAATTCCAAAACCACCCTACGCCGTTCAAGTTACAGTTAATTCACAAAAGGAGAAAGAACTATCGAAAAGAATAAGAAAAATGGAAAACAGAAGACCGATACAGGAATCATGGTTGGAGCCAATTTGTCATGCATTGTAAGATTCTTTTCGATTATTATTATACACATTCAAATGTATGTTATTTATGACAGCAAAGAAGAGTTGTTCTTCGAGCAAAATGCTTCTTTATTGACACGAAAGGCAGTGGTTGAAGTGAAATATCCGAATGTTTACGATTCAAGAAAAAGTATCGGCCCTACTAAATGTAATTATATATTTGTATATATTCGTAATACTCTGACTAAATGTACTTATTTGTAGCGTGCCACAATATAATGCCCGCTGATCTTGATTCAAACCACATCGACACGATGGCGTATGAAGAGTTTACTGTGCCAGCAGACGACAAGAAGTCTATGCCGAAAATAACCAAACTGGTTCCCATTCATCAACTAGATCAAATCGGCCAAGTCGTCTTTCGTGGCGTAAATCAACTAAATATGATACAATCGATCGTTTTCCCGGTTGCGTATGCAACAAATGAAAATATGTTGATTTGCGCACCTACCGGTGCAGGTAAAACTAATATTGCACTACTTGCAATCACCCATCAATTACGACAATATTCCGACAAAGGGAAAATTGACACTAGTCTGTTCAAAGTAATGTTTGTTTGTCTATATTAAAAAAAAACACTGTTAAATATACAATTTTCAGATTGTGTACGTCGTTCCTATGAAAGCGTTGGCCAATGAAGTAACAGCCACCTTCTCTTCGAAACTAGCGCCGGTTGGAATTAAAGTGAGGGAATTGACTGGTGATATGCAGCTGACGAAAAAAGAAATTCGGGAAACACAAATCATAGTAACTACACCCGAAAAGTGGGACGTTATCACCCGAAAAGGATCAGGTAAATCTTATAAAAGTAAACAATTTGCATTTAAAACACTAAAACGTTATTTATTTCGAAATTAGGTGATAACGGTATTTCCGAGTTTTTAAAACTCTTGATCATCGACGAAGTACATTTATTGCATGGTTGTCGTGGTCCAGTCATCGAGGCGTTAGTGGCGCGAACATTACGACAAGTCGAAACCTCGCAGTCCATGATCCGAATCGTTGGTTTATCGGCCACCTTGCCCAACTATGTTGACGTAGCGAAATTCCTAAATGTAAATCCGAACATTGGATTGTTTTTCTTTGACGGACGTTTCCGACCGGTGCCGCTTACACAAGTGTTCGTTGGCGTGAAAGCGATGCACCAATTACAAATCATGAATGAAATGAATAATGTGACATACGCCAAAGTTTCTGAATTTGTGAGACAGGGACACCAAGCAATGGTGTTCGTGCATGCTAGAAACCAGACGGTACATACTGCCATGGTATTGAAAGAGAAGGTTACTGCGCATGGCCATGAATCTTACTTTCAGCCAATTAAAGGTATTGAGACGACAAACGCTAGACGGGCGTTTTCTAAATCGCCCAATAAAGCTTTATTGGAATTACTTGAATACGGATTCGGAATTCATCATGCCGGTTTATTGAGATCGGACAGGTAAATAATTGCTTGAACAGTTTTAAAATCACAAAATATTTTTATTTTATCGTCATTAAATATTAAATCACATTATGCAATATAATCACATATGAGATAATTAAATTAGTAATTGAAGGCAAAACTTGTATCTAACTTATGATTCACATTTAATATATTTTTCAGAAATATGGTCGAAAAATATTTTCGAGAAGGAGTTATACGAGTATTAATTTGTACAGCGACGTTAGCCTGGGGCGTTAACTTACCAGCGCATGGTGTAATAATCAAGGTATATAGTATTATTTCCATGGAAAAAGAGTAAAAAAAAACTAATGTGTATTTTAATAGGGAACGGAACTTTACGATTCAAACCGTGGAACGTTCGTCAATTTGGACATATTAGATGTGTTACAAATTTTCGGACGGGCTGGAAGACCGCAATATGACACATCAGGAACTGGTGTCATCATCACCAATCAAAGCTTACTACGGCATTATATGATGCATTTGACCCGCCAAATACCTATTGAGAGCAGTTTTCTTGAACGTCTACCAGATCATCTTAATGCAGAAGTTCGTGTTTTATTTTACATTTGGTTGTGACTACGTTTAGGAACTGAATTTGTTTTTAATTCTTAAAATCTTAGATCGTCTTGGGAACAGTTTCTAATGTTAACGAAGCTGTCAATTGGTTAAGTTACACATACCTCCACCATCGATTGGATTTAAATCCGCAAAATTACGGAATTACGTATAATGAAGTTATGGTAACTGCTTGAAAAAAAAAATGTATAATCGCATGATTTTTACTGGTTTAAACTTATAGAAAGACCCATCATTATTCGATGCCCGAATGAAGTTTATAAACGAAGCAGCTAAATTGCTAGATAAAGCGCACATGATTCGCTATAATGAGAATAACGGTGATTTTATGTCGACTGATTTGGGTCGAACTGCCAGCCATTATTATATAAATTTTGATACCGTCCAGCTATTTAACAACTGCATTGAACCTTTTATGACAGAGAAAGAAGTGTTAGCAATGATAGCACAAGCGGAGGAGTTTAATCAGTTAAAGGTAATGCACTAGTTTCACAATTGATTGAATTACGTCTAATATTTTGTGTAAAAAGGTCCGAAATGAAGAACTGGATGAACTCGATAGACTTACGCATGAATATTGCGAGCTTGCTGTACCTGAAGGTTCCACTACTGTCGCAGGGAAAGTTAATATACTGATGCAAACATATCTATCACGTGGGAAGATCAACAACTTCTCTTTAGTATCAGATATGAACTACATCATACAGGTATTCACAAATTGATATAAAATATCACAATCACAGCACAATGTTTCATATTTCATACACAAAATACTACATGCATCAGAAATGTAACATATACATGTTTGCCATTTGAATTGAATTTGACAATACGTTTGAATTCTATTTAGAATGTAGTCCGCATAACTAGAGCATTATTCGACATTGCGTTGCACCAAAATAATCCTATGCTAGCCGGTCGGTGTCTGATGCTCTCACAGATGTTTGAACTCCAACTATGGGATTTCCAAAATCATCTGCGGCAATTCACTATCTTAAATTACGAGATCATCGACAAGCTCGAACGCAGCACACATACAATTGAAAGTTTACGGGAGGATGATATAAAATCTCTCACATCCAAATTCAGAAATCAGCGTTACGCTGTATTAATTAAGAAATGCGCTTCCGAATTCCCGATGATTGAAGTTGAAAGCTTGGTGCAACCTATTACGCGTTCAGTGCTCCGAATTAAGATGAAGGTTTATCCGAATTTTATATGGAATGATAAAGTTCATGGGAAAACGTCCGAGTCGTTTTGGTTGTGGATAGAAGATCCTGAAAATAATTCTATTTATTATTCAGAACATTTCGTCCTAACTAAGACTGTTGTGATAAATGTTCAGCCGGTTGAGTTGACTTTTACTGTGCCGTTAGTAGAACCGGCGCCATCGCAATATTTAGCTAGATTGACGAGTGAACGATGGCTCGGTTCGAGTTTAATTCACTCATTATCATTTAGAGAATTAGTTCTACCAGACTCCCACCCTCCTCATACTGGTAAGAAACAAGTTTTTTTTTTCATAATTAAATCCAATAGTCGCAATTCTAATATTCGCACTAGAAGAATTTACAATGAAGGAATTTAAAAATAAGTTTCACTTTCTTAATTAGATCTTGTGCTTTATTATTATTATTTTTTTTAGATCTATTAGAACTACAACCTTTGCCTGTGAACGTATTAAAGAATAAAAAGTTCGAGAAACTTTTTAAATTTAGCCATTTCAATCCAATACAAACGCAAATATTCCATTGTTTATACCACTCGGACAACAATACGTTAGTTGGTGCGCCGACTGGTTCAGGAAAAACAATTATGGCGGAATTGGCCGTACTGCGTATGTTTAATAAATACCCGAATAAAAAGATCGTATATATAGCACCGTTGAAAGCACTAGTGCGTGAAAGAGTGACCGATTGGAAAGCAAGATTTACAAAAATCGGAAAACGAGTCACAGAATTGACGGGTGATGTGAATCCCAATATGAATGAAATTAATAAAGCCAACATAATAATTACTACACCCGAGAAATGGGATGGACTAAGTAGAAGCTGGCAGTCCAGGAGTTACGTAAAGCAAGTAGGACTAATGATCATAGATGAAATCCATTTACTGGGCGAAGATCGTGGGCCAGTTCTAGAAGTTATTGTGTCTAGAACCAATTACATTGCAGCTAATACTAACAAAAAGTTACGGATTGTTGGTTTGTCAACAGCCATGGCAAATGCGAAAGATTTAGGTAATTGGCTGGGAATTAATGAGGTAAGAGGTCTCAAAATGTTGCGAATATAATAAATAATATAGTAGAAATTTGAATATTAAATTCCATCAACGGCAATTGAATCATATTATTTTTTGATTAGTTGGGCCTATACAATTTCCGTCCATCCGTACGACCTGTTCCTTTGGAAGTGCACATATCAGGCTATCCAGGAAAACATTATTGTCCGCGCATGATTTCCATGAATAAACCGACGTATCAAGCCATTCGGTTGCATTCACCTAATAGTCCATCTCTGGTGTTCGTTTCATCGCGTCGACAAACCAGATTAACTGCCTTAGACTTGATTGCCTATTTGGCAACTGATTCCAATCCTAAGCAATGGCTGAATATGGACGAGGAGGAAATGATGCACATTGTCGCTACAGTCAAAGATCAAAATCTAAAACTGTGTCTAACATTCGGTATCGGGTTGCATCATGCCGGTTTAGAAGATCACGACAGAAAAGTGGCGGAAGAGCTATTTGTCAATCAAAAGATTCAAGTGTTGGTTGCAACGGCCACGCTTGCATGGGGCGTTAATTTCCCAGCGCATTTAGTTGTTGTAAAAGGCACGGAATATTTTGATGGGAAAACTGGGCGTTATGTGGATATGCCAATCACAGACGTTTTGCAAATGATGGGCCGCGCTGGACGACCTCAGTATGATAACACTGGTGTTGCAGTAGTGTTAGTGCATGATATAAAGAAGAACTTCTACAAAAAATTTCTTTATGAACCATTCCCGGTTGAATCCAATTTGCTCCAGGTTTTACCTGATCACATCAATGCTGAAATCGTTGCTGGAACAGTCGCAACAAAAAAAGATGTTCTAGAATATTTAACTTGGACATACTTCTTCAGAAGGTTGATTCAGAACCCATCATATTACAACCTACACAATCTAGAACCGGAAACTATAAATACATACTTGACTGAACTGACTGATGCAACATTAGATAAATTAATACGATCCAAGTGTATTAAATACGATGATGAAGTAAGTTTATATCTGATTTTATTGTATCAATTCGTAAATTTTATTTGAAATTAGGAACGATCAAGTTTTCAAGCAACATCTTTGGGACATATTGCCTCATATTTCTACCTTTCCAATGAAACCATGCTATTTATGTCGCAAACGTTATCGGCTGATCTTGGTATTGAGCAATTGATGGTTATTTTATCAGGTGTTCACGAATACGCTGAATTTCCTGTTCGGCACAACGAAGAGTTTACCAATAGGTATAAAATAGCCTCTACGCATCCATTGTAAGATTGTATTATGTTTATTTTTTTTGTGCTCTAGCGAATTGAGTGCTTTGTGCCGGTATAAGGCAGATGATTTTATCTCTCCTCATACGAAAGTATTTATTCTTCTCCAAGCCCATTATTCCAGATTAAGATTACCAGTAGCAGACTATTATACAGATACTAAAAGTGCTTTAGAGCAAACGATAAGAATTTTGCAGGTCAGTCAGAAAATGATATAAAATGTATGGTTTATGTGTAAAATAATTTTCTTCAGGCTATGATAGATGTTTCTGCATCTATGAAGTGGTTATCTGTGACATTAAATTTGCAACATCTGTTGCAAATGACAGTACAGGGCTGTTGGCTGGATGATAGTCCATTTTTGATATTATACGACTTTACATCAAACCAATTAGAAAAATTGGAAAAGGAATTCCAATTGAAGTTCGCCAACTATAACAAAAATGTATTAGCTGGCATAAGGGCAGCATACAAATCGAACCGATCGGTTTTTATGAAAATGATTAAAACAGCCTGTGATGAAGCTGTTACACAATCTGTGATACAAATTTTAGACGGCCTACCGGTCATAAGGCACACGCTGCAATTCTACGATGATTTCGATAGCAAAACGCATTTAATCACACGTGACGATAACGACGAATTGCATGCATTGATTCATGCGAACAAATCGTACAGCATCGAGGTGATAACGAAACGACATGGGAAGAAATCACTCCAGGTGCCGGCGCGACACTTTCCGAAACACAAAGATGAGATGTGGTTCCTCGTTTTGGGTATCGTCCGTACGAACACAATATTGGCTCTGAAACGGATTTCTGTTCGTGGGACTACTTCGAATCAAATATCCTTTAACTCACCCAAGCGAACTGGTAAGTTTCGATTTTTCGTTGGTGAAAATTGTTTACTATTTTAGTTTATTTTTTTTTTTTAGGGAATTACGTCCTATCGTTGTATTTTATATCCGATTCGTATATGGGTTTGGATGCGCAGTACAATATTCAATTGAAGGTGGTTGAATAATTAATTGTTTTGTAATACTTAGTGATGTTAAAGTTATAATTGTTTATTAAAATAAAAGATTTTGTTGTAATTTACGTAACAAATTTTATTTTGGCAATACTAGGAAATAGTAACATTAAAAATGCTTAGATATATAAAAAAAAAACTTAAATTTATAGTCACAGCGTAATTAGGTTTAAAGTACTTATACATCAGAATTTTGAGTTATATT
This sequence comes from Nebria salina, assembly GCA_944039245.1. Lineage (NCBI taxonomy): Eukaryota > Metazoa > Arthropoda > Insecta > Coleoptera > Carabidae > Nebria > Nebria salina. Next base: position 3,904,099 of record OX063288.1, on the reverse strand, counting down.
AAGCCGACTGGTGTTAGCTCGAACACAATTCAATAATACATTGAAAAACGACGATTACTAATTTATTATGTAGAACACAATTCAATAATGTATTCATTACGATGATTACTATTAAATGCTAACATTTAAAATTTATTAAAAACAATAACGGATATTTCCGTAATCATTTTGTGTTCGAGCTAATTACGGCTTCACTGGTTCTTACTATAAAAAAGAATGTTAAAATGTTTAAAATAATGGATTTTTAGAGTATTACATCATTCAAAAATATTTACAACATTATCAATTTAATGTTGTTAACATATTTATTTACACATATGAGAAAATTAACTGCTATAGCAAAAGTGGTACACAAATCCTAATTGAATTACTGAATTTAAAATAATGATATCAGATGTTGAATTTAATTGAGAATTTAGACATACGTTTATGAAATAAATAATAAAAAAAAAATCATAAATAACTTGTGGTCGACGAAATCACATTTATAAGTAAATTCCACCAATTATAATTTACTCAAATGCGACAAAGAATCATTGAACAGGAACTTAACAAAAAACAAACTTAATATTACGTTCAATTGAAACTAAAACTACATCTTTTTATCAGTAAGATGAAAAATAATTTAAGACTAATGCAACAAAATTAGAGAATAAAGGCAATTTTCGGCGAGCAAATAATTCGAACTTGATTGGTGCAAGTTCAAATTAGCGCAACGAAAATTGCAACAAAACAAGTGAACTAAAGTTGCAAATGGCACGAAAACGTCTCGTGACGTTATTCAACCTCATTAGTCACGTTAAAGATGATACTATTAAGGTGACGCGAAAAAGCTGGATACGAAAACTTCTCTTGAAAACGTCTGCGACCATTTATTCCGAAGCGCACTCGCATTTCTTCACTGGCAAAGATCTTCGACATGTGGAAAGCCATGTTCTCCGGAATACCTTCGGAGAGAAATCCGGTAACATTGTGGTCAACGGTTTCAGTTGGTCCCCCAGAATTCACAGCAATCACAGGTTTACCGCTATACATGGCTTCAAGAGGTACTATGCCAAAGTGCTCGTTTTCAGGGGTGTACAACACGCAATCGCATTGAGCCAACAAGCTAACTTTCATTATATCAGACGGCGATTTGAGGAAATGCACCTTAGACAACAAATTCTGTTCTTCGGTTAGCTCCTGTAGTTCTTCAAAGCAGTCGATATTTTCGAACACGCGTGAATCATACCCGCCAGCCACGATCAAGTGCACTCTGGCGAAATCTTCATCGGACAACAGTGTCTCTAGTGCTTGAATCGACATTATAGCCAATCCAAGATTTTTCTTTAGTTCAAATCTGTTTATCGACAGAAAAATGAAGCTGTTTTCAGGAATATCTGGTAAAGAGAGCGGCATTAAGTTCCTAGCATGTTGATCAAACAATCTAGTGTTGATTGATGGGTACAGGATTATTGGATTTACAGGAATTCGCTTGAATGTGGTTTTAAAAACATTCGCCGTATATAAACTGTTCACAAGAATACGATCAGCACACCTCATTGAGACCTCTTCCAGAAAATTCAATGGTCGTCTGTAAAAGCGTTTGAATTTGCCGCCACGCTTACTGAGCAGCAAATCTGGAAAGTGACAGTAGAATATCACCCGGAAGCGGAACAGCTTGACTAAGGGCACGCCAATAGGGATTTGGTCGCACATGATAACGTCTGGACGATCGACCGGAGCAATGACGACCAAAAAGTACAACGTCAAGTACAACATGCGTATGTAAGCGCATAGTGCATTGCAATAGCCGAAAACGGAACGTGGAAGCCAATCTCCTACAACGGTGACCGGGAAGGTACCGTCGCGAGTTTCCATGAAACAATGACCAGGATCATGATGGTTTGTTACGTAACTGACGCGGTGTCCTCTTTCCTGCAATGCCAATCCGGCATCTACCACCAAGCGTTCGGCGCCACCGATTCCCAAATCGGGATGCAAAAATATAGCGTGCACCATGATCACGAAACCTGTAACAAAAACAAATGTAAGTACGTGGCAATGTGCGGTTTGGTTTTTGCCATCCATAGCAAATTCGTCTGATGTAATGTTTCATTTAATAAATCACACCAAAACATATTAATTTAGTCACAATTGCATAATAGTTCAATAATATTTACTTGATTGTGAGAAAACCGGTGAAATTTTAGACACACACAACACAGTAAATTCAAACGCATAAACAGCAGATAAACACGTTAGAACAAGTGATTACGTTTCGTAAATGACAAGGTAGTAAACTGAGCGAACGTTTTTGAAATTAGTAAGTACGATACGCCGTTACGAGCGCTATTCAATTTCGCGCTATTTTAACTTTAGTGTACAAATTTGTATGAAATTCATTGAATAAATAATAAAGTTATGATGTTTTAAATATGGGTGATTTTATTGTTACTTAATTTTAAGTTATATTTGTAATTCATGCACTTGTATTAAATATGTGTGTTTCTGGCGTTCGCCGCCAGTTTTGCAAGGTATTGCTGTTTGACCTTGTAATCTTGAACTGTTTTTGACATTTGTTAAGATATGTGATTTTGTTCATGTGAATGTTTTCGTTTTAAGATATTTTAAGTTATAATTAATTTTAACAAACGAATTGCCAAATTTATATTAAATCTTAGAAATGAGCAACTGTGATAAGAACAATATTGGAAACTCGAACCTTGATTCTACAATAAGAGTTAAATTAAATGAGAAATTTAAGCAATTAGCAAATATACGAAATAGCAGTGTACCGAAAGGTATCAAAGTACCACCGGATGGTACACCGGTCAATAGGAAAATTATTCGACGAGCCGGACAATATTTACTGGGTCCGAAAATCGGCTCGTCCCCCGTCCGTTGTATGTTTCAGTGTTTGGGTAGAAAGGTAGACTCGGATAAATTTTATACCATCAAAATTTTAACACTCAAAGATAATAGCGAAGAAGAAACTCAAGATGACAGACAGGGGAAATTACTTATGTATACTGAATATCCATTATTATCGATGCTATCCAAACAAGAAGGCGTCATCAAGGCTTACGATTTATTTAAAGTATTTAATTTTGCAACTGGGGATCGAATCCAGAACCTTGAGATTTGAAGGTTCTTGGTTCGATCCCCAGCGTCATTTGATTTTCTCAATGTCATTTAATGTACATCCTAATATTGTATTAAGTACACATATTTATAATATATATTGTTTATATACAGGACTGTGCATTAGAAGAACGCCCAACTGGAGTTAGATCAGATATGGTGTACACTGGAAAATTAAAAGAACGTTTATGTCTGGTTTTAGACTGTTTAAACCCTCACTATTTTAGCACAGCCAACGTAGATCTAATAAACCTACAACATTATGTAATACGGGAGAAAAAGTTGGATGAAAAAGAAGCGGTTATGATTTTTCATTCAATAGTTACAATTGTGGAATCATTGCATAAAGTAAGAAAACACATTCAAAATTACGCGCATGCGTGCTGATATTTTGTGTTATTTCTAGCGAAATATTGTACATCGTGACTTAAAACTAGGTAACTTAGTGCTCAATCAACGAACTCATCGCGTGACGATTACGAATTTTTGTTTGGGCAAACTGCTGTCGAGTGAGAACTCATTGTTGACTGATCAGAAAGGCTCGCCCGCTTATATATCACCAGATGTTCTTAGCGGTAAACCATACGCAGGCAAACCGTCAGATATGTGGGCGCTAGGTGTTGTACTATACACCATGTTGTATGGACAATTCCCATTTTACGATTCGAATCCTACTGTTTTATTTCAAAAGATCAAAGCTGCTGATTTCATCCTACCAATGTAAGTTATGAATATTTTCTTCAACTAATTCGCAATCAAAGAATACCCAAATATACACATAGCAGTCATTTTGATTGTTCTGTCGCAAAAACACATAAATGTAGGTTATGAAAACGACACGTAGCGCTAGTAGCAGCCATTGCTCTATTATCTTTTAACCGTTTTAACCTAAAACAAACATCTACTAGATGGTTGTTCTTTCTTTGTCTATACGATGGGTAGATAGAGTAAGAACATGAGTTTGAACTAAAATGAGTTGCGTTTTTGTACATATATACATAACGTCAAGTCTATAGCAAATGTAATTTATGAATTGTTAATAATAGTTGTTTTAATATATTTGTAATTTAATTAAAAAAATCGATTGAAATAAAAATAAAACTAGAGAAATTTATTGGTAAATAAATTTTTAGGACAGACAGAATGAGTACAAATACAGTGTTACTTATAAAAGGTTTACTTAATCTTGATGCGGAGGAAAGATTTACGGCGTCAAGAGTACTAGATCATATACAGTTAATTGTAAGCGAATTAAGAGTACCGAAAAATATGGATTCATTACAAATAGTACCTGACATTGACGATATATTAAGTAGTGACGAGGATTCGGTGAAGTCAAAGAAAGAATCGCTACATTTATGCAAAACGAGAATCGATTGGGTATTTTTTTAAATTTTTTTTTAATAAACACTGAATAATATTGCTGATGCATTTACACAACCGCAACAAACATTTACTTAGGATAAAATCCAAGGGAAAGATTCGCGACAACTCGCTCCTCAAATACCCGTTCAGAAAATCGGCCGAGATGCTAGATCAATGACGACTGCTGAGTTAATTCGATTTCAACATTTACTCACGAATGGAACACAATCCGACGAATTTCGCGCTGTAAGAATATATGCTATCTAGAATTACACAAACTGATTTTAGTACAGTTTTTTTAGATAATAAGAACTGCTTCTTAGTTTGCTTAAGTATCTAAATTATACGTACTAACAATGCTTTAATTTATCCTGAATGTAATCAATGGGAATAACCTCTCTAATTCTAATATCAAATCATAAAAATATATTTGTTTAATAATATATACGTTAAATATACATTTGATATAATAATTTGTAGCTTATACCACATAAGTACCACAGTAATTCTTTATGTTTACAACTTTATTTTAAAACCAATAGATAAGTTTGACAATTCTAGTTTATCACTAATATGAATAACTCTTAATATATATTTAATCTATAATGCATGCATTTTGATTACGGTGTATTTCTCTTTTTTAAACATCGAAATCAAGCTTAAGCATTAGTTTGTGTTGCGTTTCTTAGATTATTTTCGACCGAACGGATTAAATAAAATATATTTTCAGCAATCTAGCGAAATTCTCTCGCACACCGTCCCAGTTGTTGTTGAGAGATCGGTTTTATCCCGTGCAGCCACCGAAGAACTAAATCGAGCACGGCTTGCATTATATCATGCAACAGCACACATACATCAACAGCAACAGTCTTCGGATGATGATAACGTAAATTTACACCGACCGGTTGTGATACAACCGCGGCCTGTTGTGCCGCCCAGCACCACGAATCAACAATTGTATCCAAATGATATGTTTGACGCGAGAACTGGTCCAGTGCGTATCCGTCGCATACGCGGTGGTGTTCAATTTGCGCGTAGTCGAAGTCGTGAAGTGGTTAACGATCGTAGTGAATCACTATCGTCGAACGCAAGTAGTGGCCATACTTTAATGAGTGTGCCGTCATCCGGTTCGGACAATAACGATCGATCAACGAGATACTCAGTGCGTTCTTTATTTTCGATGATGAATGCATCGGATACGGATCGGGAAACACCAACGAACTCTGAGCGCCAAACTAGGAGTGAAAATGGCACCAACCGAAATCTTGAACAATTTGATATACAAAACTCTTGTAATGTACAAGCGTATTTCGATTCGTAATTTATGAACAGTATTTTTTGAACGAAAAGAAAATATGTTTTGTTAGATATAAATTCATTTTAATTTAGTTACAATTCATAATTTAATTTAAGACAAATTTTAGCGATACATTTTAACTAGAGAAATCCGCGGATTATTCACGACAAATTGATTTAAGTGATATGTTTGAAGGAAATCGTAAATCTTGTTTTGTATATATACTAAATGACTGATAAGTTGACATTTTTTTTTTTTAGTCAACATACTATATGATATTAATTAATTTATATTACAATATATCCTATAGGCAGGTAGGCATCGTCTATTATATAATATAATTATATAGATCAAGTGACGTCATTAGTCAAGTTAACGTGATAAATATCTAGTGTATCGTTAAAATTTGTAACCTAGTTTTTTTATTGTTATTTTAATAGTTATCCATCTTTGCAAACTTATTTTGATATGTCTGAATTATTAAAATATTTAAGATTAAACAGTTACTTTATGTCGTTACATGTATAGAAAATTGTTAATAAAAAGTATACTTTTTCAAATTATATCTTGCTTTTTCCCAAACTAACACTAGTTTAGACTTTATGGTATATAAAATTATTTTCTACCGCATTTTCATATCGAAATACGTCCAGTTCCGTATAGAGTAATTTCGGCGCCATAAAAAGTAACTATTAATTATAGGTTTATTAAATGTGTTGCTTATAAAATATGTATGAATTCACATTAAACAACCTACAAAATTATGATTGCTATTAAATTTCATATTATTAATATAAGGATGACATAAATTACGCTTCTTATTCAAGGATTTCCCCAAAGGTCGAAATCTATTAATTTATTATAAAAAAACTCGTTTTGCTGCTGACAGTACATACATTCTAAATTTATAATTTTAATATATAATAGAAGTTACCAACAGGAATATGTATATATGTGCGTTGTATATGGTATTAATAATTATATTTAATAGTATTTCCACAGGTAATTTGATTATATTAAACGGTTATTTTAAATTAATTCAATATTTTCGATTATTATTAATAATAGTTTATTCTATACACTGACGAAATGTATTTATTTTTACAGGTTTTTCTATAAAAAGTAATGGCTATATAGCACTAAAAGGATTTGCGGACACTACGACTTGTGGGTAGGTTATTTATTTTATTAGAAAAAAATCTACGTAATAGAGAATTTTTTTTTTAAAGAATTTATGATTTTGTATGTGATTCCGGCCAGTGTATTTCAAGAGATAAATTATGTGATTCTATAATTGATTGCTATGATGGCAGTGATGAAACGTTGACGTCGTGTGCGGATAATGAGTAAGCTGTACTTAATAATTTTTTTATATAATATAATGGTTGTTGTTTTTTTTGTATGTACGTGAAAAGGTGTGATGATTATTCGTTTAAGTGTTCTTATGGAGCTTGTATAGAAAAAAGTAAAAGGTGTAATGGTGAAATAGATTGTAAAGCGGACCAATCCGATGAAGCCGAATCAACGTGTAGTATTTTAAATAATCAACCAACTTGCGAGTAATTATTTATTGACGTACTAAACTTTATATAATATATAATTTTTTTTCTAAATATAAATCATTTGTTATTAGTCCGCGAGACTTTAGATGTGGTAGTGGTGAATGTATACCGAATACTAATGTTTGCGATGGCCAACCGGATTGCAGTGACGCGTCTGATGAATCCAGTCACTGCGGAACAAACGTTTGCGAAAATTATGAATTCCGTTGTACTTATGGTGCATGTATAGAGCAATCGCAATATTGCGATGGAAAATCTGATTGTTACGACGGTTCCGATGAATCAACATGTAGATTTAAAGAGAAATCAACACCGGTCGAGTATATGTCAATATACATTTTAGATGTTTAATAGTGACTTAATTTTGTGTTGTTTCGTAGAAATATGGGTTGCATAGTACCGACAATTGCAAACGGTGTTGCAACTCTAACTGGCAAGACAAATAATCGGTTCATAACGCCAGGGTCTCAGCTTGTTTTCTATACATGTCTTCAGCCTTATGTTTTACAACCAGAATTCCCTTATGCCTCGTGTCAGGCGAACTTTACATGGACACATGTACCCGTGTGTAGCAGTACGATTAAATATACCAAATATTTAAATAATAATATTCAAATATATTAATTTTAAACGTGCTTTTTTAGTTGCATGCCTTAAAATTTCGGCCGTATCGTTAGACGTAAAGTACTCTGGGGACGTTAAAAAAAATCTAGTGCTACCGGGCACAAAAGCTGCAATTACTTGCAAACAATATTATACGCCACCTCCAGATTATACCGGTAGTTATACGGCTGAATGTCTGAGTAATGGCCAATGGAATATTCATATCTTCAATTGTATACCGAGTAAGTATCTATTTACCTTAGAACTATTTAATGTATTCGTATAAATTATTTGATTTAAGAATGTGGACAAGAAACGACGAATGTCAAGACTTTGATATTGCGCGGAGAAAATACAACACCACAAAATGTACCATGGAATATTGGTGTTTATAGAGGGTTAATAACTAAGAAAAACACTACACTCTATGCACCTGATCACATTTGTGGAGGCACAATTATAAGTGAAATACTTATTTTATCAGGTGATTTTTATGTTAGATGGCGTTAGACGTTATTGAGAATTTCATCCCATATCAAATCTGAACAAGACCATAAATTTTCCGACATATACCTCTTGCTTAATTCCAAACCTTTCCCCTCTATATTTAATTTTGATGTTCAACTAATCATTAAACAAATAAATATCTAAAATGTGACTTCTTTTACATGTGCACGCAGCGGCACATTGCTTTTGGAACGATACGCTCAAAATGGTTAATAAAGCACTTGCATATTATGTTGGTGCAGGGAAATTTTTCAGGGACTATAATTTACAAGAAGATCTCCGACAAGTACGACGGGTAAAACAAATTGCTCAAAGTCAAATCTAATTTATAATATCTTGTTTACAAAAGTAAATGAGTTATTCTAATATCCATCCAAACATATATTTTTAGGTACAAAAAGTGTTTAAGTTCTAATTGTAAATTTACAGGTGGATAAAATTAAAGTACATGCTGATTACAGAGGAAAAGAGAAATTATATATAAACGATATAGCAATATTAATATTGAAACCTGAAGAGGCTCTCATTTTTGGTAATGGTGTACAGCCTGCGTGCATGGATTGGACCAACCAATATGAAGAAGATGCATTTCGTGTACGTACATTTATTCAAATTGTAATTGCACAACATTATCTTTTATGTAAAAATGTCGGTTTAGAAAGGATCGTATGGAAATGTTTCTGGTTGGGGATTGACAGCTTCGGGTGGTAAACCAAGTGAAGTGTTGAAACGGATATCATTACCGTTTATAACTTTACGTGAGTGTGAAAGATTAGTACCAACTGATTTCATTAAAGAATTGTTACATGACAAAATTTGTGTCGGTGGTACGGATGGTAAGTTCTTTGGAATATTTACATACATTTTATGCTAAACATGTTCATGTTTGTTCACAAATAGGGTAAGATTGCTCAAGTCGTACCCCTTAAGGGAAAAAGCGTATAAAACCTAGGATTTATCAAATAAATAAAAATAAAATGTGTTGTTCACTACCTGCACTAATATTGTAGCTATTTATTATAAAGAAAATAAAAAATCTATATTCTTTCACGTAAAATAAACTAAAAACTTTAAAAAGTTACATCGGTACGACTAAAGAAACCGGTTTCCCAAGTCGTATCACCTATAGCCCAAGTCGTACCTAAGGATTAAATTAAGCAACAAATGAATGAAAATTTATTTTTTATTAATTAGTTTATTAGATACATAATCAAACATCACATATATATTTGTTTTGTTCTTTTATCAACTCCAGCGCATAAATCGTGAGCACATAATTTTCATTTCAAGCAATTTATCATGTTTCCTCTCGATCTACTCCACAAATAAAACAAAACCAATTACTTTTCATCATTTTAATTTTTAATACCATTCCTTTTTATTAATTACTGCATTTCTTTTATTTGTCGCATTTTTTACATTTTCATTACAGTACGATATAGGCATCTCATATGGGTACGACTTAAGACACGGCACAAGTTAACATTAAAAATAAACATAATCAAATATTGAATAAAATCAATACAATCTCGTTTCGACCAAACGATTATATATATTCTTCTGAATTTATATTTAATAAGAAACATAATTTGATCAATAATTAACTTGCAATATTAACTTCCAAACATATGCAGAAAATTATAAAAAAATTGTTATAAACTAACTTGATGAGAGGATTTATAACAAACCACTTTTATAGCAGAAAATGACACTTAAAACATTTGGTTGATTCAGATATATATATTTCTTTTTGGTTGTATGCGCGGTTGTCTGCGCAGTTCGTTCAGAACTCGAGTGGTACGATTTAAGCACTGGTACGACTTGAGCAATCTTACCCTATATACTGATTTGTATTGCATTTATTTTAATTTTGTAACAGTCAGTGCTGAAGTTTAAAAAATATCGTTGACATCATTTTGGTTTTAGGTTCGGGTGTTTGCGAGGGTGATAGTGGCAGTGGTTTAATGTTTAAATCAAAATATAACCTATGGTACATAAGAGGTATTGTAAGCATTTCGCCTATATATTCAGGTAGTTGTCATCCTAATGCTCCAGCGGCATTCACAAAGCTATCGTTTTTTAAAAACTGGTTAGATGATATTGCTACTGAGTACAATAATGCATTCCATAGTTAAAAATTAGGTAAATGTTTATTACATTTTATTCTAAGATATCTTAAATTTGTAACATATAAATGCGCGTGCGTGTTTGTATATGCGTGTGTGTGTGTGTGTGTAAACTTAAAATATGTATATGTACCTATTTTTGTAAAAATATTCAAACCGGAAGTACTTATGTCGAATTAAAGACACATTTATTATTTTAAGTTAAAATATAAAACACAGATTATATATATATGGAATAGGGTAATAATAAAAATAAAATAAATTGTTTATATAATTTAATATATATATATATCAATATTTATTTAAATATGAACATGTAATTGCATTTAATTAGCAATTTTGCTAACGCAACTATTGAATGCTTGAACGATTGAATTTGTATTTTCACCAATGACATCCATTTCCATGTTAGAACATTCAGCAATTTCCGCTTTTGCAGTTTCAACATCAACGTGTATTTGTCGCCACAATGCAATAACTTGCTTCTCGAAGTCGGCAATCGCAGGTTTGTTCTTTTCGTAGAGATTTTCAATTAAACACGCTTGCATATCTAGTGGATGTGTCTTCGGCGCACACTCGCGTCTCGTATATTCTACTTCCAAATGCATGTTGTACAACTCGTATTGCATCGCAATCATACTATGATTTGTGGATTCTAATTGTCTATTTGCGTATGCCGCACATAACTGACTACCACCGATCGATTGTTGCGCTAAATCGACCAATAAAGAGTCCTCGGCGTCGGTACAACGTTGCACTAAATCAGGACGGTCCAATAAACCAGCTGCGATCAAAGACTCTCTTGCTTTATCTTTCACATAATCATCGATTACATGAACGTACTTTTCAACTCGTTCTCCTTCTTTCGGTATGGTCGCTTGTAAATTGCCTAATTTGTTGTTTCCTTCCGTTGCTAAGAATTTTTCCAAACTGGTCAAACTATTATGATGCTCTATGAAGACATGTTCGAAATCTTCCTTTACTTCTTCAACTGTTCTTGCAGTTATTATAGTGGCCTACAAACAAAACAAATTACGAATTTCAACTAGTACACTTTCATTACAAAAACGAGTAACAATAAGTTTCTTCTATTTTCAGTTCGCAAACAATGAATCAGTGTTAAATATATATATATATATATATATATATATATATATATATATATATATATATATATATATAAAATAATTTAGAAATTTTATTTATATATTAAAATTACATTTATAATTTCGATTTAATCCCAAATTGAGGATTGCGATAGTTTTATTTTAATTAAAAAATAATAATTACGTTATTATAATTAATGCACATAAATAATTCTCTGTGTATATTTTTCAATTTAATATTACTGGGAATTCTACAGTATGATGTTAATTATTGGGTTGCGCTTACCTGCACTACGCAAATAATTGCAATTGTGAACGCGGTTAATTTCATTTTGAAAGTTTTCGACGAAACTGTTAACTTTTCTACGAGTGCCAATCATTTATACAAATATTTTATCAGGTTTACAACACAATCAGAAATTTATCATTGAAAGATATAAATCATGTATATTATGAGACATTTATAAGAAAACACACGTGTGATTTGTGCAAATGCAAGTGTAATATTTATATAAAAAAAATAATAACGAATCAGTTTACATGGCAACTAATATAAATGAATGAATTATCATTAAAAATTTGATCAATATACGATTGATCTAGTGATAATATCAGTTCTAATTAATTCTCCATTGTTTACTTGAGATATCAGTATGTGTTTAAATTGTTATCTATTTTTAATTTAATTTTAAGTTTTGTAATTTATTTCGATAAAAATTGGAATATCTTATAAGTGGAATCGGCAATTGTTTATTGACGTTGTACAATACATACTATTTTATATTCGTTTCGAAAACAAGTTCAAATTGGAACATTTTAGTACTTAAGGGTGTAAGTTTAGGTACTTACAATACACACTAAGATACTAAATGAATTTACTGCGCAAACTAGTACGCATATAGTATAGCAAGTTGCTAGTTTACTCTTTCTTTCTCATTTAAATCTACGATATACATATAATAAAAATAAAACAAGTAATACTAATGTTATTTTTAAGATTAATCAAAGATTGACTTCATTTTGTAATAATTCGTTTTCCTAAACAACAAATATCTAATTTAGATTTGATTTCTACGATGATTAGTGTGTGACAACAGAATTTTTGATTTGCCGCAATGTAAATATACAAAGTACTGTGATACAATCAAGTCTATAGCGTTCAAATACTCATTGTAATATATTATGTCTTCATTTGTGTATGGGCAACGGTTATGGCTTACGTAATACGTTTATATGCAATTGCAATAATAATAGTTTACATTAAGCCAAATTTAATTTTTGGAAATGATACACAATTTCTTATGTCGAACGAAAACGATAATAATTTACTACAATTTACAACGAATTTATTAAATGAATGCGTAAAGTGTGAGACCATTTTAATGGTGTATATTGACGGTGATGCAAATGTGAATTTATTCCTGGATACACTAACAAATAAAATGCAATTCGCATTTTTCACGCTAAAATTAGATAATTTAACGGCTGTCTTAACTGGGGATTATCCCAATTATTTTCCGGATGTTACCATCATCATTTTAAATGAAGACACTTATGATTTGGTGGAAGAAGTTATTTTTGCAATCGAAATACTTCCTTGCTGGTATATTAGAGGTTCATTCTTGCTTGTACTAACAGGCCCAGTTTCTCTCGACGATGACTATTTCAAAAAGACATTCAATTCGTTTTGGTCGCGACTTGCCTTGCGGGTGTTTATTTTTTATTGGAATACTGACGTGAAAGTAGTCACATACAATCCATTTTTTAATAATTACGCTATTGAAGTGTCACATATAACAACAGAAATGCTACATCGACCAGTCCGTAATATGAATGGATACCCAATTAAATTGTACCATTTCGATATAGTATTAAAAAAGAATGTTGTTCTGATACATACAGATGGGAAAGATATTTTAGTCGGATTTGATGGTATGTTTTTAAGTGCGGTCACAGAAGCGATGAATGCAACGCTTGAAATGCGTTTGCTCTCTGAAGATATCGATGAAAACACAATAAATGCGATTGATCCTAATTTACCTATATCGAATTTTGTGCGAACGTTACAGGAACTGTATGATTTCGACGCGTTATTTGACTCATTGCGTATCTACGATAATAATGATCTCGATCATATATTCCTGTATGAAAGAAATGATTTTTTCATCGTGGTACCAAAAGGCAAACAAATACCACAATATCTATATATATTCATGATTGTACCCATGAATGTGTGGTTTGCTGTTTTTATTTCTCTAATCACTGTTTCATTATCTGTGATTTTGATTAGAAAGTGTTTTCCGAGTAAAATCGATATGGTCAATATATTTCTGAATAATTATAGGTAACTAATCAATTTTAAATGCAACTTCGTTGCATGTAAAATACACACTAATGAAATAATTATTTATAATTTTTGCACATTATAAATTTATTTGAAAAAAAAAAAAAAAACACCAATAATTATTGCGTTATATAAACGTCGTTAGTGCAAGCTAAGTAACGTTTCGATTCAATAATTTATTTAGATTATTATTGAGCCAGTCGTTACCAGCACTAAACAGGAGACTTCAAGAACAATTCTTATTGATCTTATGGATGTTTGTGTGTATTATATTTGCTACATTATTTCAAAGTGTACTGATGAGTACGCTGGTTAGACCGAAATATTACGCGGATGTTGACACATTACCAGAATTATACGAAACTGATATACGAGTTTATGTCGCTGATATGATGCGTATTCAAATAACAAAAGAACTAGAAAACGAAAATAATAAATTGATTGACCATTTGGTTTCGTTGCCGAAAGAAAAAGATGTGTATGGGGAAACATTGGATTATATTGTCGAATACAGGTTTGCGAAATTAATTTTATCTTTGAATGATATTCATACTTAAGTTTAAAAAAAAAACAGTGCAGACAAATCTATGGTAATTATATTTCACTAATATATACTCAAACATTGTTATTTGTATGGTAGTGGTTATAATTTAGGAATCAAATTTGTTACTGTTTTTGTGTTTATTATTTTAGTTATGATAGTGGAATGATTATAACTCAACGACAAATTTATGAGTTAAAACGAAGAAATAGGGATACATTTCGAAGTAGGTATCACGTAATGAAAGAAAGCCCGATGCCGAATGCGATTGCTTTCAACATGCCGCCTGAGAAATTATACTATAGGGAATTCCAGGATATAATAGGGCGCATACAGGATTCAGGGCTTCATATACATTGGCGATCTCACAACTATGGCGTTAAAGAAATACCAATGGAGAATAAAACTGTTCTTAGTGAACAAAGATCGAATTTTGATCGGCAAGCGCTCACATTAAGCCATCTTCAATCAGCATTTCTAATACTACTATTTGGATCTAGTGTATCAACAATAGTTTTCGTTTTCGAGTGTTTTTATAAAAATATATGCAAACATTAACTACATTTTATTCATTTAAAGTATTTTAATATTGAAATTCTATTATAAATATTGCCATTTAATTATTATTGTTATCTTTCATGATACATCTTTAGACATATTAAAATATCGCGTACTTTTTATTTTTTAACTTTTTTTGATTTAAATACATACTTTTGTATGCGTAACTATAAAAAACTAAATATATTTTCGATAAATCAATCAGCATCTTGAATTTCTAAACATATTATTCAAAACGTTTTAGTATATTTTGTTAAATTTTAGTTAAATAGACCGATACATTTTGACTATCATAAATATCAGTAATCAACAATAACAAGTAAATGAATAATTCTTTATAAAATACAAAATAAAGCAAAATTCTCTGACTTTAATACGTAGGTTACTACATAGATGGCGGTAACAGTCACATATGTGTAGTTAATGGTCTGGTTTAGCATTATTAATATAAAAATATCGATGTAAATGGCAGTGCTTTTAAATAATATTAATTATTAATGGCGCTAATTTCAATATTTGCAAATAATTGCAGTTAATTGAAATTGAAAATGTATTAAACAGTAGTAAATAAATTATCAAAGAGGAAAACAAAAATCACGCTATGAATATAAATGGCTTAAAATTGGAACTAACTATATTAAATGTGTGCGTTTGTCATTTTACAAGCGTTGCTAAATTGAGTTTTTCGGATGCGCTAATTCGATTTGCGAAATCGATCCTCGGCAATAATGCTCAACGCCAGTGGTCGCTGTGGGACTTGTGGCCTGGCCTGCGTACATACACGTTTCATAATAGCAAATGTCTGCACTCCCTGCACTAATGCCTCGATTAATGCACTCCACTTGCGTTGCATAATATCTGTATATATGCATAGGATACGTACCTATTTGTACTATACATAACATAACATTTGCTCGCCCTTATTAGAAATCCATATATCAATTCGTATCTCCATACCTACAAAAGATTTACCCATACTAAATATATTTCAAAACACAAACAATTATTCGGTACTTGGTGTATCAATTCCAATATTTCCCTTTTCTACCATCGAACAATAGACATTTTTATTTATATTCTCTCGATTGATCCGAATGATTTTTCCATAAAGCAATTACATTTACACGTCTAGGGCTTTATTGTGTATTATCTGCACAAATGTATCTAATAACATATATTTTGGGACAGACATTAACAATTAATATATTTATAATCTAGTGAAAGAAAATATTATTTTTACTTATAATGAATCACTAACACACACTTTACTTTCAAGTGTTAATAATTATATGAAACTTATACCATTGTATTAAATTTATTTTATCCGAATAAAAAATGTTTCATCAGGTGTCAACTATATATGTTTTAAAAATATATAAAATATATAAGTACACTCGAGGTTGTCATAATGAATAATATTTGATAGTGTGCAAGCGTCTGTTAATCGTCGATATATTTTAGTGAATTTTGAGTGTGGTTTTATAAAAAAATATTTCGTTATAACATATGGTTTAATATTAGTTCAATGTATTTTGTGTTGAATCATGTATAATGTGCATTTTATAATGGAGAAAAACAAAAGAAAAGAGGATAGAATTCGAAGGTAATATGAGTATCTTAATTTCTTTAACTAATTGTTAAAATGAACGAAAATGTAACAGAATAGCCCTTAATAGCTGCAACATGTTTCTATGAAACTCTTTGAAGTTGTTGATGTTTATTTTCTTGTATGCAATATACTCCAGCCAGAGGAAGGTTGTATTTGTAGAAAAAAAAAAAAACAAGTATAAAAATGCGTCCGTGTGTATGTGCGTGTCTGCATCTGCAGCAAGTTTATATGTATAACGTAATCTATCGCTTTTTTAATCCTTGACGTTTGCCATGAATCTTCAATTAGAGAATGAAATAAAAGTGTTAAGTGGCATGTTATTTAATTCGCATATAGATGCTGTGTTTAGTGGCGAATTGAAATTTCCCATAGCGCAAGCATTTATATTAATAATTCGACACTGGCCAGTGAATAATGAAATTACACGACGGGATTACCTATTATAGGACATTAATTGTGTTTCGATTGTGTGCAGATACAGGCGCCTATAGGTAGGCTATTATAGAGATATTAGCCTTAATTGGGATCTCTTTGGTATATCAGGTATTAATGCTTTGATATTCTAGCGATGGATACCTACAGGCACTCACTACACATGAATACCTACGCTGAAAGGGAATAGGAACACATTGTTGCTCAAATATACAACTGGGCATATTAGTTCTGAAAAAAATTACTTTAATAAGCCATTAGATTACAGATGACTTTCTTATAACTACCCACACAAAGTATTATAAATCGAAAATTTCATTAAATATCTAGTAATTTTAAATGCAACTTAGTTTCGAAAAATCACCATATATTTATAGATTTGTAGACAACATTTATAATAACTTTCGAAAATATGAAATAAATATTTTTATTGATACCTATATTACAATTTTAGGTGTCTATACAAACTATAATTTAATATTTTATTTATATATGAAATATTGCATATTTAATTTTAGTTATTTATCGATTATCTGACTTCCAGTAATGCATGTCCTCCGGATAAAATATGGCAGAGTATTTTTCCCTTATATACTGAACAAATATATATAGATACGCACTGTATAATTAATTATTTCTGGAAATCTACAAATCGTTTATAGGTAGTAAATAAATAAATATTTTGTTATTAGTATTTTCAATTTTCTTAGAAGCCATGGTTAAAATTTAAACGAGTATGATTTTATGCAATAATATTTTTGGTTCATTTAAAATGTCAATTCACATCTTTCATATTGATCTTTGCAACAATAAAGTAAAAGTAATAATAACGAATAATATGAATATTATCATGTGTTAAGTGTTATGAAATGCAAATTGTATAGGTAATTACACTACCTACATTAGGATGTGGTAAAAATGTTTAGGTGAAATCTATCTTTGCTAAATAAAATAATAATTGCGTCGTAAAATAATAAAGTTGTTCGTATCCCTTTCACTACAACTGCATACATACATATACATGCAAAATGTATAAGACCTTGAGCACTTCACAGTTGACAGATTAATCAAATGGTTGCAGCTGCGACCTGCACCATGGACAAGAAGTATTATGGTATGGTATGGTATGGTATGGCATTGCACTACGTATGTAGTGTGTATTATGATCTTTGTACACATAGCTATATATACATATATATAGGAGTATGTATTATAAAATAACGCTAGATACGTACTTCGTATACCTACGTAGTACAATATAGCATAATGTAAATCGCTCTTCAAACACCTGATTTATACATCTGGTACTGAAATAGAAATTGCGCACCTACATATTATAAAAAAAAACAATATATTACACTACATCTATCACTCTATACAAACGATCATTATGGCAGTCGCATCACTGAGCCTTGGGATTTTTTTTTTTTTTTTATTATATTCGCGTTTTAAAGTGTTAGTGCTAAGACATATTATTTAATCTATATATTTTTTCGCTAATGCAACATATATAGTTTGCATTTCAATTAAAATTAAGATTTGTAGAAATGAAGGATGAAAAATCAACAATGTTCAAATTTTATTACAAAGAAGAAATAAACTCGCCGATTGGCCATCTTTAGGGTTACCAAACATTTTGTGGTCACCCTGAAGAATGGCCGAAATTGTTCTGCGAGTTATTTATTTTTAGAAATTGAACGTTGTGGACTTTGATTTTTCATCATTAATTAAAAATTGGTTATTTGGATATTAAATTAATTCAACTAATATTAAATCAATACTCTATATTTTAAGGAAGTGAGATTAAGATATGTAGAGATGTGTTAAGTGAGTGAAATCGTTTTTAAATGGGTAGGCAAACAGTCTATGTGATCAGACAAAAAAACAAGTGTCGATTGTTAACTAAATAAAGCAGGAAGTATAGCATTTTTGTCATCCACAGTTGTCA
The DNA here is from genome assembly GCA_944039245.1 of Nebria salina. Lineage (NCBI taxonomy): Eukaryota > Metazoa > Arthropoda > Insecta > Coleoptera > Carabidae > Nebria > Nebria salina. The sequence continues at coordinate 3,884,978 of OX063288.1, read as the reverse complement.
TCACGTTAGCATTCAACGTTTGTTATTTTACTTCAGTGGTTGTTCATTCGGGCAAATGATTGCGCGAAAGCGTTATGAAAACATGGTGTGGACCCGGACCGGAGATATCGTCATGCACTTATGACAAAACCGAAAAAGTTCTAGTGCTCACACAGACACAAAAGATGTGTCGTTTATTTTTATTCGCTGTTTTCCGTTAAAGCATCAACTTATATCATCGAGTATCTAGCAGTTTCCCCTAGTTAACTTTAAGTAAATCGGCCAATTTCGGCTTTGTTCGACGACGAGTCAAACGCAATCTTTGTGCATGTGCCATAGGGGTCGTGTTCACATTATGTGCACCATGTTTCTTCTATAAATATTTGGTTTGTATTCTTTTATCAATACAGAAATCACTTTTGCTATAATCTGTTATACATACAAAGGGTTCTTAAAGGGTAATTATATATTAAAAATATAATATTTTACTATATAAATATATCTTTTCATCAATAAGTCATCAAAATATAACTTTTTCTTCATCTTCATATAAATAAAAAAAAAAATAAAACCGAAAGATTTAAATAATTGAAAATTTGTTTAGAAAACAAAAATTTATTTTTCTAAAAATATCACAATGGATTTTTTTTACCTAAATAAAAGCACTTGGTAATTTTAACAATTTTTTTTTTTTTATCAATCGACACGTTTCGACTTTTCAGTCATTTTCAAGTGTTACAATACATTGAATGTTTAGGATACAAATATATAAATATAATATATAAGTAAATCACTTATTTATTTTCGATGTGGTTGTCACATAAATATCTCGGGTATAGAAATCTAGAAAAAAGAGCACGGCTCTTTTTTTTTATTTGTTTCAGAGTTCTTTATTGCAGATGATGACAATCATAAATTGTTAGGTCAAGTACACGGCCTGTATAAATAATCAGAATGTATGCGTTATCGACTTTTTCAAAGAAAAATGGTCAACCAGGGAGCTACAAATCACAGTATAAATAATGCATAAGGACGTGCATAAGACGGACCTTTATCAACCCCTTCAGTGTGACCATCATCTTGTGCCACCCTCCGTTTTCACTTTGCCCGACTGGAATAACGCATCGGCTATCTATATGATAGCCTAATGAAATTCTATGTGCAGAAATATAACATGATATCTCTTCAAGCGTTTCACTGCCAATGTATTTGAAGTATCAGGATCGTATTTTATGCAAGTATAGACGACTATGTTTTCATGTTCTCTTTATAGATGTTTCGATAAGATTTCGGTCAGAATTGACATGTGCGAATGTTCCTATTACATCAGCGAACTTTATCGTATATCCAAATCATTATTTTACAAAGTAATTTTGTTAGGTAGTTTACATAAAAATATATGCTTTACAAGAGTAGGAAATCAAAATAAACAGACCGAAAGATTACGAATCAAACATTTTCGTTTCACACAAAAAAAAATTCAAAAGCTGTGTCAGCTCAAACAGAATATAAAACACAATTTCGAATAGCATCATCCTATTTTCAAAAACGGAGACATAAATATTTTAATTTATCATTTTTTTATTTGTAATTTACTCAGGATTAAAAATATATTAAACAAATAAATATTTATTACTAATTAATATATTTTCCGTTGTTATTTATTGACTAATTAATTAAATACCAGGGGTTGCTTATGCGTAGGTGTAATATTATAATATTAAAGGTAAATCACGAAAACGTAAAACGACATTCGGAATACGTCACGTTTATGTACAAGATGCTTGTCTAAGATATGAGTTGATTTGTCATCAATAAAATAACTAAAGATAATAGCGTTGGAGGTAGTCATCTCTTGGCAGTAGTTGCATTTCGTTAATTTTGATGTTTTATCGCTAGTTGTATATAATAAAAAATAATTATGGTCAAATAATTAAAGATTAAAAAAAAATCTTGTAAGGATCAAGTTGAATGGTGTAAGATTATCAATGGATGTAAAGGGTTTTCTGCCATTCCATTTGTTGGTAATAGATATGAAGTCCTTTTATATAAGAAACTTTGGCAATTATATAATATTTTTTGGGTCGAAAGAAATGATTATTTTATTAAAAATATAAAGAGGAAAATTATAAGTAGCATTGATAAATAACTGGATGAGTGGTAATTGTTAAGTCTCCATCTGCTGTATAAGTTGCTTAAGGAACAATTGGGGTATTTAAAATAGTCGCATAGTAACATTTGCCATTATGATTGCCATTGTATGTATTAGGTTATTAATTGGTTTCTAAATTCAAGCAGGTGCTCAACCCGAATGGTAATATTTGGTACAGGTAGATTATAATATGTAAATCTATTTTAACGGCACTTGGATATTCGTGTACGATATATCACATATGCGCGATATTTAATAAGTATTTGTCTATAATAAAACAGGTGTGCAAGTACAGATTATATTAATACCTGTGATTCATAACTCACGCATCGCATCAGTTCACACATTACCATACCAATGTGTGGGTTGGATAACGCAACCCAGTCAGTGGGTATGTTGACGGTGGCACGAAGGGCGAGGTTTATAGTAGACACCGTATAGGCTTGGGACGCAGGGGTCATGCTACCGAAACCAACTCCATCTAAAGAGAACACATCTGTTATATTGTCGACGTTGTACAGAACCGGCCCCAAACATTTAAAACACTTCTGCGATTACCATGTTCACATTGTGAGTTGACGACTGGAACGAAATTCCATTCAATCTTAACATGCTGGGTATTAAATAAATATCACTTTAGAAACCTGTTAATATTTTATAAAAATATTTCTCATAAGTTTGCTTAACCGCTATAGCCTACCTTAGCAGAAAAACACCATTTAAAAGAAGACCACCCTAACAAACTTTATATTTAATTTATGGTTGCTTGAGCAATTTTCGACTAAAAAATAAAATATTAATTTTCTACATTTATTAATAGTTTTTCATTTACATTATTTTTCCAAGTTCCAACAATTTTTTTATACATAATATAATACTTAATTAATATTTAACTATTTAATTGATTCGCTTCGACATTCAGGCGACTCGGCATCGCTTGAACCACAATAAGCGCAGAAGAATTAGCGAATATCAAAATTTAAGAAAAAGACAATAATATAAACATCAAGTATGTTAGAGTGTGATGCGCATCAGCTTTCAGCTATTCCGAGCCGCCTACATTAAAAATATTTTTTCAAATAGTAATAAACCATACTCAGTACGGTTCTGTTTATTGAACTCTATCCCTCTGCCCCCACTTCCAGATGAAGAATATTTGTATTAGTTTCTGAATGCCCAGGTGGTACAACTCGGTCTGTTATGATTTGTTTTTTTTTTTTTTTTTGAAACAAGTTACATTATTTTAATTCTAATGCACGTGTTCAATAATTGTGATACTGTGGCTACCAAAAAAAATTCACTGTTGTTTATTTAAGTGTAGGCATAATTAAGGTTTCAAGTCGAAACTTGCTTCTGTTCTATGTAATTTTATTATGAAACAAATGTAGTGAAAAAGAAAATTGTGATGTCTTTTAATCAGGAAAAGTATTTTAGGGTTCATTTATATCCTGTCAAAACTCTATTATTTAATTTGCATTCATATATCTTCACGTCGGCGACCCCTCCATCACTCGTGAAATTCAAAACTTTACGTTGTTCTCTTTCACAACACCCTCAATCATATTTATCCATTTCGGTCGTCATTTCATCTTTACACTCTCAATTTCACTTAGGAATTGATATTTTTTCTGACAACTCTTTGGATTAAAACGAAATTGTTTCATATCAAAATATCAACATTTAGCAAATGAATTGTTGGTTCAGTTTCATTAATTTTAGAATATTTTAATAAAAGTTGCAACTTTTGTTCCTATAATTCTAATCAAATTTAATAATAACCTGCGCTTAACTAAGAGGCATGATTATAAGTCTATTGTAATAATAATAGTAAAAGTCATAGAATGAATTTGGTATTTGGTTTATTTAGTATTTTTTTTATTTTTAGTGAAATATATGCAGTGCTTTTCTTTTTATTCATTGTTTTGTTTCGTATGTCGCTGGCAGTGTGTGACGGTGCTTGTAGTGTTTGGGGTAGTCGCGTAAAGTAATGGAACTAAATAAAGAGTGCACTGTATATTTACACATACATATGCACCTCTACTCCATATCTCTATGGTGACGTCTATGTAGTAGGAGATGGAGAATTGCTCCTATGTCGGGAGTGGTATGAACCCAAGTGAACGACTGTTGGCGCCAACGGGTCGTCGCGACGTCATCACTTTTACGTTCACCAGACGCGTATTAACTAAGTTTTCAAAATCTCTTCCTGTTTCATAACAAAGGGGCTTATCTAGTCAACTATCTTCCTATAATCATTCCAAAAGTTACTTATTTTATTAAATATTTCTGCAATATTCCAAAAACTATTTAACTATAATTATATTCTGGAGATTTCACTAATATTACACAATTGTAAGGTTTTCCAATAATCTTATCTGTTAATATTGAATTAAATTTATTTATTCAACTTATTTATTGGTTTAGCAAAATATAAAATTTACAGCAATTTACATTTTTATGACAATAAACATCGTTTTTTACTAAATTATAGTACTTATTATATTTGGTTACTCTTCTTATACAATATAAAAGAATTACTTAAAAGCATAGGATATTTAAAATTATAAATAGATCAAGTACAATTATTATAATGTACATACATAATGTACCTTGGGTGTTATATAAAACAATAATTACTTCAGAAATAATAAATTTTGCATTGAATTTATAAAACAAAGCAATGATGTATTTTTTTGATATAATACCGTGGGTACGGTGCTGCATCTTTTGTTGAGCAAGGTCCGGGATTCAGTCTACCATTTTACTATGTAACGCACGTCGCAAACGAACGATTTAATGGCATTACTGCATGATACTCGTTACTAAAGTCTCTTTAGGGATTTGTTTACGCCCTGTTGAAATCTGTTTTGCGGCACTCAGCACGCGCGCTCACCCGAACCTAACTACACTACTCACTCATATTTCCGCGAATTAAACCTAACACTATATAGAACAAGCGACTATCATAAAAATCTTCTAGATTCAATACTTACAGGTATCATAAAACTGGGTGTACACCAATAAAAAACTACCAAATTCGAATAATTTCAAAATATAGACAAATTTCTTTATTTTTATACAAATAACTAGAATCTATTGCACGGTCATAATTGAAACTTTTTTAAATGAAAATAGTAAATTAGCAAAATAATTTACCTTTTACAATAAATCCAATACGGATTTGTTAGTAACCAAAATGTACTCATTACTTAAAAAAATAATCTTTAATAACAGCTAATGCATTTAAAAAATGACAATAATAATTATAATTACTGGTTTAAAGAATGAAAGGTACTTAATTTCTATTACAACGGCAACACAGAAGAAAAACTTGCTTAATGAATCAGGCTGTAAATTATGTATCCTTCAAAGGCAAGCGTAGTTTTATTGCTGATTTCGCAATTAATTGCCTGACGCCCAGCCAGTTAATTATGAGCCGTAAGTCGTGGTGAAGACTGACCGTTCCGCCCATCTTCTTGTCAGATATTGAAATAGTCGGTGATTTTTTATAACACCAGACATTTATAATCTTTGTCATTCTACTATTTCTTATTCTTATTCCTAATAATCACCCATATACTTAGATTATTTTTGTTATTTATTATTCATTTGGCACACATTTACTAAATTCACTCTCATATACTCTAAACACTTGAAAATAAATATTGGTAGATTGGACTAAATTCAATTCGATTTTATGAAAAAGATGATAAAATATATAACTTGTTTTTCAATATACTATTTGTACGGTTTTTTAAATAGTTGAATAATAATGAGTTCTGAATTTTGGCATATCATGTAGAATGGAAATGTAAAAAAATATATATGTGTATGTAGAAATAGAAAACCATAACTATGTATATGGAAATATTCTAGAGGTGGTAATGAATCAATAAAAAAAGTGACAATTGTTACTTACTTGGACCGTAGTTGCATTGTGATTTATGTTTGAAATAAATATTGCAAAGTCTGGTGTTGTTAGTCGCACATTACCATAAAGTAGACGACGTGGACGTGTAGACCCTAGAGATTTTTCCATTTCGTTCCGTAGCTCTTCGAATATTTTACATACATGGATAAATCAATAAAATTCGTACCTGTGAAATGGCATAACACCCGATAAACAGTTGCATTATGCGTGGCGAACCTCCTTATGTTTACTGGGTTATAACGCATGGCATATATAATATCTACCACACAGAGCCTTTGTGAAAAATAAGTGTCAGTTTGCTTGTTATTTATTTGACACTCTTAAATGTCATGCATACAACACAAGTGGCGCCGTATATTGTTGTTTCGTTTCCTTTGTCTTCACAATCGATATGTTTCAATGTTAGCTGGAATTACACTAAATTTTATCTCCGTTGTTGCACAGGCACGAGGCACCTTGCACAGTCAACAGGACCTGGTCCAGCAATTGACCCAGTTGGTTTACTTTTTTCTTCCTTCATATTTTACTATTATTTATTCAACATATTGAAAATGAACAATTATTTACTAAATACTTGGTAAATAATTAATTCTGGGTTGTACTTATTGGGTATGATTCAGAACACGTAGAAGTTTACTTGATTAAATAGTTTCTTACGAGATAATAAAATTTACAACGATTGTTCCGGAATGCATCGCTGGAAGACGGCCAAACTTCCCACGTATAAATAATATCAAACGGATATCCAGTGTCTATTCAAACCTGTTAATGGTGCAACGGAACGCTCAATAAAATCCCGATTCTTCGTACTAAAATTTTCGTTAAAATATCTCAGTACGAGTACACAGTTCACCAAGTTTTACGCTATAACTTCATATATGTACATGTTTTAAAAATCGAAAACTTAAAAACTTTTGACATCATATTTCCAATTGAAATACGCTAAACAATAAATTTTATATAGGACTTATATCGTTACTTTCACGGTATTGAATAATTATTGAAATGTAGAAAATCGTTAGTGTTAGACATTCAAACTAAGCGAATGAAACGAACAAAAAAATCGTTTTGTTAACATTATAACTAATTAATTTTCTCAGTGTAATAAAACACCCATATAATTAAATATCCGAGGCAATAACTAATGTAACCTTGTTTTACTCCTACGTGATAGTGTGTATCAAACCAGTTATACTTACTCCACTATCAACGAATACAGCTTCTTTACTATTACTACTATGCTAATTAATATGCATCTAATGAATAAAATAAAAATTTAAGTTACTTTATTGCTGATAAAAGCAATAATATTGGTAAAGAGAACTTGTTTATATATGCGTTAATATTTATATTTTCTTATAAAGTAGGTGTTGTTCATGAAGATTTTTTTTTTAGTTCTCAGAGCAAACTTCATTATAAATAATATTTATTAATAAGTCTAAGCTTGTTTTTCCATTTTAATTGCATTCAGAATAACATCCTTGTTAAATGTAAAATTGTGAAACAATAATATAATTTCCATAGAAATGTATTGACTTATCCATTGTGCTATTGATTATATCCGGAATATATATCAAGTCAGTTGATAAACAACACGAATTAATTGTACTTAGAAGTTTTTAAAATTAATATGTGTTCGGAATACATCAGAGTAGGAAAAATGTATTGTACAAAATGTAAAGAAAAAATAGATTTAGGTGGAAATAAAAACTAAAAATATGCCGGAAATGGTACAAAAGATTAAATTTTAAAGAGTCAATAGTTGCGTATAATTAAATATGACTTGAGAAAGAATTGTGATTAATGGATAGTAGTGATTTAAATCTGTTGTTTTATCGTAACTAATAACGTTGAATTAAATACGGAAAATCCGATGTAAGCTTTTGCGGCATCCTTATTAATTGAGCACCGGTTGATCTGGACTGTCCAATATCTGTTCTCTCGAATAATTAATGTCAATTAATTTCGGTAATTAAGTTTAACGTAACACATACATGCGCAAGCCGATTGGGTGAACGGTTGAGGATGAAACCCCTACGCCACCCACACATATAAACACAAATGCACATGCACATAGAGAAGGGATTGTAATTATCGTGACGGAAGTGATGCATGAACAGTTCTAATTATCGCATTTGGTGTGTGGTTGCCACCGTAACCATATATATTGCTAGTATTTGAAATTCAACAATTCCATGCAAATTAATTTATAATAATAATCTTACATTTAAATAAACACATACACACACACAGACAGACGAACAGACAGACTCACACACTCACATACACAATTGGTCCAAAGAAGTAGAAAACTGAGTGTATTGTAATATAATAGTTAAAATTTAATTAAAGCAATTTGAAATTATTCATAAATCAGTAGGAATTTTATTTATCATATTGTACATGTCATGATCATTTTGTGAGGAAAAATAAAAGGAAAATTAATTTTTTAAAGCTTTAAGAGTTATCGAGCTGTGTTTACTTGCAACCGGAATTCTGCATTCGCGTGTGTTCCGGTTTAAATCATCCATTTGTCTTAAAACATAGTCACTTTTCTTAGAACCGGAACTGTGCATTCCGGAGTTTTTGTGTTTAACATCTTGAAGTTCGTTCAAGGCAGTTTCGCCGAACAAAACATAAGAAGGGATAATGGATTTTTATTTTTCGTGTATTAGTACTTATTTCATATTTTACTATATTTTATTTAAAAAGGTCAAAAGTGGCGTCATTATTTGAATTAAATTTTTATTGGTGAATATCAATTTGCAGGATTCAATTTAGGCCACTATCCCTAAGTGCTGAAATTTCCAGCAATATTATAACCTGATTAGTTAGATGTCCATATGTGGCATCATGATGTCGTATCTCATTAATGCTAACTGTATGCCCAATGCTCTACATTTCAGTACTTAGTTACCATCGAAATTAGATGCCTTAGTATATCGGTTCGCATATATGCATCTCTGGTATATCGTATACATATTCAATTTGAATGGTTAAGCATAAAAATCAATATTTATATTTCCACTATCGTATTTATTTATATGTAAATATATATAAATATTTACTCCGTGAAGTATGTCCAACAATAATAACTTTTATTTTAAATAATTGAATTTTTTCCGTCTGTATTTCCGAAAGACTTGAATGACATTAATTGCCTTACCAATATTAATTACCTAAACTATTCTCTGTCATACGAATAACAATAATAATTTTTATTAATGCATTTACAATTGAAAATTTATTATTAAAACCTCCAAACAATAATTTGTTTATAAGATTGTTGTTTTTAAACATATAGTATTTGATTTGCAATTTTATATTCGTTACATTTTATATTGGCATTTATGAAAACAAATTTGCCACTGCTTCTCCAAATATTGGGACTAATGTAAATTTGATTTGATTTTGCATCAAATGTCGAAATAATCGAATTAAATGCCGGGTAAATAGGAAAATAAACGTGAACGAATGAGAATATAATGAAAAAAATAACAATTGTGTGCTTCCATTATTACTTGCGGCTATGTTATGAAAGATTCGATCTTTTATAATATTGTCTCAAATAGTTAATTGACAAATAAAAAAACTGTTAGTAATGTTTAATATATGTGATTTTTGTCATTATTAGCTTCTAATACCTAGCGCTTGAAGGTATATCCTTCAAGCGTTAAGTATGTATAATATTGAAACACGTTAATAATGTACTCGCTAGGTGTAACAACTTGTATAACGACATCAGGTGTTTCACATTGACTGGGTGTTAATAATTTGTTTACGTAATAAAATCATGGATTTTGTACCGCATAATCAAATTATTAAATCATAATACGCCCCTTCGCGTTTATGTATGTACATGATATGAAACCCATAGCTAACCGGCTTTGTATACATATCGTTTTAAGAATTTGTGATATAATTATCCACCGACCTACAGGAGCAGGTTAGTAGAAAAAACGTCCCTCCATTGTAATATGTACAATATAAAAACCAGCTCCCCCACACCCTTAACATGTATATATTCAAAGCCAAACCACACCGCAAGCCCGCTTGGAGTTTGAAGCTAATGATAGTTAAGTAAGCCAGGCCAGCCGCCGATTTTCCTTTTGAAAAATGATCGCGAAGTGGTTATCGTCAACTGACATGCGAATTGACAATGACGCATTATCGTTGGGAAATACTTATGGGTGAAATAAAAACTTTAATGCAAAAGTAAACGTCTCTCGCTTGGTGTGAGCGTCACGTGGAATACGTCCGAGCTAAACCAAATTAACTTAATGAGTAGTGTTTAGGTGACAGAGTGAACTGCCAACAGCGTGCATTGGCGACATGCGTCAGGACGCCCCTAATTGTGTTTGTTGGATTAGATTCTAATAGCGTCACCTGACACCCTTCATTATTCACCATTTGTCTGTATTTCGAAACAATTCAATGAACGCAAGCGAATGATCCTCTCTTATCTTCGTCACTCTTTCATACAACACAGATGGACCAATCTATAAATACATTTTAATGCTTGATAGTTTTTTAAAAACAAATGTAATGCATTTAATACTTCATTTAGCTAATTAGTCAATTATATTATAAATTATAAAATAAATGAAATTTATAAAAAAATAATTAAAAATGTAGCATTTCATAAATAACGATCTCTTGTTGTACAATTGTACTTGGTGCAAACATTCAAAGAAAAACATAATAAAGGATAAAATGGCATAAAATGTTTATATTTTTAAGGGAGACTACCGAGTTTCTGTTTGGATACCCCCTTACTAACTTTTCAAACAACGTAATTTTCTTTTGTAATTAGACCTGTTAATCCTTCGTCGTGAGGAAAGAGCGCCTTAAGTCCCCTCACCTCTCTAATTCTAAGAGTACAGTGCCAGTGGTGTTGTCATATCAGGGGACCTTTATATTATATACCGTAGTGCGCCCATATATAATCCCATCTAAGATACACTAAACGGATTATTATTTTCGTTCTACGTAATACAAAAAAGTTATTATATTGATAAAGAAACGCGCATATAAAAGCTGTTTAAGTAATTAAACAAACAAACTCATAAAGAATATTTTAATTTTTATTACGCTATAAGAACGCACAGCACAGTTTACGATTTGCTACAGAAATTATGTTTTCTTTAGGGGAGAGTGCGCATTCGGTATTTCCCGTGCGAAAACAGACAGACAACTATAAAATTTTTGTTAAAATAAAACGCGGAAGCACGAATCACCCGTTATTGTCTATTTTCATGTTATGACTTTTGTACACTACCAGCAGAATTTTTTTAAAGATTATTTTTATGTATTATTTTTGCTCATGCATTGCAATCAATTTAATTAATTTACCTTGATACACTAAATGAGTGCACTTTACCACAGTATGATCAGCTTTATGTCGACAAGGACCCTGTTATCGCTAAATCTGCAAATTTTTAGTTAGCAGTAAAATGCATATTATTCCAAATTAAGGGGGTAACCCCCACTCGCTTACTAGCTACTGTTTCAATAGTAAACTAGACGTATACGTTCGAAATATATTTATCATGAAAGTTGGAATATTGTGATTAATTTTATTAAATTAATGCAAGGGTAATCATATTAGAGAAATCAGCTGCAAAAGTTCCAAATTAGAAATAAAATACAATGCAAGTTTATCTGCATGAAAGAAGGCACACATAAATGAGGAAACATTTGAGCGGATTTTATTTTATTTTAATGGCTTGATGCCTTAGTTCTACACTTCGATATAGGGAGTATGCGGGGCAACGTAATAAAGATTGGATGCTGATTTTAAAGATCTTCAACGTTATCTTTCTGTTGTTTGGCGCACTGCTAGCATAGGTATAACTTTGATTGCCTGTTTGAAAATGAAGTTTCCCTTTGTTGGTATTACATTTTTATCTGATATACTTTTTTTTTATTTCCACTTTCGTTTGATATCGTAAAAAAAGACAACAACGACATCCGATATCTGATTCAACATTAAAAGTCGTAAGATTCTTTTACTCTGTTGCTAAAATATACAGTGCGGTTGCTCGTACTAACAATCACGATGAAAACAATGCCAAGGTTTAATTCTTCAACACTTTACATTGAACAAAAGCAATTTCATTACGCGTTCTGAAATTTGTTTACTTGGCACATTTTTACCAATCTAGAATAGTTTTTAAACTTTTTCGGTTAAGTGTTGTAAATATCTAAAACTCGAATTAGTTTACTAACGGTTCAAAAATAAAACACATTCCACATATTGATCTTGTATTTATTTAGGATATAAAAGTATTTGTATTTCATAGCGATATATCCGCGGTAGAAAACGGACATATTTATACGATAACATTTTTATATTTTATGGACGTCGAGTAAATAAGAAAAAATATCGGATAGAAAATGTATGTCGTCCCCTCAGCAAACCGTATATATAAGTTAAATTCATTATGTGCCATAAACAAAGTTTATATGAGTGTGTTTTGTGTAAAGTGTGCTGTACATATAAATCTGTGTGGGATAGAGAATTTTTTACTATCACAGAAGGTTTAGTATCCTGCGGCCAGTATCCCTAATCTATTCACACATGCGTGGCCTTAAACAATCCAATTTTTCGGATCTGATTTGGATATCCTATCAAAGTGTTGAGAGGCGAAAGAAAAAAGGGAAATACCTATATAATACATATATCCGTTTCCTGCTATGGGATATTGTATTTTCTTTCTTTTACGACGAGTCATCCCCGCTTGTGCGCGAGGATTTCGCGCGACGGGCGACGCTACTACATCTACTCCCACAGGGATTCAAGTTATGAGCATTTCGCATTATAGGAACGAATTTGCATATCTCGCAAGCGTAAAAAATACCTCCTTATCGTGGCTACACTGTCAAGTATTTTCTTTTGTATATCCGAAACTTACATGCGGAAATCGGCTGACATTTGTGTCTCATGATTGTGTCTTACCCTTATTTATTAGGATTATTATATTCGGTTTTTGATTAAATTATTTCGGATTTCTTTTTTGCTTTGGTGTTTTATATTCGGAGAGTAATATGATTTGGCCCTATAGAAATAATGTTCGGTTAGAATTTGTTTCGGTATAGAATTACGTACGATTTGAACTTAATACTGATATAAATATATATAATTATTTTTTCATGATGGACTAGTTGAAAAAAATAAAATATAACGAAATATGAACCTGTTATTATAAAAATCATATAGTTTGGTGCTAAATTTCGAAAAATCGACATATTTTTGTGTTTAAATGATTGATGAATAATTTGATTTTATCCTAATACAGAGTCTAGTTGTGTGTTTATTATTTTAGGAATGTTGAGTTTAAAAGCTTTGTCTTCTGTGTGAAATAATTTATTGCTGAGGGTTGGTGTCCTGTGGATAACATATGGCCTGTAAACATTTTTTTTTCATATATTCGAATATTCCGTTTGTCTAATTTTAAACTAACGCCCAGTTTGACCCTTGTAAACTTGTCACATTTATATTTATGTGCTACAGATTTATATTTACTAAATGCTACAAAAAAATATAATTGCCAACAAGAAGATTCGGTACATTTTTTGCTTGAAAAGTGGTGTTATTTAATTGTAACGAGAAATGAAATAATATTAAAGATTCATTAAAAAGTAATTATAATTCCATACAAAATACATAAAAAATTTTTATGATAAGCAAGTAAAATAATAAATTTAATATTTATGTGAAACTGTAAGCGCTATTGGATTACAAATATGAAAAATAGACAACATAATCGATAATGCAAAGATTATAGTCAGGAACAGTTTGACAGTATTTCCATATGCGATTTGGTGTTGTCAGAAGTAATGGTACAGGGGTTATGGGTGGAAACAGTAGCCATATAGGGAGAAATACAAAATGCATATAAGTAAAACCGGGGTGTGCAACCAGTGCGGAAAGGGGAGCGATTTTGTACACTCTGGTTATTGTTTAGCATATGATAAAGTACTCAATTCGGAACGCACATTCATACACTCAGCACTAGGCAAGTAAAGTACTGATATACGTATACGTCTATTCAAGAATTCTCTGCGGTTTATTTAAATGAAGTGATAACGTGTGCGTAATTTCATTTTCACATCTTTGATAAATTACCCCTTTTCATCACATGTTTGTTTTGCATATCTAACCGAAGATATACAGAGCGACTGTCGCGCCGGAAACCAACTTAGGGTTGGGGAAATTACTTGTTTTGCAGAACAGATGATGAAATATCCATTATATTTGTTTTTTTTTTTTTGAATGAAATTTTTATTTAAATTTTAAAATAATACATTGGATCCATACATATTTATAATTTCAGCAAAATTAATGATATTTTTATGCAATAGACTTTAATTTATTTTACATTTTATAATTATCGTTGCGTATTTTTCTCTATGACAATAGTAGCGGCATATGGATAGCTGTAAAAGTATTTATAATTTATAGTTTTCTATCTTTTGACAGACAGAACATACACATTTGTTCTATTTTTTTTTTTTTTGTATTTTCTGTCTCAGCTGATCATATATGATGCAAAATCCTGTACATGAAACCTTGTTTGACCACTAGAAATTACTTACGACATAATTTGTTATTAAATGATTACTGTGGCATTGTATCAAGTTTTGTAATTTATGAAAAGAACTTGTTTAATAAGTATAAATACACCTTTACCTTACAACCAGTAGCAGACTTGTTTTGAAGGCTGAACCGATATATGTTATTAAAATAACGGTGATATTCAAGTGAAATTGTTTATTTACATAATTAATTTCCTTTAATGCTCTGGTGAAGCTATTTGAATAGTATTAGAGATTTTTATGTTCTCTTAATATGACTACGTTAATACGAATACGTTTGAAATCTAATTCATTAAATTATAATTAAAATTACAAATTCTAGATTAAAAAGAATTCAATTAATTCATGCAAATATACGTAATCAATTATTTATAATTTAATAGACTATAATATATGTATATGTAACAATATGCTCTTTACCTACATAATCTATAAATAGAATAATCCCATCGATTGAATACGATTATAATTAGCAAATTTACAAATTTAAATTTATTGATAATTCAACCAAATGTAATACGCGCAGAAATAAATTTGGATTTAAATGATTGTCTCACATATAGTTTAGATCGTAATATTAGTATAAATTATCATTTTTATAAACAACACACTCTTATAAGTATATTTTAAGATAAAATAAATAATATTGAAGTACGCCTATGCTTTGTGTTGATACGCTGAATAATATAAATAGTATATGAAATACAGGTTTGTTCCTCTTTAATTGTTTGAATTAACATGAAATCGCTTGAAAATTTTGTGTTTGATTTTAGTATAGTGCGAGTGTGCATTGTGGAGTGATCGTATATAATGTCAGATGATATTAACTTGAAATGTGACCATTCTGCATCGGAATTGCCAGCGTCACCGCGGGCGCGTCGATGGCATCGTAATGTGGCCGGTAGTAGTGCGCTTTTGGGACATCCGGACTTGTCCGCCAGTCTACCAAGTTTGCAATCGCCACGAAAGAAACGCTCGAAACGACGATCCATCGGTACACAAACACCACCGTTGTCTCTAGTTCCAGACCGACCAGAAACAGATTTGTCTACCATTGATCCTGGTAGGAAATTTAGTACTATTCTTAATTTGTAATCGAGGAAATTAATAATGAGTTGATCTAAAATTGTGTATGCGTTTCAAATTTGTATTTCCATATTCGCCTTCCATATCTCCAACCATCAAATTAATCAACCAAAAAATAGTCATAATCCAATTTTAAATCTCTTTTTTCTAAAAATCGATTTTGAATATGTTAAATATGCAGTAAAAATCCAAACACAATTTCGGAAATAAGTAAATATATTTTACGAAATATTGAATTTTGTTTTGTGTTATATGAAATTTGCCTCACAGTTTGTGTATATTTTTAAACGATTTATTAATAGAAATAAAAATGCTATATTTGTTTGAACTTGTTGAACAACAGTTGGTTTACTTGCAATGTAGTAAAGCTTTTATGCAATAGAGGGCAGATCACAACAGTGTAACAGACTGTTCAGTTTCCCATTACTTACCTAAAGTTGGCTGATATGCGTGTTGTTGATTATCCAAAATAAATATATCTATAAATCAGCCCTAATGTCTAAATAATTGTTTTATTACCAACCCTTGACGGGTTTGTTGGAGTATTGTATCACAAGTAGCATATGGTGAAAAGTTTAGGCAGTATTTGATCCCTATTCTCGAGATAGAAAATATAAATAAATATGAAAGAATAAAGAGTAGGAAATATATTTTATTGTTGAAAAGTATTTTTGATGTTGACTAGATTAAATTAAATCATTTAAATCGCGATATACACTGGTTGAAAAGTAATAAAATTATAATTTTTACAAAATAAATATATTGCATCAATTAAATTAATTGAAGAATTTCTAGTTGCGATTGAAATCAAATAAAATATACATAAATTATAGTATGATATAATCTAGTAGTACATTGAATCTTGAAGTTCTAATTTATTTATAGAATTGATGATCAATTATATGTTAGGCCGTGTTTTAATTCTAATATACCAAGTGGTTATTTGGGTTGTTTAAAAATTTTGTCACAAGTTTAGTTGATTTTGAGTAATATTTTTGTGATTGATATTCTATTCGTAAAACTAATAAGAAATAAAAATAAATTTGTTTAGAAAATAAATGTAAGGACTGAGAGATGAATACATTAAACCTAATCCGATAAGTAAACGAAAACTTATAATACAGTGTTTTTTTACTGTGCTTGAAAATAAACACATTTCCTTTGAAACGTATAGGCATTGACGGGGGATCAAGTGGTATTAGTACATATGACACATTCCATGGTCATGGTAACAAATGCCATTAATGACGAATCAAACACATATTTTCTGTATTGTTATCTGTCCATCTATAGTATGGAGTTATTTGATCCTTTATTTATTTAAAAGCGCGTCGCCCTTATTCGTGCGATACTTCAAAGTGAATTTAAAGTATGGAGCACAATGGAAAAAGAAGTGAATTCTTAAAAAAAAAACTCGAATATCTTATGGGCCGTGTTGAATTGGTTTCGAAAATAAGCACCATCCAAATATAACACGGATGTTTTCAAGTAGTTGACTGTTTTTTTCTCTCGTCTGTTCTGGACACCCATCTCATTCCTGTTCCCCGCTGCTGTCAATAGGCTAGCCGGCCCCCTATTTTACTTTGCATCCGACCATCTCTCTCTTGGCAGAATGGACAAGTGGTCAACATATATAGATATGTTTGTGTGTCCTCTCTATCCTATATGTAACCCAAATTCGATCCCCGGTCGAATAGATTTACTAGGGTGCACTCTAGTCGACATTTCAATTTGGTTCCATGATCGATTCCTATGTAATGTGAAATTGATATGACACGGGCAAAATAATTTCTTTTTTATATTTTGATTTAAGGATAACCGGATTTAGAATTTGGAATAAATTCGATTTTTTTGACCAAATTTCTCTCAACAAGTGTGAATGAATCATACTGTACAATATTTTTATACCACATTTATTTACTATTTTACTATACAAAGAGAAGTAATTTTACATATATCTTTAGAAAAAAAAAATTGTTGCACATATTTTTGAGGAATAAGTAAGGTTGTTTGCTTACGATTCTAAAATGAAACTAAAAAAACATGAGGGACGATAATAGATTTTCTAATGCACAAGATTAAATGTAATGTATGTTCGTCCTTTATGTATTATGTCTGTAACGAATTTTATGTAATCAATGAAATAGTAACAGAATCAATGAGGTAAACGAGACGGCGTTCCCATACTATTTATAGTATTGTAAAGTGCACCACGTGATCCACGAACAATTCTCATTTTGATCATGGTCGAGTAGTTATTTACTTTTAATATTTTCCCGTTACACTTGTATCGACAATCGGTGGTGGAAGTGATATATTAGGTTGTTGAAACTTTTTCGTGAGTTTCACATCGTTATCTTTTGTTATATTTCTCGCGTAGCGTCCCAAAGCGAGAACGAAACAAAGCGAACACGAATAGTAGAAAAAAAAAAAAGAATCACGTGTTAAGAAATGTTTATATACACACAGGCGTCGTCGGATTATCGGTCGTTTGTGGCACGTATTCTCTGTTGTTCGATTTAAACCAGACCAGAGATCGCTGGTCACGTGTCATATGATAAATGGTGTCACACCATCACGGGCGTCTCTTGCCTCGGCGTCGGCCTCGTCCTCGGCGTCTACCGTTTCTTTATAATCTTCACTATTTGTCATCATCCACCTTCTCCATATACCACCGCTCCTATCAGCAATCTCTTCCTTTCTCGCCTTTTAACTTTTGTTCGCTCGGCGGCAATAACTCGCTAGATTGCTTCGTTCTGTCTTTGTGTTATGAGGATTGATTAAGACACAAGCAGTTCAGACCAAAAGAAACTACCCCCCGTTTAGGTCGCACAAATGACTAGAGCGTCGATTGCCGAGGAAATACTTTAGATAATTTATCGATGACGTTACGTTCACGAGTGTTATGTAATTGTTTTCGAGCTTGTGTGTTCTACTCTTGGTGACTTCGTTTTACCCGCGCGTCCTATAGCTCTAGTGTCATTTATATGGTTTTTTTTCTCGTCTTTCATGCCGAGCAGTGGTAGCACGTTTCTCATGCATTATTTATGTGACGCTAATGTTTCGTGATTTTTTTCTTTAGATAACCTCGAATGGTTCATATTAAATCAACTGCGATATATTAACAGTGTTACAGTAATTGATTCTGTGTAAGAATTTCTATTAATTATTTAATTTCTTCCAGTTTTTTTATTCACTTTTATAAACGTAATAAATTTCTATTCAGATCGATTCTGTATTACTTCAGTTTCTAGCATGAAAGTCTTCATATATCCAAACGAAATTCGGAAAATGTTTCGAATAAAATGACAGTATTATTTTTTGTTGGAGTAGATTTTTTCGTACTTCAAGATTTGTTGAGTCTCAATGTTACCTTTTCATTAATTAATTCAAACTCCTAGAGATTTAATATTGGATCAGTTGCATGAACACGAATATAACGAGACAATACAATTGTGTACTTAAATTTGTATTCCAGTCTTGAGTATCAAATTAATTCAATACGTCCATCGTCAACGAACAGATTTGATCATTTGTTCATTCTTTCCACGTACCTAAGCACGTAGAACTATCGAAGAACTTCATAATAATACGCGTCGCGTAGTTTGTGAGCGTGTTCATATGTGTGAAAATCGAGTTTCTTTTTCCCTGGCCTGGGTTGTGTTCGCCTGATTAATTTTGTTTCCTTTTTCGAGCGGTCATTCGTGGATATCAGATTACGGTGGATTCTCTAACGCGTGTCCAGATAGTTTCTTGAACCCCACTGTCGAGCATGTTCTGGAATTTTGTAGTATATTTCTGGTTGTGTGTATGTGTGTGTGTGTCAGTGTGTTTGTTATCCCCTGATACGAATTCGCCTGTTGGACATCAGTATACGCGAGGAAGAGTTCTCAAGATTAGTGTTGTTCTAAATTTCGCCATGTCACGTTCATCTTGCAATGTAATTCGAGCCCACTGCAAATATTGTCCATCCCTTTTCGGTCCCCCATTCTTTTCTGTTCTTTGTTTGTTTCTTAAGGTCTTCTAAAATCCACACGTGTCCAAATGTGTTATTTTCTTTGTTTTACGATTTACGAAATTACAATATATCTCTGAAATACCGCCATGATCCGTTCTTTTTGATATTTACACTTGTATTCATAAAGTTTTAAAGGTGCTTATACATCAAATCAATTTATTCTAAATTTTAATATAACTTTTGATACTGATATATTTTATTTTATTTAAATTGTGGATCGACTACAATGGTCATTAGCGCTACTGATATATTTATGAAAGTTTAAAAATTAGAGGTGAGAATATTCAATGGGTGTGCAATAATGTTGAATGTTTTAATGAACATGATTGTTACGCATAGATATGCATTGTTTCATGTTTGTTACATATAAAGTGATTACCTGAATTGAAAAATGTAATGCGAGAGTAGCATTACTCTATATTCAGTATATCCGATGTAAATCAATCAACGTCGTGTTCAGGCAGCTCGGACATATCCGCAAATACCGCGGGGCACGACACACCACTCGTCACTCTTATCGCTCACCCTAGCTTGTTCGCTCGCACGTATGCAGCTACATCTACACTTGGTGTGTTATGTAGCCGGTCACACACGCGTCTATCAATACACGCACGTCAATTCGGTGCATTTTGCATTTGTGCGTCTGTATTTGTGATGATACTACCATTGCACTATATTGACTAGGACCACAGTAGCTTTCATATGAATTTCATATGCTTCATAGCATTCTATTTAACCAGAGTTGGCTGGAGGCCAAAGATTAATGAAATGTTTAAATCTTTAAGTAAATCGAAACAATGTTTGCTGATTTGGATGTTCGAAGTATCTGTCATCTGCAGACGTATAAATTATCATTGACTCAAAACTTTAAAACTAAACTTTCCCATATAAAAGTTCTGCAGTTTGATCGGCTCTGATATATTATTTATTTCGTTCTGGATGGTGTTTAAATGTCTTATATTTTCTACGAATTTTATTCCGTGTTTCAGCCATCGGTAATAGATAACAAAAATTAATAGCATTCATGCATTTATAAACATACACAAATTATACGTTCACTTTTTATTAGTTGATCTTTTTTCTCTTACGCACGTGGTAAATATATAAGCGTTTTTTTTTACTTTTGACCTATATTTACGTTACATGTCACTAAAATTCGATGGTGTAATTTAAACATTTTTTTTTGTTCTTCTTAAAATAATGACTGCATTTACTTTATAGCGTTTTTAATGTAAACACAACTTATCTTTAAATATGTCATATATTTAAGGCAAATCATTTTATGTATCAGAAATAATTTAGAGATGTTTATTTTTTTTATCATATACGTTATTTACAAAAAAAAATCAATTTTTTTAAAATTTATTAGTTAGAATAACCAGACGATACTATGTTGGGATGTATGGTATTTATTTAGGAAATTCGTGGATGTAAAAAACAGCATATTAGACAGCGGATATAATGTAAAAAGTCTTCCGGCTTGTTAATAATGACATCAAAGAAATGCACGCTTGGCTTTAAAAGCTCATTCCTACAAAACACATTGTTATTACTGACAATCCGCATGCGAAATCTAATCCCAGGAGTCCGTGTCGTCTCTCTCTTTTTAAAACTCTTCTCTCATTCTTTCTTATTATGCTTTTCTACATATATATCCCTTACTATTTCTTCCTTTCCGTGTTATGTGGTGCTTGCTCGTTTGTTATGCCTGCTTGTAGAATATGTATCCTTTGTCGTATTCGACACAAGTAACCGTTCTCTTTTTATTATTATAAGACAAAATGAAGCAATACGCCAACGGCAACGAACATTTTTATGCTTATTTACATTTTCAGTTTGTCTCATTACGTGTAAGCAGTTCTCAAGTTCTTTACTGTGACTTTAAGACACAGAAGATTAGTGTTCAGTCTGGGTACGGTTTTTACGTTTTAGATTATGGCACACAATGAGCACCTTGTTTATTAAGATTTAAACCCGGATTAAAATTAAGCACACATAAACTTAACAAGATGAGATCACAAGTCGAATGACAGCTGTCTAATACATTATGAACTAAGCTATGCAATTATGAGAAAATTTGCTTATTATCTAATTATGTGCGGCAGATTTAAATTATTTTTTCATGCGTTTCCTTACTTATTCAGCAAAGTCTCACAAATCGAGAGAAAAATTTAGAACGATCTTATATTACATACACATATACCCATAAATGGAGTGGCAGAAAACTCTTTACATTCATTACATCTTTGCAATTTTTCGCTATTCAATTTAAATCTTCTTGCGCTTCATTCAAATTCAACAACATACTCTTGTTTAAAACTTTTTTTCACGCAATTCATTCTCAATTATATTTATCCACATATTCCGATAATATTAAAATTTCTCGCAAACATTCCTAATTCTCCTAAAATTTTACAACCAGCCGACAACTTTCATTCAATATTGCAATCATACTTTTCATCGATAGAAAATAAATATCCTAAATAAACAGACTGTTTAATTTCCTCAATTTACCACAATATTGTATACTAAAATGTAATCAATGTTTACGATATGGGGACATATGTAAAGCGGGTAAAAAACCAAAAGGAATTTAGTGTATTAATTCTAATTTGTGAATAAAAGAATTCTTCCATATTAAGTGTATTATAAACTAGGAGCAAATGAACGTACGACCACTAGATCACGTCGCATCGCAACTGACTGCTGTCTAATACAGTATGAACGTAATTCTGGAGGAATTTGGCAATTGCATTTAGGTATGCACGGTAAATTTAAATAATTTTTAGATTAGAATTCAACATGAATGCAGCGATTGTTATATATATTTGTTTGATTTCAATGAACAAATTTCGTGCGATGGGTATGCTGAATGAGCAGATAAAAAGCAGACACAATTTAAAATGCCTGCATCATACGTGTTTGCGATATTTTAATTGGTAGGTTTAAATTCAGTATATGAGCACTTGAAATTCGTTGACATTATGTCCACAGTGTGTGAGGGCTTTCAATCTCATTGTGTAAACGTGTATATACATATATGCGTGTGCGAATTTACGCATGAAACTATACGTATAGGTACTATAGTTCTCTGTCGGAATGTATATGTGTTTTAATGCAACGTGTACACTCGAATAGGTTCTGCGCCCTTTGCGTTTATTGGGTATTGAATGCACGCTGCCATAACATTACCTTCTGATTGACACGAAATGTCACATCTATTCCATTCAGTCTAGCTCATATAAATTCTTCGAATATAGATATAGCATATTATGATTATACTGATCCTGCATCGTCATGCATCCATGAGTTTATTAGTAAATTATATTTTTGAAAGTTTGTATATTCATGCAATCAAATACCATATGATTTTGATGAAAAATATATTGATGCATGAAATGTTCAGTGTTTAAATTACAGAAGTTAATTAGTTCTGGTAATTTGTTAGATGGTTTCAGCCAAAAGTATACAATGCGACGTAGGCTGGTTTTTGAATAGATTCAAAAACAAAAAGGTTTCGATCCCTAAAACCTCCTGAACCGTACTCCTTTGGTTTCAGTTATGTTCATGTTGGTGTTGGCTGGACAGCGTTGTACTTTCATGGCGCTAAATGCATACCTATTTCATAGAATGGAGAGACACATGTGGTTTGGAGTTTGAGTACGTATGGTAAATTACGTCCGAGTGCGTAACACAATAGGGATGGCGCGAGTTGGTACCACCACTTCAATCACGCGAGTTGACAATCATTGATTGTGTCCCTTAATAGCAATTTGACTATATCAATATTTAATATGCCATGCATGTGAAAACGAAATTGATGTGTTATTTCTGACTTGTTTTATTTAGTTCTACTTCTCTAGTCTTTCTCTACTTAGATTTTTTTTACAAACTCATGTATATAAATAAATATGAATAATAAAATATATATATATATATATATATATATCTTTCATGAGAAAAAAAATTTAGTTTTATCAATCATATTATTAATAATAAAAATAACAGTTATTTTGCAATTTTTAGTAGTTTTTACATTTTTGTTTAACTAACAATTTAAGCGTTGAAAACCACGCAGGCCATTGTTGTTGATATTTTAATATATTTCACACAAAATAAATTAATGTGTAAAAATATATATATATATATATATCTTTCATGAGAAAAAAAATTTAGTTTTATCAATCATATTATTAATAATAAAAATAACAGTTATTTTGCAATTTTTAGTAGTTTTTACATTTTTGTTTAACTAACAATTTAAGCGTTGAAAACCACGCAGGCCATTGTTGTTGATATTTTAATATATTTCACACAAAATAAATTAATGTGTAAACTTTGGTGAAAGTAATGGTGAAGTCAATAAAATTCCTCCTAAATACGGCTATGCTTTTAGGTAAATATAAGTGTGTATTTTTTCCGTAGCTGATTGAAAATTCTTGTTACTCACAAATTGAACATCAGTTTACTCGTTTTTTGTTCTCATTTTGCGTGCACGACGGCTTTCATATTCACTTTGTGTACGGGTAAAAACATTTGCGGCATTAGCGATATATTGAGTACTTTGCCGGATTACCAGCGATGGAATGTCAGATTAAAAATTTCCAATAGCATTCGGTGCATTTAGTGCCTGATTATACCCATTGCAAATGTGTCAAAATCAAAATGCACAAATGCTGAAAGGACATTAATAATAGGTTTTGTTTTATCATTAACGTTGTGTCGGCATTATACAGTTTCATTTACATTATCTTTCCCCTACAATTTACCTCACGTTGTACACTTAACTTCACTTTTTGTTTTTATAACATTTTCTAAGAATGCTATAAGCCAAATGTATATTGTGTATTTTTATTTTGCAATAAATGAGCTTTATATATATAAATAAAAAAAAAATTCTACTTTATGGGAAATATAATTTCTTGATAAATATACAACTTGCCACATTCTCATTTAGCATCATTTTGTTTTATGTACATACATACAAGTAGGAATTATAACTTAACAGATTTGTAACATCAAAGGTAAATTTTATAATTATTTTATTTAAATATTCTATATATGCAACATTTATCTGCTAAAAGACTCGGTCACCTGTGATATGTACTCATCTTATTTTTTTAAAACCTGCATAATACTTCTGAAACTCATAATTTAATAAATTTGCCACATGCAAACTGAACATATTTGAGCATCGCTCTACATGCAAAACGTATTAAATCCTAAACTAGACCTCCCAAACAATGCTATATGGCGTGCCAGAGTGACTTGAATTCGTTGTTGGATCGTTTTCTTGCGACCTTATGACGGGGTCATTCGTGATTTGTGAACTAACAATCGTTGTGATCAAAGTTAATGGTCTGTCTTGTGCGACGGTAAGTCGTAATATTTTCGTTGATTCGAGCGCTGGTTATGTCTGTTAATGCATCGAAAGATTGTGTGGAGGTACCCAGTCTTTATGATATTATATTTGATGTATTCATTTTATTACCTTGAAAGCTTAACCGGCTGGCCACATACATACATACATACATACATACATACATATATAAGAGGTACTATGCTGGATTATCTTCTTTCAAATGTTTATGATTCTCTATACATTGCACTGCACTTCGTTAGGTTATACTTTGCGAACGGTAAATTGCAAGAATTGCCCCGACAGTAAAACTGTTTGTAATTTGTTACCCTTTGAAATTTTAACTGGCGTAACCTTTGCATTTTTACTTATTGAAAATAACTATAAAATATATTTCATTGTTAGATTTGTAACGTATAAGGATCGTGTCAATGCTTTTATTTTCTAGAAAAATCCAAGAGGTCATTTCTGGTTATTCATCAATATTGTAGTTCTTTGAAAATCAAAACATCTATTCAACTTTTATTATTCAATAGCTTATAAATCACAGAACAATTTCAAACTTAAATACGTACTCCTATCCTATGCTATTATCGTTACATACATTTTAACTGCTAAACTGAGCTAGGGCGGCAAATATTCTCTGTAGGCTTTATTTTAAAAGATATTAATATCTGTTTTCTGTGCTGAAACATAATACATTATTACAACTAAGTAAGCTAGTTATATCTCTAGATATAGTCTAGTTGGCATGGATATTTAGTAATGAAATATCAATTAATTGGTTCTTCAAAATTAAATATAAATTTTAATATCACCCACAGAAATATTTCTTTTATATTTATCACATATATATTTACTATTTATTTATATAATATTAGATCGGTGACAAATATAAATTTGAATAATATTATTTTTGTTGTTATTTCAATAATCTTGATTATTTTCAAAATAAAAACAAATGCGCGCAATTAAATGAAAAAGAACCTATTTGCCATTTGAATAAAGTCAAATGAATACCGAGCACCGGAATTCAAAAGTCACTTACGGGTTTTTTAATTCGCCGCCCCGAATTTAATCTTCCTTCAAAATCGTCAAATTCCACTAACGATTTTCCGATTGTTATGGCGACCGTTTCGTTCTGCCAGGGCGTTCGGCATCGTTCCACGAACGTTTAAAACAAATATCAAGTGAATGGAATGCACACCCATTATACTAAACAATTTTATACCCAGCGGAATAACGAGCGAACAAAATCGTACATGTTATATGGTACGTCGTTGTGTGCCCGAATCATTATTACGATTTCCAATAGCCCTTCTTTCATCCTCGTTCGTTTCATTTATTTGCTCGTTCTTTCAACGAGTATATCTTACAGTTTTTCTGTTTTTCTTATTGTATTATTTCGACTGTTAAGTACCTACGGCGACGTCATTTGGAGTGTTTTTTTTATTTAATGTTTATCGTATAGTTTTTCTTAGATTTACGGTGTCATACATCTCGTGACCAATTTTATTCGGATTCTTTTGTATTTTTATTTACATTCCATCTGCAATTTATGTTTAAATTTTGGTTCAGAATCAACAGTTTTTTTATTTATAAAATATCATTAGTCGTATTAAAATTAACACAATTAATGTTTCAGTTTACTATAGTATAATAAACAAATTTAATTCATATGCGATTGGCGTATTTATTTTATCTACGATTCGCGTATTTATTTTACGATTAGCACTATAAAATTTATTTTACAATCTATATTATAATTATTTACAGGGAACGAATTTTTGATTACATTTCTAGGTTTTTCATCTAATTTATTTTTTAATAATTATTTAATGTTATGAGAAATGTATTTAAATGTAAAAGATTTTCTGTGAATATCTTTAACCCGTGTTAAGTTGAATAAACTTATAAGTCACGAGTATTTACGAGTCATACGATGCACATTTAGTTTAGTTGGTAAAACGTTCTGGTATACGAATGAATTCGCAAAGCAAAGCGAAGTGAATGGGGTGTCAATGTTTACAGGCTCTAAGTTTTGACATTCTTTCGTAAAAACTGCTGTTCTTCCTCTTCGCGTTCACACTGTAACTTAGTGGTTGTTTGTTCCGCTTCGTCGGGTGCCTAACTGTATAGAACAAATTACTGAATCGTGTTCACAGTGTTTAATGCATGACACATACGCACACAGATTTTCACTGCGTCGAGAATTTCATTTTATTGTAATTGTATCATGACACATTCATTGCATACTCCAGCTTCGTATATTGATTTTATTATCTTCCGGAAATGAAAAAATCATAAAATTTAATTGACTGATTTTGCTCATATATCATTGCATTTTATTTTTAACAATTTTTCTTTCACGCCCTAACACAATTATTTTATATGTACACATATTTGCACACACTACCATACAGTCAAGACAATGTTCTGTAAATTAGAAATTGGCAATTTCCAAGAAAATATTTTTGGAAATGAGGATAAAAAAATTCAGAATTATTATATTACGGAATGTAGTATAAATTTGTCTCAAAGTAGTTTATATAGATTATAAATATTTATTAAACAATTGAAAATATAATTATTATTATTTATGTTGAATATAAAAAATAAGTAGAACAAACTCGTAAAA
Organism: Nebria salina; assembly: GCA_944039245.1. Classification (NCBI taxonomy): domain Eukaryota; kingdom Metazoa; phylum Arthropoda; class Insecta; order Coleoptera; family Carabidae; genus Nebria; species Nebria salina. The sequence continues at coordinate 3,857,217 of OX063288.1, read as the reverse complement.
TAAATGTTATATATGCAGATAAACGTATCTAAATGTAAAATAAAGTATATATGTATAAACATAAATAGATATTATTAATTCGTTTTAAGGGATGGTTCACTTAACTAGCAAACACAAGGCATAGAGCGTCCCCTATTGCGCGTGATGTTTGGTAGATTCTTATCTGCTTGGCAGTTGTAAATGGAGACGCCGGAAAGTCGTATATACACTTAATAACGCTTTAAATGGACCGTATGTGCCATTGTTCGTTAGTGAAATGGTTAACGAGCTGAATTCACACATTTGACCAGTCTTGAATCTGCCGGTAGCGCACGGGTGCTGTGAAGGTAATAGCATTCGATATGGTCCACCAAACCTAACTTCTACCTCTTTCACCTATCTATATATCTAGGTACCTCCATTACCAACAACGTACGCGATCCCATCATTTTGGATGCAAGTCCTCCTGGGCTTCCTGTGTTTTTTTATTTCATTTCATTCCAACTAAGGGAAGGGTCGCATGCTTTCATTATCCTTGTGTAATTGTACTGAATTTTTTAAAACATCAACGGCCACCCGTATTGTATTTTAGGACATTAGAGTTGTTCTTTTCATTGTATTCATCTACCTACATTTACATTGTAAGCATTTTTGTTTTGAATTGCGGACGGCCAGGTTGGGTATATCGTATTAGGTATATATGAGTGGTAAATTCATTCAACTGACAGCAATTTATGGTTTTTAACTGCAGTTTTATACAATTCTTAATTACTGAAATTATTTTGAATGACCATCCCTTGTTGACATAAGTCAAAGTGTCGTTTGAATTATAGAACATGAATAATAAAAAGTAATATTCATGTTACATGTCATGCAATTTTTAAATTAAATATCGTTGCATTCATCATATAAACATCATTTTTTTTACATTCATGTACAAACATAATTAAAAACTTTTATATACTCCATTCCATATGTGACCAAATTAATGTTATTATTTCAATTTTTTAAACTCGATTCAAATGATTAAAAACCATTATCGACCATTAATAACATTCGTACAATAGAAATAAATCTATTTAAAAAAATTAATTGCGTGAACCAAACAATAATCTTAATGCACCTATAAATACATTCAACATGTGCGTGCCATTGTGTGTATGTGTGTGAATATGTATAGGTGTATATATGTGCGTATTTATGTTGGGCCGATGAGATTAACCGGCCTCCAGGGTACAACTGCCACTTTTTATTACTCAACCCTATCCGAAATTAGTGTCCTATGATGCTTTTCGGGTCGGACTCTTCAAAATGATCCCTTCTTTTATATAAATGAACGCGAGTCGGCACCCTTGCTTTTTTCCTCTTCCATACTGTACTGTATTGAATTTGGTGTGGTTGGATCAGCCACAGAAATATTGAATCTCGATTGTCGCATCGTATCGAATCAAGTCAGACGATCTTTTCGTCCGGGCGCTTGTACGAGAGGGGGTTCTCTCACACTGAAATGTTTGATTCTATTTAACCTAACCCCTAAGGGTGTAAGGTGCTAAATTGATCGGCTAAAAAGCGTTCCAATACGCTGCAATCAATTGTATGTGACTCTCGTTTTCTATAGATTCGTTCGTATGGAACTTTTTTTTATCTATTTCTTTACTAGAACGAACAGATAGACAAACGACAGAGACCGCTTTGACGGATGATCAGTTTCTTTTCTATTGAAAAAAGTAGCAATTCGAAGTTTGCTAGGGTTTCATGTTTTTGCGTTTTTATACATAAGTAATCATGAAATGAGTCCAACTACAGGTTTCAAAATGAATTTCATTACTCAGATACATTTCAGAAAATAAAAACCATTTTTTTATGACATTTATTAGTTGATATAAATTTCTAGTAAAATATAAAATAATTTAATAAATATAATTTTATTTGCATGTACATATTTAACTCAATTTAGAAATTGCATTTTTCGGTAAATACGTAAGTAACTTTTCTTAAAATTCTTAATATTGTATTTATAATTAATACTAAATAGCTATTTAGTTATACTTTAAGCTTGATCTTATTTGTAGTATTCTTGTTAAAATGGAGTTTTTAAAATAGTACTTAATACATTTATTTGTTCTTCATTGATGAATAAAATACATAAAATTAATATTAAAGTGGTATCGATACAATGAATATTTTGATATTTTATTATAAAATGAACGAATAGTATGATTATTAAGTGCCTAATAAATTGTGCAGTGTCCACAATGATTACACATGAATAAAATTGAAAGGTAGTATTGCTAGATTGGTGGTGGGTGATGTGATGTATTCGTATTGTAAAAACTGTCATATGGATATTATGTCAACGGGTGTAGAATTTATTTTAAAACGCGAATCCAATTTGAGTGAACAGACAGCATGGTGTTCCGGGATGGGGTTACATTGTTGTAAGACAACCGAATTAGGTTCCGCCCTCACTTGGCACGTATTCACTCTACTGTAAACAAATCGCATTGAAATATTTTCAATTTTTAAATTTGAGGGTTGCCAGAGTAGCACAGTACAATGCGGGTCCCCGCTTCGTCGGTGTATACGCAATTTTAAACTTCGTTTTGGCGGAAATGTCATCCTCTGTTCATTGTTGTGGATGCAATCGGTTGAAATGACAGTGTCGCAAGTCAAAGCAACATCATACAACACGACGCAACGCGACATCTGGCCTGTGAAATAAGACGGGATATCCGACAGCTAGTGGCATTTCACAAAACGTTATTCAATTTAATTAATGGTTTAATTTTAATAGGGTCTTGATTTACACTCGTCAACTGTCACCCAATCCAGCATCTCTACACCCTGAGGGCAAATTCGACGAGACGAACGCGCGGACTATGCTACGCTCTGTCAAAGCATTGTCATCATTCGATTTGGCCGGTGCACGACAGAATACGATTTGACAACACGCGTTTTAAATTCGCTTTTGTTATATCTACTCAATGTGGCAGTTGTAACTAGACGAAGGGTATACGAGACACTAGACGCACGGTCCCCTGTTTTAAGAGCGGCGACCAGATCCGTAAAGATATCTTTTCAAGTGTGACAAAAACATATCACTTTAAAAAAATAATCAAATTATATTTTATTTAATGTCGTATACTCCGTCATTCATGCAAAATCTGTTTCTTCATAAAACTCGAGAAAATTGAAGTACTACTAAAATGCAAAAAATATTTTATCCTCCAATATTTGAAAATCAGTCATTAAATATATAACGTCGACATATAAACAATATAATGGCATACTATGATTTATTTGACCGAAATAATATTTATTTATCGCAATTTCATTCTATTTTGGAAAATATATTTAATTGACCGATACAAAATTTATTTATCGCAGTTTTATTCTTTTTTGGAAAATATATATAATTGCCGCTATTAGTTTTATCTTACTGTATATAAATCGTGATTTAATAACTAAAATAACTATTATGTGCTCATATGAAAATTAAATTTTACGAATTTCTTGAATGTATTAAACTAACAAATCCATTCAGTGATCTTAAAAAAAAATATGAACGGAAGGCTTATACTGTATTATTAATCATTGACAAATAAATATTTGAACACTGGTGCATATATGACAAATTTATTCAAATTTATATAGCGTAATATTAAAGTATCGTATAACGTTTCGCGTAAATGTATTACCGAAAAACAATTTACATAACAATGGTCATGTTTCGGCAACTGTTTGAATATATTGTTCACGTACATGTTCGCAGGTGTTTGTTGGAAATGTTTACGCTTCCAATTTGTAACTGTTTTGCATTTGCATCACAAATAGATGAAATCTAACTACCTGTATTGTTTTTATAATAAAAGCGAATTGCGGTCTATGAAAAAGTTACCTCAGATTGAAACAAATTGGTATACAAATACAATGAGTAGTTTCTCAGGATAGATTTTTTTTCAATATACTCGTACATATATTGTGTACGGTAACATTTATATATTTGGTATTCAGTTGTGGTTTATGTATAATACAGTTTATTATATACATATGTATGTGACTGGTGTGATATAGTTGGAAAGAAATAAAAAATTTCTTTCTGTGCATTATAGTTCTAACTAAGAATGAATCCATAATAATGATGTAAATATAATAAAGTGTGATGTGAGAGATAATGAATGAAAGTAATTTATCATTATTGAAATGTGAAGTTATCGTTGTTGAGTTCAAATCATTTTTCGCACGTAGAAGATTGGTCTGGCGACATTACAACAGCTGATCATTAATTATATTGTCTCTTGTATGGCGTTGTAGCTACTGTTAATTTTGCTTAACGAGTTTATCCATATCGGAGCACGCGTACGACAGGAACTGTGCCATTTGTCAAGAGAAGATCCACTCTTCTCGTCTACTATCCGATATACTTTTCGTTTTCATTCACTTAACGCAACTTATTTTTCCCCCAAGGATACTGCACTGATGAATGTTTACAGCCTGAGGAAAATTGCAAACATATACTCAAGGCCTATTAAAAATTTACTTATTCTTTGTTATCTCCAAGACTCTTCTGAAATCACATTAGCCGAGCTGTAAGCTTCTTACGAAATAATATGATATCCGTAATAAAAGAAGAATTTTTATATTTTCATTACGTGATAAGTTTGATACCTTGATTTTATTTATTTTGAGTAAACAGTATGAATGAGAATTGCTTGAAAACTACTTTTGAACTCGAAAATATATTACGTGACTAAGTATGCTATATAGCAAAGTTAATTTCCATTTTAAATAGCCTATTCTTTTTATATATGTATAAAATAAACAATAATGATCTTTTGAAGAGAGATGTGATTTATTTGAAGTATATCTGTTGAAAGAGCAGTAGGGAATATAGCAAGTAAATAGTTTGATTCAGTAATAGTAGTGTCAATAACAAGTGTAGTGGACACGAAGTATAAGAGGTCGACGGATGAAACATAGAGAATGAGGCGGACAGGGTCCACTTCAAACGATACTCGAGTTACGAACAGAGCCATCGACTTCATAAGGATCTTTGCTTTGTTTGGAGTCGCCAATTAGGTTTCAGTTCTGCACAGTTTCGTCTCTCATATATACCGTCTGCCGTACGGCACCCCACCCCCAGCACACCATACTACACATCACAATCTTGCCGAGACCGAGTCCGAGACCAATCGTTACAAGAAGACACACTAGAGTAGTTCCACCAAAAGCAGAAAGCCACGCAGGGTTTTTCATTTTTCCGCTAAGTGTACGGCTACGGCCACGCGACGTACTCGACCATACGGAACTCTTTGTTTCCTCAAATTTCCACACTCAGATCTAATCGAATTTTCAAGAGCGCACATAATTTTTACTTTCATTCAATATATCTGATTCTATTATTAATACTTTTAAGAAATGTATTTCTTTTAACTTTAATAAGGTTTAATTTGAAAAATACAATTTTAGAATTTTAGATTTCAAATTGCCGTTTTATTATTATATATGTTAAGTCTATTAAAAACCATTGGTTTATAATCAAGCTTAATATAAAAGATTTTTATTGTTACATCGATTAATGTGTTCATAGAATTTGTGCTACAAATCATAGGAAAAATCACACTTAAGTATTAATCGAATGTTCTCATAAACGTTCGCAGGGGGGTTTGTATTCATTTAAGGTAGTTGATATTTTGAAATAGTGGGTAACCATGTCCTGCGGCTGCGGGGGTAAGCCGCGTTTGCTTTGTCAGATGTTTCACGTCATTCCATTTGGCTAAGTAATTATACCCATCATCATAACATAAAGACGCTAGGGTCGCTAAAGGTATATGCTACATGCTATAATGACTAAACTAACGTCAAGACATGACTTTGCTAGACGAGATTAAACCTCTGATATATAGGTATACAGCGTCTTCAAAATGTTACAGCGGCATAACATTACATTTATCGTCCAACTCGAATTGTATCTTTGTTTATTCGCCTCTTCACTTTAATCCTTGTTCATGTACTACGGCAATTTTGATAATGGATATATATATATATATATATATATATATATATATATATATAAATATATATATATATATATATATATATATATATATATATATAGATATATATATATATATATATATATATATATATATATATATATATATATATATATATATATATATATATATATATATATATATATATATATATATATATGATATATATATAAAATTAAAATAAATCTTGAATAAAGAATTATAATTAAAGCAATATTAGCTTGAAGATGACCTGAATAATAGCAAGGTTAAACAATTCTTGCGCATCATAATTATGGCAGCATAATTATAACATAACATACAAGTGTTCTCTCTTGTAAATTGATATGACCATTGTATTTAGAGAACTAGGACTCGTGATACAATTATTTGGGGCGCTATCGCTAGTTGTTTCGCGTCATGCAGTGTTGGCGCATCAGTGCAAGCAAACGTGCAACATTCAGTGCCTTATGTCGGATCCCCCGCCGTCGCAATGATTATTTCTCGGTCCTCTATTGTTTTGTGTAGAGGTTCACATGCCCGTATAATTAGCGCTCCATTATTAGACTGCGGGTGTTCGCACAAGTTCTTTGTAATGAATCATTTCTAATATCTTTTAGTCATTTATGCACTTAATCCCATACGCGTTTGATTAGAATATTAATGAACATATAACACGTATTACATTCCTTTAACTTGTTCCATTTACTTGTATATATACCCTCATCATCATATTGTGTGCTCGTGTCTAGTTTTATGCTAATTATTTGCTTTTTCATTACCTATCTCAGGTATTTATGAATGCAAAGTTAAAATCACATACTAACTCATATGCAATATCCTCATAATGGTCAAGGCAACATTAAAAAGATTAGTTAGTCGCTTGATGCGTAGTAACAATTTTTAAGATCCTATTTTTCATTTCGATAAATTATTCATTTATTATTAATTATTTTGAAAAACAACAATTAATAATTATAGAAAGTAGGAGTGTGGGATTAAATTCTGATATTTCTAAATAAAGAAAATGTTTTTTTTTTATTACTAACTTACTGTTTCTTGTTTTTGAATATTGTAACAGTAAAAAATAAAAGTGCCTTGGGGACAGCGTATATATCAGACAAAGAATTTGTAAGGACTTCGTAGCTAACTGGTAATAAATAACAAGGTTAGTTCCGGGGATGAAAGCGTTATTTTTCTCAAATATGCAGGTTTTTTGTATTTGATTTATAACTAGCATCGATGCAGTAAGTATATTTTATTTGCGTAAAAATAGCACATCAATTCTTAGTTGTAAATCAAGTAAAAAACAAAAACACATATATTACCAGTGAATGGACATACAAATTCTTCGTTTTATATATATAGAAAAAAGTGTATTACAAATAGCTTCTATTACATTTTACATATTCATCACATATTGAAAGATCAAATTAAATAATATATCGCATATAGCAGTGAGAATTTTTTTTTCAAAACATTAATATATTTTTATACAACGTAATTATGCGGTATTTAACATTTTTGCCACGCATTTCTTTATTAATACTTAGCAGGCAATTATATTTATAACTACTTCTTAAAAATATTAACTTGATAAAATAAAATCAGTATCATTTTTATTATTATTTAGATAAATAATGTACACCAATTTACAGATGATCTTATCGATATTATGTAATAATTTACTTATTAAAAATCAAAATAAATGTTGCTATCTAAAATATCGCACCTATTCAGAAATAAGTCGTTAATCGCCTTCTAGGGCCTGGATCGCATTAAAATATATTATAGTATCTATCTAAATTCATGCATTTGTCTCTATTACATTACCATTTATAGTCATTCATTTGATATGTTCTTCAGAATCACCAAACATAACAACCTAATCAGCATACGTTTAAATCGAGGAACAGCAGTAAAATAACCAATAGCCACTCAATCATTGTTGCACTTACAAGTATCTAAAAATAACCCAACCTACTCCTACATGAACAACGATATATCAAACAAATGACCACATCTTCTATCAATCACGTTCAACATTCAACATCAGTTGCAATAACTGATTGGTGTTAATTACTCACACATCAAATCCATCTAATCACAGTCGTACAATTACCATTTAAAAGGATGACAATTCTGGCTACTTTAATGGCCACATTACTCAAGTGTACTTAACTAAAATAGATCTCTATTCGCGTGTGTGTGTGATTTATTTCTTAATTCGGATAACCTGATTACTAACAAATCGCTCAAGTAACGCTATTTTTATCTGCAAGCAGACATTTAAAAAGTACATGTTACGCGAAAGAATAATGGGGTAATTACCAATGGAATTTTGTCTGCAAATTAATTACGACATATCTCTTCCGTGGCAACCGAAGAAATCTTGTTTTCTGTGCTATTTTCGTTGCCACAGGGATGCATCAAGGGGGTAAGCACTTCACGGACTGGTTGTTTTCAAACTTGCCGTCCGCCCTTGAAGTACAAGGTTTGCATGCTTTCTGGAATTTTACACAGTATACACTTAAATTCTTATCTCTTTTATTTCTACTATTGAGTTTCACAAAAAAATGTGTCTGCCACACACAGTTCTATGTGCTAAAATTACTTTTATTTCAAGGTAAAACGTGCAGTTATAATACAAGATTAGTGTCATTTGTATTTAAATTAAATTGTTGTTATTCTTTCTAGTCTAGCTTTTTATTACAATCGTTTACACTTATGTGCACTTATCATATACAAAATCGGATAGGTAATCGTAAAATTATTTTACCGCGAATGAATTGCGTTTTTTATTTATTTCTCTTTTGTGTTGCCAACTATATAACTACTTCAAATTTTATATACATACATTAATTTTGAGATCAGAATTTTTAAATTGAGTGGGATACTGCAATAATTGTAAATTGACCAACAGATAATTGTATATATTTGTTCCGCTTATTTCCCATATTTCAGGTCACTTATGTAGAATTCAACCTCGAATTAGTTTTTGATTTGCTTCCCATAGAAGGGTGACTTCATTCGCCCTACACATGTTGACGAGGAAATGACTAAACAGACAATGGGATGATTTCACCTTTCTTTATATTTACGTTAGTTATTCAAATTAAAAAAATATGGGAAATAAATTGCCGTAGAGGATGTACGTTTGACATTTTTTTCGTTGTTTTTTTTTTCCGGGATATTTTCGTGCACCGTCAGACTAACTCTCTCTCATTCAAATTCATTCAACTGTGAGTTTTTATTTGAAAAAATACTCCGTACAGAGGCTTTATGAATAGATAATTATGTACAAAGAACGTAGCAACTGCATACGCAAAGCTTTTTGCGACGAATAATACGGTATTCTATATGTTTTCATAAAGTAAACCGCTTCTACCACCAATCAAACGGGTAATTTTGCTTTGTAGCTATGTAGATATATGGGATAGAACAAAAAAAAAAGACTGGGTTAGGCAATGCTTTCATGTAATTCGATGTCGATAAAACGTATCATTAAAATCCTATTCATTTACAGTAAAATGTATTTGCATATAAACATACATTTTATATAAATCACATATGATTGACGAGATTATACGAATGAAATTTAATCAGGGTAATTGCTTGCATGAGTATTGGATTTTATTTTAAAAACATGTTACATTTACTGGAAATTACAGCAGGTGAAAAATGACTAGAATAAATATACACTTTGGGTTTAAATATCTAAAAATGAGAAAAATAAATTCTTATCCCTAATAATAAAAATTAACCCATAACTGATTTCAAAACTTAAGAGTCGAAATTTAAATTCCAGTCCTTTTTGGACTTGATCCACGATTTTCTGTTCTTCAACAGCTAGTTATGGAATAATATATGTTTATGCATCTAAGTTTTTGATAAATTGATATAATATTCCGTTTAACGTTTATATTTTTAATGTATATTTATAGAGATAAAACTATTAATGTCAAGTTTTACGACACGTGTTAACTAAAATATTTTATGCATCGATAAAATTGTACGCCATGTGTAAATGTGGTCGTTTTTGCGCGTCTGTCCTGACAACTTTTCCAAAAACATAATTCGATTAATTGTGCGCGATATAAAAATAGTCGGCGACTATATAAATGTTTTCAAGTGGAACAATAAAGTTTTAAGTTAAATTGCATTTCTTCCATTGCTGGTAGCACCTACGCGTCTGTTATTATTTACGGTAAAAGTTTTTCCTTAAATCGAACATGGGATTTTGTTGTGCTTGACCTAGATTTCCTCATTCGTGAAACATATCAAAATAAATGTGCTGCTTTTTTGGGTTTCTTATTTGGGCAGCACATGACTTTCTGAATGCTATGGGGTTTTATTTGCGTGACCTTGAATTTATACCAATTTAAAGTTACGTAAAATGTGCTTCATTGGATATTAAATTTAACGATGTCGTGAATATCTATGACTACATGTACTTATTGGTGGATACGTTTTCTTATTTTTCTTAATGTTTACGGAAATCATATAGAAATTATTGATATCGTTTTCAGATTTAACCTAGAATTAGGACGACAAATGGTATCCTTGCAATATGATTTGGAACGAACATTGCTAACCAATATCTTTGCATTTTATTTTACTTACAATATTTATGAATAAAATCTATATTACGATACAAGGTTGGAACGAAAATTATACTACAAATAATGGAAACCTTCCAATATGATACAAATTGTTTTATTTATATGCTATTTTTGAAATATATTTACAAAATGTATAAATAATAATTACATTTTTTAATCAATGCCACTTTATTTTAATAAATGGAGGCAGAGTTTTATTTAAAATTCAGAAGTTTTTTTTCTGGCTATTCACATACATATTTTCCTATAATGTGAAGTTTATATTTACTAGAATGAATTTTATAAATCCAGTCTTTAATGTATCCGAAAACATAAATAAAGTTTGGATTTGTATGGTCTGTCAGGATTTGGATAGTTTTTGTTTTTGTTATTTTCAGTTTTTTAGTAGAGCTACGGCATTGTCCAGTGCATGGTAAATTCATTTGCAGTGCTGTCCAAAATCCGATCTATAAATACTCTTGCAATTCCAAACATGCGATTTCCTGGATTCTCATTCAGTTTACTTTTCATTAGACTGTCTGCCTTCACATATCCTCGCAGTTAATTGATGTACTCGTTGGCTATTTCATGGCGGTTCTTAAATTGTGGTGTTGTGACTGTACCCCAGCCGTGAGCATTGGATTTATAACGACACACGAAACGACTTTCTGTGCGGTAAATTGGTAATCTTTTCGTACAGTTTTTAAACGCCTGAACAACCAGTCAGAGCGCATATTGCACATGGGAATGTTGAGAATCTGTCATCAGGATTTACTACCCTGACGTTCAGTAGCAATCATACTACTGCGCCATCATTGTACCGTGGCGAAGAGGTGGCAACACAGCTACTCGCGTTACACTCCAGATGTTTTCAAGAATGTTTTGAAAAACTAAAAGAAATACCCAATTCCAATCTATCACTTATATAGGTATATACAAACTACCATATTACGATATATGAATTAGTAATATTTTATATTTGTCCATCTGATCTATTGATATAAATGGCGACGCTGGACATAATTTATAATTATATGACTAATTGAATATTTTCTGATTATTGTGTATATTTACCGTAACTAATATAGTTTAATCCTTTTTATTATGTTTAATGTTCTCTGTCATTTCTAATAAATCATAAATCCATTTTACAGTAGTTTGTAAGAAATATTTGTTTCACAATTCGAAGTGTCCGGTATTGATTTATTTTCAAATACGTAAAATGAAATAGACGTAATATATTATGTAATTGTGCAAAATATAAATAAACTTTTAATTAATTCTTGTTGGGAATAATAATTAGCTAATGTTTATTTAAATAAATAGTTAAAAACAGATTATGTAGTTAAACGTAAGTATATTATTATGTGATATAACTTGATTATAATACTACATTACGGATAAATATGCAATTAAAAAGAACATTGGTGTCTTAACAACTTGGACAATGATTTATTATTTTCTATAAACTCTGCCCATGCAATAAAGTTTCTATAAACATTATTTCGCTTTTTTCGCAAATGTACGAATATAAAGAATATTTTTTTTAGAAATGCATGAAGAATTTAGCAAACACACAATAAGTATAGAGATGATTGAAGAAATCGCAAATGTTTGAAAATGTTGTTCATCACCTCATAATGCTGTGTATATATGAATGTGTTTGTGGTCACTCAAGTTGAGTGCACTTTGGAAATTCTCTTCCTGGTAAATAAAATAAGTTTTCTTTGTTCCGAGAGCGCATATTCTTTATATGATCTTAAGTATTTAACATGGTTTTTTGGTGCGTTATGTTTTGAAATTGATTATCACCACAATGTCATTTGGATGTCCCGTAAAATTCTACGATTTATCGGATTGTCTTGACCTTTAAACCTCTCGCTTGTCACGGACTAGACCACAACACATTCACATCATATTACACACTTCATTTCACAAATACAAATACGATACGCGTTTTAACAGAAACCGAAAAACATTAGATCTGATTGCATTCCCAAGCAATTGCGGTTGAAGTGTCATACTGTGACGGTCTATAATTAATTAGGTGTTTTTTTTTTGTTCTGACACGCTGTGATATAGAGACAAAAAAAAATATAAAAGGAGTGTCAGTAATTTCATAAATCTTTACTATCAACACTCTATCTACGAAGCAACAGACAATGCACTGTGAATCACACAACCAGTGGACATGCGCTTATTTCACCTATATGGTTTGTTATTTTGTTTGGTTTTGGCGTGTGTATAATGTTTTCTGTGTCTAACCACAAGACACATGATGTTGTTTATATTCATTGCATTTACTACTAAAATTCACATGTGTTTTCCCTTAACAACTAATGAACGTCCACTATACATGCATATATGTAATCGATACCATTAAAACTAATCTGTTTCATTTTTTACCCTTTTAGCTTCATTTTTTCCCCAGCAAACAAATAAACGGTAATTGTAGTCCGTGTTAATATAAGTTAATGGAATAAAATATACTTTGTTTCTCGGAAATTAAAGTTTTTAAAAATATGCACGCAAGTGCAACAGTTATAGTAGTTCAGTGGCGTTACTGATTTGCAAAAATACGTATGGAATGCTTTTTTACAAGTTATAACTTCTAGACTAATGAGAATCTCAACAAAAAAAAATAACTATTTGCATAGGTACTATTAGATAAACCATTGAAATATATTTCATTATTGCTTAAATATTAATTTGATGTTAATTCTGCATTTCTGTACTTCGATAAATAAAATTTGCTTTTACAGCTAAACATTTATTTTTGCGTTATCTGCTTTCTAGTTAAAATAAAAATATTTAAGAAAAATCACATTTTGGTAAACAACAGCGTTAATTAACAATAAATATAGATGCATATAAAAATTCAAAACTGTTAATTTGAGTGTCAGAACTGTGTGTTAAAATAATTTATGTTCTCTTCAGTAAATTTAATGTTTTGTACTCGTAGGTAACGCCACTGTTTGCACTTTTATTTTACAACTAAAATATAAGTCGCGTGTAAGATATTTTGATTTTGCGAACGTCACATATTAAAGTAACTCAATTATGGAGTTAAATCGGTCCGAGTGACTGTTGGTGTGTGCGGTGAAAAAATATATAATGGATATAGTGATACCATTTTCAACATTTAATATGCATGGTGGTAATAGTTCGCATAAAATCATATCTGCGTTTCACCGGAAAGCCATCCGTGACACGGTTGACCTTTAATATTATTTGTCTAGCGTTTTATGCCTACACATTAATTCGAATCTAATTGAAAACATCATATCACTGTTTCACACGTGCAGTGATAACGGATTATGTGTCTTTTAATTGTTTACCATAAATTTAGTTATGTGCATATATGCCACAATACACACCGTTTATTCTTTGATATGTCGCAACCAAACAATACCTTTTTCTCGTATAATTCAAATCAACAAGTTGGCTTATGTGAGCATAAATATGATTTTAAAGAAGGGGAATAAATTTTTTTAATGTAATAGAATTTCAGAAAAAGATGATTTTTTTTTAAATATAGGGTTTAATATCTTTATTTCGTATTTACATATGGTCACTTATTGGTCACTTCGAGATTTCAAAAAATGCTACATCCATCTAGAATCTTGCCATCTAGCCGATCTAAACCTTCTTTCAATCTAAACCGAAACTTAACTTAACTGGATCCTTAATTTATAACCTTAATCAACAGATTTAAATTATATTAATAAAATATATATTATATCTTAATTAGTTGCAATACTAGTTTAAGATATGATATGTTGAGATTATATCCCTTATCAATCAATCTATCTGGAAAATGTCATATAGATACCAAAAATGGAACAAAAACAAAAATTTATTATTGGTAATTGGAAACATATTTACTGTTGTAATAATTTTTTAATAACACTATCTCCAAAAATGGCAATTCTTTCTTTCTTAAATGGGTCATATTCTTCATATGATCCTTTTTACATAACAAACGTTACAATAGATTTGTTTGAAAATAATTTTAACTTAAATTTCCGTAAAGTATCTTTTGGGTACTATATTTCTTCATAACATTTTGAAGTTAAACGATAAACATTTGAAGGTCTTCTAACTTCAACTATTACATGTAATGCATTTTTCTACATAAATATTATTTATATTTACCAATAGATTACATGAAGCTATTTAATTTTATCGTATAATTTATGGGCGAAAAGTTTGTGAAATAATTGGAGAAATAAATTTGAAAATATATCGTCATGTTATTTACGTTTTCATATGAAACTGGATACCATAATTTTATGTGTACTTACCGACAAAAGTATTTGTCATATCTGCCCTATATTCTCTAGTTATATCTCGACTATTACATCGCCATCGGTGAGATTGCAGTTCATAAGAAAAATAGTATAAAACTGAGAACAATACAGATAAATTATAATTTGACAGTAATAGTACATTTGAAAATTTTATTTCACTTCCTGGAACTATCAGTTCGTTGTGCTGGTATGTGAAAACTATAATATTTGTCGACAAAATTTATGCAAACATTTGCAGTAATACGAGCGATGTGAATTTGTAAATTGGACATATCTTTTATTATATACATCTTGAAAGATTTCGTTTCAGGAAATAACACTGGTAAACGTTTCATTGAAAAATGTAAATTTTTCCTATATTGCTACGTTTAAAAATTTTACTGAACAAAGGATTCTTTTGTGTTCCTAGAAAATGTTACAAAATAAGTTTAATATTAGTTAAGTTTTACTATTGAAATTATTAGAGCAGTATAATTTACATTGTATAACATTCTAAGCGAAATTAATCGATACTTTTCAATTTACATATTGGCAAGAATATACCATAAACTTAGCAAAATCTAAACCCTTGTTAAAAAGTAATAGTTCAATTTTAAATTGCATTTTATAAGTAAAGGTAACACTGTACAGTTTTTGAGTAAATATAATACGTATATAAAAGTTGAAACTTTGTTGAATTAGTATAAAAATTCATTCCTATCGATATCTTACAATTCTATAATTTTTTTTATATGCTTCTTAGAAAACCAAGTTAGAAATAATCACAATAAATATTGATTTAATAAATATATATGTAAAAACTTCTATGAATACAATTATTGAGTTAGGAAAGCATTCTTTAAATTTGATTCTTTATTTGACCTTTTTTTTATAGGATTGTAATCCTGGTCAATTATGTTGTCTTTCATAATGAAAGTATTCCGTTAATGGAATGAACGATAATAAAAAAAAATTCGCCATTTAATTATTTCCTTATCGATTTTGGCCTTAAGTCTTTTGTGGTCCAGCACGTTATTGTTTTCGGTGCTTCCCAAGATTTATATATCATGTTTTCGTTAGTTTCTTAGTTATACACCGGATGAAATACGTTGCCCGAAAACGGTATTTTGTGTCACGTATTATCCCTCCCCTAACTTGGACAGTAGATGAAATAATCCTTGTATATATACTTTCATGGTACCCTATTATTTCACTATAGTAAACAGCTATAAAGATTGCGTGATAAAGCACGCATTTTTATTTTTTCTTTATTTCTATATCATTTTCCTCCTAGAATTCCCACGAAATTCTATTAGAATTTAAAAGGAGATACGTGTCATATTAGCCTCCGTTTTATAAAATAATAAAATTTCTATCGTCTGATTCGTAATCTGTGTTTTTTTTTCCGATAAAAATGATGCATTTTTTTTTATTTCACGTTACTATTATTAATTTCACGGAAATGCTTTATAGTTTCTACGGAAATAAAACACATATAGTACATGTTGTTTGAAAATAATTTTTATTGACTTTTATAGGGTTCATTGTTCTTGTTTACTTATCTCATGTTTTTCATATCACGAAATAAATAAAAGAAATTGTGCGATGTAAGTTTTAACGGGGTAACATTATTTTAGAACTATGTATGTTGTAGAAAAATCGCAGTTGTAAATCTTTGTAACTTTTACGTGAACTTAGTGTCACATTGTGAACATGCCATTAAATAGTTTTACATAAATACCGGTATTAGTCTCTTATTTATATCTTAACTATAAAGTAACATAAAATATATTTCTTTGTTGGTGAACACTTTGTTTGAGGATTTTAAAAAAGGTACTAAATTTGCTTGCAGAATCAAAAAAAAAAAAATGAAAATATGTATTTATATTTATTATCATATTCTGATAAATTTGATTTTGTTTAATAAATCTTTAGATGTAAATGATGCTTTACACCCTAAGACAAATAGTTCTTGAACCTATATAAATATTGGTTCGAATAATTAGTTCTTAAGGTCATTGTTTTTTTTAATTTGTTATTTTATATAAATATATTATTTTTCCAAAATTGAAAATATTAAACATCTGGCAAATGACGAGGAAAGAAGATATAAATTTTTGCAATCTACTTATATTATCTGTTTTTTTTTATGTATTTGACGGTTAGTATTTAAAAACGTATTACTTTATTAGTTTAGGTTTAAAATCCATAAAAATATAAATAATAATAGGGTTTTAACATATGAAATAAACCAGTTAAAAAAAGTAACATTTGAAAAATGATTGCACCCTTTTGTATATAGGGTACATTTTTAATAGCAGAAGTCAATGTGTAGAGCAATAACAATCGTATTCAATGTAATACTAGAAGCAATAAGCATTACTTGTTAATTATTTAAATGTCGTGAAAAACTTATTGTTCGAATGTAGATACTCAGTTTTATGATCTGCACGACAATATTTTATGTGCGACATCTTGCAATCAACGCTTTGTGTTCTACTAACATAAAAGTTTATGCGTTAACGTTATTGTAGGTATATGGTATGCCATGTACGAATTCAGTTCCTGCTGTTTCAGTTTATCTTATCGTTGATGGAAACAAAGACATGGTTTTGTGTACATTCGCTCAACTCAATAGATCTTGTGCGCTCGTACTCATAAAACTTGCAATTCTTTAGCTCGTGCACAAGATGATGGTACACTAAAATTATTAATATCTTAACCTTCCATAATTGACTTACTATTTGATAGGTGATCAACATATTATGGCAGTTATTCCTATTCTTAATGTTTCTTCATTACTCATACGGCCGTTATGCGCTTCATTCTTATTATTATTGTGACATTACTTTACTTGACTCAGATCCATTTCCGTTTTATTTCGCCTTGTTTCGTGAGCGAAACGAAATAACTAACATGACCACCCCGAAACATAAACTGTAGTAATATTTACATAAAATATCGCTATACGAATTGCACTTTAGTCACAACCGTTATTATTTTATTGGAACAAATAATTATTTTATACATTGCACTCTAAATGGATATAATTTTCTATACAACCAATTAACAAAATGGGATTCCTAAAATCTTTTTCTAAGTATAAGGAAGATTTAACGGAAATGTAATTTTCGACCATCTCTAAAACGAGTCTGACTATTTTCGCAATTTCGTTTGTGTCTAAACGCTTTACATTTAAAACTAAAGATTTGTATATGGTTCGCAAGAAATTTTATTTTTAAAAGGAATATTCAAACCGGAAGTGCATGTCCATAAGGATTCTTTATCCTTTGTGAATTTTCCGATAACTACGCAAGCGGTTTTTTTTTTGTTTCTACTGTACATTGTATTTCGATGTGACTGAGGGATTTCGGTAATTCCGGTACCCTGCTGTATTATTTAAGTATCTGTGGTGTTCGCCCTGACAGTATTGGGCGCAATATTATTACCGCTCCAACTGTATGTAATAAAACATATTTTATAGAGCGCGGGCGACGATAGCGTTCACGAGATATATATCTATATATCGTGCCGTTACTACGCACGTCTGATTTGAATCATTTAATTTGTTCTATCTTTGATGACACTGTTAACAGTGATCGCTTTCACAGCGAGAGATATTGGATCCTGATGTCGTATATTCATGACTACTGTTGCTCACTTTGTGTGAGTGGATATTATTTTCCTTTATTCAACATACGCATCGAAATTTTACGGATAATTTCATTTACACGTAATTTAATCATGATGCACTTTTCTATGTAAATTATAATTTATATATCTAGCGACAAAACTCATTATTGGACAAAGAGTAAAATACAAGTTGTGAACAAGCGGCATAAAAAAGCATATATATATTTGATGTGTGTGCGGTATGTTTTGAAAAAATCAATGATTATTATTTTTAAAGATGGATAATTATTATGGAACAAAAATTATTTTATTTTATGTTTGGGTTATATTAAAACTAAGAAGTATATTAGGTCCTTTCTTTAGTTGGATAATTATCAATCCGTTATAAGTCAATGATTATTAAATGACGAATGAGCTTGAAATATCTTGATTCCACAACGCTCTTTATTGAAAAATGATTTACGACAGGTTTCGGTTAATTAATTAACTATCTTTTGGTAATCGGTATTGAAATAATAAAACATGAGTTAATTAATTAACTGAAACTTGTTGTAAATCAATTTTCAATAAAGAACGTTGTAAAATCCAGTTGTTTTCAAACCCTTTTCATCAACCATGACTATGAATGTTACTCTAAATAAATTATACTAAATATATAGTTTTTTATAGAATTCCTTATTTTATTAGTAATCAGAAAGTGAATACAATGAATTATAATATAATATAAATCGGCATATAATATTATATTTGAACAGATTAGTGAACTATTAGTAGATGGGAGTATTTAGAGATAATTCTATGAATTTAATTCGTTTTTGTAGCAGATCATAAAACCAACTCTGTTTTGGTGTTATTACAAGAAGCAATTTCACACGTTTTATTTGTGCACGTGGCCACAGAATAAGCACTTTATGGTGCATATTTTTGGCATAATTTATTTGCATTACAAGTTGTCATAAGTAAACAAGCATTATACAATTTTACTTCAGAGATCTGTTTAGTGTTTTTGCTAGCTACGGTAATACGTGCCACATGCATTCAAAACAATGGTCCATACCTCTTAAATCATATAGATTTTTTTTTTTCATCCTGTTGTTGCCGTAATTTTTAGTAGGCACTCAATTTTATTTCGAGTAAATTTACTTAAAGTTCCGTGAACATAAAACAGCGCTCGTCATTCATTCGCATAAATACTGTGGCACTCTCGATTTTTATTTATTCCCAAGCAGGCCTCCGTATCAGTTATGTTATATGGAATTCTTTATTTCGCCTATAATAAAGTATATAGCGTTTATGCGTCTGATTTCTATTTTATTAAAGAAGATCTACCATTTTTATTGTCACTCGCAGCTGAAAGCGGCCGTATGATACCCCTCTAGTCACTGGTCCACGTTTGCTATAACACCCTTAAAAGTACATAGTTAATATCACTTTTTCCGTCGGCATTATGTCTTTTTCGTTTTTTATTGTGTAGATACGAATATAAATACAATAAATTATAATCGATATAGATTTTTACTTAAATATATATTGTTTGGTATAGAGTGTATATTTTATAGTGATATTTGAAATTGGTTCTTTTTGACAAAATAAAGTTGATATTTTATTATTTATGTTGATGCGTTTGAAAGAATAAACAAACAATATTTGTAATTTAGTACAAGAAATAATGATTTAATTTTATTCAAATTAGAAAATGATTACAGTTTTGAATCTTATACTGAATAGAATCCAATATATTCGGAACAATCAATTATTGTCAAGTCATATGGGAATAAGTATGCATGTATGTATGTATGTAAACAATTTATATGTATATACATCCACATGTGCATTTAGTTTGCTATAGAATACATGGATCGCATTCTGCTAATCTGCATTGTAACTCGTTTCAATCAGGTTCGGTGTGACAGTTGCTTGTTGCGGTTGTACTGGGCCGTGTAGAACTATGTCACCCCCCTGCCGGGTTCCAAAAATATACATACATATAGATTCATAGTGATGTCATTGCAACAGTGGCATACTGCTGTCATTTGATCGCATTACCATACGTGAGCCCCTGTGTTGTGCGATTTTGCTGAATGCCGCCGCAACAGAAAATCTCCCTCCAGCTAAACCTCACCTAACAAAACCAACAAACGTCAGTCAATCAGCCATATTTGATTCCATATACATAAGGGAAGAATAACACTGCCTAGGTATATGATGTGTTTGTTTGTTTCCGTGTTTCGCTTGCGTTTCAATATGTCGGTGAAATTGTTTTTTTATTTTAAATTTAAAATCATATTCGTTTCCTTATGCGATATTGTTATTATTATTTTTGGGAAATATTTTTGATGTACCTAGAATCTAATTTGCATACATTTGAATCACACAATTTTCCTGCCCGAACGAATTCGTTTTTCGTTTATGAAGTAATAAAAAACAATGATTGCATCCGTATATGATCGTGCGTTTGCTAAATGGGAAAACAGGCAGCGGCATGATTTCGCACAAGGCCTATATGTTGGCGAGCGATAAGAGAATATATTTTTCGTAATGAAAAAGTAATTTTTGCACCCTCGCTATTCAAATATAAAATTGTAATTTTACTTAACTCATCAATTTATTTCAAATATATTTATTACGATTAATGTTTACTACATACATTACTATAGAAATATAACAAATTTCACCTTAAATATCTCATGAATTAATAAATTAAAAAAATATGTGTTAAAATATTATTTTTAATAAAAAATATATTAAAATTTAAATTTCCGTGTGGTATATAATAATAGCATAAATTATGAATATTTGTTTGTTATAAAAACTTGTTATTTGCGTGTTTGATATTATGGGTTTGTTTGGATGTAAAAAAATCTAGAGTACCTACATCATGATTAATGGATGAGCTGAAACTATAATGTTCACCCACACAACTACCAGAGCATTAACATTTCATTACTTACTACATTTGATTTAGATGTAACGAAGTAATAAAAGCGATAGTGTCCATTCGAAGTCAATCCTTTATATTAGAATGCAGTTTTAATTACACTGGCAATCCCAGCGGACGAACTAAAACCGATGTACATACTCGGCTACTGCCCATCTACCTTGGTTGCATTCTGTTCAATTCAGTCCCTGTCGTAATAAGTACTAAGTTAATGGTGTCGACGCTACCTCGCATGTAATAGCTAGCGAACAAACCCACACCCAAACTACCGGCGATTCAGGGTTAGGGTGGTATGGCTGGTGGATTTGTGTTCCCCTGCTCTATAAACTCACTGCTGCAACTTAACTTTGATGACCATCATTTCATTTTGTTTTAATTGCTCGTCAAAATTTGATTACAGGAAATTTATTTCTGCCTTTGCTCATACATTTCCTACTTTTCCCATTTTCATTGGTTTTGCTACTACGGTACACATAAACCGTTGCATTTTAGTTCGGCACATTATAGGATTATATATTTTCAAGTTATTGCATGTAGTATATATCTTAAATCGTTCCTGATATGAGTTGCGAAAATACGATTGTATTGGGTGCGTGCGATGTAATTAATTGTATCAGTTTTATAACAGCTAAACGTTAACGATGTTACTAATGAAGTAATCCGTATGCGGGGATACGGATTGCATTGGTTACTGTTGTGGGATGCTGGTACTATATAGACAACTGGGTTATAAATGTTTTAGATTAAATTTCCTTCATTTGCGTCTATCAAGGTTTTACTGTTCTATAGAACCAGGAACGACAGGTTATAAAGTGACTTTCAGCATTGTGTGCTTTATACTCCTTGGTTGTAGGTTATTTAGATTAAGAGCTACTTTGTGTCTTGTATAAAAATCGTGTAAATTACTTTTAATGTAAAACTAAATCTACCATTCATATAATTATACAGATTATGCTTCGAAATTTCTGCTCGACAAACATGAAAACACATATTAATGGCAAATGCTCATTTGTTTCTCAATAGTACAAAATTGTTGATTTATTCAGAAATTTATCAAGTTTTAGGCATTGGTACAGCTAATGCTAAACTGCTCGCCAATTAGAATCATTAAATATATTTAAAGAAATAAATTTAGACATTCACTATAAATATTTGTATTAAATTTAGCACGATAAAAAATTTCGAGACAAAGTAGTATTATTTATTTTATAATTTCTATAAATTCTTGTTGGTTCAACGGCAGGTTATTTTTAGATGATTTTTTAATTTGTTTAATGACGTTTAACAAACAAGAAATATTTAAGTTTATATATGACTTTTCTTAAAAAATAAAATCAACTCTCTGGCTGCAATATCCTATGAAAATGATAACACAGACGTAGAAAGTAAATTCATACACCGCAAACATATCCTATTGATAAGACCCTCCGATAATAAACGTTATTTTTTGTAGTGTACGACCGTCATGAAATATTTTTAATACTTTATAGAAAGTATTGTGCTCTCAGCAGCGGGAGGTTGATATAGTTAAACGACAGTTATTGTTAACAATATCGCTCTTTGTTAAGTGTAACAATTTCGTGTTCGGTACAACATACATTTACATACGTTGGTGTTTTTATTTTAGACTATCAGCCGTGCGAACAACCGTTTCACATATAAATCCAATGGTGATAAAAATTCAAAGTACCCTTCGTAAATCAGGTTTAAATTTTTACGTTTCTGTGCTTGGTTTGACTTAGAAAAGAATGCGTTTATTTTTAGTAAGTCGAGAGTAACAAAATAATAAAAATACCCCGTGCTAGAGTGTTGAACAGTATGATTTAAAAATATTTTAAGTCAGAGACATTATTTTTTTGCACATAAAATAGAAATATTCTTTTCGATGTAATTTTTTATAATTACCTCGCAGTTGGTGGGACAGGACAGCGTAAGTGGATACAAAATAATTTTTCATAGAAATTCATTTCACATAGCATAAATTTTGAAAACGTATATATATCATATAGGTACTTGGTTCGTTCGCTCGTTTGTTGCGTCGTTTTTATTACCTCTTTTATTTGAAGGTAATAAACCAATTTCTACAAAATTTGGTACACATGCTTTATAGATGCCCGATTGAATATTGTTTATTTTTATAAAAATTTATTTACACATAGTAAAAGTTAATACAGTGCCCATTTTGTTCATCATTAAATGATTATTAGTTTATGCAATTATCTTTTCTTGCAATAAATTTGCGTCGTACATGCTAGTCCGTAATGATAACATTTCGTTAATGCTTGTACCACAGTGAATATGCATTCGTTTAGTTATACGGTGGCAAGTCAAGCTCACTATTAATCGTGATGGTGCAGCGCAGACACAAGGCTTAAGGGGATCATCTTCTAATTATCGTCCTAACAAGAAGGGAAATTTACGCACTGCTTCCAAAAACGACAGGAATATATGACTCTCAATACGAATATTGACGCTGCATGTTTGACGGCGTGCTCGGAAATAGATCTAGTCCTCGAAACAGCAAAGACATTCTGCGCACACCGGTATTTTTACGTTAAAGATTTAACATTGGGCAATTAAAAACATTGAAGCGTATCTGTCGGCTCGGTAAATATCCGCGTATAAAATTTAATTGCAAGTAAAATTTTTTTGTTGAGACAGACGACTACATCCCAAAACGAGGGCGCTTACACTTTTAATTCTCAAGTAAAATCATAATAAAAGGATTCGTTATTTTTATGACGGAAATTTAAATAACATTGTCCTTTTTTTGGCGTTCATTTTAATTAAATTCCTCTTCGCTGTTTATGGTCGTTGTTCGATTCAGAAAAAGAATTGTAGCGTGTATATATGGTTTTTATTTTACTTTAGTTATTACTTGTGAGGAAGCAGAAGTATATGCAGCTAGCAGTTATAAACTCAACATGAAATCCAATTTGATATCTCTTGGAACACTTCCAGAACTATTCGTTGCGTTTTTACCCATCTTCAAGTCAATTTTTGTTTCGTACTGTCCATATTTTTCTCAACAAAAGAAAACCGTGATTATTTTTGTCGAAAGATCAAGCGCCAATTTTCGTTAACGTAATCGTCAGCTTCAACCAGGCGTAAGCTTCACTCCCATTATTTTAAATGAAAATTTTTTGTTTCACTTAAAATATAACTATTTCGAGTTCAATATTTAAATATATTTTTATCGATTATACTTATAGGTTTATTATAAAATATATTAGTATTATTATTTCCCATTGCATTTAACAAATTTACAATTAAACATAATAATAAATGAATTTTGTTCTGAAGCTAACCAAATAAAATACTATTTTTCATTGACGAATTTAAAACCGACAAAATAGCTAAAAAAAAAAACACCGCGAATTTTCCATTTTAAAAATCTATACGTGTAGGTAGACATCTCACAGCTGTTATGGTGATGTGTATGTGCAAATACAACCCCGTGCGGTATGTTGTATTTTAATTAAAAACAAATGAGAGCAATCTAAGTGACAGTGGGAAAAATGCGTGGGCGACACACATCCCTACACACACTCCGAGATGCGCCTATTCTATATACAATACTTTGGGCTTGATGTGCATAATTTCCATTTGGAACATTGACACTGATTAGTGTGACAATATCCGGTCGTCCACTGCTACCCCCATATAGCCCTCATTACATTCAGTCAGAAAATGCCATGCACCCCACGATTTCAATATTTTTGTACCGTTACTGAATTAATATGTCTTTCTGTATGTATATGCGTGTGCTACATCTAAACGACCCGATATATCACAATTTATTCTCTCGTTTTTTTCTCCTTTCGGTTCTTCCGTAGGGACTTTATTGTTTTGTTGGGTTTCTGTTGGAAAAAATAAGATGGTCATCTACTAAATGTGCAATGATCATTTTTTACTTTTTTTTTCGCTTCGGGTCGTGACATATCGAAAAAATGTTACTTACAAAATTACAAAGCAAAGATGTATGATGTATCGTTAAACTGGGACCAATCTTATTGATAAGCCTGTATTAAAGTACAAATCATAATAAATGACGATAATAGAATATCTTTGATAAATATTTATATATATATATATATATATATATATTTTTTTTTTTTTTTTATGAATACATACAGCCTATAAAATGTGTGTTTACGCTAACTATACATAGAGAAATAAGATATCTGAGACTAATGCAATTTGTTTGTATAGTCTACAAGTAAAATATATAATTTATATGAGCTTTGAAAAATTTATAAACATATTGCCGAATTGCGACACTAATTTGACGTAAATGTTATTTATATTCACATTTAAATTCTAATTATCTAAATTTATTCAACAAATATTTTCTGGAATATCTAATGTGTGTATATATATACATATAAAAAAAAACGAAAAATTGGGTGGTGAGAACAGTTAATCCTCGAATTCGGGGCAGTGACCTTCGACAGGTCATACATTATGTCATCGGGCAATGATTCACCAAACGACCGTCCACTGGAATAACTAATTGACCACTTCCGAGCCAGCATCATCACCTGCCCTTGTAGTGCACACAAAACGTGCATTATAACGCATGCGTATAAACACTTTTATAGACATACTCACTTATATGTGTGCTCTACCGGTTTACGGTTTCACATCGCATAATATTTCACGCTTCGTTACCAGGACAGTCCATCGTTAATTATTTTAGGACATTAAAAGAATATCTTTTTCTATTCCCCTTGCCACATCATGATTTGATAAACAACAGTTATCCGTATCAGGGATGCTCGGACACTCGCATTTAAAAAAATAATTTTTCGGGGATATGACGTTAGGTGGTAGCGTGTTTATTTATTGTTTGTGCCGTATCGCCTGTGCGCATCTCTCGATGCCTGACTTAATTTACATTCATTGTATGATCACCCTTTACGAATGAGTAAATGCTAGAGGCGTGGGAATCTTCTTTATGACATCTGGTGGATGAATCTCACCTTAAGTGTAATCAACATTTATTCTAATGATACATTTACATGATTTAATCATGTGTGCGGGTAAATACAATTTTATTATTTGTCAAATAAGGGGACGTACATATATAGAATTAAAAAGAAAAGTTATTACTTAATTTACATGATCCTATATACAACAAAAGCGAAACCTATAGATTTTTTTGATACATATGTACTGCTCTACATAAATTTAATAATTTTTATGTGTTTCGTTTAACTTTATTTTTATTTTGATTCGTTTATGTAACGACTCTTTTTTATTATCTATTTATGACTTTTGCATAAATAAGATGCTACGGGTTTCCAATTGGAAGAGTATGCTTTATCCTACTCGAAAAAGTAGCAAAATACTAATGATTATCTTTGATAGTAGATATTAATATGCACTAATATAATTAAATCTTTAATATGGTTGAAAATATTTTGTTATTATAACAAATTTTTCTTATGCAGTAAAATATATAAGAATCAATTTGTATAAAAATTACCATAACAAAAGTAATATTTCACTTGTCCGATAAATGAACGAAATGCTCTTCTGGATCCACGATATCCGTTTTAAATTTTCATGAATATTTTTTTTTATGGAGAAAAACCGTTTATCTCTTTTTTTTCGCTCTAACGTAATGGAATCAGTATTCATATCAAGAACGATTTGTCAAGATTTTTGTGTTGTATCTTCCATTTGTATGCGTTATGCTGGACCGACCATCAAACTGAAATGATTGATTGTTCCGGCGTTGATACAACCAACTACCCCACATCCAACCTCTATTGCCAACCTTTCTTTCCCATTCGTTTCTCCCCTTTAACCAACGCTCGCGCTCGTCATCCCTGTATGTATGTATGTATGTATGTATGTATGTATGTATGTATGTATGTATGTATGCGTGTATGTGGTGCCCCGATGTCGCACCACCCTTTGACGACCATCACTCACCGTTCGGCAGTGTTTTTACCATGTAAAAACACGTATTCGTACTCAATTGAATATCGAAATTGCATACGGTCTCTCTGGTACGCCTCATTCATTCATTTCATTCCGCGTCATTTTATTCAAATGAGACGAGAAAATCCATTACCTACATACACGCAAGCGAAAGCGAGCAATATTGTATTATTGGATAAAATCACGTTCTCTACTGTATGCGTATAAAGCATTATCATTTTGTGTACTGATGTATTAAAAATAATTATTTTATTAGCCCTGCGATTCGTTCTTCAAAATATAGAAAAGTCTTTTTGTGCAACGCATCTAGTTAATCCCTCTGAACATTAGACTTATCGGTGCTTGGTGCTCGGTGCTGAAGCTCAGGTGTGCGTATCCGTATAAGAACTGAGCTGTATACGAACTCGGTAACTTTACAGTTGAATGATTCTACAGTGACGTTAGGTATAATCGTATTTCCCTACTGCTCTGTGCATACACTATTCTGGGCAGATGTGGATACATTTTTAAAAAAGGAAAAGCCTCACTTAATTCTATATTAACTTAAATAAAATATAGTTAGAAATTTACGTAGATTTATTTCCAATGACTCGGTAAAAAAATATAATTTTTGTAAATAATTAAATTTAAAAAAAAATTGAATTTAATGTAAATTTGGTAGAAATGTAATTTGTTCGCAGTACTAGTGATATTGTATTTTTATATTATTGTAATCGTTATTGTATATCTTAAAATAAATCTTATTTCGAAATTTATGTATTAGAATAAAAAGAAGCATTTGAATAGCGGCAACTTTTTAATATTTGTCCATTCGTTGTATAAGAAACAATGTACAGGTTTGTGTTACAAAATGCAGTAAATAATTTATTGTATTGGCAATGTAACATGAATCTTGTTTGGTTTTAGAGTTAACTGTCATGTGTATTCAGTTTCAGTGAGGTTATTATTACGCGCAGTAAATGTCGCACACTGAATGTCAATAATGTATGTAGCAAAAGACGCTCGTCAAATTCATTTAAAGTTTTCACGATTTCTAAGAAGCACCAACGTGCACGTTGAAATAAAAACGCAATATATAGTTTTCTGTTACACACGCGTGAACACGGGAGGGCGTTATTATGCGCGCGTATATACATCTAAAACCTAAAGCTTGCGATGTTGCCCTCATAATTGTCAACAGTTGCGGGAAGAGTTCAGTTTCTTTCTCACAACACCGCGAGGTCTTTGTGCCCTTACGATGTACCTACATACATACATACATACAACGAAGAATAATCGTACAACAACGAATTGCGCGTAATTCCTCTCTCTTGCTTTCGCACACTGCCGTCATTCTTGGGTTACAAGTGCGTATGCAAATCGAGCACTAAACGTAGCAGCGATCCCTTCGAAATCCTTCCCGTAAATTATGTCAGCGAACAATCATTGTGGTACTTTGACTATTTCGCCAGATTAGTTGGCAAGCGAGCTGGGCTATAACCATATCCATCTTTAATGGGCGACAATTGTACAAGCCAACGGAGACATGTTTATATCGCTTTCGTTTACAGCCTACCATAATATGTTTAAGAGCATCACTTTCATTACGTGTCCGTCCAGAGATACTTTATGAAAGTTTACCGTCTTGTTTTATACTATCGCATCAGGCACACTATACATATATACATACATAACATACATATAGAACATTCATACATACATACATACATACATAACATACATAGGTCGATATATACATATGTACGTGAGCACGAATACGTGTACATTTCGCTTTACCATTTGCACACTTTAGTCATTGATGGTGTGGTGACGAGTGCCACGTAGATACGCGCATTTCGTTTCGGACATGAAAAGAGCTATTGTATGGTGTGCAATATAATATAAATGTGCTCACGCTAGGTTTGCGCATGCTCAGAAAACTTAAAAGGGCAATGCAATTAGAATTGATTGTTATAGGTGATTTTAATGGAACATATAACCTCAGCGCAACATAAAACCTGATTATTGTTGAGTTAACAGTATACATGGCAATATTCGGGTGTGAAATTTATGGCGAAAGGGTAGAGCGACATATCGCTCGATGCGACTCGGTAAATTGCTATGTGCAATCTATTGTATCATAGGTGTATGTGCAGTAAAATGAATTGCATCTCATCGTTAGCGAAGAGGGTGTCAATCGTAAAATCGAAAATACAATCAGTATTTAGACTGGTCGGTTGAGTTGTTTTCGCATAACAATAAAAAAGCTAGGATATTATTTACGCGAAAGGGCACAGATAACCGAGCCAATTTTCTGCGCTCCGGGTAGATAGGTAACAAGGACGCACGCACTGCCGCGCCGGTATGATTCGGCCACTGATTGCCGGCTTTTTCGAGAATCGGCCACACTCGTTACGATTATTGAATGATTGAATCGCGAAACGTGCGCTCTTTTAGCCCTCGGCTACGTTTTAATGGTGAACATGAATGCACACTTGAAATTCGTCAGATGTCTTGTTACAAGAAGCTAGTACACTATAGTAGGGCTATGCGATGCGATGCGATGCAACGACAACAGCAATCGTAACCAACGTGCATCATTGTTCCCCTCCTGATCAGCGGGTGGCTTCAGGCGTACGACGTCCGCTGATTGCTAGACCCGTAGGCCTACGGTTTCGATACACAAAGAACTGGTCAGTTCACTTATTGTTTTCGTATCGAAAAGTGTATTGATCTTATAAAAATGATGACATTTGCCAAGGGGCATCGATCAAATTAACTGTCCGCGATTTATATCAAGTCATGACAAAAGAACATGCTGCCTAACAGATTATGTCTGCTTTTTTCTTTATAAAAAAAAAAATAGCTATATCCACAATGGCTTTCGG
The DNA here is from genome assembly GCA_944039245.1 of Nebria salina. Taxonomy (NCBI): domain Eukaryota; kingdom Metazoa; phylum Arthropoda; class Insecta; order Coleoptera; family Carabidae; genus Nebria; species Nebria salina. The sequence goes on along the minus strand of OX063288.1, from coordinate 3,826,926 downwards.
CTTATATATATATATATATATATATATATATGACTTTTTTCAATTAAAGTATATTTCCAATATTTTATAATACACGACACGACATTCTTTATTTTTTTGCTATATAGAATAAAATAGTAGTTGTTTTCTTGTGTGCATTTGACCTAGCTCGACTGTCAGTGTATCGAGTCTATAATTTGTTATCGGGGGTCCCGCTGGTCAGTTTGCTAATGGCAGCTGTTCTTTCAATCCATTTGCTTCGGGTCTTATCAATCTAGTGTCTCGTTTGCGTCCTAATTCAGCGTCCTGAAAGACGCACCGACTTATCTTTTGCTGTCGACTTGCGGAACTACTATTTGTCTATCAAATCGAAATCATTTCAGTCCGAGAAGACCCAAGGGACGTTCGCTTTCTATGCTGCTTCCGTGACTCTTGTATAAAAAGCTTTTCGATTCAATAGGAAATTTTTAGTGTGCGAACACAGAATATTTGCCTGTACATTTGTGCATGTTTGTTCTTCAGCAATCTGTGGAAAAGCTGCTTGAACAAATGTAAACGTCTTGAACATATCTCTACATCTTTGTCATCTATATATCGGTGTGGTGTGCAGAGATACATCTGCTTCCTCTTTGATCTTGCAAGTCCGTTGGTAAGCGCTCGTTCCTTGGATAAACATACGCTCACATCTTGGTCAACAAGTCACACACATAAACACATATATATGTCTGTGCATAAACGAGAACGTTGACAGAGTCTCTTGCGGGTAATATGTAAAGTAAAATTGCGATAAACATTTCGGTGTTCACTAGCGGAAAAGTGCGTACATTTTGCATATCAAGTGAATATACAGATTGGTTACTTATCTGCCTGATCTTGATGCTTGTGAAAACGTGTGTAAGTATAAGCGTGTTGGTGTTAGCGATTGTTGTAACGGTCGAGTTGTTCCATTGGATCCGTGCGTTGTTAGAGTGCGGTATCGCGCTACATTGGAACATTAGTAAGTACTGACACTGATAATGAACGTAGTGCCGCAATCACAAATGCCGCAGGACTTTCAGGCAATCCTACATAAACGTGCTAGATATGCTAAACAGCAATTTACCTATCTATCGGCTACCAGCTACCGGCACGCCCGTCAACGCAGTTGCTATACATACAATTGCGATGAGTATGACAATCTGCGCTTCCTCCGGGATGTGTTTCTGGATTGTCCAGTTGTCCCCTCTGTCTGTTGCCGTGAGTTGTATGCGTGAACGCGTAATTCATTATTTGCCTGTCCCTCCTCGTGGCTCAATATGCTCTATAGATAACTGAATCTACGAATACGAATGCACTGATTAATACAACACGTCATTGTCAATTATTATCGTGGACGAAGCGGTGTCTCGTAATGAGGTGATTCCTCAGCCACGCACTCTGCCGGAAAACACCCCACTTCTCGACGTCCCCTCATATCGCGCGTTATGACTGTAAGCTATTCATATCATCACGTTTAAAAATTGTTCGCCCACCGACACTGACACTTAACAAAATACCTTCAGTTACGTCATAAATATCATGTGCCCAGTCTTGTTAAATTATTTCCTTCTCATTTGTTCTCGCTTGTGCCGCTACAGTGTTGTCGTTCTCGCTGTCGCTGTCGCTGTGATTCTATTTAATCACGTATACATTTATGTGTCGTTTAATGTTAACTCATTTATGTTTTGTTAGTTCAATTAGTTAAAGTAACTGCCATGTAGAAAGCCAGCGGCTATATCTTGATCTAATAACTGATTAATAATTACAGCACCGCTCAGTCCCGTACAAATATTTATCTTCGAGCCCGTGGCGTGCATACCTGCATAGTTCTCCGATGCTACCAGTTGCTTCCGTTTGGCTTCCGTATTACGGTTACGATTCCAGTCCATACATTACTTATGTATATTACCTTTGTTCACAATCTTTTTCCAATTCCAATTTCAATATGCTCTCTGAACATCATTTAAAAAACCATCAATTGCTACAATGTTAAATTAAATATATGACGAAAACGGAATAGGTTATTGATGTTGAAGTTTTTGATAAATAACGCTAATTTATCATCGTGCGTCATACGCTTTCCTTTTTAATTTCCTCTTTTCTTCTTTCTCTGTTGCTTGCACCACCTACAGCACCTACAGCACGCATCCAATATGCATGCATATGCGCACACATATGGGTATGATTTTCTGGAGAGTCGTCGAAATTCGGCCGTGCGTACATGTTGTTTGCATGTTTAATTACAGGATAGTTAAAAAGCGAACATGCGGCGCCTGTGGCACTTATTTTGTTCGCTTGTATGTTCGTGTTCACATATGCATTGCGTTACCCGCTACCGTTTGTCCGTCGGTGTGTCGTTGTGTCGCCAGTATACGTTGTGCGTTGCCAGAGCCCAGTGACCCTCCGGCGGTGTCCCTTGTGATGCCGCTGTCACAACCAACATGCACGTCTCTCTTTCCATCCTGACGGGCTGTTCTCTTCGTTATTCGCTCCTAGTTGCTGTCTATGTTGATAGAAGGAAAGCACAGTCCGAGATTGAATCTTGTTGGGCCCACATGAAGCGTGTGTGTGTGTGTGTGTGTACAGATCATACAACTTGAATATGGCCGTACACATTCAAAGCGAATTGAGCCTGAGATAAATGAATTATTCATCTATACCGTATTCAGCTTCGGGACACGACACTCATCACGGACACACTTATATACATATGTACCACATAAGTTTGTATGTGTATCAACGCATACAGACCCACATTAGATAGAAATTTATATGTGTACTCGGTGAACTGCCTCCGAGAAATCGAAGACGCGCATCATATGCTTTGGATGTATGGATGACTGCCGCGCTTCGGGGTTGTTTGGTATTTTATTAATAACGAAAACTTAGTTTGGCTTCCATTCTGTTTACATCGAGATTCTTATGCCTTTGCGCTTGACATTGTTCAAATATTTGCTGATTTCATTTTACATACTATGCTGATCATATTCTGTTTATTAATGCATAAGATAATTGCAATTGAAAACATCCTAAGTTCTTTGTTATTTTTTTTGTTATTTGTTTTGGATAAATGGATTATAGATCCACATTTGCCGCAAGATAAATTTCGTTCAAATATTTGTTGCTTCAATTTTACCTACCACAGTGTTTTTATCTGCTTTAGATATTTTGCGTATTTAACAATATATAATTTTTAAATTAAAATTTGTTTACTATAAAATTTTAATCTATTCATCCGCGACTTTATTCATTTAGTATTGGTTACATACATACTCAATAAAATAATGTTACTATAAGTAAGAGTAAAGTTGTTTCATTCGTCACTAATAACAAATTTTTAGCATATTGTTACAATTTCCAGAATATTGTTTTAGTTTCTTAAAAAATATATCGTAATTATCATGTGGAGTAATAAAAATGTTGTGGTCACTATAAGATTTTAATTTGTTTCTCATTTGTTTACAATGCATACTTGTTTATAATTGAGGCTTGTTTTGGTTGGTTAAACTGTATTTACGTATGTTTTTGTTTAATTTATTGTGACCAGGGGCTGTATGTAAGTGTGGGTAACGCACTACCAAACCCATGTATTTTCCCCGGTCCCAGTGAGATCCCATTTGTCCACACTTATCTGTCCGCCCGGTACAAAGTGCCCTCGGGAGAGCCAGTTTAAACCACCGGTTAACATCTTAAGCATTACATTGCACGTAACATGTAGTCCATCACGCTGAACGATCCCAAAGGATCGGCGACTGCTGTCCAGTGATTGATTACTTTACTCTCCTGTCTTACGGATACAACATGCGTATTACATATACATATAAATGCACAATAGCCGTTCAGTATAAAAGATACAAATACTACCCCTATACTGTCCGTTTGATTCACTCAATTATTGCGCCGAACTTTCGAAATAAAAAAAGTTATTATTTATTTGGGTGACTTGCTCTACTCAATCTTGATAACACCGGCCGGACAAAAGACGAATGATCGTAAAATATATATCGTACTTCCCCATGGACACATTTATTCGCTTCTTTTGATTGTTTGATTAATAAACCAGATTCTTGTTACACCGATACTCTTAACTGCTACCAATATAGATGTTTTAGTGTTATTTATGCATCTCTACGGAATCTAACCATTCATTTTTACTTTCTTATACGAAGTAATAAGTAAGTATGGTAATCATCAAAAATGGCGCTCTCGATATACCTTTTGATCTTCTGTGAATCGATTCACACTATTTTTGGATTGACGTCTGTCTGTGTGTGTGTGAGCTTGAACGGTTGAGGGTAAAATTATGAAACTGTAGATTTGTATATGCTTGGCAAGAAAACCTCTTATTTTTGAAAATAATATTCAAAACAAAATGCACTCAAATAATTAGGAATTGGATATTTAATATATATTGTGAAAAATATATTTAGTGAAAAAGTAAAATATTATAAATTAGTAAAATAATAAAAATATTTTTATTTGATCATGATACAAATTTAATAATCCAGTATTTATAATCTATTAAAAATCGTTTGGAATCTCTTTATCGTTGTATTTCATGCGGTTCTTTAGTTTTAATGATTATGATGCAAAGAGTAATTGAGTTGGTTTCGTGGTTTGCCAAGACCAATGAGCGGTTGAAGTAACCGGCCGTACTCGTTGTCCGGTCAGTTTGATAGTATATGAGCCGAACGGTGTTGACAAATAATCTTCAGAATTGACTACGTTTTGTCTCATTTCCTCTTCATTCTTCGACTGCCGACTCGCTGACACGATTTATTTTTCCTACGTTAAATGAAGTAGAAGAAACAAAGCAGTCAGTTACATCACACGAATTTGTATTTATTACCGAGATGGCAAGGATATCCATCTACCGTCAACATGCGTCGTTTAACACCTCGTTGCCTTGACATTTTTATTTAATTTTCAATGGCACGCAAAACAAAAAGTTATTCATATTATATGCGACTATTCGTCAAAACCATTTCGAAATGTTCATTTTATGAAACAACACAAAATTATGTGCTCATGAATCACTTTTGGAAAACAATAGAGTTAATAATTCCTGCTTTCAAACAACTTATTTGCATTACATGTTTTTGTGAATTAAACCATGTTGGAACACCCCATGTGGTCTATTCAGTAGTTGATACAAGTCTTGTTTCTTGTAATATCCTTTTAAAGTTATTCATATTTAGTTGTGTATATAAAACGGAATTGGGCAGAGTAGATTGGTATCACGTTGATGGGAATTTGATGCGAATCAATCCATCAAATCGGTCCGACAGTGATTCATCAGGGTGTCGTGACGTCTTCGCACCACTTCGGTCCTAATCACGTATTCACTTGCAAATCGGCGATGTCAGATCAATCAGTGCGTCGCATCAGAGTGTCGTGAGCAAAGACGTCGTTGCTTCCTGAGCATGCCAAGCCAAACCAAACCATACCAAGCCAAGAAGCAGACTGAACGTTTAGTTTCCGGTGATGATGAGTCTCGGCTCATTTCACGTGCCGAACGCTTCCAGATTAACACCCTCTCGTTCGTTCATTCATTCGCGCACGCACTTTTTCTCACTCGCCGCCGGAACACGTTGGGTCATCTACAATGTACCATTGTTGACAACGACGCGCGTATACGGATTTAACATCGGGGTTGATTAAAACGAGATACCGAAGGGTCGAGTGTGACTATGCGAAACTTTTGTTCATAGGATTTGAAAGGCATTTAAAAACAAAAGATTCGTATGACACGGTCAGTCTGTGTTGAATTCAGTGTCTGTTGTTTGCCCTAGCGCCACTATTCCGTTCGCAATTGATTGTTGTTTTTGTTATTCATGCATATGTAGTCGCTAGTCGCTAGTCGTGCTACCCTTGCAGCACTGGTCTTCTGTCCCCGGTAATGTGGTTTCACGTTGCGTGCAATACTAAACTACGTTAATGCAAATACGTTCTAAACAACACACTGATGGATGCTAGCGGATTACTAAGAAATACTGCCCTCGCCGCGCAATGCAGAACACAAAGTACATGCATTTATCTTCCAGATCTCGCTTTTGGTCAATTCGTTGCTGTTGCTGTTGTTGACTGTGCGTGGTTAGACAGCAACATCTAATGGCTAGCACATTTGATAATTAAATTGTGTCTTCAGATTACCGTCGTTGGAGTGCATTTCGTAAGGATCTCGCCTTTGTCCCAGTGCGTATGTTATACGGTAGGCGTGTGTACTTATAAATCATGTAATAATGTGCACAATTTACTTCTGTTGTCATTTCTCAGCTCAGTGATTACCAAGTGTCATTTCGTAACTTTGTATTGTAATATCACCCGTATTGCAAACGCAATCTGTGCGATGTGACGCGACGCGACGGCCGCGGACGAACGTTATCTATTCCCTCACACCCCCTGATACATAACGCGTTGGTCGCCTCGCAGTCCCCCGTTGCGTTCGCACGTCCAACTGAAGAGCGAAACGCACTGTGATTGATTAAGTACTTTAAACTCCGGAATTAGATTCGCATATTTAATTTTGCCCCAGTGTGGAGCTTTCGCTGTATAGATTGTCTCTTGATTCGATCCCCGAAATCAACTTGGTGCGGTGGCGTCAGTTCTTCGCATCGCGGCTCATAAATCAAAAACAGTCACCCTTAATCCGATTCTCTGGAGATTTTGATGTTTTTTTTTTCTTTTACATTTTCGCTGCAGAAACTAATTACAAGTGGATGATAAAGGCATTTTTGTATGAGATGAGATGAGATTGTCTGGAGCGCGGCGAGCTTGTCAAATCCGGTATGTTGGGGAGGCCGCACGAGTTTCGATGCTCGGCGTCAGTCAGACCACGTAATACACATGCCTTGTCGCGAACATACAACTAATGGACACTGGACGAACAGAGTGCGGGTGCGGGTGGTTTGCGGTGCGACAACCACCCAGAAACAATACCACGTGACATTGACTGATGAACGGCTATCCGTGCAAACTGTTGTTATTTTGTGATAAGTTACGTTATGTATGCTATGCTATGCTATGGGCTATACCATACAACAGCACCATACGATACTTTGCATTGTGTAATGCAAAATCATTGTAATGCTGATGTGTGTCTTTCACCTTAAAATAGAAACAAATCGCAACCTCGCATATTTATTTTGTTTGCATCATAAATCACTCAAATTTTTTTCAAATTGTCTCTCCATAGATGATAGAAAGTGATTGGAGTGGTTTGTGAATTGGAATAAATGATAAGTAACCCTCGTCTCTCGTGGGATGGTATGCATCCCTCACAGGCGATATGGTAAAAGAAAATAGTAGATGATCTGCGGTGAAACTAGATTGTATATGCATATACGTTCCATGGTTTCGTCTCGTCTTCATGTCAAGTTGGGTGAAATATATATTTAAATTTGTCCTTTTGTCACCTGCGTACAATTCACGACTCTCCAGAGATTTGAATGTCGGTTTCTTGAGAACGAAGATACAAACAGAATCCACTAATTAAGGATGGCACAGTGAAAAGAGATATTTGCCCTGTACGGTCTCGCCGCCGTCACCCAACAGTCATTGAATGTTCCGTTGACAAATGTACCATTCAAACTAACTAAGACATCACCTTACCTCACCTCACCTCACACAAAGTCCTTGTCTTGTAATGAACTAATGTGGCTTTGCGCCCTTACGTAAACGTGCAGTTCAGTCGCTGTTGGTTTACCCAGCTCTGCCAATTTGGTGTACGTGGTGTGTCTGAGTGACGGGTAACCGTGATGTGAGTGACGCCTATGCGACACGAATTCCATACTGTGTGTATGCGTATGTGTATATCAATGCTTTTGTGTATACAGTACGTCGACGTGCATGTACAATGGCAGCGTATGAAATAAGATAAATTATCTTTTTGATTGCATGTGTACTTATTACGCTTCCCTGCCAATGGATGTATGTACATATATTTACATAAACGTAAAATACATATCCCGGTTATGGGCACCAGTTTGGCTGGTCTCATTTTTGCCAATTCCCAGTACCGTTCATTAAGATAAATTTATGTCAATCATTATCGTTCACGCGGGGTGACAGTCGGTTATGTTATGATACTTTACGCTCTGTCGTTGCATGGTGAACCGCGATGCTGCCGCAGGGTAGGCACACCGAGCCGTGTAGAAATGAACTTGGCTCCGGCGGTGCTGATTAGAACTGAGCCGGGTACGCACGGCGTTATCCCCGTTATCGCCTGCTTGGGAACACGAACACCTGTGTCCCCCCTTAAAGTCCCCGGGTTACCACTGCCATAGACATTCAAATGACTGTCATAAAACCCAACAAGTATCGTTTAGCTTTACAAACGCACGCATTTCTTTCTCTGAATTATTCTATATGCATACACACAATGTCCGTTCTTCCGACGCGACGTAGGCTGTACAATATGAAAAACACAAAACCCTATTTCGTATGCCTTCGATTACAGTGGGTGACACCAAATCATATGTTTTATGGGTGACATGCGACATGTTATTCTCACTCTCTTGGAGGTGTCACATGATTTACGTTTTAATTAAAGTGTTCGCGGCGATGAGTACAAATAAAGATGTGGGTGTCACTGGTTTTTCAGGGACGCATTTTGCATATAGTTCTCGTTAGGGGGAATTAGGCGAGCGTTCGCGCGTGCATTCCCGTAATTAACCCTGGGTAGTTTGATCGCTCACTCGCTTTCGCACATATTACGAACGTCGTGATCGTGACACCAAAAAGACAATGCGAACGCCAAAGAAGCTGCTACTCCCTGATCATTAATTTATTTTAACAAATCAGCTTATTCGAACCCTCTTCTTTTCATATCAATTTTTCGCTACTGTTGGCTTCTCCATCATAAGGGGTGCGCCGTGCGATTATCCCCGTCATCCGCTCTACTCCGTGCTATAACTAATTACACGCCGCCTTGGTCTTGCAACCCTTTACTTTACTTTACTTTAGTACATTTGGTGATCTGATTTGATATAATGATAACGACGTTTCTATTTCATTGTTACAGTTAATAATGATGTGGGCGCCATAGTGGAAGCAGCGAGCACCAGTGTGACCGATGCTGCCTCCGATTGGCGCCAGATCGGTCGAGAGTTGCGCCATATCGCCGACGACCTGCGTCGATCAACACCCGTACTGGTAAGTGTTGCAATCAGATTTCTCCTCTAGCTGATGTCCATCACCGTGACCGCACCGTTCCATTTGCATGCGTAAACAGTTGAGAGTACGGTGTGCGTATATAATATGTCTATGTGTGCGTTCAACTATACGGTCCCCGCTCAATTAAGCTTAGCTTGGGCGACCGCTCATTGTTCATCTTAAATCCATATAAATAGCCCAACTGGGATTCAGTCGACGTCCCGTCCCGTCCCGTTCTGTCACCATTGCCTTCGTTGGTTGTGGCTGCGTTGGTCATTCAACGACAACATCGAATGCACAATTCTAACAGACTGGAGGTGTTGATTACAGGATTTAATTACACGGGTGCATCCCCCATTATCGGTCTCCGTAATGCTCTGAACCGCTTCCCATAAATATACATACATACATACATATATTGCGTCGGTCAACGTTTCCACGCGCTTATCGCATCGAATTAGATTCATCGTAGAAATCCCTATGCACCTGCATTACATTTCTCCCAAATTACACTCACAACAGTTTCACTCTATTATTTACCTCCATTTTCACCATTTCCACTTTAAATTATAAATTAAACTCAAAACTCTACTTTTATTTTCAAATTCTACACTTATACTAATGATATCAATTTGTTTAAAACTAACAACTGAATCAAGTTGTAAAAAAATATAACTAATTTATTTTTATTATTAGTATCTTTATATATATTTTTGTTTTGTTCCTACACTTGTTGTATCTAATGTCAACCGATGTGTAGATTACAATCAATCATCCGACATCTCGAGTCATGCCAGACGAACACTGGACTTTTCTTTCTTTCCAGTTTATCGCTTTATTTTCTCCCTCCGGCGCTCTATTACGTGATTGATTCGATTCCATTTAATAGAAATACGCCGGGCGTCCGACCGACTCTGAACGCACATCGTTCCCGGGTTACGGGTACGGGTTCCACTCTCTCACCGATAATTGCGTCGGGCTCTTCGCTTGATTGGCGTGTGCACAACAGCTAATTGCTTATGGCGAATTCGCGGTGCTTCCCACAAAGCAACCGCACTATGCTGTTTGTCAACGCGAACTCACATACGATTTGCTTTGCATGTACTCGATTCGATATACTACACTAATACTGCTAGTACTATGATGTTGGATTTAAATTGCGGTTGATGCGTCTCCTAGACAGGTGTCTTGTTTTGGTCACAGCGAATTTAATAATAAAATCATTATAGTGTGATTAATTACTGAAATTTGATTTTGTTTTCTGTGTCATTTACGGTCATTTGTGGTTACATTTATAATATCATTGCATTTTGATAAAACATCTGGTGCTAATTAAATATCAAATAGCACATTTTAACTTTAACTAAATTACGAATCAACCATAGTAAACAACATTTTAGTTTTTTATTCATTTTTTTTTTAACAGTTAGATACTTGTCACGCATGCATATGCATACATGCATACATACATAATATTATGCCTATTCCTATCAAACGGAGTAGCAGAAAACCCTTAACATTAATTCAAATATTTCACTATTTTAATTTTTTTAGTTATATTTTAAATAAAAAATCAGACAATTAAGGATTTAAACGAAAAATAGAAGATTCTCATTTGAAAAAATTTGCTCACAAAAAAGAGCAATCGAAGAATAACTAGGTATTATATTTAATCAAACTTATTTGATCACGAGTCATATAAAAATAATCGTTGATGATTTGAAATGGGTGTTAGAAAAGCCGTTGAAATAATACGATTTTATTTATGTTGAAATTTCATTTCCCATGAGACGAGAGGGTAGTTCACAGTTAGTGACACACACACACACCTTGCTTAGCTGCCGAGTCAGTGAGTGTTAGGTTTTGTGACCATTGTAGTATATCTAGCATCGTTATGTTTTTGTTTTGCTCTCCTTCTGCTGACACGTGCATATTGAATACTCGCTAAGTACAGCTGCGTTTTGTTGTCGCTCTTGTTCTTGTACGTCAACGCAGTTGCATCTCTTTCGTTTTTCACCCCACTTATCCTCCCGCTCAAACTGTAACTACCACATGCGGCCTAGTAAAACATTACATAAACAGTTCATGCTATTCAAACAAAGGAGTTAAAAAGCAAACGCTTACTTTTATTATCCGTGTCACTGCTAGTCGAGATCAAAATCTAATTTGCATTCTTTTACTAAACTATTTCGGAGGTTATTTTTTTTTCGTTCTGAATCACAGAAATATATTTCAGTGACTCACACATTTAGATACACAAAATATATTTACTACAACTATAAATATATAAGGCGAATAACGACCGTATTAAGCGATAGTATGTTATTAGTTTTTAGCGACTTCCTGGTCATTTTATCATTTGAGCGCGCATAAAAAATGTAATAAATATATTAATTTGTATCTAATATGTACCTATCCCAGCATTTTGTTCATAAAGTAGAATTTAAATACTTTATTCGTCATAAAATATTAATATATAATTCTTAAAATTAATTATTTATTGTATTATGATTGATTGGATTTAAAATAAATGTGAAGTATTAAGGATATATAGTAATGCATTTTATAGTTGGTCGAAAATAAAAATAAAATATTTTAAGAATGGCTTATAGTTATTTTGAAAAGCTATGATGTAATAATATTTAAATTTTGATTTGTGTTAAGTGATGTATTTTTTAGAATTTATTACAAAACGGGGCTTAAATGAATTTGTAAGTATTTTTCATCTGGTGTGTATATGCATGAACATTAATTATGTCTTTGTTGTTTGTCATAAACATATTTCACTTTAAAACAACCGACTCTCCCTATTTTATTCAGGCTTTTGCATTGTGGTGAGACTGATGTCATATTACTATTAGATTTGTGGAGCTCGCTTACGTGAGTTTACAAAACACTGTTGCACTGGCAGAATTGCGTCCATTTGGCATAATGGAATGTTTGCCGAGCACGATGCAACATTATTTTGATATGTTTGTCCATTTAACTTCATCGCATCCCATTCCAAATACATCGCGTTCGCCACGCATTGCATTGGTCACTCACCATGCCACACCACCAGCCACCACACACCCAGCATTGGGTCGGATGGATCGGCGGCAGTCAATTTAAAAATTGCCTCACACTAGCTCACTGCTTGCATACTCGCTCATCCTTCTCTCTTCTTTCTTCGTTTTCTATCGCGCTCGATTCTATCTGACTCACTTACTCAGTTTTGCATTGTTCGTGTCCGGAATTTGTGCATCGTTCTATGGAAACTACATGGTATAATGAAACTTGACAGGCCATATGTTTTTTAAATGATTGCATTGTTCTGGCAAAATGTATATTTCGGCCATGCGAGGGCAGAGGATGACGATGATTATAATTTTTTCACAAATGTTATCATTTATTCTTGAAAGAATTTATTTTTTAAATTCATGACTTTATTCAGTTTAGATATTTGTTTTTTGGTATATAAATCATATCGAAACATCAGGCCCCAAATAGATTAGTGCCAAAGGCCGCAAAGTGTGTATATGCAACTGGTTACGCCTGGCCGCTGATAAAAAAACATTTTAAATTAATGTTTGATGTATGATACAAGCTTGTAAATATACATTAACAAATCTATTATGGTTTAAGTGATAAAAATTGGTTTGAAAGCCTTTTACTAGCAACAAAGATAAATTATTTTAAACACAATAACGGATTTGTATTATGAACGATATATAATAGGTAGTAAAATGTCTACCATTCAATGCAAGCGCTACGCTAAAGACTCAACGGGCACTTTCCTTGTTTTCTTATCATCATACCTAATTACATTGTGCAAGCGTGTAACGTATGTTATAATTACCAGTGTTTGTGCGTGTTGCATAAGTTCTTTATTATTGTTATTACGTTTTTTTAATATATCTGGTCTAAATGCAATTTTTTTATATAATAAAGTAGAGTTTGTTAATTTTAATGACAAATAAACATTTTTTTTTAATTTTAATATAGATCATATATTTTTTTATAAGTAATTTATTGTATATTAAATATTTTGCAAAACTAATGATGCAAGTCTGTTGGTGGGTAAAATAAATTAAATTGCGTACCAAAAATTGATAGTTTTCATTAAATATATATTCTTTTGTTTTATATAATAAAATATCGTTTAAAAAGTATTGATTAAAGAAAATCAAATATTTCAAAAATGTCCAGATTTTTATTACAGATTTCGCACCATAAAATACATAAAAATTTATAAATAACTACAGCAGTAAATAAATATGTATTCTTATAGCTTTAAGTGCGTATTCTATAGAAATTTGGTCAAACCGTGAAAAATAAATCATTTCAATTTTATCTTTAAGTAATTCGTCACACGTCTGTCGTAAAACTAGGTAAAGGATGTATTTTTGTATTTCGACGTTTGTTGTCTCATTTACAAAAGTTCTTTCATTGTAGTATTCAAATTTCAGCAGTAAAATAATAATAAAAATTACAACTGTGAGGTCCTGAACATAAATAAATGTCTTTTTTTTTTATTACCATGTCCGTTGGCTACTATGTGTCATTAATGTGTTCCATGCGTGAATTTTGTGATTTATAATTTTTAAGTTACGTTCTTTTAACATTAGGATCATGTTACCAATAAGATTGGCTTTGTGAAAATTGTTTAATGTTTCGTAGTGGTCGTTATTTGTATGTGCGTACCATGATTGTTATTCGAGTCTAGTAGGTACGTATATATAGGTATTTGTAATTTAATTAGGTGCATATAATGGACCTCGGTTGTCCCCGATAGCACCGTCGTTATTTATAACTATTATTATTGTCAGTTTTGTTCTTTTGTGAACGGGAATGTTGCGTGGATATTTGAAAGGATATTTTTCTAGAATTCGAATCAAGTTAGGGTTACAATTATTACGGGGTTGGATTTTTATTAAGAGTTATTTTGAACCACTCAATACTAGGGTTGTTTTTTAAGTCCTAATCATATACCTAGCTTACACGAATATTTCAATTGGTAGCTTTGTTTGATACATTGTTCACAATTTGTATTATGTAAATTGGATTTTATATGTATATTCATTTACCAACTATAGACTTATTAATATAATCTGAACACACTTTTATTTTTCAATACTCAATAACTCTACAGCCAAATCAATATTTATTATATTTTAATATTAATAATGTTATTAAGCTAATTAGTGCTAATTTAAGTTGTCATCGGAATAAATATGATTGAGAATGAGTAACGCGAAAGAAAATTTCGTAAAAGATCATATATGAAAAACGAGTGAAGCAGTAGTTAGTAAGGAAAAACTAGAATGGTGAAAGATATGAATGGATGAAAATTATTATTTATGCATGTTTGTTGTAATTCTGTTATCTACCAATGAATATTTGGTATTATGAATATTGAGAAATAGTGATAATCTTAAGTATAAATTTTATTTTAAATGATACATTTTTTTTAAATATATGTACATATTTTAATCACTTTTGTTATAAACATAATATTTTTGTGTGATATTTGAAGTACCTGTCGTTGTTTACCCCTGCCATTAAAAATGTCAGTTACGCGATACTGAGACATGCTTTTTTCACATGTCGTGTGTAACAATAGATAAAAGTATACTAGATGAGATATTTCTATGAGGATAGGTCTGCGATGTACAAGTTGACGCATTACACAAAACCAGGTGCATATTGTAAGCCAACGCCAGTTCGAAGGGTCGTGATTGTTCCCCTCTAGACCCACTACTAATAGACTTAGACAAGGGGCATGGAGAAGCGAGACGAATGATAATGAAACCTGTGCACACGTGCGTTTTCTGAAAAAGAAAGTAGTTGTTTTTTTTTATTTTAGTTCTAACAGCACCAAGTGCAGGTATAACTTGTCCCATCACGAACTAGTACTTATGACTTTTAGGTATAATTTGTGAGGGAGATTACTGGACGATTGCGACACAGTTACATTTGTTTCTTTACTGTTGGTTGCAACCCTTAAAACATTCATAAACTATACACGGACAATCTAGCAATATTGTTGCAATGTTATATGACGTTGCGCTATTTATGTTATTGTGTTATTTTGTATGAACTAGTAATTCTGGTTACGGTGGTAACTTCTTGGTCTTTGTGCCGGCATGATTATGTATGACTCCGTGAAAATTCAACAATGACTTTGTCAACCATTGATGTTTTTATTTTTGAATTTATGTGTTAATTTTGCAACCCTTCTTAACATGCATTGTCGACATTTTTTATTCAATTTAATTGCGTTGACCTGTTTATCGCAACACGACGCGTATTCTTGTTTTGCTGCTCTTACCCAATCTGAACTTAATAATGTCTGGACATATGTTTTACATTATAAAAACTGGGATTCAATTTATAAATTTTAATAAAATTTATAAATTGGTTCACACGTAAAGCGTACACAAAGCAAAGGTGAATGATTAAACCTCACCCTAACTCAATTGAAATGCTGTAGAAGTATACTATCCTTTAATTCAATTTGTTTGATATTAACTGGATCACACTCGCTTCGCATGCACTCTATGTACCTAAAAACCTATAGCATAAATATGGTTGATTAGGTTTGCCTATTTACAAGTAATAAACATGGTCTGTTGACGAATAACTGTGTTTATTAGTGAGAATTAAAATTAATGCGTATATTTATTTTTGGAACATACATATTTTTCACTGTTCACCAAACAGTATTGCGTTGGATATGTGTGAAATAAATGGTGGCAACGATAATAAGTGCCAGCATTGATGAATGCATTTTTGTTTTGGTTTCCTTCCTTTAATTAGCTTGGGATCGCGTCAAAACAAATAGTAGTTGGCTATTATTTTGTTGAACAGTCATGACTTTTGCACCGGGGAATTCCCTTTGTTGTGGTGTATGCGGGAGACTTCCACGATTCTATTTTCGTGCTCTCAATGCTGTTACGTTCAAATGTATAAGAAAACGAAGAAAAAATACTACAAACAAATTCCTACATTGCCACATTACACATTTTTAAAGAATGCGCATGTCATATTTTTTACTTAAAAATCTGCTTGTTGTTGACAGCTCACAATTTATAGTGTTTCATAATTAGGCATACCTAGTTGAATCAGTTTTAAATCTGATTAAAAAAAAAAGTAATAAATCCTACTAAAATGTACAAAGAAGTGTTTAAAATGACAGCTACAAGGACAGATATAAGATTGCAGTTTTATATTATGCAATCGCGTTATTAAAAACCATAATTTTACCATTTATAACAATATTTTATCATCTACGTATTATAATCTTGCACTGATTTCTATACTGTACCTGCACAATTTATTTTTTTTACGTGCGACAATGACCAGCAGGTGCGCAGAGACACAAAGAATTTTTTATGAGTACTGTCCGATACTATGGAGATAACATTTTCTATATTTAAGTATAATTTCGATTAACATCCACATATTAATTTTTGTTTTGTTTTTGAATTGCAAATTAAAATTCTAAAGCATTCTAAATTTACATATTTTAATTATAATTTATGATAACATAAATGAATCATTTTCTGAACTACAGTTATATATTCGGGATAAATACATAAACATAATTTTATAACAATTTAATGTCGAATTTTTATCACAAAATGAGTAAACTTTTTGTTATAAGTAATTCTTCATTATCAAATTATTTCGTTTTTAATCTGGCATTTTATTTAAAATATGAAGATTTAGAATCTTACGCGCGTATTTATAAAGAAAACAAACATATACTAAAGTAATACTTAATATCCATAAGATTTTTTTTTATCAAGTTTATTCTTGGTCTAAAATTAAACACTTGACTATGTAAATACAGTAAATTGAGTTTAGAGCAGTTGAGTTTTTGCAACTGTAAGGTACACTGAATTTTGTTGTATATAAAAAAAAAAAACGAATGAAAAACATGAGACAAATATTGAACTATAAAATCTAATTGTTGTATTTAAAAAACGGATAGCTATTTTATTTTTCTTCTTGCACTTCTGGTTACCGTATGCATATAAGATGTTGAACCACGAGACACCCTTGTTTATACAACATGTTTTAAAACCATATAAATCTATTTTTACCAGTGTTATTACTTGAGTGTTAGTGGTTTAGTGTCAATAATATTGCTGACATATTTGGTAATGATGTAGTTGATGAGTTGACAAGCTGAAATATCCAAACAGGAAAAACTCTCATTTGTCTCTTGACATCTAAGAGTTATGCGTTTAAATAATGCAAGAATTACCGAAAATGTATTATTTTATATTATACAGAGCTGGGATGAACAAGCAATCATTTTGTCACAAATATTGACGTGTGTCACAACGCATTCTGACATAATATCAACCACAGATATATAATCATTAATTATTCATAGATGTGATTTCTAGTCTACAACATTCATCCAATGTTTAATACAATGTTCACAGTTTATATTGTTTACTTGGATTCCGGTGAAAACTGCCATTATTATTGATTATGATAAATGGTCATCACTCGTATTATCATTGCTGATATTTTTAAATCAGATTAATTGTTACATTCTCGGTCAATTTGCGCTAATAGTCAGCTTTTCATGCGAAATTATTTCATTTCATGATATTACTATTTTGACAACATTATGAAACACCAACAAATAATATAAATTCATTGCATTGAATCTGCTCCGAACGACCATTGACACAAAAATTACTCTATCGTTATTTCGTGATAACGACATAAATTGAATCTTATTTATTTCAATATTTTGTTTTTATTGTTATTTGCGAAAATATACATCGGTAAATAAATTTGAATATTAGAAACGTTTATGAAATTCTTTAAAATGGTCATTCTATTATTGGTTTTACAACCTCACGCGTCTGTTCAAAAATAATTATCTAAATTTCGTAAGACATATATCGACTAATAAAGTAATATCAATTCAGACAATTTTAATTTAAAACGAATTGTTTTGCTTTGAAATCAAGTTGAAAAAAAAAAACTTTAATTAAGTGGCGATTTGAGCAGTACACATGAGCATATAGTGATATACAGACACAGGTTTCCTTTGTAATTTACGCGTTGACATCGCGCGACACAGATCCAATTTCACACATACACGACTATGCGAATTCGAGTGCCGGACTGTAAGCGAAAACGAGTCAACTGGATGACGAGTGTTTTTGAGTGGTTGCCACTGAACAACAAACGTATAGAGACGAACAAACGAACTATTCAACAGTGAACATTATATGTATGTATGTGTGTGTGTATGTTGTGGAGTGAACGTGTCCGCAATGTCCTTTAATTTCTCCAGATCAATTAGTGTATCAGTCCGAGCGTGAGAAAACAAACAATTATTTCCCTAAACAAGACTACGAGGATGAGAAGTTATCCCTTTTAGTTCTAGACGCATCAATGTCCAATTGTCCATTGTCCAGTCTTGCCATCACTATGCACACAAGTGTACGAAAGGGTTGATCTAACTTCAGTTTTGTATAAATATAAAGTGGGTGTAATTGTGGATTGTTAGTGACCACTATTTTGGCTGACCGACGGTCAGGGTGGTAGCAACCCTAACAGATATTGCAGACAATGAAAAGTAACTGATTACAATCGATAACCCTGATTCAACGGAATGGATTGTGTACAAAAGGCTATAATAATGTGGCTACGTGTCAGTTACAGGCATTAATAAGGCTTTACATACGTGAGCCCCGAAAAATCACTTCGTAGTGTGAGAAACAGTTTTTCCTTGTCAACAGTGGTCATGGCTGAAAGTTTAATCCTGTGTTAAATGACCGGTCGTGATGAGCCGACTGTATGTTTGTACATTCCCCTTGCACTGTTTACCATTTATAACAATCCGCATATATCAAAATCTATATTAATCGGAAAACCGTTATTACCTCATCCATAACTGTATCACAAAATGATATAATTGAAAGCGCTTCCAATGCAAAATAAATATATAAATCTAATGATTCTTGTTCGGAAAATCAAATACCAAATATAACTGCACTAAACTTTATTATAAATAGTAGGTATGTCAAAACCAAAACTATTTTAGTTAATTTTGTTTCCCCGACCGGTGAAGGTTTTTATTGTTAAATTTTTTTCTATGTATTACAATACTTATTACTTCGTATGAGAAAGAAAAAAAGATATGCAAGTTATATTATAACGAATAAAAAACAAAATAAAAAGCTCAAACTACAAGTAAAATAAAACCTAGAGGATAGCTGCGGTCATACACAAGAGAAATAGGATATTTTATAAACATCCCCGCATCAAACTTTGAAAACGAACAGATCAACGAGAAGGAATATCGGTAAAAAATGACCACGCGACAAACAAGAAAGACATATCATATAACGCTTGTTAAAAAAACTCAACCACAAAAAAGAAAGAACCCTTAAACATACCAAAAAACACAACATAGCCGTAATAAATGCTGCTTGAGCCTGTAACTAAATTTTCTACTTGGTCAACTCAGTTGTTGAAATTTAAAATAATTCCAAACAACGATGCATCATCAATTGAAATGAAAATGTAACAGAATATTGAAAAAGCTGTGGTTATATTTTATGGCTTTTACAAAAAGTTAGGTCATATTTCCACAACATTTTTATGATATGAACATTTTCAATTATATTTTGGTACGGTACTGTTTTTTTAGCGAAGCGTGGTTTTCCGTATCCTAGCAGTTTTTCCTCTTGGTCGGATCTAGTTTCCCCCAATCAAATCGTAATGCGAGACCATACCGCAACAGCGTTGTGATCGCGCGCGGGGTCAAAACCAATATCTATCTATTATATGTGTGTTGTGTGTCGTGATATCAAAAATAATGATATTTCGTAAGGATTCCCTGTGTAATATTTCTACTCGAAAAAGAAAAAAGCTTCTCTAGATAACCTAATTTTTTTTTCTTCTACTGAACAATATTGTAATTAAGTAGCCTTAATACCAAAACGGCAGATATAAAATTGAATGATTGAAGACATACGATTACCTACCGACATTCTCAAGGCGAATTCTTTCAGAAGTTTATTAAAAAGGCGAATAGAGAAATAATAAAATGATAAAACAACGTTGAAAAATCTCTCAGATCAATGTAGATTGATATACTCAATTTAATCGAATTTACTGAAACCTTTGTTAGACTTATTACATTTTTCATCTTTAGAATTTCTTTTATTGGCAAAAATACAAAGGAAATATTTATATATATATTATTTTATATTATTATACAGATGATTTTATTTGAATTAAAATAAATTGCAAATTTTTTTTTTGTCTTCATTATTTGATATGTTAATTTGAATGAATTTGATTGAAGCCAGAGATTTTAATGTTGAAAGTGTGGTCAGTGTGCCAGCATAATAAAGTTAGTTTGAGACAGGGCACCGGCATCGCAGTAAGTATAATGGCAATCACTTACTTGGTAATTACAATCCGTGCATAATGGTCAGTGTGTGCCCCGGCGAAATCTGATAACACCGCGTGAGCCTTTCGCCTTTTATTATACCGAGTGAGCGAGTGAGCGCGCGTCCACAGGGCATGAGGGCATCGCCCATTGCTCCCGTTCATCCGTCAATCGTGTTTCCGACTTAATACTACTACGACAGTATGTAACGGACGAGTTATTCTCGCGTGTACGAATACGAACGCGCGTAATTAATCAAACGAATGAGCATTAATATTCAGTTGCCGAACGGCGCGGCGCGGCCCGGCGTGGCCTCCGTCTGTGCTAATGTGCACTGACCCTCTGCTGACCTGCCCGGCTTTTGCCGCGCAACCCTTATTCCACGATGCGATGCGTCAGTCATCCAGTCATTTGCGTAAACGAACCCGCATATCCCTATACGTTGTGCTCTATATGCCATCGTGTAATAATAAATTGACAATAAAGATTGCCACCATCTCGCGAACGACGCGCGCTCACTTCACTTCCTCGATTATTTATTAAAAAGCAACCAAATAAAAAATCATGACTGGTTGATATTAATCTTAATATAAGTTCGAATAAAATGGCTAATTTCTGGAACGATGAGGTAATTTTGACAGAACACGCACAGCTGGATAGGCGTGACGAGTGCACCCGAACCCCGTAATCATTTTTCCTGACACGGACAGTGACTTTTGTTTGACGGCTTAAAAATTGTACTTCTGTAGTAACGTGTCGCACAAGACTGCTAAGTGCATAATTGCGTGCACCGCGGGATGTAAATCTACGCCACTTTTATTTACGTACTGTCTCATGATGACATATCGATTCAACTGATAGAACACTTGTCGCCTCCACATCGCATAAGCATATCAAAAACAATCTATTCACTTGTCACTTCAAACAGAAACACCTGCTTACACGTAACCGCGATTATATTGAAATTATTTCATATATCAATCTATTATGTACATTCAGCTACACTTGTACCGAATGCAATTTCAGAATTTTTACTATTGTAACAATACACAAAAAAATAAAGCGAAATTTAAAATTAAATTTTAGAAGTAATTCTATTTAACTAGTGTGACGATAGAAAACTATTTATGTTCCATCTTAAAAAAATGGTGTGATGTAAAACACGCGTTTGTATTTGAGCATGAAAGCTGATCTCCGACGCCAAACGTTAATTTGCGAACGCTGAGTGAACGGTGTGTGAATATGCCGCCGCATGACAAATCTAGTAAACGCGATGCGAAAATTAATTACTACAAAATTCATCTGTTCGCTACTGGGAATTCATTTTAATATTAACGGACGAAGAGTTTTTAATCAACCAAATTAGAACTGTGCGCTTCTGTGTGCAAGTTAAATTGTTTAAGTGTCACTGAAGTCAAAACGACCGACACTGTTTAGAGAGTTTCTGCTTATTGCCGGATTAAATGTGGAGATGAGACTTTAGCAACTTCGATGGCCACCTGACACCCGGCGAAATACAATACCTCCACCGGCAAACCGGAACGAGCAATTTTGTCTAATCGCATTTTGCGCTGGTCATCAAATTACTGAACTTTAGCTGATATTCTTTTTCCACTAATTTACCGCTAAAAAGGCTATTTCTTTTTATATATAAATCTTAGTAAAAATAATAAAAAAATACTTTTTCATTGCAAAATACAACACGAACTGTAACATTTAAAATGTAGATTTTTTTAAATACGCAATATGTAAATATGTAATTAAAAAATAGATATGTATA
The DNA here is from genome assembly GCA_944039245.1 of Nebria salina. Lineage (NCBI taxonomy): Eukaryota > Metazoa > Arthropoda > Insecta > Coleoptera > Carabidae > Nebria > Nebria salina. Next base: position 3,804,583 of record OX063288.1, on the reverse strand, counting down.
TTTCATTATTCTGAATAACATTGAAAATGAATAAAATTGATCCTTGTTCGTCTCGTATTATAGTAGAGTTACGGAACGAAAATTTCGTATGCCTATATAATTAACTGTATAACAGTTGATATTATTTAATTTGGTCCTAATACCGGACTATATTATACATTTGGGATTTTATTTGCCTTGTTAATGGCCAAATGTCACGGATCTCTCTAAGTGCATTCGATAAATAATAGATGTGTTTTATCAGTGACAACGATCGATAGCGTTGCACCGAGTGGCTACTGCAAATTTAGCATCGTGCAACACTGTGATTTAACACGCAGGTATAATATAATGTCGCGAATGGTGGGTGTTCAATTCACCTGCTAAGGACTCGAGCACTAATAATGATCATTATCTCCTTAACGCTCTATCTCGTAATTTACAACACGTCGTTGGGTGTTCAGATATTGCGGATGTGGATGAGATTTACCAGGATGGAACTACGCAATTACAAGTCTTATTTTGTAGTGACAAATGTATCCCCGCGGTGGGCCACGTGTCCTGTACACGTAACGTGCAGTTGCAGTTAATTTTGACAGTGAAAGCGGCGACTTCACTCTGTGACGCGTGTCATTTTTTCGAGCAGCATTCCGTCCTCAAGCTGTGGAAACGTCGACGGTGGCCTGCTGTTGTCCTGTATATGTCCTCCATAACGACAATGTTATGGCACACGGTCGCAGTCGAGAGCCGCTTATTGTTGCGTTCGCTACTCTTCCGCGCAATTAACTTATATATAGCGTTGTGCAATTGTGTATGTTTGTATATATATACATACATATGTATGTTTGATGTTGTGACTGATTGAAAGGAATAAAAATAACATCTGGATGGTGACAGTGGTCCATATAATACTGCGAACCGTGTGAATGCGAATACGAATGCGACGACAAAGTTGACATTCGATCGAACGAACGCGTGGTGTAAGAGGTATAGAGTGCAATAGAAAGTACCTGATGCGCGTTCAGAAACATCGAGTCTTTGTGACCCTTAGATTAAAATTCGGTGGGTTGTGGGTCCCCTCGCAATTTGTCGATGGTTATAGGCATCTTTTGTTCAATTTACGCGGCGACAATTTTTAATTTTTGTATTCAAAGGGGATAATGGCATGCTTAGGTTTCATGGCCGTGCGAGGATTAATAGAAATTAAGTTGTAAGTTACGATACTGCTTGGCGTTCCGGCCAATCTAGTTTGGCCAACTGAGCCGAGCTACCCGATCCCCTATTGTCTTCCTTCTTTGCTGCTGCCTCTACTGTTTCTCAATGTTCAGCGTTCAGCGTTCAGTGTACTGTGTACTGTGTACGCTTGTGCTATCTCCGAGACATGAAGGCAATTACCATGCACTGCATTACCCATTTTCCGGCCTCTAACGTGAACTTTATACAAATTTCTCTTCGCAGTGATTTGGAATTTATAATACTTACGACGCGGTACGCTATTCAAAGCAACATCGTTTCGTGAACGAGTGACGTTCAGACATTGGGGTGAGGCAGGGTGGTGACATTATTTTCAAGGGGGGTGCTTTACATGCTTCCATATGGCTTGTGGTATTTATATTTCAAAATCTGTTGCTTTACGACTTGCCCGTTCAATAGAGGATTTTTCTAATAACATGGCGGCCTTCATCGCATTTATGTGTTTGAAATTCTAAACTTAGAGACGGGTGATGTTGCGTATGCCACATGGAACCATATGTTCAATAAAGAAGTTGCACCATAAAAAATGTTATTAATATTGCTCGGCGTGTTAATGTGCACATTTTTCACCCACTCTTAACTTTAATGGTTTGTCGTTGGAGACGAAGGATTTGCCTTAGGACAAACACGATAACATATCCTCAAAGTTTATCTGTCATTGATCATTCATTGCAAAGCTCTTCTACTAATCTCCTCTTTAGAAACTTTATAAATTTACCAACCCAATCACATACATACATACATACATACATATGTATATACATACATAATAAAAATGGTACAGCATCATAATGAATTTTGTCCCGACACTTCTTGCTTAATATGATTTATAGCGTCATTTGTGTTTATTAGTACCAAGAGAGTCGAGAGTAATTAACAAGTATCAAGTCGTAATTAATAGAACCCTTCCACCGTACTCAGGGGAAAATCTGACAGTTGTACACCATACCGCGGTGCACCTAATACGCTAAATGTTCGCACCCAATTGTGGTAACGGCAGTAACTTCAGTACATCATCAAGCGAACAGTTGCCGGTGATGACCTTTCGAAAATGTCGCCTGAACTACAACCACCAAGTGTCTCTAACCTTTAGCCGAGTTCACAGGGCTTATAGCCAAATTCTCTCTTATAGCAGTGTCTTCGCTTGTTTATCCATCCGCCCGTTCGGTATTTCTTTTTCTTTTGGAAACGCGTGTGCGACTACTCAGGATTAACCTTTTGCCCTGACATTTTCCCCGTTCAACGTCGCTTGCTCGTTTCTTTTTCTTGTCGTTCGCGTATTCGCCTAGTGCGTTTTTATAGCTTTGCTTTGTGAATGTTAAACGTGCCTTATTAGTTGTAATTAATTTCATAGGGTGCATAACGGAGGGTGTTCAATTTTGAAGGCTCTTATTATCTCAGACCAATTTGCCGATTATGATGCCGACAATGTCTTTGCTATGTCTTCTTTCTTCAGGAAATGGCCTGTTTTCAGGCGCCGGGTGTCTATTCAAATTAAATCGTCTTACAATATAATAACAAGCAAACTGTTCTTTTCCATTATCAAAGGCGTTTTATTCTTCAATGAACACAATTTATAATTATGTTTTTGAGAATGTCTTACGAGATGCTTTGATTCTAAGATCCAGTTGTACATAAAACTAAATGAATTATATCTTTATTTTAGAAGATTTGATTAAAGCCTTCTTACATTATACTTCTAAACAGTAATCTTACAAAATTATCACTTTTAATGATTTATGATTCGATTGTAAATTTGTAAACTTTATACTGTACGCTTATGTGCATAATGGTACTTTTTTAACTAATAAAATAGTAACCATATTGTTTACTTAATATATTTATTTTTGCAAAGTTATTTAACTTATGAACAAAATAGATTATTTGAAGTATTTCATTAGAAATATGAATACTTGTATGTATATATACATATGATTGTTATATAGAAAACTGTTGAGAGGGTGTCTACCCTAGTGGATATATGGGGAAAAATAATTTTATGGTCCGCCTGTTATTCCGATTTGTTAACTGTGGCGTCCGGTAGCGCAATAATAATTTTGAGTGGGTCGTAAAAATTTTGCTTGAGTAAATACAATTAAAATTGTAACCGAAAATATAGGTATATGTCATTTTTTATCTTCTAGTCGTTTTAGTTTTATATGTTCGCAAATGAATGTCGCACACTGGGACTGGGGGAGGTTGGCTTTGTTCACGACTAGGTGGGAGTTGATGATAATAACCCAAAGAGGCAAAGCATTAGAGGAGGGAGAGATAGTGTTGTTTAGAGTGGTTTTCAGTCAGCGTCCAAACAAGAGATGAGCTTTGCGATACATACCATAGTTTCATCCACGTGATACTGGTTGCTCTTGTTCAAATTTGTATTACATTTTCACGTGTGTTTTTGATAATCGATTACAATGTGGAGCGATGAGAGATTCGACGCCAGTACGAACGACTTATGGTTATGTCACAAACGCATGTAGATATGTGCGAGCGATGCATCTATGTCTCATTGTCGCTTAAAGGGTGCCGTGCACTTAACTGTGTGAATAACTTGGTGAATTTGCATTGGAAGGTGATTTTTTGACATCCACCCCACTGGAATGCCGGCCGTTTGTCATTTTAATTGTTAACATTGGTTCTGTGAACCCTTTCAGCACCAACGCGCTTACATTAAATTCACTCATTCGGTCTGCGTATAGTCACCATCTTTGCATATGCTACAATTCTTCGTTTATGTCACATCATACTTGCAAAGTAAAAATAAAATCGTTTCCACAACAAAAGATTATAAGCTAGATATAAAACCTATTCTCATCTCCGCGCAAATTTAAATACACGGAGTATGATAAAAATTTTACTGTACTTTTTGGTCGCACTCTCCCTTCTTCAATACCGCACCTTTGCAATAATAAAATACGAAATGATGAGAATTCACCAAACCCTCGTTGCTTGCGATAAATAATTTTTATCTTTGATGACATAAGACGCAAATATTAGTACGAAGCACAAGGATTACGCAACGCTTCAGAGAGATGCATCCTGAGCGGCCCGCAATCTATAAACAATTTTATTTGTTCGAGAATAAAAAAAAGAAAATACGACAACGCGATAAAGTACACACACCCTACGTAATCGTATTGCCGAGGGTGGCATTCTGCTAACTTCAAAAAACCTTCAATAAAAACCTGAATCTATTTTTCTTGCACACTAAAATTTTAATTTTTCTTTTTTCCTAAGACTAAATAAATATCCTAATAATTTATAAATTCAAAATCGAACTACAACTTGACGCAACTAATTGATAAATATATTTATCCACTAATTTATCCTTTCAGCCTCATTGTAATACAAAATATTAAGAAACCTATACTACTAGTGATACTAGAGAGTAATGTGTTTATTTTTGTTTTAAAATAGATTTTTCTATTTATTATTGTTTACAAAACATTTCCAATTTAACAATATTTTATGTAATTGAACATCCGTGAAATGTGAAATACTTATTGCAATTTTTATTTGAGGATCCATAAAATTGAGCTATGCAAATATAAAATGTAGTGATCAAAATCAAATTGCAAAAGCACGCGGTGCTATTGTTGCTTTTAGCCATGGGTCATTTTTGTATCATTTTATTTCCATCCATAATCGTTACGCGATTTTGCATTGTATAGAATTAGAACGTATGGGATTTGGCAAAATAATTTAACAATAATCGATATGGTTATCGCAGCAGAAGTTGTATTTGAATTCTACGCATAAAAATGCGTACGGTTAGGTTATTGGTTACGACGCCCTTATATACGACTGTCACTCATCCAAGCGCGAATACGCCAAATACATACAACTAACGCAACGAATGGATCTAGTCGCTCGGTTTTGCTCCCATATTTTTTTATATTTATGTTTGTGTGCGCGTGTCGTTAATTTCCTTTAGTTATTTGTCGCTGGCAGTGCGCACGCACATTTCCGCACACGAACATCACGAACCACTCTTGGGTTCCCCGTGTCGATTTCGGCGCCGTGTGCTCTCTTTCTTTCTCGCTAGCCAGCCAGAAGACCCGGAATGAAGTTATCCGTTTAACTTCCTTCATCTGGGTGTCTTGTTTTTCGCGCGCACGAGCCCGTCTATACTGAGTGTCTCTTGATTTATGGGCCTATCTCATTTCCGCATCTCGTCTGTTGCTCTTATTGTTTGCACTCGTCCTGGCAGAATGCTTTTCTTCTTTTGTCTCATCGTGTTTTTCCGTCATTGGAAGTAATGATGCCGAATTTATGCTAATTTACGTATGTATATCAATCTGGTGGGCAGGTCCGTGACGTCATCGCTTCCTTACATTAAAGACTATTTTTCATTGCTGAAACAACAACAACAATAATGAATTGGTTGTTTCAACTAAATTTAAGTTGATGCAATTGTATTCCCATTTTTTTTTGAATTGGTTATTAAATTAAATTCAGCTTTCATGAAACTAGTACAATTTTGAAATCATAAATAATTACTAAGAATCATTGTTAAGAAGATCGATAATTTGTATTAATTCAAATTGAACTATAACATTTTCTAAATATATATTTAATTTTGTTCAAATTTTTATTGAAACCATTTTTGTGTTGCTTTCTTGATCATTTTTCTAGTTTGAATGATCTGGTTAGCAATATTCTGCATTAGATTGTTTAGTTTAGTAGCAATGGGGTTCTCAAGGGGAAAAATCGTATAATCGTTGTATGTTATTAAAAATGCATCTTCTCTTCCCTGATTATTGGTCATGGGTAAAGGTAAATGTTGGTTGGTTGAAGGTACATATGTAAACACATATATATCAATGGAGCACGGCAAATGTAATTTCCAATTCTGTTTGATGCAACTTATTTAAACATATTCCATAAAATATAATTACCACTGTGATATATTATTGATAGTGTATGCGTCCAGTAATATCAAGTGTATGTATTATGACCTGAATTTGTTAATCCTGCTATACACGGGTAAATTAACAAATTCACTGTGCGAATTGACACTGTAGTGGTTATATGGCAAAGCTTGACTGGCTACCAGTCATAAAATATTGATTCATGTTGTAGGGTACACCGGGATTGCCGTTAACTGAGTATATGGTGTATTGCTGGCGGGTCTAGGGACACTGTCTGTCACTAACGTTACTTGCCATTGCTATCCACCGACACGGACTGAATCACCTCGTTATGTCGCAATATAAAAACATACGCAACGGATCGCTGTTGATGGATATGGATGGCGGATATACGCACTCATTTCTCTTCTCTCTTTCACTTACGATTCGCTCTTGTTACATTCCTTCCTCGGCAAACAGGGCTCTTCTTGCTAAACTGTCCATGTCGTGCAATAACAATAATCTCTTCGTTTTATGCTCGCCTGCGATCGACTATATAGTACTTTTCTCTCAACGTTATAGAATAGACGATACTCTAGCCAAATATTGCGCGCAAAGTGTCTTAAAATGGAACACCACAATATTTTCCATTCCGCGGTAGAAAGAACCGGGAAAATAATAAGAGTTGATTACTAACAGTAAAAAATAGTGTGTTTTTGTAAGCTCCATTTATTCAATTGTATTCTTTAAAATATTTTTTGAAAACGTTATGAGCGGTAACCATATGCGGAGTAAAATGTATGTACATACATTGACCAATATAGAGCGCTTATTTATAATTTACGAAAATAATGATAATATGATTATTTAGAGTAATTTTACATTAAATCCTAAATTTTGATACTGAAACCTTGAAAGAATATAAAGGATGTTCTGCCATTCCATTTGTTGATATCCGTGTATTTGAATCTTCCGCACCAATCTTTTTGTATTATGTAAGTATTGATAAATTACAAGAACTATAAATTGGACGTTGGTTAATATACCTGCAATATTGAAACAAGGAAGATAGAACATTGTGCGTGCAAGCGTGGCCATAGCATGTAAATCAGAAACAGTGGCTGGTAGTTGATCGCAGTTTGAACGTGGCTACCTGTTAGCTACCTGTTATCTGCGGTAAGTATAGGTTGTTGTTGTAATTATAAATGATCAGACTCGTTGCTTAGCCTGTCGGGATTGAATTAATGGCAGTATTTCGAATGGGTAGCTACCGAGCAAAATTCACATGTATTTATATATGTATGTATATCTTCAACTATGATATTTAAACAACATGCTGTTTCTTATACACAACTAAACAACCTCTTTTTTAATGGAGCAACAAAACATCTTAAAATTAACTATTCAAAGTCAAATTTTAAATTGCTTTAATTATAGACTTTTATAGGCATCCACACATTTATTATTTTGAACAAAACGTAAAAAAAACCAATAGACATATGTATCAGATTTGATTCACTACTGATATATACAAATACAAAAATTACATTTCCCACGTTTATAAATATATTAACTGCTAATATATAGGTATATGTGGTTATAATAAGTATATTTGTATTAATATCCCAAAATTCAAAAAAATGTTAATACTATATATATAAAGATAATTAGAATATACCTCTACGAAATCTTTTGAAACTATTTATTATAAGATTATAACATAATAAGTCAAAACATCCAATATGCCCTCTTCTCACATCACCTTACAGACATGGTATAGAGGCTTGATCAAAATTTTCCTAAGATCAAACCGTTGGACATTAATTATAAGCTACCGTATTTTGAAAAGATAATATCTAAATTTAGTTGTACTCTACATGTGATGGATCGTAATATTGGGTAAGGTTGTCAGTTGGTCAAATATATGTATACATATATATAAATATCATTTTCGAATTAGAAGCATTTACCTTGTGACGACGTAACTAAGCCATGTTGCAGGCTTTATTGTCGACTGAGACCTGATTAGTGTTCTAATAGTGTGGAGTCCATGTAGTGATGAATGGTCAGTAATGATACTGTGTCCCCGTAATATACGATACGACAAGCCGTACTGCACAGGAGCTCTTGTCTACTAGTAAAGCCAGATATATGGCCAATATATGTGTATTTACTTGTGTATATCAAATATGGCGAAGTTTTGTTATAATTATCAAACATAATATTATTTTCTAGTTCTTCACGAAATTCTGCACGTATTCTTAATATGTTAACGAAACGAAAGTACATAATACCATAATACCAAAATTATTATATTGAAACAAATTATAAAATTAAATTAAATTTTTCGTATTGTTTTGAGATAAATATCTCAATAATTTAATAATATGATTTGATTTAAAACTTTTATAAGCCCCTGCAAAACACAAATCCATCCTTGCATTACCCAATGGCTATGATTTAAAAAAATATATATATATTTGTATTTATATTTATAAAGCATTGCGTGTTCCATACTAATTAGTACTAAAAGCTCTATTTATGCGTAACACAAATAGTGTGTCTGTTATTCTAACATCACCCCTAAGCCAATTAATATAACGATTACTTCAGTCAAACATTTCAAAAGCAATCATAAGCTCGCTAAGGAAAAAGCAAACGTATCGTATATAGGTAATAAAAACAACGATGAACGAACGTATACGCGTGCTGATCTGTAAGTGGTGTTATTTCAGTAGTACTTGTATACGTTGTTTTTTGGTACAATTACTAGTTATATGGACTGCCATGTACCGTTTTAACAAAATCGACTTCCTTATTGAAATGCATAATAGAGATGAAGCTTAAAAATTCGCGTGCATAATAATTAAATTATCTGCGGTAGCTAGTTCAAAGATGATTTCCCATTATTCTATACTAGAAAATCGAATATAACAAATAATGCAAAAAAATATATACTAATAGATGGCGCAACAGCAATGTATAGACAAATAAAAAACACCTTGTTTGTTCGTTTTACGACACTTTAGTAGACTTGTTCAAATTACATTAAAATGCAATAAAAATAAATCAAAAAATTATACTAGCCTTCGTTGAAGATCCATGATCACTATTTTATATATTAGGAAAAAAATTGAAGAATTAATATTATTGTCAAAGTAAAATTATTATATATTGTACTAAACTAAAAATAAAATGATTTTTCCACATTTTTATTAATCATTTCTAAATTATAATATTATTTATATTAATCTTCTTATATCGTTTTGGTTTATTTTTTGAAATAAGGATTGATCAAATTTTACTATCTAAATTTTTTTTATTGAAACGAATTTTTTTACAATAAAAAATATTAATTATGAAGTTAAACCAAGTAATGTTTTTTTGTGTAACTATGTGCGTAGCGTAATCGTTATAATTAGCTTCTACTAAAACTTTTCAAATCCTTTTTTTTATGGGGCAAAATACAAAAGTAAACAGAATTAAATATTGTTCGCAATGGCCCCGGTAGCGTTGCTTTAGGCGGAACAGCAGATGGTTCAACTTTAAACATCGAACTTTATTTTCGTGCAATAGGGGTAAGGGATGCGAAGTGCACGTCTCGGTGCGTTTTTGATGTGTGCAAACTCAATGGTGTTAATAACAGATTCGTGATTTTCTTACTGAAATGCTTGTTAGCCGCTTTTTATGTTCGTTCAACTGTTTAATTTAAATAGTCGGTTGATGATGGGAAAGAAAAAGAAGGTGAACTACCATATCATAATGATGATGAAGAGTTTTCGTTAACGTTATTGTTTACTTTTATTTGAAACAGGATTTTTTATTGTTATTGTACTTTCACTAAGTTATGGATTAATGTTTAGAGAAAATAAACAATTTTTTCTGATCTTGTATTTTAAAATATGTTGCGTAAAGAAATTTACAAAATTTGATAGTTATGTATAATATATAATTTGACAAAATAAAATCAAAATTGTCTGAAACTGAAACAGAAATTAATATTTCCTGTGGATCTTTTTTTAAATTGCTAGTTTTAATTTAATACAAACTTGAACTTTAATTTGTATGCGTCAATATGAAACATCGCGATAAAATATTATAAGAGTAAAGGTGGCTGGACTATACACTACAAAAGTATTTTTTAATAAACATTAAACGGACGTGTCAAACTGTGTGGAATTCGATGCTAAATATTTTATAAAAGCCAACGGGTCGCAGCGGCGTGCATATAATCGGTGGATGTTCGGGGAAATATGATTTCCAAAAGCAATTAAACCCCTGAATTATACAGGATCATGATGAAACGGTCGACGCGTGTAATACACATATAGTGATTCTGCGAACGCATTGAACTACTAGTGCGGAACTGTTCTGTGTGCAATTTTAATGTCAATGGATGCCGACATCGGCCAAAACAAAGTTGTTTAACCGGTGCACAGTAGGCGCGTATTGTTCCTCCGTCAAATGTTCTCGCACTCAACCCCTTCTCGAATTCCATTCCCACTAATCCCGTCATCACACTTTAAATCATCGATCAATCTGTCGAATTAACTTGCTACATATCATAGAGACGTAATTGACAAAAATTTTAAATCGACATTATCATTTCTTGGATTTTTGTTATCTTTGATTCCAAAAATGATAACAAATTATAATTACTGTTCTTAGAATACCACAGAAAAAAAATCCTAGACTTGTTGCTAATTTTGTGAATCATACAATGACTGAATTTTATTGGGTAACTGTGTAAATACCCATTTCTTATTTCATTGTTTTATGGATTTACAATACACATACATTTATATTACCATTGAAATATTGAGATAAAAATGCATTTTACAACAGAAGTTATAGTAGTCATATATCTTAATTTGGCTATATAATTAAACAGTAAAACCTATTTTAACTATGATATCTGCTAAATCAAATCTATACACAAATTGAAACATATCTTCTGTAATCATTAAATTACCTAAATAGACAACCACAATCTCACATAAACGAAGGTCAGATATGTCAGTCCTGCTTTTGGTTGAACCAAAATAATTCGTGTATGTCGTTACAAATATGTTTAAATATATTTTAAAATTGCATTGAAATTTGAGAAAAAATATATATTGTAAAACTGTAGAACAAATTTATAATATAAATAAAAAGTTTAATACAAGCAATTTATAATATACAAGAATTATTATTCTTGGTAATATTTATTGTTTCTAGTACTATAATTATTATCCCGTTTATAATATACATATACTATGTGTATTATTAACTTTGGTGTTTTTTGGAAATTATATGGTACATGGCATACATATGCATTAACTCTAGTTTATATGTTGATGACATGGTGTAATACCAAAAAGCTCAATGGTTTATTGTCGAACCATTTTGAATTACAATTTCCCGAAAGATTAGCATGGTTGACACTGCTACATTTATGACGAATAATGAAATAATTCCCAACTCTGCCATTGGGCATTTTGGTATTTGGTTTCACCTAAAATCCATAGCGCGTGTTTATGACAAAGCTAAAAGAAATTCAGTGTTAAGCTGTTAAAATAGCCATTAGACTTGTGTGATGTAAAATATATCGTAAACGTCGGTATGCGCGTGTCACGTTAATTTTTAAAGCGTTTCTTTTTTTATTTTGGTCAGTTAAATAACAATGTAATATGTAACACAGTTAGATTTCTGGCGGGCTATTTAACCAACCATAAAATATACACATTTTCCATTAAAAATTTCACGTATCATAACGTTTTGATTTGTCCGTGGGTCATAAACATTAAATAACGATTATCTTCTTGCTAAGCTGGCAGTTCATCATTGGTTCATTACAGTTTGTCAGTTGCAATAAAACGCTCGTGCATTCAGATATTCGGTTTATGTGCAAATATGATGCGCCGTCGATAAGTCGGATCGACGCCTATATAATCACAACACTAAATTATCGGGCATTTGAATTGTCGAATTGTGTATGTGTATGCATAAACTGATGCATACTACATTTATTGCATCATGAATGCGATATTATTGCCGCCAATAAATGGTACATACATGAATATATGAGCACCTATCCTACAAATGTATACTCTGACAGGGTGTCTACCAGTACCGGAATTACTTAAAATTCATATATTAAAAAAATATATACATATATCGATAATTTTTTTCATCTTACATACGCGTATTTCACTTCAAGTCTTACTTGGATAAACTAGTAATCCAAAAATGTACGATTTGAAATTTGTATTTTAATTTTTATAAATTATAAAAGAATTTAATTTACAAATTAAATTTTATGACTGGATTGGGTCAATATTCAATAGAGATTTTCTTAATATGTGAAACGAAACTTTAAATTATATGAGTGAACCGAATGAATTGTTTAATCCGGCGTATCTGTGACGAAGGCTAGCAAAGGAGATACAAGATTTATTATATTACCACCTTTGGGAGTTGTGCCAGTACGATACTACTGTATAGCGGCTTTAGCTGTCTAGTTTCTAGCAGTCGAATGCAAGCAAACATATATACGAAACGCTCGTCTTGCTATAGGCGACCGGGGAATATATTCCGGCGAACTCGATCTTACTAATGGATTCTAAGCGCTTATATTTTACTAATGCATTTCTTAAAAACCTATAAATCGCAATAAAATAGCTTAAAAACTTTAAAGCGCTAGACGTAACGCGCCGAGATACGGAGTAGGTGGAGCGTGCCATCGTAGTGTGCTCCGAGGGAAATGTTTTTAAAATAACAATGCGACCCATTTTCGCAAATATACACTTCGCATTGATATAAAAACGTACCGAGGCAAATACGTTTTATACGTGATTGATCTATTACATTATGTTAATATGAAAAAGCTTGCGCAGTATATTTAAAGTTAGCGGAAGTAATCGTCAGCACCAGCAATCAATACCTTCATTACTAATTGGCGTTACTTGCCAGCGAAAGACTATATAATTGCATCTTTTTCATTTTAATAAATGCGTGTTGTGCATGTTTTCCTTTTTTTGCGCGCGTAAATGATGGATCGTATGAGTATACAGAGTTACTTCAACCTTATTATTCTTCTATGATGCAACGCATGTGAATTAAATCAGTTCGCATTACTTGTAATTGCTTCCTTCAATTATAAAATAATCATTTCGCGTGGCGCATATACATACCACCCATCTAACCACTATTGTAAAACTACCCCTGACTTGTAGTTGGGTTCATGAAATTGTGGATTTACAACATATATAAGATTGCTGGTAAGAATTTTACGTTAAATAAAATAAATGATTGAATTTTTCGACTTTGAAATAAATCTATTTTTATTTCCTTGATTATTATCTTAACACGTTCGTTTCTTACAAGAGTATGACATTTGATCTTCAACAATTGTTAGCTTATATTATTTTTGCTATCATCTCAACTTACATTATTCTCGGGATATGTTTTAGCTTAATCATCTTAAAATGCTTATATTATATTTAATTACTATTTATCTACAGAGAATCGTTATATAACAACTAATGTGTGTATTTTATATAACTTTCGTCATGAAAAAATGCTCATGCAACAATATGTGCTGAAGTATTGTGGGTCGGGGTGAACAGTGAACATGCGGTATTTGCGACTCCCTTTTACTACAGCAATGGTGTTTTATGTGCGCTCAAGTGCTGGTCCCTCGTCTCGCTTCCTACGAAAGAACATCGATGTATCGTTTCCTGAGTCCTGACAATCCTCGTACACCAATAAACAGAAACAAGTACATTCCACGAACGTTGTTACAATTCTTTCTTATTTGGTAATAAAGTTCGCTCAAGTCGTGTATCTTGTAATTTTTCGGTACTTACCATTGCAATTGCATGGGTTTCTTTCTAAACATTTTATATATTTTTGTTCTAATTAGAATTGCTGTATATTTCTGCATAATTTTCGTATTGCTTGTACATAATAATACAGTCAGTGGTCTTAGTGGCGTAAACCAGTAACTAGACTAGCATGATCTAGCGCACTAAAATTGCTTCGTCATCATCCAGTATCAAAGTTTCGTGTAACAATTACTATTGTGATTGCTATATGAAATACGATAATAAGTGTTTTTAAATGAATGTGAGTGTTCACATAACCGGTTCATTATACTACGAATAGGAGATATATTGAAAATATCAATTACTAAAGAACTTTATTGTATGAATTACGAGTACATTGCAATACGATGTTTAATTAGAGAGAATTCCCAATGCTCTATAAATACAAAATATTGATATAAGGAAACAAGAACTAACAAACTATCTGAATGAAATATAATAATTGGCTACCATATAAGTTTATTTTAAATTTGATACAAATTAAATTCATAAATCTACAAAACGAGCAGTCTATATATAGAAATATACAAAAGGACTGTTAATAATAATCCAAAACATTGATCTTTATAATTTGTTCAAGTGTTAGTAAGATTCATGTTGCATCTGAACGCAATAGATTCCGATCAGAATAAAACGGGGAAACGATTAGGTTTGAAACGGACTACGTTTTCTCGATTGACCGTTTATTTTGTTGTGTCCCTTTCTTTTGGCTTGTTGTGGAAATAATATAGTTCGGGCTTGAAGTTTTATAGGATTCTTTTATATTCAAAAGTTACACAAATTATGTCCGGTCCGGGCAGTGAATTGCGTCCACTACACTCGTCCCGTTCGCTCGCCCTTTTCTTTAAATCTCTCCTGTGCCTGACATCAGCATTGGCAGTTTGTTTTATGACCCTCATGCCTTTCAGCTGATTTACGCACAGAATTTATCGTCCGTATGAGAAGAGTTGTTTTCAAATCTGCCACCAATAGTCCCTTTTTTTTGCATGCTATTTTAAAAACACGTTTTCCTGATTCGCCACACAGAGTAAAATATTGTGTCTCTTCATTGAACACGAATTTTTGTTCCGTTTTTCTTTTATATACATATATTTTTGCTAACATAATTTACATTTTGTCGAACATTTAAGTGAACGACGTGTATTCATGTAAGCGTAAACGATGGTACGACTCAATTTCGTCAATTTATGTACGGTGGATTATTTTCTTTTCGCAAAGAAATGGTTTAGCCGTCAGCGCCATGACAACGCCCTCAAACCTTGAGGTTATATGCAATTTATGTTGTAATATTAATAACCTCCATATCAATAGAACAACATACACACGAACATAAATTCAGATGTGTGTAGCGCCTAGGGGGGACTTGCGACAACAGGAAACATGCAGTG
Source organism: Nebria salina (assembly GCA_944039245.1). Taxonomy (NCBI): domain Eukaryota; kingdom Metazoa; phylum Arthropoda; class Insecta; order Coleoptera; family Carabidae; genus Nebria; species Nebria salina. The sequence goes on along the minus strand of OX063288.1, from coordinate 3,789,241 downwards.
AGTCTATTTGCAACCGCCGCACCGTCACTGTAGCCAACTACCACGGTCGCCACGACCGCTGTGGGCTTGAGTAAATCTACTGCTTTTACTCCAGCCTGATGTGCAACACAGTGCATCTACCTCAACATGTTGTAGGATCAACGATAAAGCATCCACTAGATAATAGAAAAGGTTCATATATATATATATATATATATATATATATATATATATATATATATGTGTATATATACTATAGTCATGGGTCATAAATGAAAATTTTATTTCGAATCATAATTTATTTTACAAAACTGTAACATTACATTACATGTAGTACATATATCTAATACGTTAAGAAAAAAATATGTTAATTATGAACAAAAAGATTCCGTATTCTATTAGAAAATATTCGTAACTTTCATCCATAAAGTATGGTATCGATACACCGTTCTCCTAATGGAATAAAGACTACAGAGAGTACGGAAATAGGATTAGCATTTCTCGTCACGGCTCCGACGTGGCGGCGATGTCTCGTTAGTGGAGCATCCATCCTGAAAAATAAATTCAAATCGTATACGAACTTGCAAGCATGGCAAATGTGTTGGTTGAGAACAATAAAAAAGAAAAATCAGGACGAGCAAAAAAGTTTTTCTTTACTGACTAGGTGGCCTAAATAAAACAAACTCTATATCCTATTGTAAATGATTGCGAGAGGCTGGACATTCACCATGTATGATGATTTGACAACAGTGGGTTATCAGAGGCATGCCGCAATTATCCGTGTCCCGGGAACTATTGCCATTCGGTAGTCATGTGGCTGTCGCTCCGTGAGCAATGTTATTTATGGTTTTATTGCGGTCACCAGGGCTGGTCACTTCGCCCGCAAACTGTAGCCACCGGACACACAATGGCGGACTTGTTCGAACTGTTGATGTTGGTGGTGAGTATTGTAGTGCGATGGTGAGATGAAGCGAGAGAAAAGGACAGAAAAGTGAATTGATCGTTGACAGTAACGCCGGTTAGTGATGCCCGCACGCATAGTTTATGATATCTGCGTAACTGCGATGCCCTGGAACGAATCATCGGTCGAGCGACCCCTGCGACCATGATCGTTTCATCAGCGTTGAATGTGCGTCGTCTATCGTTTGTGTTGGTATTGTCGGAATTCTAGAGTGGATGGACCCAGACCTAGACCCGAATATATATATACATACACATACACACACACAGTGTCGTTTCCCGTCAATTGCGGACGTATCATTGAGGAGGAAATAAGGGCGCCAACTTTATGCGTTTACTTGTCATTGCTTTCTAGTATTGGCAGCTACACTGCGACCATAATCAGTGCTGTGATGATGCCAGTTCTGGCGTCGCCGAACGGTGTCCCCGGTGTCTCATGTCCGGCTTCCTAATGGAACACTAACTGTATTAGTTCCATGTCGTTAACTTATAACCATCATGATTGTCATATCACGCTGCTATTATGTTAATCAAAACTTGATCCAAATCTCTTTGAAGCGCACACTTGCCATCTTTGATGTGTTATACCTGAGAGTGTACACAGGTAGCGTAATTTGACGTTTCAGTCGAATATGTAACTGTGTGATGTATTCAGGGTGGATAATGAGATTCTTGATAGAAATTTGCTATTATCGGAACAGGGTATTTGTGTGGACATGTTATATTGGCACATGCATTGATATCAGTGTTCTGTTTGTAATTGCTGTTGATCGTCGTGGTCCAATACGCGCTTTTGTCTCGCGGCGTAACCGAATGTGTTAGAGGCATATGTGATTGCGAGCGCGGAACAATGAGTACTTACGCTTAGGTGACGTGACGTGACGTGACGGTCCAGTTGCCTCGTGGCGTGGACACATTGTAACAAAATAGGTGTGGCTCACAGGTTGAAATGCTAATTTGGATTTGTATGCCGGGTAATGCAAATCGACTTTCACACTCTGCATGTCACATGCTAATATGGAAAAAATTAAAGAAGCTTACATAATTATTCCATTTTAAAATACCTTCGCCCCTTGCTTACATTCCAGTCGTTTATGATTACCATTATCATTCTTTTTTTTTTCTTCTTCGTCTTCCTTTAGACATACAACATACATCAGAATATGAAATGACAACTGCGTAAATATAAATACATGCAATTCATTTTCAGTATTGTGCAATGTATAATATTCTTTAGTACGTGATTAGTTGCCTCCACTCCTTTACCTTGCAATCACAAAACTGGAATCCGTATTTTTTTTTATTCACATCTCAGTTTGAAATTAAAAACCATTTTATCAGACCAGAAAGTCGAAGACTTACAATAAAAGAATTTTTGTATAATTTAGGGTTTATCACTACTAAATAAACTTCAATTATCCAAAAGGTACGAAATGTAAAATCGTTTTATTAGCAGTGTTTAATATATAAGTAAGTACATCGATAATTTCATTTCATTATAATGACAAAGCCAGGGAGTAATCAAATAATAATCATAATATGAAATCTTGACCTACATTGCAATCCTGCTTGTGGCACAGTGCAATCAATACTCTCCCTCTTTCGTTCAGTGCTGTACTCTTCTTTGCACTTTACATGCTCCCTTTTCTACTTTCATATTGCGTTCTACGTATAATACTTGCTAGAGCGAGTTGGTGCAATTCAGAGCGAAAGCGATTTCGTATCTTTTAATTTAGAAACAAAGAAAAGGTACGTAGCCAGAATGAAACACGCCCTTTCTGGATGCGGATAATGAAATGAAGAGTTTTGCGGCAGAACCAATTAACTGTGAATGATGGATAACGATCTTCTGTGATTGACGGTGCGTATACGCTATCGATAGGTAGCCGAAACGATTTTACTTCAATGTGTAGTCAAAAGCAACGTGGTTCCAGATTTTGTCCCACTCCTATACAAATGCAGACCCATATCTGTTGATTAGGTTTGATTTTAAATAAGTAAACTCCATCAAGCGGTAGACACTTTCGAGAAACAAGGACAAGTGTCCATAAACAAATTGAAGTTTTAAAAAGCATATATTCGCTCATAATTGTTTGTTTATGTTCGTTGGGTTAGCTGAGGTTGCAACTTGACTCGCAGTAATGTGTATTATATAATAGTTTATTATTATAAATGTGTATTTCAATCTTTTTCTTTATGGTACTTTCTATAAAAGATATTATGTGATCATACATATGAACGTGTGCGCAGTCACCAAGCATGATAATTGTGACCTTGGTTTGCTTGCAAGTCGACGTCGAGTTTGCCTGAGGTTGTACTATGCGCAATACGCAATGCACACTGCTCTATACACCACTTAGTGGAAGTAAAATAAGACAAGCAAACACGCAGGAGCTCGTAAAACTGTCCTTGATCTCTGGGTCGCGTAGTACAGGCCGCAGATACACGTGGACTTGTACTGCCTGCGGGCCCCGCTCCTCGCGGATCAAACAATAATACACCGTTCTCGTCAGCTCTACAGACTTTATCGCGATCACCATGGCTGTGGTTGTTGCTGTGGCTGTAGCTGTGGCTGTGGCTGGAGCTGGAGCTGTGCTGTGCTGTATCTTACCGCTTGCCACCGTGGGGGACCGGCACGCGCTCTCCGACGCAACTGCTTGTGCCTTGTTTTGTCCATGTGTCTGGCGACGTCACATATTACACAATCAATAACTAAGTGCATTTTTGAACTTTGTATTCATATAACTACAATCTATTCTCAATTCAACCACATCTATGTAAATCAGAGGCAAATTCACTGCATTATAGACAATAGAATGTACAAAGAAGTAATTTACACTATAATTTGCAACGAATTAAAAACGAAATATAAATAATTTTTTTAAAATATCCAAAAGATATCTATATAGATTTATTTCATAGTTTGCTTAAAAAATAGTATTTAATTACATATTGGATAGAAGAATTTTTAATAAATGTATGTGTATGAATAAAATAATAAGCGTAAACCAAAATAGGAGGAAAATATGAAAATGTGTTATTGTTACCTCCGAGTTATCTCATGCACCTATTCTCGTATGTATAAATATCGTATGTATAAATACGACGTAATACAAATGTGGCGATGTGGCAACGAGTGCTCACAAGCAGAGGATGATTACAGAGTGTATATCTCAACCGTGTCCCGGGGATCTGTGCCGTTCGTGCTCGAGGCAATCGGTAATGTTTCGGGGGAGGGAGCGTAAAGGGGCTAGCGGGGGCAAGCGTGAGTTGAGGAGCGCATTGTACGCGGACTCTTGCATGGGCCACTAACGCGATCGCTGCAGGTGTCAGCTGAGCCAAGATGTTGCAGCGCGTTACACAGCATTGCCAGATCGCGTTTTGTTTACATTTGTCACTTTTGTTTGCCTGCACATTATGGAATCGGATCACTCGCACGCGGTCACTAGGCGCTCGTTACTTGATTACATAGAAATCATATCATCGGTACTTGGTAATAGAGGTCATTTTATAGCGATTCAAAGAGTTTGCTGATTTGTTTTGGTGCAACATGTGGCAACGCCGCACCATGCTGAGGTAGTTGACCACGACAATATATAAGTTTCCTCTCGATTAGATTTCTCTGTCTGACGCATCGTTAACACCCAGTTGTCGTTCTCACTCGTACTTATTATGATAATATTAATAATACGCAGTTCACTGCACAGGTACGGGAGCCGGGGCGCCGGATCAGGTAAGGTGTACATCGTCGAGCTCCACCACGCCATGGTGTCCAGGCTAGGCACACATACATCTCGCGTGTGTGTCGCCATCGGCCACTATCAAATCGACTCGCTTTCGGTCACTCGCCCTCTCTATGCACATACATACATACATACATCTGTACATTATTGTACATACATACATATGTATATCCAAGCCTGAGTCTGTGTAGTGTATGCAAGTTTCTATCTTATTTTTCACTTAACCCTCCACTTGTTCGTTCGTTGTTTATCTCTCGCCTGACGTGCAACCACGCTACCAACTGGATGTCGTTTTTATCCAAAATGAGGTCAACGTTGGTGTATAGCATATATGTATGTATGTACGTACATTCAAGTGGTCCGCACTTCGCAGTTAGAATAAAATGATCGAGCCAAGGAAGCATTATACACAACTTTAATAATATGTCATTACACTCATAAATTACCTATGGAAGATACGTTCGATGTTTTTCTATTCGCATTGTTGACGTACTCTTCAACATCACTTTCGCACCTCTTATTGACCAGTTTTTGTTTCCATCAATTTTCTAACGATAGGTACTACAAAATCATGTATGTACTATAAAACCAAACAAAATACATCGAATTTTTTTTTCTAATTTATCTATACGTACTAATAAAGATTTTGGAATAATAATAAAGGCCAACATTGTATTTGAAATATTCTGTGTGCCCGTTACACTTGTGTCACTGACTCTACTATTATCCTAAATTACTTGAGGGTCACAACAGGTAAACACACCCCTGAGTTTTGCCTGGGGTGTCCACCTGTTTCTCTCCGACAAGAATCAGGTTCTGTCTCCGAATTTCTTGCATCTCTCTCGCATCACAACGTCTGTTGCTTTTGCTATAGTGGATTTTTTGTTGTGACCATTATATTCAAATTAATTCCAAGGATTTTTCGGTTCGTTTTTTTCTTTTAATTCTCAGGGATTATCCCTGTCAAATTCAACTAAGCTGGGATATATTTACTTTGTCTTGTAACGGATTTAATTCTATAAACATAATGATAAATAATAATGTCTACAATTTCACAATCGAATATATATTATACACGTAATATTCATGAGGTGACTTTATTGGTTTGAAATTAATTAAACTATTGAATATATCCTTGGTTTAATGAATCTATTTTCGCATATTTTTAATTTGTAATTACTACTGTTCTATTATAAACGGAGAAACTTTAAAATGATCGAAAATACGACTCAGATTTATGACACATGGAGATGGATTGTAAATATTTACTTGAAGTTTTATGTGTTTAGTAACATATATTTACTATCACTACAGTTGTCATGTGTTAACATTTGTCTATTGATTATTGTATCAATATTTTCTTGCACTAAACAACTTTTCAATTCCCAAACAGTAACTCAACAAGCTTGTACTGTAATTATGGTATAAAAAGTAGGTCCCACATGATAACGAACTACGACTCAGAAAAAATTGACTTTATATGCCCCTTAGGACCTGACGCTACCTGCTACCGACAAGCATGAACTTGTTCTTAGAAACCGTTCGCGTTCATCGTAGGGTTTATAACAATAGAAATACAATAGCGTTCTAATTTATCACGAACATATTAAAATAAATCTGAATTTATGTATATGCTAACAGCATCATACAACTTTTTTTTTTTTATTGAAATTATAAAAAAATCAACACCTGCTAGGATAAAATGCAAGGACACATTTTTTAGTGCGTTCAAATCTGTTTTTATCTCATTATTAATCTTTGTTTATTTTTGCGCTACTATCATAGTACTGTTGATGTGCATACTATTTAACCTAGTGTTGAGAAGACCTTCAAAATGGGCCTAGAAAAAATCCTTGAAAGTGCATCGAAAGAGCATCGTTAAGAAAATTACATGAGAGGCATTTTTATCAATCAGGATTTGCTGTAGCAGTTTAATTTTGAATATTCTTTTAACTATATAAAGCAAATAACCAATAATTTTAAGAATGTTGCGATTTATTAAATACAAATTTTCAAAGAAAATATTTAGGCTATAGCTTTATTTATCTTGGCTGCTACAGCCGTTTATTTAGATAGTATTTTAGTAAACCTATCATAAAAATAGTATTGAATAAAACAAAAATATTGTATTTTATTTTAATTTATTTACAAAGTTTATTTAAAAAAAAAATTGTCATAATTTTTCTTTAGTAGTTTTCCAGATTATTTATCTGTTACTGTTGAGAATTACGTGTATATTTAATACACGCTAGAATAATCTTCTTTCATCTTTGTTCGTCTTGTAATTTTTAGTTTACGTGATGCAGCTCCTGGTGTTAAGCTGCCTGCCCTCGGGCCACAGCGCGACACGATTTATAAGTGAGGCGAGCGAAAGAATCGAGACTCTATATATCTTTTATCATCGTTCATATTTAATACAACATACAATGCTTGCAGCATATAACCTTCTGCATCTCCATTATTCTAAATACGCTTGTATCCGTTGTTTCCACACATTTATGAATTCGAGGATTACTAAAACCAACTATAAATGTCAAATATGTATGGAAGATTAAGTTTGATGTCATGCCTTTGTTCATCAAATAATGCTTCGTTATAGATATGTTATTGAACAATTATTGTTGGTTGATATGAATACGTTTGTAAATGGTAACAGGGAATGGAGTCCGCGCCCCACGTTACAGGTAGAACACAACACTGTAGCTTGGCTTGGCTAGATGTTGCCATCATGACCAGAGGACGGTGGGACGCGTATATACGGTGTTCAATGTTTGCGGCAGTGCACTGCGAGAGGCCCTGCGGGGATTTGTTGGACCGTGTTGTTGAGTGGCACGATGCAGAAGAGGAGAGAGTACGTGCGGGTGTCGGGTTGAGAGGGCCTACCTATTTTATCCTACCATCCAACTAGAAGACATGTGCTTCTTCTGTAAAGAACACAGGAATATTTTTTCGCTCAATTCTTCTAACCCTTTGCACTGATCTTCCTCGCTCTGGACATATTTCAACAACAAAATATCCGCAATAGCTTGCACTTTCATGTTTAGATAAAAGAAATATTCAATACAAATTTTCAATCGCGATTTACTTGCTACCTTTACACTTTTCGCAACCGTATTTGATTTATTGCAAAAACTGCGAAAAATGACTAGAGTAAACATGCACTTCCGGTTTGAATATTCTTTTCAAAAATAGGTTTTCTTACCAGAACACACACACACACACACTTCGTATAAGAAAGTACAAATGTTTAAAAAAATCCTCTTTTGTCTTTAATCTTTAAAAATAAATATATCCTCCATACTCTAGTCTATTTAATTATTTAAAATGGGTAAATTAAAAAAAAAACTAAGAACCATGTGCATACTACGATTTACCAAAATAGCAAACAGTTAACTAAAATTGAATCGTTTTATTTTAAAACTAGCTACAAAAGTACATATATAATTTTGCCATGAAACTCATCTCAGATGGTATAACAATGAATGCGTATGAATTATAATGTAAAAATAGAAAATATTAAATGACGCATATAAATTCATGATGGCCCGCAACGCTTTATGTAAAATATTGCGTAACTCACTGCAACTTCGTTATATTCTGCACTAGGTTTTTCTTCACCTTCATACGACTTACATTTGACTTCTAAATTGTTTTTACAGTAAGCATTATCGATGCCCTGCAAATAGTAAAGCAAAGACCAGTTTTTTGTTTAGTTAATCACATGGACAGATGTCCTTTACAGCTACCAAAAACACCCTTATCTCTTTTTTTTTTCTCTAAAAGGTTCAGAGATAACTGACCGTTTGTTTGTTTTCGTACCCAAATCAACAAAGTTGTATATAGTTTCTTGAATCTAAAATATTTCTATTTTCAAAAGTTTATAATAGAAAATGTTAAAATTGTAATTTAAACCTGATTTAATTGACAAATTTTTGGAAAGACTTAAAACGCTGAAAAATTCACTCAAGTGAGGTGTTTTTGTTGGATGTATCATATATTTTCAATATATACATATATATTTTATTATGGGAGTAGTATGCAGTTTTTCGGATGCCAAAGGGCATTAAGTGACCATGCGTGACGTCCAATGCAAAATATCAGAATTTTGTATTTTTCGATGTATTACAATATATAAATAAATTAGCATAACGACGGTCATCCGTATTATTAAGGGTTCGCGGGGTTCCACACTACATTAGGTTTTAAGAAACATCCGAAAACGCTCAGGGAGAATATTCAATGTGCCAAGCACAAAGTGAAAATATTAAGATTATCAAAACAAAAATGTTTAGTGATACCAATTGAATTCAAGTTTTTAATATTTTCTGCAATATAAATTTAATATTAATATGTATTTTATTTTTTATTTTAATAAATACTCTTCTAGAGTCGAAACTTTTTGAAAGGGATGTTAATTTATTTTTCTAAAAATTAATATTTTTTAGCTAATATGTGTCGTATTAATATATTTGTAAATTGGAAAAGAATAAAGAAAATACGTTTATTTGAAATCGACGCCAATGACCTTCGATGTTAAATGACTTAACAAATATGTTGTTGCATAAAATTTCATTGTGCGCCAGCGAAATGTCAAGAGCAAGGTGTTGTGTAATTAAAAAAAAAAGTAGATGAAAATACAAAAATATGAATAATAGATCTAAATATATATGACAATAAAAGATTACTACAGTTACGTATAAGTTTTTGTATATTGTTTTTCCACGTGCAATTGTTGGTACCAACCCATACAAAATAAACATACAAAAGCAAAAAAATTGAAAAACAAAAGCACATCAGCTGAGACTGATAACCGGTTCATTATATTCTATCCTCGTCGCACTTTGAATATACAGGTTTTTGTCGCGCTTACTCTGTCGTCGTAGTTTTACTACAACTACTGCTACTTAGCTCAGATGTTGTAGATTTGATGGGACTAGTGAACACCAGGATTAAGTCAAATGTAAAGAACGGTCCAGAAACCATTGTTTTCGAAAACGTCGTAATGGAACATTAAACTTAACGACTTCAGACACCACCAGGCTATTGAAATTATAACATGAATACTTCTAATAAGTATCATATATGAAACGACATGACGTTGATTTCTTTTATCGTAATGAGCAATAAATGAAGGTTGGTACTGCTTGTATGTTTATTGCTATTATCAAGGGTCACGACCTGTTCTACACACAGTCATATTTTAAGTGGCATCGCTACATAATTGTTTTCTCATTTTTATCAGCTGTCCTAGCATAAACAACAGGATTGATATTTCATATTTTACGTATCTATTAATGTGTCAACAAAGCATACATATTGAATCTACAGATGCCATCAACATATACATTTATCATTCTATCAAAAGTTGATATCTTATTTATTATAAATCTCAATATTTAAAAGAAAATATATAGTTTAAAAGAACAATTCTTGATTAATTGCAGCATTTTTAAAGTATTCATTCAATAATGTTCTTCTTAGATGAATTGAACTATATATTGTATAATTGTATTATGAAATTGATGTACTCATGCATCATTGCATGCTTGTTGATTTTTAAATGAAATCGTATGTAAGGTCGATTTTCTAGATGTCTCGTTTCATGTATCGCAAATTTATCGTTTAACTTAGCGCAGGATTCACCGATTGCAGGAACGTTTCCAAGCCATTTAATTGGACGAATAATTCTCATCGTTTTTCCGATAAAAGAGATACTAATTCAACAACTAGGATATAATATCTATTACATAAATCATATGATAACAGAATTGGGGAGTGGCGATAGATTTGGATCAGAGTAATATTTGTGATTGACACATTTTAATGATGGCGCAACGCTCGAAATTTGATGATCGCACTGATAATATTCGACCAGTTGAACCAATAACAATTACATCCATGGACCATGAAAGTATAAAGTTTTATGAGTCAACGAGCCAGCGTTGTGTTCGGACGATGTCTTTTATTAGTTATGTGCCGTTGTTTTGTTGATTACGATCGTTATTGAATCCTACAATTTTTATTGCTAGTACTTTTGAATTAGTACTTATGTATATGAATTGATCCTATTACATTTCCTGGTGCGATAATGCAGCGTGGCAGGTTATTTTCAATGATTTTTGTCTTCACCATGTGCTTCAATTTCCGAAGAAGAAGATGATGATGATGATGATGAAGTTGTTCTAGTGTGCGGCTTGCATAATCATTTAACTATAGTGTTTTTGATGTGGTCTCATTTTTTCCCCTTGCAACATGCGTGAAACTTTGATGGTGGTGTTGTAAATACAAGTGACCTTGTACTCAGCTGGCGTTTGGTGTACGGCTTGCAAAGTCACATTTCCCGGGTCGAACCTGTAGGATACGCGAAGTACCCAGCAACATGTATACAAATGCGAGGAAAGAGTAAGAGAGAAAGAGTAACAGCGAGAAAAAGACAGTTATTGTGAGAGACCTTTAAGCGTGTCGGTTGAACGTCGAGCGCGCGCCGAGCTAGTTGCAGACTGCGGAGTGGGCGGGGACACCGAGAGTTGTTGACCTCAGGTCATCTCGGACCACGCTAGTTCTCTGTATACTTACTCTTTATTTATAATTTTGTTTTATTTTATTTTATTTTATTCATAGGCCGTTGTATTTTCCCCACTTTTTGAGCATACAGCAAACAGGTTTCGTGAGCAGTTGTAAGGTTTAATACAAACCTAGTTGCGTTCACGATAACACCGCACCATGTAATGCTTTCCAAGTGTCGATGCCTGCTGTAATAAAATCACTTGAACAAACGCTTACATTCGATACGATTCCGCAAAGAACTTGACGGTATATCGCATCTCGTCCGAAATGTCCGCGCGTTATGCACACCCAGACGCGTGCCCCGTTGCTGAACCTATGCATGAGGGAATAAATCTCTCTTCCGTCCTGTCCATTTCTGTCCGTTTGTCTGTCTGTCTGTATGTATGTACCAGTGGCTTTGGACGTTTCTTTAAACGTATATGTACGTAATTGATTTCACACGATGGGATCCCATCGTGTACCGTTCGACGCGGACAGTGTTGCGCATCTTGTTCCGGCACTACACCATGAACCACGAACCACGATGAAATTGTTTGAGAAGATTCAGTGGCTCATGAATATTTACGAGTATATTAAAAGCCATAGACCGTCGTAACCTGTGCTCGTTTATTGCGCTTGTCCTATCTCTGCATGCTGCTGTGCGTTGTTTGTGTATTTCGTTCGTGTTGTACTTGTATTCGTATTTATGTAATGCTGGAGGCCCAGCAATCAAGTCAACAGCAGCAGCGTACACAATAAGTAATTAACCATAACAAGGTGTAGCACCTGCTATCTTATGATCTTCTGTACCGGGTCGTCGTTCGGTCGCTATGGCGCGCATGGACGGTGGACGTCGTGACCCCCGCAATACTATGCAACAGTTTACTCACGAATCGACAGAAAGACCCTACCTAGTTCGAGAAGAGGGTATAACTTTAGTGTTTACTGAAACTGAAAGGAAGTCTAATCTGATTGGGTCCAAGGAACACTCCGTTTAATGATATGCAGTCCTTTTTGCCGACCACATCATTTACCTTACCTTGCTAGCTGTTTCTTGTCTACCAGATATCTTTCTATAGTCTTCGCATTATAACTCGATAAAAATATGCATCGAAAATTGTAGATCATATATTCTGAGCCATTTACTTATCAGCACCTATTTATTTTTATTTATGTTGCATTAAAATTTCCAAGTATCACATGTATGCTGATAGATTGAAATCTAGAAGTAGAATATGATCAGTGATCAGAATATCAAATGATCTTGTAGAAACACATCCATATTTTATGTTTAGCTCTGAACACTCCAGATTTTAATATACCATACTCCACCATAAATATATAGATCGCTTTTGAGATTTACGCAACAAGTATCATAGTAGAATATATGCGGTGTTTTGGATGGTTGAAAACGTTAAATATTTCGAATAACTAATATTTTTGATATATTGATTGTGTGGTTGGCACACGTATTTAAATATGTGTTACAATGGTTGCCGAAACGTATTGATTAATAATAAAGTAAAAATTCGTAAAAATTAGTAGGTGTTTTTATTTATTAAAAAAAATTACATTTTTGAATCCAATATACATTTTATATACAATAATTTCTTTGAACTTGGAAACTGGTCTAGTACGAATACAATTGATTGCATATCAGTATTGCAGAGTTGCGTGAAGGTTAAATAACAATCATAGATTCGTAGAAGATCTCGTGTATTTTTTAAAATTGATAATGTTGACATGCAGCGCTTGTACCAAACAGACACAAACTATTTGTTAATTATCAAAATGGTGAGGCGCCATAGAGTTGTGTACGCTACATTTATTGGCTCGCTCAGCTTCTAACTCACGTATTCCCACAACACTGGAGAACCTCGAGCACATACAACTTCTTTTATTTAGCGTTACGGTAATCCATTCCAATTTTCCCTATGGCCTTATACATAGCGTGGTGTTAAGTTGATTGGCTTATTGTACAATAATTATATCCAGTATATCGCTTGACATTTTGCTACTAGTCACTGCTGCAGTTGCTTGCAATCTGCAATTAACGTACTACGTTACACGGAACGTCAGTGGTACCAAAACAAATTGCTATTACCTACGTATTTATGCATCTACCTATATAAATATTGATATAGTGCTGGTTGTGTACGTTTATATTTTTCATTATGGATTCTACGCGCGAACAGTGACACGCGGTCCCGTTGGTGATGATACGTCGTCGATAAGCGACTCGCCATGCAACTTCTTACCTTTTGCTTGAGCCTTGTATTGTAGCACACCAGCAGACACCACGATCTCGAAAACGACGTACGAGTTGTCCTGTGTCCCTGTATCGTTTTTAATCGTGTATGATTCGCATACTCAAGCCTCCAATACGTTGTTGTGTTGCTCATTTATATGCAATACATGTATTCTATTAGTCGTATTGTCATTTGAGTTGCGACGCGCCCGTTCGGTGGTTTTACAAAATACTGTTTGTGCGACAATTATTCGCAAACACAAAGAAATTTTCCTCCTTGTGCGTTAGAAACGGTCAACAGACTCTCGTCGTTCATGTAACATTATAATGAAAATATGCAAAAACTTTTATAGATATCTAGCGTAATCTTCTAGTAAACCAACAAAAAAAACATTGTTTATTTGTTATCGTATCGTTTATAGTGTACTAATGCAAAGAAAATTGTTACGATAACCATTAAATAATATTTAGTTTTTATATACATATTGCTATATATTTTTTATTGTAAAAGTATTTTTTAGAATATTATTTCCTGTATAAACGCTATTTAAGTCGCAAATCAATAAAGTCTTTTTTTATTAACATCATAGTTATCTATTTCATGCATATAGTATAGTCATGAAATTAAGTTTTTCCTGAAAATCCAATCATATCAATAATTATTTCATTAAAATAAGGTACTGATTAGATACTTCGAAAAAAATTGTTATTATAACTAAGAAATTGGCTGTCTTAATTTTTATTAATAAAATTTACTGCGGCAACTAATTTTTGCTGTAACAATATTTTTGTTGTTACTAAATACTAGTTGCCGCCATAGATATTATTAGAAAAAGAATTGATATTCTCAAGAAAAGTCGAATTTTACTGTTTCGATTCTTTATTAGTTTATATTTTATGCACAAGATATAATTTATTTTGACAAACAAAGAACGTTATTAGAAATATAAAATAGTATTTAGGCTTTTATTCTAATGTTTTTAAAATGTGATTGCTTGCGGAGATAGGCATTACGTGATAAATACTTATTAGGGAATAGGTGCAAATGGAAAACAAACAAGTCCGTTTTATATGTGATGTTAATCTCACCCTCGTTTGAAAAATGTGTTTTTATTTTGAAATTCATTGTTATATACAATAGACAAAAAGCAATGCTGGTTTGACGTATTGTTAACAGAAAAAATGGGAAGACATGGCAGAGGGTGTATTCATTTGCATTCATGCACCTTGTCACTTCCGTTCTAATCAATGCGTACCTATATAACTAATAATATCTGCCAGTTTATAACACAAAACATATAGACACAAATATTCGCCCCACCTTGGACCGACCCTGTACGTATTTTTGAACAATGTGGGGTTCGGACTGAATCAGTGTTACGTGTCGCCTCGTCGTTTTTATCTCACAATTACCGTAAACGCGGGGTACCTCCATTTTGTTCTCGTTATCAATAACCCTCGCTGTCTAACACCCGTAATTAAATATTACAAAAGACAACGTGCTGCCAGGTGTTCAACGTAATATACTCACACAACTTATTTTCATAGTTTCACATACATCACAATAGTAATAGCAAATTAAACTTTGTTGTCAGCGGCTATTCTTTTCGTTTTTTACAACCTGTCCTTACAACAATTGGATGGGGAGTATCGCTTTCAATTGTAATACTGCAAATTGCCGCTGCTCTCAACTAATATCCGGGGAATATATGTCATTAAGCCTTTGCGACCAGCGGATATTTGTAATTATATTTTAAGAAAGTGTTTGAACTATTTTCATTTCCATATATTTCGAACACATATATAACTTTAATTAATAATAGTTGTATATGTCATAAATAAATGAATATTATTTATTAATACAAAAATAATAATATGAAAGCGAATAAAAATAAATTTAATTCTAAAACAACTATTCATTTTCGTAAAATTGGCAGAATATTTATTTTTATAATATTTATATAGATCCTTAAATATTAAAAAATATTTCTTCAGCAATCAAGGTTATGATAGTAATTACTGTTAAGCGTCCCTGCCTAATAGATGGCAGTAACTGTGTAAGGTATGACTCACTTACAATAATAGTGCGGTTTTGTAGTTAATTTCAGTAAAATTCTATCAACCGGCAGTGAAAGGAAAGCTAATTAACATTTACATACAATTTTCCAAATATTTATTTATATATACATATATATATATTTGTTTGACAAAAATAATTTCTTGTGTGGTGCAAGTTTTTCTTTAAATACTAAATTGAATTTTATTAACTATTTAGATTTATTTATAATAGTCATTATTGTGATGATTGCCCTTACTTTGTATTAAAGTCAAAAATATTTTAAGAATGAAAAGCAAATATATATTATTAGTGAAAAAGAATACTTGAAATATATTTACTGGAGCCAGAAAAATGTTAACTGTGCCTGTAATATTTCTCATTGAAACATTAAAATCTAATTTAGTTTTACCTTGTGCTATGTGGAAAGTAAATGGTTTGTTGACATGAACATTTTTTCTTTTAATCATATATGTTAGCTATAGTTGTAAGCGTAAAATCTTAAACTTATATTTTACTGTGATGAGTAATAAGCATGTTTAATATTTCTAGTTATGCTATAAAAACTATAAAAAGAGACTTAAATACCATTATGTATGGTATTTTAATAAGTACATTGTTTGTACGTACATATACTAAAGCGGAGCTGTATATTTACGGCAAATTAACTAATGGATTGTATATATAATTATGGTTGGTTTGAAATTAATTTCTGGTAAAACATGTTCCTCATTATATTAGTCAGTGCTGGTCATCTCTTGGCTGCATATAGAGATATACAATTATTATTTGACATCGATACACGTTTCCGCAATTGTATTTAAGTTGTCCCCTTTGCTCTGTGCATAACATATCATGCTATCGTAATACATAATTAACGTGAACTGCATCGGCTATTGACAGATGTGATGTGGGTGATGTTTGAGATGTGACTACCTATAACGTCTCTCCCTATTTGTCTCTCCCTCTCTCTCTTTCTAATTATACAAAATTCACTGACCTTTTGAGTGGTGTAGTAAGTTGACATACAAATGATAGTATTAATGGTTTACTTGGATTTAGATAAGATTATTTTTAAACTTCGTGAAGATATGAAGATATTTTCTAACTCATAATTACAAAATACTAATACTACGATATCAGTATTTAAAATAAAAATTTCACCAAATATTCAATTTAATATATTATTCAGACATATTAAAATACATACACGTAAACATATAAAATAAATACATAAAAATAATTAGTTAAATATAAAATATCAAAAATTAAAAATAGTCTTGCGCCTTTCTTTTGTCGATGCGCCGGTCCAACTGAGCAACGTTATCTTTAAACATTTCACGTGTTCTATAGTTGAATAAACAAACCGCAAAATGAGGAAACTTGCGATGTATTTTCTATTTAGAAAACTTCTACGATTATTTTCTATTTCTGTTAAAAAAATATGTTTTGTTCATTTATTGGAAAATATGTTTCAAGACAAGGCCCGTACATTAATTATGTGCGATTATGTGTATATGTATACATCCGTAATTTTATAATATTTATTACAGTATATATTTTTAAGTCTCTTTGCATCGTAATATAATTATTTATGTAGTTTATATTATGATGTAAATGCTATTCATATGGTTACGACTGTTAGCGTATGCTATTCAAGCAGTAATAAATTATATGAAACTCTGATATTAAATGATTAAGAAGCAATTAAAATTAATCAAGGTAAAGAAATCTAATACTGAGTAATGATGCTACAACATATCATATGGTAAAATCAATCAAAGCATGTTCTGCGATGTTATGACAATGTAATCACGTGTAGTCGCTCACTGGACCAAGTCACGCGTTGCGCTGACCCACGACCCAGCAAGATGAGATGTGTACAGTACAGAGGCTTGCTACCGTGCAGCGCAGTGCAGGGCTACGAAATATAATTGACGTTTCTCTCTGTCCTATATTTATCGTAATGATTGTCTCTTTGCGGTTATATGTCTGTCATCTGCGTGTAGTGTATATACGCATCCAACTGTAACGACCCCGAGTCCACTACCTTACACTTAAACAGTGGCGTAACTACCAGAGCGTATAGGACACACGCGACACCGAATCCTTCGCCCAAAATTGGCAAATCCTCTAAACGAAATTGTTTTTGATACGCAACGCATGTGGTGAAAATTAAAACTAAGTGTTTATGTTTTATTGTATGTATAATGTTACACATGTGCGTATGTAGTAGTTTGTTGTGATATCGACGGTTCCAGGAGCGGTGCTACAAACACCACGGCATCCCCGTGCAAGCGAGCGAACTGAAATACGTGTGTCACGTTACAAATCCCATTACGGCGTATTTATATGTCAACATATGTTGCGTTAAGTGTCGAATTTATTTTATTTACGTTTCGTGTTACACGATTCAGTTCGTTTCAATTTAATACTGTAACTAGGATAATTATATCAAGTTTCATTTAAAAAAGTTTTTTTTTTACTGCTACTTGCAATATTAATAATTGGTTCATGCGTAAAGTAATAAGTGGCATTTCGTTCGTTTAAAACGTAGTCAGTCGCGTAGAAGTGCTTCGATTTTATGGGCACAGTTATGAAAAACAGGAAAAGCTATGCGAGACGAAAGAAATCTGTTAGAAGTCGAAAAAGCAATAGTTTGACGAGCGACGATTACTTTAGGAAGGAGTGTACACGCTGATCAAATGCATAATCCAATAAAGTCTGGATTTTTATTGCGGCTGCTTTTGACGGTTCCATCACATTTCAAATTTAAATCAGAGCTATAAAGTTTTGTCGTGCGTTTCGCAAATTTCCATCGTTCTAGGGGTAAATCGTTCCCGCACCACGTACTAGTATTCTCTCGAGCTCATTTCACTCTTTGCTTCGCTTCACTAACGCTTCGCAGCGTTGTTTATTGAGTGATAAACTTACGTTACGTTCGGCCAAAACTTATTCTGTATTGGATGCCCGATGTGATAAGCTGCCAACGGAATGAACACACTACATCTGATCATTTCAGTGCGTACTATCAACGCGTCAATCATTCTCATTCCTCCCTCATTTGCGTGCGATTGCTCATTCATTCCCCGCCACCAATTTCGATTTGCTAAAATTACAACCAATCCACTTATTTCGCCTAGTTCTCATTTTCATAATTATTTGTATCTTTTAAGATTCTCTATCTTTATTTATAATTTCGAAATGTTTTTATTTTGCAATAAAATATTAAACAAAACTCAAAATATTGACTATTAGAATTCGCAAATGTAAATTTTATTCTAAATTTCGAAACTATTTTTAATAAAAAATAAAGATCTAACATTTTTGAATTACGCATTGTTGTTGTATGTAATATGAACTAATAGGATTAACTACACTTATGCTGAAATTATAGACTCGTATTTTTAAACATATGCGGGGTGCTTATTATGCAGTAAATAAATGTTGTAGAAAAGGATAAAAAATATGAAAACAGCAACGCGAGTAGCACACACGTGCCCTATAGTGTGTGTCACACCGCCCCCCACTAAATTTCCATATATTTAAATGATCTTTTAGATGAAATTTGCATTTTGCGTGCGCTGGTGCACTACAGCGGTACACACTTGCACGTATGTGCATCACATCGGTACAATCCGGAAACATATGCTACTTGTACAACACCAACATGTACATATGTGTGTATCTGTTTATGATAATATATTTAAAAGAGGTTCCGTCAATGTATATTTTCAAAAATCGGTATCTGATCTGAATCAGAACCGCGCCGGATCAGTTGAAGCACAGTTGTGCGCGGCAAGGGTGCAAGAGTTAGAGCACACCTGTGCGAGGCAGTGATCCGAGGCGCACGGCGACCAACAAAAACCCTGCCATGCTATATAGGTATCACAAGAATTGTCGAGCTATTAGTTGTAGTATATACCCACATACATATATAGATATACAGTGCGCACTACGTCGGACATCGGTCACCGGTACGCTACGTGGTCACGAATACGTAACAGGCTAACGTGATTGATCCAACGTTCACTTTGATGACACACGTGAGTGACTGACCAACGTAACAAACGTTAAACACCGCTACATTACCAGGGCTCACAGCTCACAGAACACCTATTTCCCCAAGTAGACAATTCCCATAGTTGGAGACACTTCGTCATCGACTCATCTCAGGATCTGGAATGTTGCTCTGCCCAAGTTGCAATTCTATATGTATGTTTTTTTCAGGCATGTTACGGTACAATCACAAAAACCGATTCCTAGAAACTAGTTTCTGTCCGTAATAAAATATGTTAACAGAAAAGGATTGGCCATTACTGGTGTATTTTCTCAAATATATCTTGTTAGATATAGCTGTTTGGATCATTTGTTAAATTTTTGTAATGGACTAGAAATCGTAGTCAATACGTCCACAAATTTCTGATTAATGATCAGTAAACCATTATCCGAATGACACAAGCCTCCGTAGCGAAATGCATCTTTGAGATTCTATACTGCCACTTTCACCAATAAATGTAATTAGACAATAGTCACGATACTCGATAGGGCGCATTCATCAATATGGTGACTTGCAGCTTTTGCAAACATATTCTCTTTAATTCTATAAACGCGAGTAATCTGCCACCCTAGTATCAATAATGTTGTAGGCATCTATTTCACTTATCTAAATATTAGTTAATTCTACAATAGCTGGTTTGTGAGTATCGAATCGATATATGTATGTATCTACCAAGTGGTATAATGTACATACACCGTTACGATGTAAATAAATACAGGTCATAGCGGTTGACTCATTCAATTGCAATTCTTAGTAGTGTAGTATTTTTTTATTACTAACAAAACAAGAAAATACCCCTATCATTTTTTTACCTTAGCAATGTGTTTGGAATGTAAATTGATATCATCAGTCAAGAATTTTTATTTACTGCATTATTGATGCTTAAATTGCTACACCCTTAATTTGATATATATTACTCATTTCTTGAGGAAACTATACACTTACATATATACAACAAGGAAAATAAAACATCACCGCATGACTTATTTATTAATATTCATAATGTACCACAGCATTTTTTTAAAATCTGTTTTAGTACTCAAATATAACATTTTATTATCCAAACTTTAGAAATTATATTACAATATGTATACTATCATATCGATCAAACGGTAAAAATTATTTATTTCTAAATATTTTTTTGAGTATTTATTTATAAAATACGAAAATATGTTTTTAAATATTTGTTAAACACGGTGTCATTGCTCGCCGCTTAGCAGTAAAAATATAACCGTCTAAATGATGTCATTTACACCGACTTCCGATATATAATAGCTATTCAGAATTATAATTTTATTTTAAAATTTGCCTAATTTAAATAATAAAAGCAATTTTTATTTTATAACGCGACAAAATAAAATAATTTTTTAATATTAAATTATTGTAAACATCAACCACAGTTCAAATAACATGAACCTCTTAACCTTTTGATTTTATAAAATTGATAAATTTGTGATTGATTGAACCATTGTCACTGATTTGTCATGGACACGATTATTTATTTATTATTTTTTTTCTATTTCAATGTACAATAAAAAATAAACGCATATAAAAGCTGTTCCATATATGCATCAGCCCTAATCAATTAACATTTTTGACATCTTGAAAGAGTGACATTTACTCGTAAGTAACGTTGTGCGAGAAACTAGAACCGGTAGGAGAAATACATATTACTACACTCGGTTGAGTTAATTTATAGTTTCAACACCTATGTATGTGATACGTTGGTTGGAGCGACAGGATTAATTTTTTGCAATTTTGTCGTTATGATGTAAGACTAAATTTTGTCGTTTCTTCTCCTCTGAAAGTGCTGAAGCGATTTCAGTTAAATTTGGCACATATATGGCATAGGTGCCCGATTGAATCAACTCGCATTTTAAATCGAATTAGTACAGTACTTCAGAAGATATATTTTTTTATTCAAACACAAAAGTATTTTTTTACGATCAAGGTTGTCATAGAGGTGTACTTTAACGCACCTAGCGAGATTGCGCTGATATTCGCGGTACGACTCACTAAAATATTTAGAATTTCAGATTTAGATATGTCTAACATTCACACGTCCGGTGTATGCCAAATTGTTACACATTTTTAAACAATTTTTATATTTTTTTTAAAGATAACAAATATGCAAATTTATACAAATTTTATCAAATCTTGAAGCAAATTTAAACAAATATTTATATATTTTTTGCTAAAAGAATGTGTTGATTTTAATATATGATCAGAATTTTTTATTTTTATGAGTAACGTAGGTCGTATTTCGTATAATTTTTTTTTTTGTGTGGCAATAAGTTAGTATTAGATAATGAATTAAATAGAAAAACTTAATCTATTTGTATATAGTACAGTTGATTTTAAGTTCAGATGACAGAGTCATTTCAGAAATATAGTTTATGGCATAGCCGATGTTATGGTATAGAAGAACATGTGCTACTTGTGTTACTTTTGGTAAAACTGGGCCCAACCAGATGCTGGATTGACCGCATCCAGTTCTTCACGCCCCTCAGCACCATGCAACAGAACGAGACACAAAACAGAGGCACATCGTTTTTGTATCTCCTTCTATCATGAATGTAACAGTTTACGAACACACTCACACACATGCATGTACGATACATGTGGCTGTTCAAACCAACTACTGTATTATATACCTATGCATTATGCGTTGTCGTTATAAACATATATAATCGAGTAATTTCACTATCTCGAATCCATAACACATGAATCTTAAAAGCGTGATACAACTACGGCGTTTTGGTGTCAGTGAAAAACGTTTCGACAAACAAATCATGTTTGAAATAGAATTCAAACATGAATTGTTTTTCTAGTCTCCCCTTTTAAAAATATTGAGTTTAACCTGCGTATGTATAAGTAGGTATATTATGAGCAATTTTAGCTCTTTGTTCGTAAACGACACACAACGTCAAATATGTAATACTTGGAAGTTAATTTCCCTTTTACTGGAGATGTTAAAATGCGATTATGTACTATTTATTCACGCTTAAAAATAAGATATAATAATTTTTGGAAATTTTCCAATTTACAGAACACATAATTGTTGAGCTAATAACATGGTGTTATGTGCATATAAAACTATAAATATTTGAATCGGAATTTGAAACTATTTTAGTAAATAGCAAAAATAATTTTAAAAATAAAATATATTTCGGTACTTTCGAAGATTTTAGTGCGGTTGTATATATGTATGCAGTTTGCACGTGTGAGACCTTGGTTAGTTATTTTTGTATGCAACCATAAATCACACATACAATCTTTCGGTTTACTGTCGCTCAACGTTTTGCATTGTGATGCTGAGATAACTGCTCATTTTGGTGTTAAAACTATTATACCAAAGCTTAAGTTAATAATACCAATGTTTCCTGCTCGGCATAATATACACAATATCCACGTACATACATATAATAAAATCTAACAATATAAGTACTTACTAACTTACGAAGATCCAGAGAAATAGACAATATTTGCGAGTAAACTTTTAAAATTTATTTCTATTCATTTAATGAAAAAATAAAACATGTTTAGGATCATTGAAGGAACACCAGATGAAATATTAAGAGACCATTTTATTTCATGTCATTTTAATAGCTTTTTTACTTTCTGATACAAATATTAAAAATTTTGCAATTATGTAAATTTACGAACACAAAATTTTGACGGAAATTCCCGTTTTGACTATCTTTGATCGAATTTTTGAAAAGTTGTCTTTATGTGTATCTGTTTATTGAAGGTAAAACGATAAAACTTTAAACTTAAGCGTGTATATGTTCCAAACGTGCGCCTCTGAATTTTAAAAAGAATTTTTAAACCGGATATGCATGATTACTATAGTTATTTTTGCGGTTTCAGCAATATCTCCGAAATGGCTGCATTTACAGCAAATATAGTTATTTCTAAAATGAAATATATTTATAATTCACACAACTTTTACAAGAAAATTGCTACTAAAGTGCTTAAATTTATTCTTCATATTGCCATAGTTACTTATATATTATATTTAAAATATCGACTTTGTTTATATATTTAGATTATACGCAGTATCAATTTGTACATTCAGTTAAGAAATATGAAAAAAAGCATAATTTTTTGTAAAATAATTTATTTTTAAAATTACATTAGTAGTAGAAAAGAATATAATAAAAATTAAGATACATATCAGTAAAAATTAAATTAAAATTAACAGATATCATTTTATAGTTTTATTCGTGTATCATTTTTTTTTGTTTTTGTAATTTGGATTAAAGTAAAACAAGTAGCTAGCGGTGTTCAGCGGTCTGTTGCTTATTATCGACTGAGATACAGATACTCTCTTTTGTATGTAATATAAAAATAAAAACAAAAGTTACAAACAAATAAAAAGAGAAGGAAAAAAACTTGCTAGGTTAGTGGCCGGCCGCCTGCCTGAGTTGAGCCTGGAACTCAAGGTAACATGGAATATAGATGCAATAGCAAACATTGAAAAATATTATATTTAAAATAAATTAATATTTTTACCAAACACAACACATACCTGCACCAATTTTATCAAAAAACAAATATTATATTTCGATATGGCTATCACTGTTGATTATTTGTTCTATATAATTTTTTTAAATCATCTCTAAGAAATGCATGAGTCAAACTTAAATTTTTCACCTCGTAAAATCTGAGGTGAAATTGTCAATGCGTTTTAGAAAAAATGATATTCTCTATGACAAATTGCCTTTGTTTGTCATTTTTGTAATTGATAACGTAATCATTCCGTCGTCACAAATTCAAGGCAAAGCCTTGTGACGCTCCAACTGATAAGACTCCTCATCGTTATGGTTATGCAAGTGTATCGTTAAAATCAGAAAACGTTTTATAATTTGCGCCATAATAACTAACTTAGTAGGTGTTGTTTAATAAATATAACTACATAGAAATGTGTATTTTTAGATAAGTGAATAATGTAGTAAGATAGTCCCTGAGCAAAGAAAGAACAGTAAACTGGTATTATAAAATACTATATAATAAATTATCAGCTCATATGTATCAGCGTAAGTGGAACCAGCAGACAGCTGGGCTCTATTTGCTTAGAGCGATTATGTTTTACCTAACCTTTCACTAGTGTGTTTTCATTTTCACTAACACACTTCATTTCATTTCATATTGCAGCGCGTTACTGTAACCTTCAACTGCAAGTCATTAATTAGAATCGCACGCGAAACAAACCCACGTAAGCTATTTCAACGAACATACATATATACAAACATCCATGCAGACATACATACATACATACATAAATACATACATACGTGTACAGACATAAAGACTTGGTTGTTTAACAATATAAGTTCTTGTGCATTTTCTAAACACAGTTCTATTTACGGTTTACTAGGCAATTTTCTGTCAAACTACAAATATATATTATTTATATGCGGTTGTGGTCATTCTTACATTCAGGGTTATAAAATTCAAAATATATATATACCTATATATTTTTTTTTCGTTTACTGAGTTCTTTTTGAATTGACCTAAAATATTGAAACTCTATTCAATACATTTATTTCGAGTCCAATGACCTATTGTTAGAATCCAAGTCACTTATACTGGTTATCTTTAAATACTATTACGGACTGTTTATTTTTATGATGAATTCATTGAGTCAAATATAAATCTCTTCCCTGTTTGAATATTATTAATCATATCACCATTAATTTTCGTAAATAAAAATTAGCAAGAATCCCTTATATTTACTTAATTATAAACATTATCCAAACAAATAGATAAAATAACGGTATATTTTTACAAAATAACAAATTCAGTGTAAAAGCTCTTTTTTTTGCCAGTAGTTTACTTCAAATGGAAATATCGAGTAATTTAAATTCATTATCTAATTGTCTGCGTTGCGAGCTGTTAAATGATTCATTGCATGTTTTCCACAAGTAATCCAATCCCTAACCTAGCACACTCATCCTAATCCTACAAAACCTAACCTAGTATTACCTGTTGACTTTTCATGAAAAAACCGATTTTTTATTTTGTAATTAATATGAGTAATTAATTCGACTGTTCTAGTTCCATTTAGAAATTAGAATTTTAAGAAATACGATTAAAAACATATTAAGAATCTTGAATATGAAACTTAAATTTCTTTATTAATAGCTAAATATTTGGAATGATAGAATATTTTATGTTCGAGTATATTTCTCTTAGCACAAATAGGAAGCAATGAAAATTTGATAGACGAAAAGGGAAATATAAATCAATTTGATTTGATATATGCATAAATATGATTAAATGAATAGATATTTATATTTACTATAACAAATTTTCCACTGGTTTTCACATGGAGCAATATACATTTATATAGTTTTAATATATTGACATACGTTGATTAATTACGTATCCCCCCTATTTGAATATAAATGGGCTCAGCCGTAGTAATTAGTAAAACGCAGAGGGATTTTGGTTTTGCATTTAGTTAAATGGTTGTTACTTTCATTATAATATATTAACAAAATCCAGGTATTGTTGAAGGTACTGAATTTTTTGTGGTACATATATTTACATATCTATACACATACATAAAAGTCTTACTATCATACATAATTTGAATAAATAAATCATATAATATATATAATAGCTATTTTTTTCTAGGATTCAATGAACAATAC
This sequence comes from Nebria salina, assembly GCA_944039245.1. NCBI lineage: Eukaryota > Metazoa > Arthropoda > Insecta > Coleoptera > Carabidae > Nebria > Nebria salina. The sequence continues at coordinate 3,762,990 of OX063288.1, read as the reverse complement.
GGAATCAGTTTGGAAACTGTTTTATTCAAATTTCGTTTGCAATGAACCAACCCAATCAAGGAGGCGATGCTACTCAGCTGGCACATCTTCCCTAACACGACACCGTCTATGTTAAATTAAAATACGAAAAAAATTGTCTGATAAGGTAAGGCATCCAATGTGATGTTTTTATAGTTTTTCTAAATTTCCCTTGCTACGGGTAAACCGATTCCTGCACCTCCTGCACCCCTTGCACCACCTTGTACCCTCGATTCTATTGATATTATTGTTCACCGGCTTGTATAAGCGCATATACGGGTACGATGACACATCCCTCGGTAGTCCAGCGTGCTTACGCACTCACCAACACACACACACTTGTGCTATGGTTGCTGCTGTGCAGGTGTTGCGCTATTACTTCAACAGTACTGTTATGCCATGCCATGAAGTGGCCAATTAGGCATCGACACGCTACAACTTCTCCGCATCTCAAATAAATATAATAAGTGTATGATATATATTACATAGTTTTTATATATGCTTCAGTTTTACTTGGTAATTCTACAGTTTTCGAACAGAATATTTAAAATCGATAAAAATCTCAGAAGTAAATTGCGTAAAATCGCATTACTAGTTACGGTTATCTTGATTAAAAAAATCTTATGTAGTTGTATATGAATTAAAAAGGATGGAAAAAAAATTATTTTAGGGTAGGTTTATTTTTCTTTATAAAAACACTCGTTAATGTGATACTGTTTGAGAATAGTATTTTGGTAAATGTGCTAAATTTGAATAAATCGAATACTATTTCGGCATTGTACAATTTCGAAAATTATTAATGGGTTTCCGTTGCTCCCCTGAAGAATCGCTGATAGCAACTGATATTTCACAAAAATGTTATGCATTTATTCGTTGCAGTGATGGCTGCCGGGTAGAAGTAATTCGGTTAAATGTAAATAATGCTCGACCATTTGAAGTTGCCCCCGACGCGACGCGCCACGATGGTCAGATAACCCTTGCTATATTGCGATGCTTCATTTACCTTAACGTCTTTTTGCGGACTTCAGATAGCCCGAAACCATTCCGAATTATTTTTGCTGCCACCAATAAAAATATATGATGACCGAGAACAGTGGTATATTTATGACACCACGAAATCGAGACAAGAGCGAGAACAATATACCCGATTGCGAATGTTCGTGGCGTTGGAGAGAGATCATCATATATAGTAAATAAGTTTGTTCGACGTCTAATTGATTTATCAGGTGGAAAGCTCCAACACATGGCAGGCACTTCACAGATAGTACGATCCGACCCCTTGGTCATCCAATAGCTTTGCGAGGACAATCGCTTCTTCCTTTGATGGCCGTTGAGAGAACGCATCGTATATTGATTGCATATACACTACAAACGGGGGCCAGGGGTTGAAATATATAGTTATGGCTCAAAAGATAGCCAAGACCGACCGCGATATATCCTAGATTTCTATATTATGACACAGCGGGAACGCGTATGGCACTTGATAGCTACCAAAACCTCTTCATTATTAACACACACACACCACAAACTTTTCACTCACATATACTTATTCTTCATTATTATTTCATTTTCAATGCATACCAGGATTAACAACAACAATCAAACATTAGCTTCTCATGTATCCTAACGGCTAAGTTCTAACTATTTAACCGCAATTCAATTTATGTTTTGAAGTTATGTCTACGACTAATATTTATCAAACGTTATGCCCTTTAGTTATTATGTCTTTGACAAGCTAGCATCATCTGAGTTTATATTTTAAAACATTTGATTTCATTTTGATATTTTTCCAATATGAGCAAAATGAGGTAAAATAATTTTATTATTATTTAGACAAAAAATCCGGTTAACTCAGTTTATACAAAAAAAAACAGGAGTAATTAAAATTTAGCTTAGAAGTGTATCAAATGAATAATATTTTTAAAATAAATAAATATTTATTAAACTAAATTCTACAATAGTTATGTTTTAATTTTTTTTTAATTAATAGAAAAGTGTTTTTATTTTATAGTGCCTTAAATACTAAATTTTGCGATTTCGATCGAAAAATAACGATACCGCAATTTGGTTTATTGTTTGATTGTAAATAAATTTGGTTTTCTTATCTACCATAGTATGAATCAGAATATAACGTATAGTAAATAAAGAAACGATTAACAAACAACAACGACAAATCAGAAAAGACCGTACAAGCATATATCATGATCTCTCTCAGTCATTTTATGTTCGCTGTCATCGTGTAACGTCAAAATCATAAGTCCCATCAGTTCGGAAAACATACAAATAAAAAAGTGGCCGTATTGTGCTGGGACGGAACGGAATGGAACGGAAAGGAAAGGAACGGGTCTCTCGGTTAGTGTTCAGCGATGAATCATCTGCCCATCGGTTGTTTCCGTTAAACCTGCATTTTACTGTATCAACAGCCATCTCTTACCTACTTGCTATATCGCCACGCAAGTGATTCACCTGTGCAACGGAACGAACCATGCTTTCATTTCTCACTTTCTCACCGTTTGTTTACATCGTTACGCTTCGGAGAAATATTTGTAGAATGAAGTCGTACAACGAACACGTGGTTCAATCAAGGTAAAATTGCTATTATTGCCAATCGCCTGATTCGGTTTTTTTTTTTTTTTTGGTGTTTGTCAAATTAACTCTAGTGTTGATGCCCTATCGAATCGACGTCAGACCATTGGCGTGTCCGGTTTGTTCGCCTCCCCAACCACGGCTATATAGGTTAGCCTCTGCTGGCCAGCGCATGAAAAAACTAAATGCCTTGCGAATGCGTCACTATTAAAATTCGTGCATGTGGTATATTACGAGATGTTGTTGTTGTATTAATCAATTCAACTGTTCCGGTGTGTTAACAAATAATGCACCGTTTTTTACTCTGTTTGCATTAACTCATTTGATTTGGGGAAACAAAATGACATTATTAAACTTACACATATATATACCCCAACAAACCTATACCCATCAATTTAAAGCCACCACCAGTCGATGTACCCATTGTTTAGTGTGAAAAAAGAGAATAATTACACTTAAATTATTGCGTCTAGTTACTTTTCCCCAGTTAGGGGCGTAAATAATTTTTTTCATATTTAATCACCACTTTCACTTCGTAGTTTTAGATATATTAATTAGCTTGACATGATAGCCTATAGGAAGTATTTTGTCATTAGCAATATAGATATTGGTTCAAATGACTGTTATTACAATCCTATCTGTTTTAAATTGTACTTTTTGACACGTAATATTTAGGAATTCGCCTCAAATCGACTTTGTATATTACTGTGGCCACCGTTGATATCGATTAGGTTTACCAGCCTGTGGAATGCAGTTAGTTCAAGTGACGATCGTGCTCGGTGAATCACTCTGTTTTGATCGATCAAGCTTTTCCAGGTTATTGCAATTATACATTCCTTAGAAATGAAACAAAACAATGGATACATCATATATGACCTGCTATAAAAGAAAGCAGATACATAATTCGTATCTACTTCACAAATATAGTTTTGGCTGGGATTCTAGGATAAAAATCACGAATTCCTATATGCTTGGTTTACCAACCCCAACATTCACTACTATAATGATCCTAATAATTTAGATATGGAATTTAAAATTTGATATATGAATTTCCATAATTGATTGGTATTTTGATTTCGCATGAATTGTATGACGTTAATGCCCTAGATGCATGATATGCAGGTGCTCTAATGGGTTTGCCCTCGCAAATGCAAAGCTCTGCAGTCTGATGTGTGTCCCAAGGGAGTTACTCGGCTTACAGCCCTGAAACCTTGCCGCTGCTAGTTATCTTCGTAATCCGACTTGATACTGGATGCTGCCAGTTTTTTTTTATACTGTTTCGAGAAATTATACTAAAGCTATCAGTTAGGTATTAACTTGTACTCGCGACACGATTCATCACGATGTAAAGCAGATTCGTCCGTTGTTGAACATTGAACCGTTAATCAGCCTTATAATTTCGTACGCTATTTCACAAATATAAAAGCGACCGAAAAATAAAATAACATGAAATGTTCAAGGAAAATCAGAGGGGTGACGTTATCATTATGGCAATGTTGCTAAGCGGGTGGAGGAGAAAGACAATATATAATCTCATTTTGTCGTGAATTAGGGTTGCGATTGTATTTTTCAAGCTTGCTAGCGTATTAAAAAAAAGGAAAATTTAGTACATAATAGTTATTCCTTCGGGAGGTGTTTTTTTGCTTCATGTCATTACAATTTTAATGTCAATATCCATTCTTTAATTATCTAATTATTCTGTTGATAATGAGCGTCATTATACTGATAATGGCTATATACAATTTATGACATTGATCTGAAAATAATTTGATTTATTCCAGTTGACGCTTAATTATGATTTAACAAAATATGTTTGCAACAAATTTTTGATTTGAATTTAAATATTCTCAGTTCAGCTAAAAATCTCTTTTCCATTCTTTAACTAATGGTTATTTGAGTGGTTATGTTCGCGTTCTTAAACTTTGATCCCTACGTTCAAATAATCCAAAAGAAAGAACAAATCCGGTTATGTTTCTTTTAAACATATCCACCAATTTATGCGGAGATATTTGATACCGCAACAAAGGAAGATTATATAAAGATAAATTCGTGAAGCTAGATATTTATTTGCTGTGATAGAAACCACAAGGCCAGGGTGAATTTTTGCATTTGCAGAGTGAATATATAGATATATTGGCGTAGAAAGATCGGAGCCGTTTTATGACAGCACTTTTATAACTGAAATGATAGCAATTTTTGACAATCTCCGGGTTTTCTGTAGCTCACTATGAGCTCTCGTAGCCTTTTGACAGATATCGTTGCATTTCCTCGCATTCTAAAGTATTTTCCATCGGTCGTCCTCCCCGATTGTCTTGTTTTCTGTCTACGGAACCATAAAGCGTGCTCACGCTATCCCGGAAACCACTTCGCCCGATCATCTATTATGTCCCATCCTCACCGATATTACCGACTTACCTCCCAGACATTTCCGGTTTCATTCGTATCACGGATCGCGCGTAGCTCGCGCCGTCGCATCGAATCCCGTCGCGTCGGTTGTCGTGTGTGCTGTGTGATGATGTCCTTATGGAAGGCATTGTGACTCTGACTCGACCTAGCGCGACCTGATTGAGCTCGACCCTCGCCCTCGGCCAGTTACGATACGACCCGTAAGGGACTTTTACTTTTACAACTTTCAGAGGTTTATATCTTCTTATAATGTCCTCGTGTTAGACTTTAAAATCTTCATTTTAGTGCATTATTTTATAAACATTGCCCCGCGACTATTAAACAAAGAGTTTGGAAAAGCCGTATACTTTTATGGTTATTGAACGACAAATCCAATTTTTGGGGCTATTAAAGATGTTCCGTACAATGCTGCGAATAATATGGAAGTTGACGTTTATAGTGATCGCTTACTGTATCTTTAAGGAATATGCACGTAAACCATTTTACAATACAGTCCCGCCAAGAATACTGTTTTACAAACAGTGGGAAATTCATTAAACCCTATATTGTGTTAAACGATTTATATTCTATATGTCGACGGTTTGTTTACCTGCCTATGCTGTCACGTGATACCCCAAGCTTAATAATACCTACATGGACCGGTCTGCACAAGTTGCCGTACAATGGTAACGCACCTGCACCAGAGTCAATGAACAAAGTGTATATTGTTAGGTAGTCGCTTTTTTTGTGTATCGCTGTCCCGTTTTTTAATATTTGCATGAACCAGTCACATTACATTTGCAGGTGCGTTGCCATTGCACAGTCGCGTACAAAATACCCCATACATTCATAATCATATTTTACAAACCGGGGATGAATATATTGTCGCGTCATCAGTCTACCCGGCAACGGAACGACTTCTACATACTATATATCATTCCCCTAGGTTAGTAGGATATTCCGCGCGTATAGCGACGTTCTTTATCATGTGACCGACTCACAATATGTGTAATGAACGCGATGATGTCTGTTACCGTTGTTCGTTGTCGGAATGAACGGTTTCCAATTAACTCTTTTTCATAATCTCCCATCTTTCCGTCAATTACTGCATCGAGAATGTATTTAAATTGGCTCGTGCGACCCGAACTGATTCCAGGCACTTTCAGCTTAACCCCCTTCCAATTAACGAGCTCTGTGCTCAACATTTGTATATGTATGAACCAATACCGCAAACACTATAGCAGCATTACCAAAACTCAATGCGCTCCGCAATTATTTCATATGCATATTGTCTATCAATTTAAACCAAAGCTGGATTCATAGTATTATTAGAGCACCGAGAAAATATTAATCCCAACTAATTAATTTTCATGAGACGATATTGAGAACTGACCGTAAACTGTGGTCAACTTTCAACTATATTATTAATTACAATTCACCTCCTATACATATTTGAAAAATATTAAGAATCCTATAATTATATTCATTTTCTTTTTAGTGGCTAATTTTTTTTGTCAATTATACAAGTGATTTACAGTAGTTCAGATAATTAGGTAGTTTTTTTTTATTATTAATTAAAAATCTAGATATACACCGCCCTCCGGATAATCCATCGACTATATAATAAATATAGCGTTCTTGTTAAAATTACTGGAACAATTATTACCTATCCTTTCGAATTATCTTATGGTTTTTAGTGTAAATATTAGATGACGGAATTAATTCAAGGTTAATTCTATTCTAGTGAATGTTGCCGCAAACGGTAATGCCAGTTCTTAATACAGTAGTCGTTTATGATTCTTTTGAATTCTTATTAAAAAAAACTGATCATTTATACTGATTAATATATGAACAGACATTTATGATTACCTGTCTCCACAAGTACTAGACAATTCCCAGCCGTTCATTTCCAGTACCTACCGACAATTTGATTTGAATAATATTATAATTACCCGGTAATTCTTTTATTCTTTTTTATCTTCCGGTATCAGGTGTGTGCGATCGACATAAAGATTCGTGTTGTAGACAGGCTTGCGTGAGATCAGACTTCAGGACAGGACAACTTGAACGTTGCTTGTTGAGTATAGTACGGTGCGCTGTAACCCTCGCCGCTGCCACCATTGCTAATCGTATTAATCACAGCGCGGTAGTTACTAATTAGAAAGGTGTATTGCATCGTCAAGAGGCATCGATTGCCTAGGTAGACCTACCAACCATTGATCTTTCAGGTGCGAAATTGAAAGTCACCCACATCTGGTCGTACTTTTCGGGATCTTTGTTAATTAGTGTATACAGGTGCAGGCACGCGTATAAAACTACTGCATGCAGTATGTTTGCGGGCAGTATTGCTAATATGCAAATGTGTCGTGTGCTTGGTTGAATCCACCAGGGTACGTGCGTACATACATACAGCGCTTGGGTTATTTTCATATCAAAGATAATGCAAATGGATAATGTTTGACGGGATGAAATTCTAAACAAGCTTTCCTAATAGCACGCACAATGACGCGTAAAAGCCGCACCGTGGCCACACTGAAACGGTATAATTGAATTTATTAATCGTCGTACGGGAAAAGTTTTTAATGTTATATTCGCGCCGAATGAAATTGGCAGGATGCTCGACTGCAGAACCTGACAATTTTCATTCTTCTCACAATGGGACAATTCACTCCTAACAGTCTACAAACGACGTCATTTAGAACTCACCTCGCACCCTTTCTCTGTTCGTTGCGCGTTTCTGTGCGCCTATAGTGTATGCGGCGTGCAATATATAGGGACACAACCGTTACAGACCGACGCTTCTCCAGCTCCAGTTCCACTCGTATATACACGCCACACAGTCGCTGTCATTCTCGAATCGAGAGCATATAGACGACATGTATTTGTCACCCTACTACTACGGCGCTAGCTCGCTTCTTGTAAATCATCGAATCAACATGCAAATAGCTGGGACTCATCATCACGGACGGGACTGCCGAGCCACGGTATTGTTTGGGGCTTGGTTGTCCATTAGGACTTGAAGCAGTAGGGACAAAGCTGACCGTTAGACCCCGCATATAAACACAAAACGTCGCTCTCCACTTTGCAATTCAACAGCAATACACGCGGGACATAGATTTAATGTTAAATGTAGCATTTCGGTTCTGGCTGACACAAATACACACAACTGAACTGACCACTATGTTTGCATACGCGTCAGACCGTACGACGCCCTTTAGATACGATTTTTTCCCTATTATTTCAGTGAAGGGTACAGGTGACGACAACTGATTACATATACACAATCAATACAGAACTACAAGAAATTAGTGCTTCCAGATCACATAAATATAGAAATAGAATAGATTTTTTTATTTCATATTAAAATAACTAGTCATTTTATATTTATAAGATTCTTTTGTTATACCAACAGATTATGAATAAAAATAAAATTTTTAAATAAAAACAAGGATATCAAATATTAAAATCCGATTTTTTGCAGTACTACAAATAATTCATATTCTGTAGCTTACAGATACGAATATTTGTCAATTTGGTGAATCGGCTATAAGTATGATGAGTAGACTTGTAAATGCATTATCAACGCAGAGTGAACAGTAGCCAGTGTACTCCTATTACAATACGTGTTTGTGCGTGCAAATACACTCTGCGTATTTAATCTCAGTCAGGTGTTCTCTCTCTGTCCGATGTGAAGTTTGTCTGTTGCAATATGTTTAAACTGTAAAGTTATTTGTGATCGAGTACTCGCACACACATCCGTGCATGCAAATTATCTCACGATGTCTCTGGCGTAATTGCTTGACGGAAATAATAGTTGACGGCTCTTAGTTAGTGGCATTCATCGATGCCCAATTTCAAGCACACATCCTTACAAACACACAACACACAATTATCTACTCCACCAACGCGTACATATAAGGGAAGAGAAACTGAAAACATTCACTAACTACGCATGTGCAAATATTTTATTTTTACAAATTAATTTACTCTAAGCGTATAATTTCTTCACACATAAATATTATTTATATTATACGAGGCAATAAATCAAGGAATAAATTCATATGAATGTGTACCATATACGATGCGGGAGTGTAAACTTGTTGAATGCCAAATTTTAGCTAAAATAATGAAATCGGTTAGCACAAGTATTTCTAGCGGTAGCAAGTGAATTAATTCAAACGAATTGAATGATTGTGATTCCCTAGTCAAAATGTTTGAAGAGTGATCTAATTGATTTGATATATTTTATCCATTACATTTGTGTCACCGATGTTACTATCTATGAAACAGATTTACTTAATTGATTAGTTTATCAAGACACTAAATAGGCTATAATGTTATCTTTTGTTATGTTGTTGAATTAAATTTAACTCGATTTTGAACTTTGTTGGTACTTCCTATTTCCTCTTTCTTAAACACGAAAATCCATACCTAATATATGTTTTCACTTCAGAAAGGTCCAAATTATAATACGCGGTTCATTCTACTAAAATGGAAAAGCAATCATGAGATGTATGATTATTTCTCCGTCTAAAATTCCGAAAAAAAAAGCTTGTTTGTGATTTGATTTCAGTAACATAAACTTAAAATTGTACTTAATTTAGATTTATATAAATTTTTTTCGAAAATAACAATTATTTTCTTAATCAATTACTCATCCATAAATCTATTGGGATTGGTATGTTATGAACAATTATGTTGAAATTGAAAGAGATAAAAATTTCTAAATTTGAACCTTTGAACGTAGGTGTATTAGTCACCGCATTTTAGAACATTTCTTGTTTTAATAACTGTTGCATTTTTATGTTAACTTTCACGAATTTATAGAGCATATTCGATAAATGTGAACAATTATTTTTATGACAAATAGTTGAAGTTCAGAATCAACGGTAGTCATTCGAAATGCATAACTAAGTAAGTAAGGAAGCAAGTAGTAGAGTAGGTAACTCATTGACCTCATAAGTGGCAGTAAAGGTAAATATGAAGAATGCCGAAAAGTACCTCATCTTTGGCATTTGTTGTGGTCGTTTATATATAAAGCGGGTGTTCCTTTGTTGCTTGCTGTTGGGGTGAGTCACCTGCAGACGGATAGACTAACTACAGACGTGACCACTGGTCGTATGAGTCACGTTGTTGTACGCGCTAGGACCATCAGCATCGGCCAAACAACGGGCACCATCGTCTTCATTGCTTCGATTATGTTCTCTTTTTCTGTGTTCTGTGCCATTATATATCTTTGTATAATGTTAACTGGTCAAGGTTAAACTCTCCTATACCATCAATACCTCTACGGCTCGACTGAATCTCGAATCGTCTTGGAGTGGAGCTGCTTTCATTGCAAATTCAACCAAACCGGATCGAGCGGGACTGTAGTTGTATTTGTGTGTGTTTGTGTATCTACCTGCACCGTTCAGTTCTTAGAAACATGTTTCAATTTCTTAGAGCAGCTACCTGATCCATATCTTCCCTGTATCTTTTCACTAAATTATAAGTTCAGTATTGTTCTTCTGTCTAATATTTGACAAAATAAATTTGATTTAAAATAAAAGAAATATGAATGGCCATTACAACTATAAAAAGCAATAGATTTAATAATCATAAAAAACACTAGTCTATTATTTATTAATCAACAATAATATGAAATCCAGGGTTGTAAATTATGAACAAATAATTAAGCATTCATTTTATAACAATTACTTAGTTTTATTTGGAGTAATTGCACATTTTTTAGATTAAATAAGAATTTTAATTATTTATAACTAATTTAATATTCGCAATCAATTTGTGGCCAATAAAAAAAAAAAACTGTTGAAAGTTTTAATATTTAGTGCGGATCACATTCTGCATTAGGAGATTAAAATATATTATATAACATTTAGTTAGATAGTGGAAATTAATTAATTTTATTATTACTATTAATGAAGCTGATTATTTTTATTTATTTACGCTTGTTATACATAAATATTTTACATTTTGACAATTAATTAAATATATTTTTAATATATCATAAATAGTAAATACAAATATTTGAGGAAATTTGTTTATTAAGTAATAAATTTATTTAATTTTGCAATTATATAAATATTTATTTTTCTTCTATGTGTCATCATCTAAAATTAAAATAAGATAGTAAATAATAACAAGAACCTTAATAGGGATTACTAATCAATAACATTCACTTTTTAATTATAAAAGAAAGTGATAAGAAAAAAAGATAAATATTTATCGTAACAGTTACTACGTCGTAATTTCGTGGTTGGTTTAGGCGGGCGTTTTGTTTTTTCATCTTTTAGGTTATCTTGCGGTTTACATTATCATATTCATGTTGTTCGTCTTCTTTTTCAAGGTGCTTTTTGTGTGAACTGAAAAGAAAATACCTTTATATGTTTTGTTTGTTATATAAAAAGTCTTGCGACGATTCGTCATCGTAATTTGTTATTAGATGTTTTTATCATTTAGAAAAAAAAAATGATTGTTGATAAAAATGCACTAATATACGATTTCAAAGATGTTTCAATCATTTATTGACTACTCGCGTGAGTTTTTAAACAATTATTTATGTTTTTTTTTTTTTTCAAATACTTATAATCAAATAACACTAACGACATATGCAGGTTTGTTTTATTTATTAAATGATTTCATGTTTCTCGTCTGTATATTTTTCTAATGTGTGTGCAAGCAGTAGCGTATAACCTGAAGGCATTTGAAATTATTTGTTTTGACTGCTGCCTTGCAGCATCTAAAAATATGTTTCATTTGATGCTTTATTTTTTATTGACAATTACGTTTGTTATTATTTTTATATATATATGCGTATGAAAAAAATGAATCCAATTAAGTGTAGTTATGATGTAAACAAAAAAAAAATATATATATATATATATATATATAGTGTTTTTCATAGTTTTAATACAAATGATGTAAATATAGAAGAGGTATTTCTTGTACGCTTGCAGCTCGAGATGTTGGTTAAAACAATCACGATGACACAGACAGGTTTGTACCTGTCTTCGAAAATCGACTAGAAACTCAGTCCGTCCGTCCGCGTTTCTGCGTGGTCTGTATCAGGCTCTGAGGTCGGCTCACGCTTAGCTCAGGCGAGTGGAGTCTATCCACTATTAGCGTAGCGTATTACCAAGCCACCAAGCCAAGCGTCTCTATAGAAAACAAACCACAACAGCTAAAACTAGTGGGTTGTTCGTATCTCGAATCTTGCACCTGATACTTATATACGTTTATTTTAATTTCTTTCTCGAGGCTAGACTAGATGGGGCCACAATATCTTCAACACGTTTGGCCCTTCTCCATTTTATATCTGTATTTTAGGAATAAGAAAGTTGATAGGCAATCACTGATGTATAAATCTCGTAGTTCTACATTTTATTTTATTATTATTATTATTTTAGTATTTTTTTTTTTTTTTCGTTTTATTCTTTTTCCAGAATGGAACATAATTTAATTTTAATGACTCGCTGCCCATAATAAGGTTAATACATAATCTGGGCAATTCATGCTCACATCTTGGTTTTCGTGTTGGGAACCGGTTCGAACATTTTAAATGGGTTTCCTATGTAAGCCTTTTGTAAGTTGATATTTTACACGTGCCGTGAATATCATCCAGAATAAAACAACAGTGACTTTTTTCCATGTCACTAATTTGTAATTATTGCGTCACACAGCAATCTACTGAGTTTATTTTAAGCACGTGTGTAATATTAAAGTACTATTAAACTAGACATAGTTTACCAAATATTATCAAAACATTCTCTCGATTACAAAGAGTAAATTATTACAACAATACACACGTGCGATATTGATAGTAAAAAAAAAATTGAAATATAACGCGAATCTTCCGATAAGTTCTCTATTTGTGTGTGTTTGTTTTTGTGTTTGAGTGTGTGTGTGTGTTTTTTTAAGTACGTATATATTCATGGGTAAAATTTTGTCTCAAATGGATTGATTTAAAATTTAATAAATTCAAAATATATCTTCAAAAATTTTTGGGTCAACGAAATAATTCTGGGTAAATTATTGGACTGATCAAGATTGGCGATGATGACAAAAGATCTATTTTCTTTGCGCAATAGCCACTTTCGCATAGTACCTGAAGTTCATGCTTCCAATATTTCCCGGCTGTAATTTGGGACACGCCTACCACGTTCGCTCATTGGTGGAACGTTTGAAGTTACGTATACGATTTGCTGAGCCAGATGCGCGCGACATATTGAGGGGGATCGGCGGGAACTTCGGTAGTATGCCTCGTTGTTCCGACTCCGACAGATCCGATACTTCAAACCACAACTAGAAGTCATAGAGTGTGGTCGTATATTTCAGTAAAAGCGAGCACACGCTCTCTACACGTCGCATAATTGCAACAGGCATATTGCACCGAGCATAAGTCTTGGTAAACAAACAACATTTGCTGTCGTGCGCCGAAAGTCGGAGCGTTGTGTTTTTAATTTAGTGATTGATATTGAACTTTAGTGTGTGCATCAGTGCATTTTTATACTCGTCAGTCGATCGCGATAGTGATTGCTCCTTGTGCAGCATCATGGCCATACCTTTCGTTTTCCCCAGTGATGATGAAACGGAAGCAAACTACCAGCGTCTGGATCAGTTGCTTGCCGATTTGTTCGACGTACTCCAACAAATACTTGTGACACAGCGACGCATCAGAGATACTCAGCCGTCGCAAAACGCCTCCAGAAGTAAGTAACAAAGAAATCTTTTTATTATTTCGTTCAGGGTACATTCTGTAGCAAACAAATGGTAGAATTTTTTTTTTTTTGTTTACATTTGAGTGAGTTGAAGAACCAGTGTGTAGTAGCATGTGTGTTACGGACCACGTGCGGGACGTCGAGTGACAGTAATAAAGTGGCGAGACTTGGACGTGGTGTGTGGACAGTGTGTCTAATATCGAACTGTGCGCGAATTTCTTTGTGTTTTGTGACACTGCTAAAGAAAGAACTTGTGTCGTATTTCTGCCCTTGGATTGTAAATCCTTGCGGTACAAAAATATTTTATATGTTACTTCAACTCACACACCTTTAAAATTGCGAAAAATGTCAAAATATACATTTTTTTTTGTATGAAATTATAATCGGTGCGAATTATTTAAATTTTTGCTAGTGCCCTCAAACACGGATATTTCATATTTGCCCGTGTTGAAATTGTGCACGAACGATTAAATAATAATTTTCCTTTCGCCTCAGTAATTTCACCTTGAAAATTTTCATCGCGATACTTTAGCACTGGTCTATATTTGTAAACCTACTTACGGACTGGTCGCAACGTGCGCCCAAACAACGGATGCATCAAGAGAGCTGAGTCGCATGTCTAGAAACAATACACCGCACGTCCGCGCGCGTTTCCTTATTTTTATTTATCATATTAGTGGCGAGTTTACTGATAAACTTATTCTCAAAATTCACTATTTTATACATATACATTTAATTGTTTTCATTGTTTATTATAATATAATAGAAAAGTTTATTGACTCTAACTACGTAAATATTATAAATATGTATTTAGTACTAATTTGTTAGCTAATTAGTAGAATTCTGCGTAAAAAAAAAAACCATAGGACGTTGACTGTATAGATAGTATTTTGCGATTGAAAGGTATTCCCTCTTTTAGTAAAAAAGAGAAAGTTTATTTAGTGATAATAAAAATGTACTATTTTGATAAGATTCGCACAATTGAATCTGAAATATAAGATAGAATAGACTTGATAATATGTTTGAGAGTATTCGTCAGACATCCATGCGGGTGCTACGTCACTTATTATTTTGCTACCGTTAGAACAAAAAGATTAAAATAAATAATAACACGCAATAAAAATGAGTAGGATAATGGAACATCTGTATTGTCTTATATCTATTTCTATGAATGCAGAATCATTTGGTAGAAAAACGAAGTTCTAAGAAGGATTGCATTATTTAATTTTAGTTCGCAATGGCCAGACATCAAACACACGTCGAACTGGCGACGGCCAAGAATCCACCTCCTCGATACTGCCATCAGAAATACCTAGAGCGTTCACACATCCCGATACACGTCTCGATGGTATATCCGCTACAACATCTGCACAACAACCATCCTCGTCTGTTTTATTACCAACACCAGCTGAAATCACATCAGATCCATTACGACTTGGCACCACGGCAATCGTAAATGTGAAGAGTCCGACTCGCCGACATCGGCGTCGCCGCCGAACCACTTCGTGTTGCGGCGAGAGCAAACCGAATGCCGCGACTGATATCACACCGCCGGGCCAAACAACAACCACAACAACAACAACGACGACGACAACAACTCAAGACTGGACCCAGGTTGGTGTCAATCTTCGCAAGATTGCCGATGACTTCTACGCTTCGGTGGGCAAGGTGGGTACGATTCACAAATTTGTCGACAAACCTTCGCCCACCTAAAGGCGGCACGCGTATCACTTGGCCCGCGCTCTTGTAACGGTGTCTTTACTTCTACTTCAGTCAAACACTACGCTTGAATGTTTGCAACCAGGTTAACTTTTATGCGACAATTGTTTCTATTGTATACGCATGTTCGAACATGGTACCTATTAACGTAATGAGGATTATATTTTCTTTGGACACCATTACACTACTATACTCCTGTTTTACTATTTAAATTATCGGATTTGTTATATTTTTTAATACCAATCTTCAAAAATATATATATACCTAAGCAAACTGATTTGGCGTTATTTCCAAAAATATATAAAAAATTATTGTTTTGTTCTTATATGTAAATATATCATTTCATTTTCATCAAATTTTATTGCGCTTCGGAAAAAATAACTAATTATTTAGTAACGAATTTAAATCAAACTTCCGTTTTCTGAACAATATTTGAATGAATAAAAGAATATAATAGAATTCATATATGAAGAAATTTTTCAAAAAAATTTGTTTTATTTGGAAACTTTTTTTTTGTGATATTATTGAATGGTGGTTTGATTTAGATTATGTAAATTGTAGTTTCCAGTACAATGTCTAATAGAGTGTAATTTTTGGTATTACAGGACGAACCACAACAAAGCGAAGATTCGAAACTGCCATGTGGGGTGGACGCGGCCCAGGGTGATGCCAGTTTACTGTCAATGCTTGTGCCACCAGCGTTCGGAGGATCATTGTGGACTGCTGTCATATTCGTGGTTGGTTGGCGTTTACTTGCTCGAACTCGGTAATTTTGCCTGTAATTTGTCATCAAGCCGCTGCTAAACTTTTTACCCAAAGCTTCAGTGATTTTGCCCACCTAAAGTGGAAATCAGTGATCAATTTATAAAAAAATCTTTGATGTGCATGCATATTATATATATATATATATATTATTTTACACATATAGATATATAAACACATCATACATACAAATATAATTAAAATTCTGTCATTTACTTGGTTAATTTCAGTTATGTATTGGCAAAAATCAAACCCGGTTTGTGTTTTAAATAGAAATTTTATCAAAAAATAAAAATTATTAATTATATAGTATACATGGCATACGTGATTTTTAAGCAACGAATTTTTAACGAAATTATTAATTATTCAAAGGACTGTCCTTGTATATATACTGCCTAATTATTTGTAAATTAGTAAATTTAATTAAAATATATAGATATTTAGTTTAATGCAAATTTAAGACTTAATTTAAATAAATTCTCAGTTGCGCCACTAGAAAATCTTTAAGCGGGTCTTATTTTTGGTTATGAAGTTAAATTTAGGAATAAATAAAATTTTGTTTATATATTTAAAAAAAATATAAATTCATTTTTAAGATTAAGTTTAGTAAAAGATTTTTAAAAAAATTGTATGAAATGAGTTGTGTACAAGTACAGTACCTAATATCGGGTTTTATTTTTGTCTCGCTGACTTATACATTTGTGTTCACAAGTAATGCATTACGAATAGGTACCTTTAATAACTAGCCAAGTAATTGATTAAATGTTATTTAGCGTTAAGTAAATGAGTACTCATAGGTTAGTTTAAGATTGATTGAGTGCGTACGGAATCGATGAATCTCGACGGGTTTATAAACCCCGTACGTACTTTGTTATGAGAACGATCGCACAACTATAAAAAAAAAAAAATCGCAAAATGTTTTGCATATTCGTTAAATTGTGCGTCGTGTTGTTGAATAGTATTTTTGCCCAGTTCCAAAGAGCGCAGACCTAAAAATTGATTTAAACATTGATCTCATTACGACAAAGTTATAGGGGAACCGCACCCACGTACATACATCATTTCGCATGTATGTACGTGCACCCGCGGTCCGAATACGACCTCTCGTTGGCACTCGCTGATGCAAAGTTGCTATTCTCTCAGGAATTTTACGTACGTTTAGACAAGTAAAATAAACAAAAGTATGAAATAAACGTTTCGCAATTAAAATTCACTATGTACAGATTTAAACAAAAATAAATAAAACTATTGTACTATTTTGTAATTAACCACTTGTTGTAAATAATTTGTTTTTTTTTTAAATGAAATGACGGCGTTCGTTTGTAACGAAAACAAAAAATGTTAGATTCGACGTAGACTTTTTTTTTAATATATTATTATGTATATGTGTCAACTGAGTACCACGAGTCTAAGGCATTTTTCCGCTAGTATAAACGTTACGTCGCCGTTGAGTAGTGCGTTGAAAGAACACGCATGAAATAGTTTTCGTATGATCTCTGACAGTTAGATTAGATAATGCAACGGCGTGCTTTGGGTTCCTTTAATGCACACCAATCCATTCACCATAATACACTCGATGAAATCGATGTTCATTCACTACAATTAGTTGATGTTTTATGTCGCATATATTGCAATCTTATGAACATATTCTATAACACTTATTGTTGTTGTGGCATATTTGTCCGTATTTTCATAAAAATCTTCTTTAATTCGTGAAATTAACATCAATTTTAAACGGTGTAGTCTCCAAATAAATAATCGTTTCCTCTCAGTCTCGTCAACCCTTGTGTCCCTGGGCACACCTGGCTTTCATAACTACCTTTCGTGTTCTTATATATATATATATATATATATATATATATATATATATATATATATATATATATATATATATATATATATATATAAATGTATAATACCCCCCCCCCCTCTGGTTCCCCTCGTTCTGTGTTTCCCATGTTGCTTTTTGTTCCCCGACACGTCCCCTTAAAGCATATATAATTATTAAATATAGGTATATATATATACTTGATTTAAATTAATATACATACAATGATTGATATTTTTAATCGAAGCAATTTTTACGTATATATAAATTTATTAGTAATATGCTAATATGTAAGCGGTTCAGCGCATCAAAGCACACCACTGTGATTTGCCCGAGTGGCATGTAATCCTGTTTCCATTGATCTCCGATTACATTTCTAATATTGAATGTTTTCATTTATTATGGTTCATAACGATTTATTTTTTATTTTTTTTTAATTAATATTATTATTATTATAAATGTAATTCGATTCCCTAGTCAGGATAGTCGTTTCGTTTTAGTGTTGACTAGAGGTTAAAATATAGATGTATGTGTTTATTGGTTAATATTTTATTATTATTTTTAATTCAATATTTTGATACAGATCATTTATTGTACAGTAATGTGGCGTGTGTTATTGTTAAAATAACTTTGAAAGAGAAAAAAAAAACGAAAAAACAAATTAACTGCCGAAGTAAAATTGCCTATACCAAAAGTCCGACGGTAGAAAATGAAAAAGCGCAACTGTGAACCAGTAAAACATAATCGAGCATTATTTTGGTTTTCATTGTAAGTAAATGTGTAAAGTAAACGTTAAATATCCTCCCCAAGCCCTAGCATTAAAACCACCGATAGAGTTTTGAATCCGTATTCGTTATGCCAATATGTATTCCGTACGATAACGAACGATCTAATGGTAAACAGATCCATCATGAGCATGATGAGAAATCTTACATTTAGCTTTATACTTAAGTGTACGTATCTTGCGACCGCTTGTCCGCACATATTTTGTGTATGCATGTATGTATGTACATTTCCATATATATGTATAAATATATAGATTTATATCTGATGCTGGACCAAGATGGACGCGTAAAATGGTCGTTTTTGCAACCTGAAATGTTTAACCGAACCGAACCGAACGGAACCGCGGTTTCAAAAACGCCCCGGTTTGATTTATGAAATGTTGTTTAAAACGAGCTGTTCGACGCTCAATTCGTGATAATTTATGCCCTGGGCAGACCAATAATAAAATAACCAATATTATTTATTTAGAATTGCTTGATTATAACATTATTTCAGTACATATATAAATGAATATAAAATATATATAAATATATATTATAAATATATATATGTCGACATATATAAGTTTTATACATGTTTGCTATGAACATAATATGTTATATTTTTGTGAAGTATGGAAGAGTATTTTGTATTTTTGGTGCAAAGCAACGATCATGACAGATGTCTGTTATTTTCATTCGCCATACTCACTGTCTGCACTACCAACAGTCTTTCAACTGTACAGTTTTTCACTTTTATATAGTTATTGATTTTTTGAAATAAATGTACACATACTGACTTGAAATACCTTTTTTATTTTCACTTCCATCCTTCCTATTTACAATATTTCAGCCAACAATTACCATCGCTTCAAATAGAGAATAAAATCGTAAAAAATTGTGAATAAAATTATATTTCGAACTTTCCATAAAGTAACAAAAATTTATCTGTCTTAACAGTATTTGTAATAAAATTTTAAATAAAAGTACAAATAATTTCTTCTTGTTAAAAAAAAAAAATTAGAAGAATTACGTATTAATTTCTAATTGAAACCAGTACCCGAAGACTTTAATTGGATTGCATTTATGTTTATTCGAATCAAACAAATAACAGTGTAGAAGAGGCAGTGTTAGGTGGTGGACGTTATAAATCTTGTCATTTAAATGAGGTAACTTTTTTTATTTTAAATTATTGTCCGCATAATGACCAGATGTCACACTATAGTTTTTAAGGTTGGTCTAATCTAACCATTGTCATATTAGAGTAAGCAATGTGTGCGATTTTAAAATAATCGCATTTGTATCATCTAGCTAAAAATATTCATATAAATGACCACAGATGACAGCAACTAAAGTGGAAATGTAATAATTGTAACGGCCTTAGTGTAATGATTATATTTATATAACCAGTTTACAGTTAAAAATATTGTGTGAATAATATATGTAAAGTCCAAAGTGCATTATAATATATTGTGTGCGGGTGTTATGTTAATCTACAATTAAATATTGTTCATCTGGTAAGTACTTTTTTATTGTTATTCTATGATAATTTTGAGTATTTTATATAAAAATGAGATTCGTGGAAATATAATGAAACCAAAATACGTTTGACCAGGTGGTTTATGAGTTTAGGCATACGGAATTTAGTTGATAAATGATTGCCGTCAAAGAGAATATTTTATTATTTCCTTGTAGTTTATGTGTAAATTAAAATAAAATTACTTCCCCATCACTGTAATATCCGGATGTTAGTGCTGTGAAATGTACTAAAATTCATATTCAACTGCTCCATATATATATATATGAAGGTGTGTTGATTAAATTACCGATAAGATTTAATCTACTTCAAGCATAGGCCACAAAAACGAAAATGCGTGTTTCGTCATTAGTTTCGATTTATAACTCTTACACATGCCACAGCCAATTGATTTGCTTATTGCTTTTTTACCTGCCATATCCCCATTCATTGTTTACTTACAAATCTACGCACGACACCCATTGATTGTCATTTTATGTCACAATATACGTAAAATAATAAAGTTTATTTCTCAAATAACAAAAAACAATAACTGATAACTGATAAAATTGTTGTCTTGGTTTATTATTTATTTTATTAAAGTCTACTGCAATCCCAATTAAATCGTTAAATGTCATATTTCTTTCTAAATACTGACCAATGTTTTGCACGAAGTGCAAATAAACATTGATTTATTTCACAAAATTAAGTAAATGAATGTTCGAATTTGTTATTTTGTGTTACGTATAGACACTATAAAATGGATTAGGTGGGTGAGTTTGTAAGCAAGCGTGTCTCGAATAGTTTAAATTTAGATTTGTAATGAGAAGTTTATAAGAACTAGTCATTGTACATTATTTGTTATTAAATATATTTCGCAGAATTTATCTTCAATCAGAAAATAATCATATAAGTTTATCAGGTATTATTTCGCATACGTCATAATCAGTGCTTATAAATCAAACAATTTTACGTATGTTACCCATTCGTTTATTACGAGTTTGAATAATGGACCCTGATTAGGACGAAAAATAAAAAAAGAAACGAATTGTCCACTAACCGATTCATCGCGTGCTGCTTGTCATATTGTTCCGAAAGTTAGTTTTACAAGCGAAGAAACCCACTGGTTATTCAAGACAATCATCCGAAAATTACCTATACTTTGATTATTTGCACAAAACAGACGGAAGCTATGAAAATGATTTGTTATTTGTGAGACATATTTGATGATCCTTGTCCGTTCGTTTTGCTTTGTGTTTACATTAGAACGTTGCTTTGTTTGTATACTCATTTGGTAGTAATAAGGCGCAACAATATAAAACAAATGTTTCGTGTGTCAGTGACGAAAATTTTTTTTTTAAGAATTGGTTAACGTTGAAAATCTATTTATCAACCGGGGTTCTGAATACAGGGATCGCTGTCATGTTGCACTGTCTACAAATATTTATACAGGTTAAAATTTCGTTTGAACAACACGAGTAGGAGTTTCTGTTGGTAATGGAGATATAGTGGAATATTCATATTTACACGTCCATCAAAAGCAGAAGACCCCGAAAGGGTTGGAGCCGCCTGTTTCAAATAATCGTTTCATTCAACTATTCAAGTACTCATTTTGTATCAGTCATTCACACTCGCTTTCCTAATTACAGATATTTAGTTTCACCAGAACATACACGAACACGGAACCAAACAAATTTTAAAACATCAAATATAATTATATAAATACAATCCAGCAATTAATTTTATGAATTATTTATTTTTATTTAAGATCTTTTAACCAATCTCTTAGAAACACAATCATACGAAATGTACACATATTCCAGTAGTGAATCTCAATTTGTTTCAAATATCCACTTTTGTCCGATAATGAAAATTTACTCCATTATAACGTCATTTTTTTTTTAATTGGTTTGTCATGCCAATTAAAAAAGATCTATACGTTTAATGCTTGATGCAACTTAATGTTACTTGATTATAATTACAAAGTTAATATAAGTATCTTAAAATCCTTTCGCTTTGTATTTTTTTAAATATATATTCGTAATTGTGTAACCATGATTTAAATTATGTAGTACAAAATTATAATTAAATTTTGTGAGCAATCTGAGTAAACAGTACTCGATTACAATTCGACCGTTAATTTATTCGTTCTAATGCAGTGTATCAAATTGAACCGGATATTTAAAAGTAATACTGTTCTTATATTATTATGACCTAGCATGATTAGGAAATTATAATGTGGTATAACCGTCATTAATAATATTTAAACATCTGAACAAAATTTGCTTTGAACAACGTTGTTTTAAGTAGTTTAATTTGTTTATTTGTTAAAAAAAAGAATGAAATTACTTCAAGTAAAGAGAAAAAGAGTATGTTTTCGTGTTTCATGGTGAGATTAGCCCATTCGTATTCAGTTTTTTGTAAAAAATATATTTTTATGCTTATTGTACGTGACTATTATCGTCTAAGCACTTTGTGCTAAATCATGACCTACCTTTTAATACAAAAGGGGAGAATGTTGACTTCATGTCGACTCGTTTTTGATATAACACATACACACGACATATTCCATAGAAGTAGTGATATTTCTGGACCACTTTATATACCACTTAATATCAATTCGTATCATGACAAACAAGACAATGCAATTACGTGATATGTGGAGAGTCTTCGCAATATGTTTGATTCGTTTAGTTTCAAGGATTTATTGCCGGATCGAGTTTAGTTTAGTTTACCAATTTACTGAAAATTATTTGTGATCACAAAGATTTGAACATATTGGTATCTCAACCTTGACACATTCACCACGACGGCGAAATCGGTGGTCTAGCCCCAGGCGTAAAAATAATCAAATTGTATTCTCCATAAAGAAAATTCGTTTCATCTTGATTGAATTCTATCCAATTAAGTCCCTCCGAAGGTTGACCTATATTTTTAGGAACATAACTAATAAATCTATGTATTTGATCGCGATTTTTTAACAAACTGTCCATTGTACAATGTTGATTGTTTTGTGTGATGCTGTTAAGCACTGTATTCAATCATTGCTGGGCGTGACAAGTGACGCTACCCTGAACAAAAAACGAATTAAGGGTCGAATGACGTTCGCTTGTGTAAATTAACTTTGTTTAATACGCGTTGCTGGACGAATGCATGTCCCGCGTTCCGTTCCCATCTTCCTCCATTATCCTGGTGAATCGAGCGTGCAAAAACCGCACAGAAAGCCTCAGATATTCAGAAATCTGTGTGTATTTTTGTGTACAGTGACGAATGATCTTTGTCTCTCAGTTCGGGCACACAACAGCTAACTCGAAGAAGATGGTATTCGCGCGACCATTAATCTGCGCGACACGGTGGAACCGACCGAAGGGTGAAACACAAGTTAATTTATATTCACCTAATCTGCTGTTTGATTCGGAACAGGACTGATGTCTGTACTGAGCAAAAATTTAATTACTTTTGCGTTTTGACTGTGTAATTAATTACTATCATGCCCATTTTATGGTCCTCGATCATTTTTCATAATGATACAGATTAGTTTCATGATCTTTTGGATAATAACAACGATTTCACAGTATTCTGCGCAAAATCATTATGGTGACATATATTAATCGTTGCAAAAGTTTCATTGGCGCCACACATATCAAATTGTATATAGAGGTAAAATTACAAATATAGAGTTATGATTCTAAAATAGAACATTGACATATATCAATAATCATAAGGGAATAGGATTTATGTTATAAAATTTTTTTTTATAAATAATATCTGTATTTACACTTTTGAAATAAACAAAAATATTCAACTATTTGAAAAATCATGCAACGTTTTTAAAATATATTGTTTCCGTCGTAATTATATATTAAACGCTGCCGCTAATCTGAATATTTATCTTACATATTAAAAGAATGCATTTTAAATAGCATTTTCATTAATTAGTATTTTAATTAATTATGCAAATTACTAATTAAAAGTGTTTTTATTGTCAATGATTAAAACAGTTTAAACTTAATCTAATTTATTATAAAATAAATAGGACATAGACTATATTGTCATGGTGTTCAACATCAATGCGAGGGTGACTTTAAATTCACTTTTTTTTATTGGGTTTTCTTTCTTTTTTTGTTTGTTCACTCCGGTCACGCTTATCGTTTCCGCGTGAAAATTGGAACGTCGTTCGGTTTGATTTTAGCAAATACGGAATTCGAAATTAGTTTATCATTGGATTTAAATATAAAGATCCGTTCGGATAAAAGCGTGCATTCGTTAATCTGAGCGGAATTGAAACCATTGTCACCGCGACCAAGCTTTCCCCTTCGCATTCGCGCACAAGTTAAAAAGTATTCGGCGCTATATGCAGGCAGCCAGTGATGGATTACTACAGGAGCTTAGTGTCAACATCACGATTCGTATTACAGCTTTAGTTTGGGTTAACCGGCGCGGCGCGTTCATACTGTACCCCATCCCCAACACTCCGATGGGGTGTGTTTGGGGCTGTGCATACGTACATAGACACAGTTAAATGCGGAGTAGAGCGGCGACCATCATGATGAGGACAGATTTAGAGGCGTGATACAGATACGAGGTCCCTTCATGCGCTTGAAAAATAAGTACAAGCGCGTTTATGTGTCAAACTTGCGACATAAGACACCCCCTCTGGCTTTTGTTAGTTACATGTCAAAAACAAACAGTGTCGGCCACTTGTTTCTTCAATTGCTGATGCCGTACAACATTTATAGTGTACGCAGTTGGCTTCTGTTTTTTTTCCTTTTTTTTCATTTCTTCTCATCTATTTACTGGTGATGTTGACATGACTTAGGATGGAACATGTGTGTCTTAGGTGATGACACGCTTCACACGAGCCCTTTATATAAACTAACTCATTTTCAATAATAAACAAAGAAATATAAAAAGTTATATCTTCTTCTTTGCTATTTGTATTTATATGAAACATATTTTCAAACGAATATGAAAATATTAACAGACATTCACTAGTTTGTATGATTCCCCATTTTCATATGAGTTGAAAATAATTTTCTTGCACTCATTTGACTGTTGAAGAATAAAATGCTTTAAAATGATTTAAAACTTTTTCTTATTAATCTGAAAAATGGAAGAATAAGTTTTTTCTTAAAGTGAAATTATCCATTAGTAGTTAAATGATTCTGAAAACTAAATGACGTGACTGTACATACTATTCAGCCTGTCTACATAACATGACACCTCTATATAAAATGCTTTGAGTTTTTGATGGTATAAAACCCACAATTATATTATGTGAAAAAAATGTGTTCTGTTGCATGGTCTTGTGTATTGCTAATGGGAGAGAGGGTTTGTACGTTTTCCCGTCATTGTTATCCGACGTATGATTATCCGTAACCACTGTGTGTGCGTGTATGTGTAATATAGCTTACTATTACGGACGCTTCGTATGTACGTCGACAATGCGGCGGCAATGCAATACGCCGCCGCGGCACGACCCGTGAAAAGTAATACATGTCAAATGGACGAACGCCCCTTGCGCTTTGTGGAAAACCCTCGAATTGACAGTTCATTTCGTTAATAATTGCCATTAATTTCACGCCTTACCCAACGCTATACTATACCACTGACTACGGCAGATACATTTTGAATTAATTACTATATATAGTATTTAGTATTACCGCAGTTTGTAAACGAAACATTTTCTGCAATGCCCATGCTTTTTCTCTATTCATATCTCACATTTATCTTCGATGGTCTACGATATATTACTGATCTTACATACTATACTTTGCAAACTTCATATTTTGGAGAAAAAACGCGATATATTAATTTATTGCTAACAACTTAATTCACAAAATTAAATATTCTTTTGGTCGTACTCAATTCTACTATTTTATCGTACGAATTGATAATCCCAGTGTAACCACAAACACTTTTAATCATATTCTTTTTATTGAATTTAATTATTTGTATGTATTCTTAAAAAAATAAATAGCACTTTTAAATCAAAATTTAATTTAAATTGTAACAATTGGGAATATTTATTTATTTAATGCCAATTGATGTACATTTGTCTTTCTCATATACTAAAAGTAAAAGCAACTGATAATCCTAATTAATTATATTTTGTCTAACACTGCCAGCATGAGGATGAATAACAAACTCTAACAACTTCTAAGCTAATTGATAAGATGTTAGTTCTTGCGAATTATACATGCACTTTTCGATATTAGACATAACATTCAAATTACGTTCTCAATTAACTAGAATAAAGGACGTGTAATCTTGCTAAGCACATTAATCAAACAATACACTACCATCGCATTGTGATGGTAACACTCTGTTGCAACTTTATCTAACTTCTTAACCCTGATATCCGAATTGCAATCAGATTTCGATGGCTTACGACACGGTCTAGTAATCAATTACGTTGATTCCGGGTGCTGCTGCACTATGCGAAGGGCTGCTGATGGTCTGGTTTCAACCGCCGCATTAAAGCGCCCCGACCACACATAATAACGAACGATATACACGGGATTCAATCTTTGTTCACGCACATACGTATACTACATATAATAAATACATTCTTTTGTGGTACGATGTAGATGGAATAAAAACAGTGACACGTGCCACTGTCATGGTGCAATGACATCTCATCACATTTTACTAGGTACTAGCTAACCCCTCACTAAATAAAGGCATACGACATCGTGCGTCATAAGTTATAACAGACGGTTTCAAATTCTCCTATTGTGCATTAATAATTTTATTTATATGCTTTTACATTTTAAAAAAACTTTAATTCGAGAATTGTATTACATATTACCAATATAATTATTATTTTACTACAGATAATAAACATTTTGTAATGTGAAAACTAAAATACAAGTACTTTTTTCTTAGAGACAAAGAATTTGTCAAGGTATACAAAATAATTATATTTAAGTATTTTATCTCCAATAAGTCCAAAGTAATTCGATGTACTCTGTGAATGAGGTTGTCACCCCAATATACCGCATCACCAAAGATTTTATTGAATTAAATTATGATATCAGCTCGAAGCGTGGTACAATGTTCTCCAATTCATTAGCTTCAAGTCGTGCCCTTCGTTATGGTTGACCCGGCAACTTTGGTCTCGACGTCTATTCTCGTGCTGTTTACGACTAAAGCACGGCACATCATGATCATCAGGATGACGGTGATACGGATACGCTGTTGCCAGTCTGTTTGTTCCTGCGTTCGTTTCACGCTGTGCTCGCGCTTCATTTCTGATATTAAAATGAAAAGAACAATGAGGTAACTCTTGTGCTTTGATCATTTGTGGCTTTTGTTCAATATACCATTCAATTTCGGCAGGCACGTATTCGAACGATATGTGCTTTTTGATTCTTACCTGTACGTAGTCAACTAAAAACCAATTTTACCAGCGTAAGTTTCATTAACAATTTTCGTGGACACTTTTATTACTTTTTAAGAAATATATATTGAAACCAGATTATATTCTCATCGATTATTTAATCTTCATTTATATTTGAGATTTATCGCAAATGTAAAAAATAAAATCTGTCATTTATTATACTTTTTTATCATGAATTTGAAATATATTTTTTAATATGACTCAATTCAGTAAATATAACAGATTTTATTTTTTTGGCTTATAAATCTCGTTTGAGTAAATTTGAGTTGATTTTTAATTATTATAATTAGTACGTTGGTTAAAATTGGAATAAATCGTATTAGAATTTAATTGTGTTGTTTGAGTAATTCGTTATATAGAATCTGTTATATTCTCGTTAGACAGCCGTAGCATTGTTTGTTTTAAGATTGATGTCGGTGACATGGTGACACTTGTGCTGCGCGACGGGTTGTCCT
The DNA here is from genome assembly GCA_944039245.1 of Nebria salina. Taxonomy (NCBI): domain Eukaryota; kingdom Metazoa; phylum Arthropoda; class Insecta; order Coleoptera; family Carabidae; genus Nebria; species Nebria salina. The sequence continues at coordinate 3,734,838 of OX063288.1, read as the reverse complement.
AGAAGTGTTTCGGGTAAAACAAAAAAGCAGAAGAAAAAAAAACTTTCGTTACTGCTCTGGTGAGCGCCCGCATCTATCTATCTATCTATAAAAGAGAACAATATAATATGGGATTTAATAGAAAGGCGGTAAACCTTCATTTAGTTATGTGAGCAGGAGATTTGTATGGAATTAGGGGGTGATAAACGGAAGTCGCCGCATACAGTGCACGCGGTATCGTGCGTCGTATATAAGTTCGCGCTCGCGCTGCGTTGCGCTGAGGGAACCCCAGGGATACGTGTCGAGACGCAACACTTTGAAGTATGACGCTGTCAAAGGGCCTTTTGTTGTTTTGCAACATATTATTGCAGTTACATTTTATAAGACTGCTTACTTGGACACATCCTGTTCACCCTGTTACACTCCGCGCGTACTGCTTTTAATTTATGACTTTTAATTAGAAAATATCGCACGGACGACAGATGGCTTTAAAAATGTATTTTATCCTTCAAAGGAATTGAAATTTCAACACGTACACTCACCTACTACAGTAGAAAACTCGCTTCAATTCATCGTATCTTTTTTTTTGATATTAAGACGATTGGATTCCTAAAAGATTTCTTTAAAATTACATTTTCTAATATTTACATTGCTGTAGGTACTACAAGTATAATTCTTTCAAATGTGTAACATTAAATATGTACACTTATAAAAATTTCTCTGTAGTATCAGTATTTATTTATATTTATTTAAATTAATGTTTAAATAATTTTGAACAATTACAATATTTCGTTTCACTATTCATAAAACACGCTTTAGTTTTCATAAAACAACCGGATGTTAAAACACAAAATACATTAACAAAACATCGACGAAACTTCAAACCAAAAAGTAAAAACTTACTTTATCTTCAATGTGATACCTGAACATATCCTTTTTGACTTTGATATGTGCTGGTTATTTTTTTATTGTATCTACCAAATTTATACCTGCGTATCAATATGGTTGACTTATTTGGAAATACACACTATAATGAAATCATATTATCAGATTAAATTTATTTTTACAATTATAAATAATGTTTCGTTCATTCTATTCCTGGAATTTAAATTATAGAGATGTTAATGACTAATAGTCGGGATTTATTTTTACCTCCTTTAAATATCGAAACTATTTATAATTATTTTATTTAGCATATATTATAGTATAGGAAAACCAGAACGAGAATGGATTTTCCGAATATTTAGATACATCTGCAGTAAACAGTACCAACACATGGATTCATTTTAGTTTAATAAATTCTTAGTTGTATTTGACATAACTAAAAGTTGTATGAGTAATATCATCTTGATTTTTGAATCAAATAATAAAACGTAAAATCGTTGACGATTAAAATTTGCAGTATAAAATAAAAAATAATAAAAACTAAAGCTGTTTATGTCAACATGCGCCTAGATATTTTCGTCATCGCTACACATTTTTGTGTTGTGGTTTCACCATGATAACTATTTCAAGGTTCTATTTATTTTGTTCTATTTTTTTTTTTACATAAATCGCTATCATACTGATTATTAATGTTATTATTAAAAATAGTGTTACTACGCTTTTATAATTCATATTATTAGTAAAACAGCACGTCTTCATGTTAAAACATTTGTACTGCGACAAAGTTCAAATGATAAGTTATCCATAGGCGTACGGTAATTAAAATAGTCGTCAATAATATCACAAAGTTTATATATTTAAAATAAATGAATAACAATTTATAATTACATAAAATCGTGGTCTATTTTTACAAATTAAATAGTTTACATTATTAAATATTCCACTAATAATAAATTAATAGCATAACTACGCAATAGTAATTATCAAAACAAAAACGTTTCAAAAATCATAATATTTACTAAAAATGGCTTAAAGCGATTTATATTTCCTAAATAAAAACAATCTTATCATGACGTAAAACAAAAATACTATCATTATGGTACGTCTCATTATTTCTCTAAATCCATTTGATATAATTTGTTCGCGTGCTATCTGGAAAATAAAATGGTAATAAAGTTTGAGTATAAACTGGTTTCGATTGTATTCCTTGTTCGTTTGGGAACTTGACTGATTTCCCTCCGTTGTCGCGGTAAAGTAATAGCAGTTCTTCATCGCCCCTGCTATCATCATTTTCGTAATTATATTTTTCAGCCTCAGTATCATAAGACGTAGGGAACGTCCAACCGTATTGTCTTTTATCTTTGTTTTCATCATAATCGTAAAAATTAAATGTTTCACTGCTGATATCATTCAGTTTCGTTTGGATTCGTCGCTGGAACATTTGCGAATTCGGCTGGTAAAACGACGGCGCCTGGAGACCGTTGAAAAAACGAAAGAAGCCACCATTATGATTATTCAGGTAGAATAATAGCCTGTCAGGGTCATCCGGACATCTTGGATAGGCATACTGGCATGATCCTGTATTTCTTGATGAATACCCAAGCAGAACAGCTTTTCCCAATTTATATAATGGAGACGCAGATCTGTCATCGACGAACGACAACAAACTGTATAAAAGAAACAATTCTCTATATAGCCAACGGGGAGCATATATATGTATTTTAAAATTTATATACCTATATATATAAAATTTTAATTGTTACAATTAATTTGTGACCAATTATATTTTGATTAAAAGTGACTTAAAATGCTAAAATATTGAGGATTAATGTATTAAATTAATATGCATTTAACATACATAACTACATTAGCAAAATCTTACGACATTCATTGCATTGTTGCTTACGGCCAAGTCAAGCGAATGTCGGATAACCGGTTTAAGTACATAGTAACAAAGATTTAGTTAATGTTTTGACAGCATAAATATTGTAATTATAAAACCCAATCAATGGAAATGCGAAACTGATAAATGAATCTGAACAAGTAATTGGCTACCATACACGTAATAGTACAATGTGCAATTGCAAACGGTTAAAGGTAGTGCATGTTGTTGACCCATATATTTATTATCGCCCACAAGATATAAACTAGAAAGTGATTCACTTACCTCATCACCGACTCCGAGTTAATGAAATTAAACGGAAACATTGTCGATGCTGATGAGGCTTGTTGGCCAACATTTCGCCGCGAAATCCCAGCGGTCATCTCGCATAATATCTTCGGTACACAATGAAGATTATCGTTGGCGGATATCGACTCTAACGCTTGCATTATTCCTGGTCGAGTATTCGCATATTGATTGGTCGGATAATGTGTATTTGGACGATGAGAACCGTAAAGTTGATTCGGTGGAAATGGACGATATCTATTCGGGCGAACGTTTGTCGGATACGGATATGTTTGAGGTCGATATTCAGGATGATACTGCATGTAATTATTTGCATATTGTGGGAAGTTGTTTCTTCTACTTTCTGTTGCTAAATTTGGTTGTTGCCTAAAACGTATTTGTAAAAGCTAATAATAGTGACACTTTCTTTTGCTTTGAATGTCAAATATGTTCAGTTCTTAAATACATATTGTGGTATAGTAAATATGATATATGAATACGAGAGATAGATAACGCGTTTCAACTTTTGCTAATATTTAAATGATAAACAATAATGTCTATTAAATTATTCATATTCTAACACATTTATATTGGGAAAAAGGATTACCCGGTTGAATTGAAAGTCCTATTTCTACAATTAAATAGCGCAATTGGATAAACCCATATATTTAATTATGTCAATTACATTTTTGAGGATTTTTTTCACAATTAAATACTGTATAACATAATTGAATATAATTATTCCGACAAAATACACAAAATATTGTAAATTGGTATTCTTACATTCGTTTGCCATTGAACCTTACAAACTTTACGCGCTTCATTAATATTCATCAAGCCATGCATACTTGCCTTTTTATGACCCTTACCACGATTTATCTGTTACTGAACAAATTTTCAATCATATTCATCAATTTATTCTCGCATTCTCACACATTTTAACATCCTTTTATAAATAAATCGTTTTAGTAATTAATCCAGCATTCTTTTAAAATAACTAAGTCGTCTCCTATCAATTAATACCAACTAATTTTGTAATTCATTTTACTTTCATACATATATTATTTAGCTAGTGTTAATAATATATATGTTTACATTATTTAAATTTCAAAAACTCAGATATTATTTATAAAAAAAATCTTCTTGTTTAAGTTTTTCTTTATAATTCCATAAATATTTTGTTGGAAAATCCGAATTTAAGAATAGAAGAAAAAAATCACTTACCGCGAAAATTCGGTCGTTGTATTATTAGTAGAAAGCAACGTTAAACCATCACGATTAACAATGCTGATAAGGTCTATTCTGCCCATTACGCACATGATAGTTGCAAGTCTTAACGCCACGACGGTCATCTTCACCAAAGAGAATTTTAGCGTTTGTTATCTTTATCACTGCCCAGATACTGACCAAAACACATTCAACCACTGTCATTCGCAGAATAATACGGTAACAACGCTTGGCGAGGATTTAATAGAATTTCTCTTGCATTAAGAAAGTCCATGTGGGCGCTATAATACGTGAATTCATATTCTCTCTTGTCGCCTCCTCTTTTTATGTTCGTTGTGTTTTTGCTTACGAATACGCGACATTTTGTTTTTATTTATGTAGTTCGAATTGCGTTCTTAATGTGATATTCGAGAAAAACTGTTGCTTCCGGTGTGATGTTGGATATAATTGAATTAAAATTTCATAAATTATGAGTTTTCACCGAGTGCATTTATTTAAAATGCGTCAGTATGCATGAATTATTATCCCTTGCTTGCTATGTAGTTTTTTTGGTTGAATTACCATGACCAGTTCTCAATGAATATTCATATATTGTATGGGATATGGGGAAAATGTATAAAATTATCAAATAACAGTAGGAATACCTAATGACGAAACCTTCTGTCGATATATGTTTATGCACAACGAGAACAAAGTTTAATGTTATTTTTGATGTATTAGTTCAAATTTTTATACATTTTTTATCTGGCACTGTTATATTTATATATTACAAATAAAGGTATATTAACAGAACAACTAACTTTCTATGTGCTACAAATAAAATAATAAATAAAATTACACTATTTCAAATACTAATCGTAGAATATGCATTTACATTTTAATTCCATTTCTTTCAATGCTTTTATGAATTATCTAGAAAAATACAAATGTATATTTTGATTCTTTGTTTTATAAAACGAAGTCTTTCTTTTGTCTACTCCGCAGACAAAAAAGTTCAAAATATTTATTTTTGCTTTACTAATAATGTTTACTGTTTATTTGAGGTAAAGGCTCGTTAGTAACGTAAAAATCTTGCCTCAGGGAAATGACGCATTAGTATTACGGGAATTTAGGTACACCACTAATATAAACACACATTAGTGCACATCTATACATCGTATACTATGGAATCATGCCCCATTTAACGCGCTCAATTATTCGTTGTTCATTTAAATGTAAATAAAAAATTAAATTAATAACTACGATGATGATAGGATATATCGGCCAGGCCTAATTGTCTATATTAATAACATATGAATTATCCTCAGAAATTGTATGTTTCGACCATTATGTCATTAGTTTTTAAAACACTAAAGATTTATATGAATTGCAGGTAGGTAAATGGTAATGTGGATGATAAACATTAAATGTAGTTTGTAAAGGTAATTAGCGACTAATGTTAAATTACGACCGATATTATATAACAGTGCAACAACTAGGAAACTGCTTTTATTGAAATTAAACATGATACAGTCGGGTACAAAGTTATGTATTATTTATATTTATATGATTTGTGGGTATAACTATACTATAAGCAACACACCGACTGAAGTAACAAAAAAAAAAACTGATTCTGTATGATAATGTATTATAGTCGTCTTGTCCGAGTGACACTGAAACTACACATAGACTTCCCCTATCTATTATTTAACTACGATGATGTTGCCCTCTTGGGGCCCTACGGGACTAAATAACCTCACCGGAGCATTACCTATTATATTTGATTGTACATGTAAATATTATAGACGACTCTGTACAATCTCCAGTGAACGGACAACTTCATTCATGGTTTCTTAGTCCCTTATAGTGAAGTTTAACAACAATCTATATTGAAAACTTTTTAAAATTGAATATTGATGGTTCTCTTATTTACTTTCATGAATTTATAAATAAATTAAAAAATCAATTGATGTAAGTGATTATATATAGCTAATCGATCGATCTAAATCCGCGGCTTAATTAATTCGGTATTTATGGGTTAGTAATTGAGAAATACTTTTCAAAAAGTGAAACTTCATTATATTGTATACTTAAAATATTATATTGATTATAAGTGTAAGTACGTACACTTTGTTAATTATGAAAAAAATGTTCAATTATGGTATTGTTAGGATTTCTAAATTGAACAATATGGATTGGAGCATTTCAAACGTTTTATAACGCATTTCTACCGAACGTTTTTTTTTGTCAACTTGGGGGGAAATAGTCAAGTTATAGAAGCCACCAAACCAAACCTTAATGTCGAAGCGAGGAACGTGAGGGTGAGACTAGACTCTATTTTCTAAACAATAGCATATGTTGTCCAACGCACTGAACCGTGGCTATCGTTGTATTTTAGTTCAGCTTGTTTATTAAATGCTTGTAAAATTCATTCCCTATATACGTATACCGCCCCATTGCAACACGTGCACATTGAGCGATGCCATCGAAATGCGCTTGCACGTAAACTCACACGTCATCCACCACGTGTTTTTTTTTATAATACATACTGTATATTCTCCAACCCGCAGCATTTGGTAAATTTAAAACAAATTAAATAAATATCAAAAAGTACTTTTTATTTGTATAAATAATGTTTATAAAATATATATGTACATTTATAATTACCGGTGTTTTTTTATATACAATACACACACCCCGAATTCTCAAGTACTTTTAGATCCCAAATCTGTTAATTTCCAAACGTAATAGTTACAAAAATGCAAACCATAATTTAGGATCAAACCATTCAAGGTTGACGACTGATCCCGCAAATGACTTCATATAACACAAAATAAATATTGTTTGAATATTTTTTGCAATGTAATTATAAATTGCTAGATTGCAAATTTGAGTCTAGAAGTATTCTTCCATAGATACCAATAAAACTAATTATAATATTTAACATTTGACTATTACGTATAAGTGATGATTGAGCAATTTAATATATTTATATATATAGGTAGGTGTCATGACGTAAAATGTTTGATATAAATATGCATTAAAAATAGACGTTTTTGCATTTCAAATATCAAGGTCTATTTACTGCTTCGTTTTCTAGCATAGCTGCATTTGCAAATTGACATGGCACTTATTTGTTGACGATAAATTGTTATTCTTTACAAGCTCGTCCTCTTTTTGCTAATTGGTTACAAAATTTCGGCGAACCCACTATATCGCCTAGGAACACACTAAGCAGGTAGAATTCCTTGTTTCTATCCGGAGACTGTTTGTATTGACTGAAAGAAAAAAAAAACAATATTTTTCAATTATCTTGACGTTTCATAAGATAACTGAACAAATTGGTAGTGATTAGATATTTTAATATACGTTTCCCCCATTTATACGACAAAAATAGCTTTCGAAAAAAAGATTGTTGGATTCAATCCCTAAAAACCCAAATTAGTGGCGTTGGTTAATAATTCCACTTAAATAATTTTTTTTCAATATCGTTAGTAAAATATTTTATTATATTTGTTTGCCATTCACTCAAAAATGTGTTATTGTTCTTGTTAAGAGAGTGAAAACATGAATAAACGAAATCTGTTTTATATTTGTTGTTGTTTTATATGTGTGCGAATGAATCAATAAAAATTGTTTTACAATTATATGAAAACATTTATTGCATAATAGAAGCTGACACGAAATTACTATAATCTAGTCTAAATTAGTTTGGTCGTTGTTTTCACCCTACACGAGTTTTATTCTTAGGACTTTGATATGTTTATGTATATGCACCAGATGTCATTCCATTCTTGGGACTATAACATCGCTCTTTAGCAAGTTGTGATTATTTCCCAGAACTCAAATAGATGGAGGGTTCCATATATCAGTGTATATATTTATAAGCAAAATACACGGACATTTGCCGTTATTATTCATTACATCCAGCTCAATACGCAATTATTTTCGACTGTCGATTCGAGGAAATAATGAATGCGTTATTCTGGTCATTTGCGTTTGATAACACCATAATAATATTCATTGTTTTCTGACACTATTAACTAATTACCACTTGTATGTTACGAAGCAGCATTCGGTTATTTGTTCTTTTACATTTGATGGACCATAAATGAAAATGTAAATAGATAGATAAATGTACCTTAGAATATGTTCCCAATCAAGGTTTCGCGTTGATTTGTTTTCGTTGTTGCGTGCTCGTGCGGCGTAATGTAAGCAAACCCTTGTGTAGATGCAAACTTTGTCACCCAACTCAGCCACTAAACGTTTCTCTGCTTCTTCCATGTCAATTAATTCATCTGCGTTCGCTATTGCTGCTCGGCGTGTACGAGACATGTACGTTCCTAAGTGTGACATTCAAAATACAAACAAATTTGCATAAACTTGTGAATATGCTAGCTCATCAACAATAAATTTTCCATTATACTATGAAATTGGCATGAATGCTACATAATTATATTGTTTCACAAACCCAATTAGTGTTTATTCTAAGATTTTTTTTTACAATATTTATTAAAGCCAAGGTTGATTTCTTTGTACAAATTCTTTTTTTAATATTTAAATTTTAATATATTAGTCGACTTTATTTGAGACTTTATGTATTTGGAATTTAATATAATAGTTTTAAACGAATTTATTTGGGTTTTTTCGCAATTTTAATCTATGCAATTTGTAAAATAACTTGATACAAAAATAAACAAAATAATATTGGAAAACTGATAGTTTTTCTGTTACCCTACATAATTAGGGAATTTTAAACAAAATATGTTTAGTTGATTTCTAGAACCTATAGATTATATTCGGAATTTGAAAAATGTGTGTCCTTCGTACATTTTTAATAGTAGACACACTAAATTTGATTACGTAACTTCTTTTAGCTCACCAAATAATAAATAACAGTCACGCTTTGAAAAAATATTAACTGTAGTAAAATATTGCACAATATTCATTATTAATTATAGTTAATGCTTTCTAGCCTTGCAAATATTTTTACAGTGAAAGTAACTATATAGAATATTGCACATACTTAAAGTACCTATTGAATGATATTGTTATATCTGCATTGGTCTATGAGTAATGTTATCCAATGCAGTAATATTATTATAAATAAAAAAACATACGTTCTCTTCTAACTAGGTTGTAATATCCGATATACTTACGCGGATTCAATGAATATATGAGTTTTTTGACGAAATTTGACAATCTGACAGCTAGGATGATAATTGGAAAGCCGACCAGTTGCACTGGTAACTCTAGCGTAGGTGATTGTGGCGCAGCATCAGTAACACTCACATCTTGTAGCACTAATATAAAAAGTAACTGACACAGAAACGTCGCTGAAACCAAGACTTTAGTAACCCTCATAGCTGCTTTTGCTGCAATTGAGTTAGCGATATGTTCACTCAGGAACCGAGTGAAAATGCCCAACGATCTTGAAATGGTCTCGACTCGGTCTAAAATGTTATCGGTGAAAGTAGTGTCTGTCTCTACCTGTGTACTTACCACGTTCCACCACCAACCAAGTTAATGTTTAAAAATCAGGAGGTCGAGGTTCTCTTGTTCCACACACGTAGTGACCAACTCTTTTGTAATAGCTGACATTAATTTTATACAGTCAGAGGATGAAATTGAAAGTGATAAGTACGAAAACATCGTGTGTACGTTTTGAAATCGCCAGTTCATTGTATCATAATTACAATGTGTGCATGAACGTGATAGATGGCACATAATCACGTTTTTTAAAAGTATATCTTTAACTGTTCATTTAATATGCGTGTTAAGAGATCCGGTTTAACACTACTATTCCATCATCGAAATTTTCACATCAAATAATAAATATTGTGGATCTTTAATAATTGCTCTAGTTTTACTCATTAGATTATTTTAGCACTCTTTATATTTTATTGAAATATAGTTAATACATTATTAAGCAACATTTCACAGATTAGTACAATTAAAAAGTAATATAGGATATCATAAGTTAAAAAATGAATGCAACAATTTTTTTATATGAGATTTAATTGCTGCATTTACAAACATTTCATAATTAAATTGCGACAAATAAATTAATATTTGACAAATATGTTCAATAAATATGTATATCAAAATAAGCAATAAATCATAAAAGATTCTTTGTTGAAAACACTTCAAGTGTTTTTGCAATTTCTACCTTCGCATTTTCTATTACGTATTAAATACTTCAAAAACATATTCTTGTCTTTTCTTGCCGGATTAAATTAAAATTTAAAATTTTAAGAATTTGGACTCAAATTATAAATAACATATTTTATAATGTTTTCCTTGAACTTTAGCTTTCATTTAGCAAATTCTTACTTTACCTTATGAGTAACCGGATATTATGTATATTATGAATATAATGCTACAATTACTGATACATATATTACTATTTTATAAAATCAATGTCGAAACGAACTCAAATCCTCAAATAAAACTGGTACAAATAAAACATTGAACAATTGGCATAGCTAAAGTTTTAGTATGTTTTATTAATATATTAACGAAAATAAATTAGAGAAATTTAGAATTTTGTTGTTATATTTTTTCACAAATGTTGAGCAAATAAATATAATATGATGAAATTCAGTATAGCATAAACCAGTTTCATGGTATACAGGTTAATATGACACCTATAAATATCCTATGCTGGAAGCAGATTTCCACATCCTATTATGGTACTCGTAAATTGCAAATACTACCATTGATACTTTAAAACTTATGATAATTTATGTTTTATTTCGAAACAAAGAAAATTAGATTATTTTCCATATAAAAATAAAACTATCATATTATAATATTTAAGTATATTGAGGCATTTATTAACCGTATTCATAGTAAAACGTTTAATTTTTGACCAAGATTAAACTTGATGAAAAAAGATAATCTTATGTACATGAATTAAAATTGAATGGAAATTTAGTATTACTTAAGCATAGGTTTATTTTCTATATACGCGCAAAAATGTTTAACGTACTTCCGCCCTCTCCTATTTGTGTTGAAGTATTTAAAGAATTCCCATATGAATTAGGATTATCAAGTTTCTCTGCTATTCAGTTTGTGTTTTAAATACAAAATAATGAAAGTTTATATTAAGATGCATAGCACGCTTAGCTTCTAGTGTTGTAATTAAAGTATTTCTATAGTGTTACCCACGGCGTAGCTGCAAATCAGCAGGCATTATTAATATATAAAGAATTTCCCCCAATATGACTTTCGAAAACATACATAAATAAAAAATATATATTTTTATTGTTAACTAGTTTATTTATTTATTCATTGTTTATTTATATTACATACATAATTCATAAAACTTAACAATCACGTTAGTGAGACTAGAATTATACAAATACATTTTCGTTTGTCACTAATCGGCCAGGTTCATTTACCGAAACATATAAACATACGTATGATAAACGCTGGTAGTATTAGTGCAAAGTTGTGTAGATATTTTAAAGATTCGTAACATGATGTTAAGTTTAAATATTTATAACAGCTATTAACAAACAAGTGATGTAGATTAAAACATATCATGGAAATTTATAATTATCTATAAGGTCCGTAATGCTTAGATTAGTATAAAAAGTTTCTAAATCATATACTACCGTATTCATAATCAAGCGTTTAATTTTAGACCTAGACTAAAATTGATAAAAAAAAAAACTTATGTAGTTATGAATTAAAAGAGGATGGAAATTTAGTATAGGTTTATTTTCTCTATGAGTTACCCAACTGTAAAGCCATAATTCATTTGGGTTATGCGTGCGTCATAGAGTGTTTATTTTGCAATTACAATAAAGGTTGTATACACATTTTTTAGCACTTCGCAATTAAACAGCTCACATTTTTCGAGTTAATATTTAGAAGACAAATGGTACCCGCGTTGTTAAACTGTTATAGGACGTCCTAAAAACGGGGTACTAATCTTTTAATCACAACAAGTAATCACCTAGTTTATAGCCCGGCGTTGAGCACACGGTAATCAACGCTCTAGATTACATTCCATAATTTTCGACAATAAATCCCTTCGTTATTGGAACGCGTCATCTCATGTGGTAACACATTGTAGTATCGTATATGTATACACGCATCACTTAATAACATTTCAATAACTTCCAAACTATAATTTGATTTGGTTCTTTTCAGGTTTCTGTTGTGTAGCACTGTACGAGTTTTCAAGTAGAATTCAAATCAGCGCATGCGAACTTTCTTCATCATTTGAAGAACTTGTAAACCAGGAAATGGACATGTCGGATAGAAGTTGTGGCATCCGTTTCCGTCTACGCCGGCGATCAGCTGACCCATGTGAGCGGCGAAGTGATACTTGGACGTAAGTTCCGCTGTTGTTGTGACACTCGTATCTCTGTACGCAAGAAAAAAAAAATTATAAAAAAAGAACTTATTATTTGCAGTTTTATTAATCACGCGTCTTTTGTGACAAATCTAGTTCCTAGTGCACCAGTCTACACCGCGGAAATAGATGAAAGTGAGAGTTTATTTATTATTATATAGAAATAAGTGTGCTAAAGCATTAAGTGTATTCGGACGCAATATACATTTTAATATTGTTCGCTTCGAACAGAACCAGCACGAATAGTTACGGCATACGAGTTGTAGAGAAAGTTGATGTTATTTGTGTAATACTTGTTGCAATATTTAAACTTTCCATTTCGGTTCCCGCGTGTTGTGATGACTTAACACTTATTCGATAACTTCCTGCATAATATGCATGTCTGTTTAAATGCGTAATTACTCATCTCACCTATTAATTATAACACTATATTACATAACGCAATTCCGTTATCCTTTCATTATATTAAAGTTTTAAAAAAATACGTTCAAATACAGCGTGCGCATACATTATTAATATTAAGCTATTACGCAAGTGCCTCAATTTCGGTAATTGCAATAATATGTTTCTAACTTTAAAAAGAATAATATTTACAAATTTAATTAGTGAAAATTTTAAGAATCCAATTCGTTTTCGAAGAGTGTTAAAAGTTATCTTTAATATAAATAATACATGAAGGACAAGCATGCCTCTCTCTGTTCTGACTGAAACGATAAACGCTCTATAAAATTTATTGCGAAACCCAATTCTTGTTTGAGTCTTACGTAATTAGTAATTTATGCATTCTTACAAAAGGTGAACCGAACATAATAGAGTTAATAGATTCACTTTGTCAAAAACTATACCTTATTAGAGATAGTAAAGATTTTTCTGATTCTGTTAGCTTTTCTTTATGTGGTGTTGCATTCAGTTCGCAGATTAATTTTGGTAGACATGCATTCTTAATCGTTGCCAGCATTTGCGATTTACTTGATTGCGACCCTGGAACACAAAATTTATTATAAAAAAAACTAAGGTTGAATCGCTGTTTTTTCACAAATATATAATTTATAATTAAATGAAAAACCTTGAGCTAGCATTGAGTGATTGTATTTTGAATCACAAGCAACCAACTCAGTTGCGAAAACTCATAATTCAAGGTTTAGCTGTTCCACAAACAGCAGGGCGTTATTTTGTTGTCCTTGCTCAATAAACAGTTTTTTTTTTCTTTAATTAATGTACTACTTAATTCGCACATATTAGATTCCAATTGAATAGACCTTGAGAATATCGAAGGTGAGGAAGATTTTCAATGTTACAAAATTATATTTTATAAAAACATGATAAGTAATTTCAAACCCGGAGATTAATGAGTACAAGTAGTATTTAATGACATATAAATAAGGCTTAATAGCAATTTGTTATTTGTATCCGTATGTCAATCCTATTAAGCACAGTGGTCAAAAAGCCGTTTTTCCATTTGCGCTCAAGTCTTTAGGTCGTGTTTATTATGTTTGTATTTGTAGCAATGAAAATTTACCAATATTTTTAAATGTGTCATCTTCGATGTCAGCATCTAAATCCAATTTAGTTTTGGGATCCCCATATCCAGGATTCGCAGGTCTAGACTGCGTCCTGATAGGATCGTTATCACTAGATTCAGTCCGATTACCACCAAGCAATTGACTCAACAATCCTGAGTAATCCCCAGCAAGTATTAAAAACACCCCGAACACAAACACAAGTCTGACAACTGATCTCCTAGCATTTGCCATGTTATCGTCTGGTGCGAGCTCTTAACAAAACGTCGGGACCAAAACTATTGTGAACACTGGATCACCGCGTTGCGTGAACTCGGGTTATAGACACTGGTGCATATACGGCCAGGTAATCCATGATCATGACGCGGATCTCTCGAGGTCCCCGCCACCGCTACCATTACTTGTCATCGGCAAGTCAAGGTGTTCCCCTGTCTGGCCCACCACCAGCGACTAGCGACCAGCTCCCGGTCAGATTATAGCCGACGGCAAGTGAAAGTAAAATTTTATAGTCACGTTTACGGAACCAATGCTGTAACGTTCACGGTACCACACACTACATTGTCTATCTTACCTTATACATATGTAAACTATAATTTAGTAATATTTTGCTCCGACATACTTATGTAATAGAATTGTTATTAATATGTTGTAAAATACAGATACTGTTGTATACCTATTTGTTTATAAATTGTTATCTGAATCAGGTCATGGTGTGAACTTTATGCTAAATTAGTTTCATATCATTCGTAATTATATCAATAATATATATGTAGAGAAATAAATATTTTTTACAAATATATCAGTATAAAAATTAAAAACAAAAACTCAAATAATGAAGATCTTTTATTTTCATAAATTACGGAATATTAAATTTTTAAAATTGTTGTACAAAATAACTTTAATACATGAATACATGAACATCTGTTAGTATCTATGAAACATGGAATTGTGTGTGTGTGGTTTTTATTGATTATGTAAGAATGAGAGCGTGAGCAGGTTGAATGAATATCAAAATAAAACTATTTCTCCACAATTTTTGTAGCAATTTGTAATTCATGTTGAATATTTTGTGTTGCATATATGTATGTATGTATGTATGTATGCATGTATGTATGTAGATTGATAGATAGATGTGTGAAATATCATACATGCAGTTTTGTATATGTCCGGTGTACGGTTATGATCATGAGCGAGGTTTAATCTGATGGTAGTGAAAACGAAACAAATAGGTTCAGAACCGCCCTTTCCTGTAATATTTGTTGATAACTCTATATATGCGGGAAAATTTAATTACACGCGATCAAAACATACGATATTTTGACTAAAATTAGACTAATGACGGGTATTTATATCAAACTGTATTTCATGAAATGCGCCCGCGTGGCCAAATGCACATGGCCATGTGGTGACATCAAGTGCGTTTCTCACCGAGTATACACATGCAACGTTCCAATTACCTGCCAGGAACACCAATTGAATTATAATGTGTTTGGCGGTGTCCATACCGCGATCAAGTGAACTGAGGGGCTCGCCTCGCGCAACAAGTTGAATGCAAAATAAAACAAAGAACACTCAACTCGACGTCGACTATCAGCTCAGTTACAAACAGAGTGACGACGCCGATGCCGACGTCGACGCTGGGAACCACCAGCAGGCTGCCGCAAATGATGTCCATCAAACGCGTTCAACCTTATCGCGTCCTAATCATTATTACTGACAATCGTACCTCAATCGTAAAGGTATACATAGTACATACAATATGATGATAACCACTCCAATGACCGATGTGAACATATCACATCATAAACGCAAACGCGCCATCATGCGAGCGTTCATCGGATCAGGTCATTTCGAGAACTTCAATCGAGGCATATTGGTTTCAGCAGTTATTTCCCAGTGGAATTACATTCCATTTGTACGACGGTGTGTGAAATTTATCAAATCCGTCGTTCCCCATTGATCGTTACAGTTTAGGGCCTATTTATCTCTTTCATTCCGCACTGCGCCGGTGTTTTGTTGTCCATTTGAAACTGTGTGACTGTCATCATCCCAAAGTTTTAATCTGTATCGGTGCGTGTTTCAATTGTGGAATAATAAATTCATGACATTTGTCACTGTACCCACACAGCCAATGCTCGTAAAATATCCTCGTGTTAATCAAAACCGCATTATGTCTATCTGCGCCGTTTATCGGTTTCGTACCTATACATATCTATCGGATTCTGGTGAAATAGTGGCGATATGTATTAATACATTTTTATTTCACTAGTCCGCCTCAGCCATTGCTCATTGCTCATTGCGATTTGACACAATACGACACCGAATTTTCGAACAAGTGATTTATGCATTGTCTATTTCGTTCGGGAATACTTTATATCCCGGTTATTGATGCTTGGACGTTCACGAAAACAAGAAAAAACTATCAGATGAATTATTGTTCGTGCAGTCGTCTGGAAAATGTGATATTTTGTGAACCGCATTGGATGGTTGGTTGGTGGATGTGTCCATTGTCTATAATCAAATATAGATGCATTTCGATTGTGTGCTGTTGTCCTCAACACTATAATGATCTACCTTGGAAACGATATCGTATTCGTGTAATGCAATATGCGATAACGGCTGTTTACCCCGGTAATGCGTATAGATTGGTGTATTAATAGCGGGTTCTGCAATCCACTTTTGTCATCCAGCCATCAGTCAGTTCGTTGTTGCTAGTAAAGTGTAGTGCGGTGCAGTGCACGGTAAGGGATGACGGTTCAACGTAACGTTGAGCATCGAGGGGTTCAAACGTGGCGTTCATGTTCGTGTTCGTATCATCGGCCAGTGGGGCAGTGGAAAGGCAGTGGAAAGGCAGTGGAAGCAGTGGAAGCAGCAACAGTAGGACGGGGCAGTGCAACGTACCGATCGCGCACGGACAAGCGATGATAGATTACCCTGTCATCTAATTGCACACATAGCAAATTGTGGCAACTGTATCTACCAAGCTCGATGAATATTGTACGTTGGCGCTAGTGCGATGTGATGCGGGTGGTGACGAAGCGATCCTCACTTTAATCCCCTTGCGTCCTTTATCATCTCGACTTCTAACCAGTATTTCTTTCACTCTTATATTTATAGTTTGTTTTTATACAATCATACAAACATTTAATCCGTTCTAACCATGGTCTACCTTTCAATTGCCAACCATTGTTCCATCAGGTGAGCGTACATTTTGCGCATGCTACTAGTGAGCTTAGTGACTAAATGGAACCAAGTTATGTCTGTAAACCCCGTTCAACATGTATGCCCTGGCAACTACAGTAAATTGCTATTCATGATTGGCATGTATTTGATGATGGTCCTATTTGATTAGAGCCGGACTGGACTGACCCAGACCTAATGATACGTACAATTTCCTCCTGTGTTACGTTTATATATGTATGTATGTATGTCTATACGTAACGTATGTCAAGCATTCATACATACATATATGTGATCTGCCACAGCGTCAGGCGCAAACATTCAATGTGCTTGGATTATAGCATACACACGCATATGCACAAACATATTTACAAACATTTATGCATGAATTTCTTGATTATAGCTTCATGCATCACGAATTACTATTACATAATGATTTCACATTCAAATATGTGGAAATTAATCATATTTAAAGTACAACATTTCATGGTTAAGCTTTATATAATTTTCTAATAAATAGGATACTATTTCAAATTTGATTTAATTATAAAATATAAAAACAAATTAAAAGCGTTTTCAACTTACTAACACTCAGTGCACACTCAGTGCATGGTATGTCATGCAGGTAAATAATAAATAATTTCACAAAATCGTACACAAAGTAGAAAACAACACAAAATGCAACTGATAGTTGAAAACGCTATACCCAAAAAAGTTCACACTCAGTGCGCACTCAACAGGTAAGTTGAAAACGCTATAAAATATCAATTTAAATTATTAATGTAATGGAACAAAATGATAATTATTCTAAGCTAGAAATAAAAAATCAATTTCGTATTTAATTTAGAAGAATGCAATAGGATTCATAATTGAAGTGGAATGCCAAATAAGCTAAATTAAGGGTGTAAGTAATTCTGATATTATCTTAAATGTCAGTGCAGTAAAGTATACAATTAATTATCAGAAACCAGAATCGTTGTATTATGAAAGAGAGCAAAAGAGAGATAGTGTAGTTTTCTAATCAATAGTATCTCCGGAGGTAATTTAGCAGCATCACACATGGATAGACTGGTGTTCTCGCGTCACGGGAGCGCTGAATGACAGCCGGCACACGAGTTAAATGAAATGTCACTCAAGATAGTGCGAGCTATGTCCCTAGTAAACGCCCAGTTCTTGTTACTCGTCACACTGCAATAATAAATCAGATTGTCCGTTTTCCGTTTGGTTTGGTTCGGTTCAGTTTTGGTCGCTGGTTGCTGGTCGCAGGTCGCAGACACCAGTAGCGCACCCATTCAACCGACCCCGAGATAAATCTGTTGTTTACATACGTTGATGAAATTCAATTCCCTTTTGTTTTCTATTTTATTGCTTCCATTCACGCGTATTCCATCACGGTTTCTCCATCTTGTTCTCTTGTACACACATTCATTTATTTGTCGGAAATTACCAAGACCACATATCTATGTCAGGACCTTTATATATAATAGTCACAAAATTAATTAGTTTTAAAATTAAAATAATAATTAGGAATACCTTCTTAATATTTATATATCTAAATAATTAATCAGATCCAAAATGAATAAATAAATAATAATAAATAGCAGTCACTATTACTCATTCCGCATACCAAACATTCCAACATTATAAAAAAAATTAATGAATCTTTGAAACATTTTAATAAAATTTTTAATAAAACACTCGTTTAGTTTCAAAAGTATTGTTTATACGTATTTCGGCTTCTTAGGCTATATATATAATTTTAGTATCACCTGTAATAAAAACTAGTAATTTATAATTGATTGCATATATTGCGAGATATGATGAGATGTAATGTGTTATTTGTTTGGTTATTTATTTTGGTTGTAAAATAAACTGTATTCAAAATAAAATCTATCCCTATACAAAATGTATTAAGCTGTTTATGACAAAAGGAGCAGCGCACGACGGATTCTATTTTATGGTGATTGAATTCCGAACTATGTCAAAGCCACTTAACATGCAGACTTGGTTTACGGCCGCAGTTTACTATCAACCCATAAAATATTTCGAAAAGTGTTTAAATGAAACTTTTTAATTTCATCGTAAAAATCAGATACTTTAATGCCACTTTTGATTTAACGACTGCATTCAGAGATACGCACACGCACATACACCTAACGCCCACAAATGGAATCGGTACGGTACCCACTACGGTGTATCATCATCATGCCAACGATGCATCGGTCAATTACCTAAGCTTATATAGACACTATTTCAGGATGGCACACATGGTGCTCGCATTAACCACGCATCAGTACGGGTAGGTGCTAAAACCATGGACCAACGTTCATTTCCGCTTCGCAAAGATACCATCCTGACCAGTATACACAGGACTATAGTCGTAAACCTTCGAGAACGATAGTCCCCAGTTGATGCGCACAATGCACTGTAGTCCTCGGCCTCGGCCTCGGTTCACTCGTGTAGGTAATCATACGTTCACGTCAACATCGTCACATAAAGCCGTCGGATGTGTGAGTGTTATATCAATATGAGGATAGGGTATAAAAAGGCACTGTCACCGCATCCGGATACGGGACACATTATTTGAGTTACGTGCGCCATGGCTGCTCATCGTAAATATTTTTATTATCCAATTATCACTAGCAAGATAATAGAGCATATATCGCACATACATTTTAGCGCAGTAGATTATATATGTATGGTACATATATATATATACATATATATACATACATATTCGAGGAAATGTAAAAAAAGTTTAGGAAATAATTAAATGATTTTATTTGATATCTATTTGCATTGAATGTCCGCCGTGCGAAATGGAAAACCACCACCAGGTGAAGAGAATCGAAATAATAACGATATTAATGTGTTGGCAAGCGGTCGTAATTGGTTACAAATTAGAAATCGTTGCTAAACCAATAAGCGCACGTGCACTGGCCACTTCTGTGCGGCATGCGTCGCTGGATCCACAAATTGAATTCTCGTTTCAAATCTGATTTGCAGTGCATTAAAAGGGCAAAAAAAATGTCATCTGCTCCGACTGGTACCCGCAACGCGCTATACCACGCCGCGTCAACTCGTGTTTTATATGGTTATATATCTGGTCATCGCCTTCATTATTATCAATTAAACGAAGTATGATGCGTTATGAATACTGTTTCATCTCATTCCCACAATTTTTATGCAACCAATTCAATTTATTTACTAACTGAATTATCAATTCATACATAACATCATGCCTATTCCCGTCAAATTGAGTGGCAGAAAGTCCTTTACATTAAAATTCCTCGCAAATTTTCCTTATTTTATAGAATAGAATTTCAGTCATAAAACATTTATATATATTTTATTTGAGTTCAATATATCCTATGATATGTGTTACTAACAATATGTATATACTTATTTTAATAAATGTTTTATAAATTTGATTTTATTGCCAATATGCAATAAAAGTGCTGCAGTGGTGAAACTAGATATTAGTGTCAAGCTATTTGACTGAGGGACTGTAATTATTAATGAAGGGTCCCTTTGAGCTTTTTTTCTAAGTTAGGTACGTATCTGTTTTTTTTTATGCCTCCCTTGTGAAAGTGTCAACCCCTATGCCTACCAAATGGTTGTTTTTACAGTTGGTTTCACAATTTCAGCCATAACATTATGGTTTTATTTGAAATTAATGATTTGCAATTGAATCTGAAAATTGATCATCAAGATTGTCTAGCAGCGTACATGAATAATCACTCATCCCGGAAGTGTAATCGTTCGCGGACCGGAAGCACGACAATTAAATATGTTTGATGAAAATTAGTTGCATTCGAACACCTGACAAATTAGTAATGGCCACGGCACGAGAGCAAGTGGCGAACATGTAAAAGCATTGTCACACCCGCACTCGACCTGTTCAACACCGCATACAACCGACAACAGGAGAAACACGATCAGTCGGTGGTCTTTTGTACAACGCACCATATCACAATGAATAACGTAACAATCGTCGGTCTTCGCTGCACGCAATCTATAGCAGGGGGTCGACTACATCATCGACTATATTTGATTAGGGGCGGTGTACAATATAAGTAACAGCATATGATGACTATGTGATCGTCATCTCTACTCCACTGCGTTGTGTGTGCACTCTTCGTTTCGTTTCGTTTCGTTTCACTCGCACGTCACGATCACGCTTCTCGCTCAACTAATCAATCACTCTTTTCAATTCACGCTACTGTCAAGGATCTCGCGTAATTTTTAATGCCATCAGTTCACTTCATTCATACAACTTTAGATCAAAATTGTATTCAGGTTCATTATGCTTTTTTAGTTACCGCACGTGTACTTCATCATCAAATATTTGCATATATTAAAAATGCCTTATAATATTCGACTGTCAGAATTATTAAAACTGGATAGACTTTTTTTTTTATTTTCAGCCAACCCATTAATATCGCTTTAAAATATATTACTCCTTCATCAGGACTAAACATTTTTCTAACAGAAACGATCTTGTAATTATATACATCGAAATTAATTTTTAAAATATTCGAAATTATTATTAATAATTTGGAAAATTACTTGCGCTTTTAAACATGAAGATGGAATAATCTTATTCAGAAGTGTTGACAAAAACAAGTGTTATTAGTTAGCATATGTGATAGTTAAAATATTATTAATCGATATTATAATACTCTTGTCTATTACGGAAATTAATTCTTGTTTTAACGAGTAGGACAGTAAGGAAAACAAATCTATGGCAGAAATAGAAAGTCTATAAGGAAGCTATAATATATAGTAAAAGTTACATAAAGATATATAATAATTTAATCTGAAAAGAATACCTATATTACTTGTGGAATAGAGCATGAATTGTTTGTTGTTTTTTATATTTAATAAATTAACTATTGTTTACGGTTTCTTGCAATTTTCTATCAGGGCACGAACTCCTGGTTTCTTATATCTTTCTCTACATCTCTATTTAAAAAACCAAATCATTACAAATAGGATATCATTTTATTGTTTCGCACACCAATGAAATCACGATCACTAATTACATCATTTATTCTCAATTATATCTCATTTTTTTTAAATAATTATTTTCATGAAGTATGTAAAGAAGTAGTTTGTGAAATTATTTTAAAATGTACACCGAGTGTTATTTTATTAAAAATTTTCACCAAGGGACATCTTACATTAATTTTCTTTTAAAATAAGTTTATTTCAATTTGACTTATTTTTGTATATTGATCCAAATATAAGAAGAGAATAGTCCGTTTAGACAACATTTTGTAATTGATTATAGCCGTTCCTGTGATGTGAATTTACCTAAATCCGTACCCATGTTAATGTGATGTTTACAAGCCGCGACGCGAACACCCGAAGGCCATTGTACCGTAGCCATTGTTTGGCCATATAGTTCGAATTGAGGCTCATTAGAACCTGCTCGACATGACAGTAATGTTAATGCAAAGCCAAAGTGCCCGCGCACACTTCAAGCCTTTATCGACAATTAACGTAGTCGAACATGATAATTGTCTAAAGCCTGAGTATATTTGTGCTTGTTATTAACTGACATCTTATTGTTTTCACCAAATAAAATTGTCGTTACTCCATGTGTAAACAAATGTAATAAAAATTCTATTTGTGTTCAATAAACATTTTTTAATTAATGACTGATGAGTATGTACTTTATTTTGTATGGTATATAAATAATTTGTGTTGTGGAAATATTCTCAAAATTTTATATGTTCAAATTTACTATTTTCACTTTTACATATAGTACATTTTGGTTGAGATAGAAACCTGTATGCGGATATTTAAGAAAGTATATTCACTTTTATGCAATAGAAAATGGTCATTAGCTTGAAAAAGTTAGTGTGAATCGTTTTATAAAACTAATAAATTTGTCGTGTATTATTCGCGTAAAGCAATCAGTGTATGTATGTTAAATGAAATGTACAGAATGTAATAGTAAATAATCTTAGAATTGGGTTGTGTGTAGGGTAATTTATGAAGGTACGAGTTAAGAAATTATGTGTACTTCACGCCCGAATTGTTTTAGTACCAAACTTTATTTACAAAGCCCGCTGTACTTACTTTCGAGCAAGTATATTACCCGTGTAAAGTTCAAACTCCCTAAATATATAATCCGTGTTTTATGGTCACCGGATATATGCGAAAGATGACGTTCATCCCGATGCTTGCATGCGTAATTTTATCTAGCAAACATAACACAAAGGACACCAATCGATATGTTAACCATCTTGTTACTTTTCGTGCCGTGTGGGTGGTTTAAATATTGATTTTGAATAAACTACGATGATGATGAACTTCATCAATCAATTTATGCGCGAAGTATTTCATAACGGAATTGTCTAATGATGGACCCATTATCTATTATGGTTATAATCAAGTCGAAAGTTTGTAGTCATTGTGAAGAGGAAACAGATTTCACGTGAGTGCGTGCGGGGGCATTTGTGGCGTCGCTTTATTTATGGTGCAAAGAGGGGTGAGAAACTGATTGTAAAGAGTAGACGCACACGACATTTATGGAATGGGGGATAATGGCCAGATAACGTGCAAGTCATACAAGTCATCAGGCCAACAGGGTCCTACTGAGACGGTATTCGTAACGATGTTTTTCTTCAATTTAATCTGACAAATCATTTAGTACCATGCCCTTCAATACGATACATAAATGCCTGCATGTTAAACAACAGTAAACAATTTTCATTTCTATAACGATATAAGTATCATACGATGATTAGCAATATTCTTAAACTCAGTATAGGTATATAAAAAAAAATCTTTAAATTTTTACGATAATTCTTAATACAATAAATATTTATATTAGAACAAAGTTTACTAATCATTAGCTTTCTTGTTACCACACATTATTAAAAAAAAGTAACGAAAACAATTTAAGTTACGTTTTATAATTCAGAATACGAAATTCGGAAAATGCAGACTTTGCCATTATCGACAATAGGTATCAATTTATCCCATTAGGTGCATTTGGGATATCATCAATTTTCATGAGGATGTTGGTGTGCCACAAAACAAATTAAATCGCTTTTACTTTAAGTGCTCCCTCAGTTAGCTGGGTGTATTATCGAATATGGACAACCAAAAGTAAACATAAACTTTATTTGCAGGTTTTAAACTTCAGTAATGCCGGATACTCGAACGTTGTGAGTACCCTGTGCAGCATAACTACATTTTGCAAAAAGGGTCGAACGAAATGACGTCACGGTAAAACGGAACGGCAGTGAAGCGTCTTTGTGAAGATCATCCGTACGTAATTATCAGTTATCGTTCATGCGTAAGGGCGTGCGAGGTTTTTAGACACGCACTTCTTCTTGAACATATTTTTGTCAAAGCCTATTCCTTTCTACTTGTCAATTCGTATTTCGTCATTTGCGCTTCAGTACGTTCAATTTCACTTTAAGATATTATGATGTTGTTTTTTTTCCTTTGTCATATAAATATCCGTCTATATTACACTGTTCATAATTCGCCTTTGTCTGCCTAAAGAGAGGGATCCGGAGAAACCACCGATTCTTCTACATTTTGAGTTTCTTGAATGCACCTTAATCATCAAAATGTACCAAATGAATTCGATGGAGAACAATTCGTAATTTGTTGAACCATCTGTAAGCTCTACGGAGGTTTCACAGTAAGTACATACAACATTGTTCCCCCGAACGCTAATGTTCTATTGTTTTATTTCAATTGAAATGAAACTTTGTTTGTAGATATACAACTACTAGAAAAACAGGGCTACAGTCTACAGATTTCTAGTAAATTGTATAGATATCAATTATAACTATTTGAAATATGCAGAAATGTATTGTTTTTTTTTTGTAAAACAGTAAGTGTAATAAATAAAAATTTTACTACTTATAACAAAAAAAAAATTTCAATGTATTCATTAATAAAAAACATTCAATCTTAATTTTTTAATAAAAATATTTTCTATTTTAAGCTAAATTTCAAAAATAGACAGCAAATAAAATGATAATTTTCGTCTAATAGAATTTAAGATACATCCATAACTTCATGCCTATTCCCATAAAATGAGGATGAAGAATACTCTCTACATTCATTCGCATCATACAGACATTAAACTCTATCCTTAGAAGCTATGTATAATAATAGTGGTAAAACAACCATTATAAAAAAGTCCATTATTAAAAGTAAGAACAGAAAAAATATGGTTTATTTTGGTTTTTCTACAAAACTATACATTTGATTAATACAAATTTATTCTGATGTCTTAATTTTCTTTCATCTTAACAGTAAAATATATTCTGTTTAAAATCTCCGGTTGGGTAAATATCACTTAAAATTTTGGATTATAATAATAAAACCGGGACATTATACCGAAGCTAATAGAACTGAGAAGTGCCATTAACAAACATTGACAGCTAGCGAATCGCCGCGCGACAACCCTTTATCAAAACATCATTATTCAAAATACATGGGACACTGTAGCTGTCATCCTAATGAGTTGGTTCACGTTCTGTTATTCAGCTAACGTTACATAAACACACGCAATTGTATAATATGTAACGCAAATATTTATGCATCTTAACGTTGCACGAATTCACAACACAAACGTAAACGCATCGGATCGGATCGAGATGCACTTGAAACATCACTGTGTGATGTGGCAGTTAGAACTGGCCCCGTCATAATTGACTAGGTATGTAAATCAACCCGGACGACGTTATAAAGAGCAAACAATTTACCCGATACGCTATTATACCCTCGAGATAAGAATAACAATTTTAAATGTAATTTCAGGAATGATGTTTTTGTCCTTGCGGTCCCATGGCGCCTATCGTTCTTCTTGTCTTCCGTGATACGAATTCGACGTTCATTTTTCTCTACGCTCCGACATCCGAATACGTATCTCCAATGCCCGTTTATCAAGTAGTGCATTGGCTTGGACAGCGGCTATCTGAATATTTACCTGATATATTCTACCGGCTTTTAAAGAGATGATTTATACGCTCTTCTAACTGAAACTGAAATGATTTATTGTACATTTTAAAAATGTTTTGTTTTTTATTTTTCTTGCAGATATACAAATACTTTTGATAATGCATACGTTGACAGAATTGAATAAATATTTTATTGTAAATCAAAATTAAATATAATATAGTTAGAATTTTATTTAGTACACTTATAAAATATCAGCTATTGTAAAAATAAAAACTTAATAGTTACAAAATATATTCATTTAAATGGTTTCTTTTTTAAAAACTAATTTCAACCAACTTAAGTATTAGTTTCTACACTTGAAGAACTCTGTAAATGACGCACTGTGAAAAATGAAATCTCTAGATTTTTAATTTTCTTGTAATATTAATTAAAATTAGTTAAATTTCAAGTGTAAATATATATAAACATTAATACGAAATTAATGTTAAATCAAATTTTAGCAACGACACATATAAACAGCTTATGCTACGAATATATTACTAATAGTCGAATTAATAATCTATTTACCAGGAATGCACTAGAGTATATATATATATGTATATATAATCAAATACAACTACGTAATATATGTATATATAACATATAGTACGTTAATATGTATATATAATGTTCGCACATGCGTTACCTTTGGTGGTGAATATCTCAGTAATGTTTACTTGCATATATTCACATAAATCTATGCATGCATATGTGTGCTGTGTATATACATTAGCTATGTACGTTGTGTACCTATGTATACATAGGTATATACAGCATGCATCGTTACTCGATTGGGTAGGGTTAGTACATATATAATCTGTTTACCCAGTGACATATATTCACCAGCAATGCACTCTGTCGCCATGGCAACATGCAATTAAATGCAGTTGTGCATATGAACCCTCATCTTTGAATTCTTGAGGACTTTCACTTGTCGGTCGTTGTTCTAAATTACACCCTCTCGCATGATGCATCTTTTGAAAAGAACCCTATCATTACTGAGAACTGCGTAGATTCTTAAACCTTCACTTTCAATATTATTTGTGCGTATATACATCAAGGATAAAATATTACTTTTTTTATTTATTCATATACAAGTATAAGCAATTATTTTCCTCCAAATATAACATATTCTACTTTACTTAAAAAAAAAAACAATAGTAGAATTCCACAACGTTCTTAAATATTCAATTATGTAATTCATATCTCGAAAATTATTTGAAAATATTCAGTAAATATATTAATATATTATTTGCTGTAAATCAAAATTTGTATATATACATAATACACATATATTCGTACTTTCTATTGATGTATAGAAAGAATAAATAGAAAACTATGGTAAGATAAAATATGCAAGGTTTTGCCTGCAGTTTCATTTAGAAATAAAATGTAATTTATTGATTAATTGTTTGAAAAAAGAATGTATAATGTTATTTTGTTTATCGTTGTATAAATCATAATGTGTAAGTGTTGACCACTCTACCATCAATATAATAACAGCTGTGATAATGTGAACTATTATTTATGCATCATAAACTTTGCATTTTAGTATTCAAGTGGGCGTTTATACATCTAAATGCAATCTTGAATTTTAAAATAGTTACATTTGTGTAATTTTAACACGTATTATGACTTTCAGATGCATACAGTTTTCATTATTTTTGCTATCGTCAAATCTATCGACATCGTTGCTGGCGCAGACAAAACAGTTTCAATAATGTTCATATGAATAAGTAAACTGTTAATTATCAGGTACACAATATTATTTTACAAAAATTACACTTTATCTTGTTTTATTTTTATGTACAAATAAAACACGCCAGTAATATACTGACGGAATAAAGTTTCGAACCAAATAAATATATATTGGTTGAAACGCTTTTTGTATACAATTGGTTTTTTAGTAAATACTACAATTCAATATGAACTATGATGTTAATTATTACTATTAGCAGTAATATAATTGTTATCTTACACTTGATTTTCATAATTCTATAGTCTGGTCTAAATTTGTTGTACAAGTGTCACCATTTATCCTATAATGGTAGTGTTCAATTCCTGTATTAATGAGAGGTCATCGAACCTGTGGCGGGTATGCGCCATATATTTACTAGTTGCTGAATTTAGGTCGATAGGTCCCAAATACATCTGAGCACAATCATATTAATTATGCTCATCTACTGTATAGAAGAGACTTTTCCTCACACGTGAATGAAAAATGATAAATTATTTAGATATTTCATCAACGTGCGTATATCTTTATACAAACCACTTACAGATTGAAGTGAGTGATAATGCAAAGAGTAACTTCATCTATTTCTCTGCCCTGTCATACTATATTGCGTATAGTATTTTCGTGTTTTACTTTCACAGTTATGATGTGTGAGACGGTTACCATCATTTATTATATTTGTAAATGTTTTGATAGGCTATTTAAACAGGTTATATTATTAATGTCCCTTTTTTTATTTGATTACTCTCACCTCTAAGAACCCGTTCCTTACCTTTAAACCCCAGACATTTCTATAATATAATTCATACAAAGCGAAAAGGTGGCAATTTGAAATACGAGATTTTAATCAATCAACTAAAACCTCGTTTTACTATTTACCAGTAACAATATGGAAAATACTCAAAGTCAAATTAAATAATGGAGATTTATGATTGTTAGGCTCAAAAAATTATTATTACAATATAGGGTAAGGTTGCTCAAGTCGTACCCCATAAGGGAAAAAGCGTATAAGACCTAGGATTTATCAAATAAATAAAAATAAAATGTGTTGTTCACTACCTGCACTAATATTGTAGTTATTTACTATAAATAAAATAAAAAATCTATATTCTTTCACGTAAAATAAACTAAATCTTTAAAAAGTTACATCGGTACGACTAAAGAAACCGGTTTCCTAAGTCGTATCACCTATAGCCTAAGTCGTACCTAAGGATTAAATTAAGCAACAAATGAATGAAAATTTATTTTTTATTAATTAGTTTATTAGATACATAATCAAACATCACATATATATTTGTTTTGTTCTTTTATCAACTCCAGCGCATAAATCGTGAGCACATAATTTTCATTTCAAGCAATTTATCATGTTTCCTCTCGTTCTACTCCACAAATAAAACAAAACCAATTACTTTTCTTCTTTTTAATTTTTAATACCATTCCTTTTTATTAATTACTGCATTTCTTTTATTTGTCGCATTTTTTACATTTTCATTACAGTACGATATAGGAATCTCATATGGGTACGACTTAAGACACGGCACAAGTTAACATTAAAAATAAGCATAACCAAACGATTATATATATATATATATATATATATATATATATATATATATATATATATATATATTCTTCTGAATTTATATTTAATAAGTAACATAATTTTATCAATAATTACTTGCAATATTAACTTCCAAACATATGCAGAAAATTATAAAAAAAATTGAAATAAACTATCTTGATGAGAGGATTTATAACAACCCACTTTTATAGCAGAAAATGACACTTAAAACATTTGGTTGACTCAGATATATATTTCTTTTTGGTTGTCTGCGCAGTTCGTTCAGAACTCGAGTGGTACGATTTAAGCACTGGTACGACTTGAGCAACCTTACCCTATATGCATAGCAATAATAAACAATAATTTATTTAATGGTCTATATATGTTTGCGATTAGGACTAAAACAAAAATTTACAAATATGTACTTATATAGTAAAGCTCGAGTGAAAATTTATGAAGGGTGACGGGTTTATTTTCAATTGTTTAATAATGATAATTTACGCAATAATGTTATGAATTGGTGGACGATTTTGTGGTTGATAAACGTTAACGTGACTTTACATAGAGAAGCCGGTTCCGTTGAGCAATTACAACCGAATTGTATGTATGGATTGGTTCGCATTCAGACGTGTTGGACCCGTTGGGAATGTGATTTAGCGCCGGTCATCGGTCGCGTTGATTAGAACACATTACGTAAGCTGAGACGCACAGTTTACCATAATGCATACTGATCGGAATACGATCAAAGCCCCTTGACACTGTATTGGTATCAAATTCCTATACTATATAGCTGCCCACATGTCAGTCACATATACTCTGATGTGGTATATTTGCTTGTAGTAGTAGTAACAGATATTTGCTGAAGCTAATATAACATTAATTGATGTCAATTTCAGCATATTCAATATTTTTATTTATTTCTTCATTTCCCTATTCACCTAGTAGAAAACTTGGAATTGTCAAACATTTCGTAAGGAGGACTGTATGTGACATATGTGTGGAAATGTGTTATTTCAATTTTTGAATTCCCTAACCGTCAAAACAGGCGAAATTTATAACTTGTTTTATTTTGGAAATTCGCACTCCGCGTCGCCGTAGTTATGCATGAATGGAACCAAAAACGATGAGTGCGGGGAACGCGTACATCAAATCGAAGCAATAGCATAGGGCAGACCTTCTGTAGTAGGAGTAGGAGCAGGAGCAAGAGCAGGAGCAGGAGCACAGCACCGGGTACGGAATGGAGTAAACGACGAGAATTAAAATAACAAAAGGGACAACTTCGCAAGAGAAACGAACCGAGAAGTAGGCAATCTTTGCTTGAAATATGCGAGCCATAACTCTTCGAAGTAATGTCAGGAAAAATCACTATATGCACTCTTGCCAGACATACGCGCACGGTAGAATATGGCCCGCATTCTTTTCGTTTCTTGGTTTCAGGTTTTCGATAAATTTATTGCTGACATCTAGATATTTAACTTATGCTGCATTCGGTATTACATATTTAATGTGCGCACACTAAAATTCTGCAGGCATATAATATACAACGAAAGGAAACACTTAAACGAAATCGTATTTCATTATAAAAATAGCATTGCATTTGAATTATTGCCCAACAAACAAAAGAATGCTATTTTATTTGATTACATAAGTAGTTTACTTTTATGGAAAACCTCAACTACACACAATGTCTTACATATAAATTAAACAAACTTAATTATAATTCAATACAAATTATAACATGTTAAGTGTTTGTTTGAAATATAAAAAGAACAGCCCCTTTATTTGATTAACGAAAACATGAGCGAACATATTATTGCCATTAGGTACAAATTGAGTAATTGTAAATGCTGAAATGAGAACGGGAAAGAAGTAAATCGGAGCGAGGTAGATGGAGTAATCGTAAATATCTCAAGCCGCAAATTCAAAACGGACTAATTTAGTCGACGAAAAGCCTGAAGCTTTGTCGGTAATATATAGATACGGAAACCGAAGCATTAAGTACAAACTCATCAGCAGAGAGCTGAACAATTGTAGACATTAGTCATTCCATCTTTGATTCAAGAATACATTAATGAGACAATCGTAGAAGATCTGTAAGTCTGCTTCCCTTCCATTACCTTGATGACAAAGCCATCCTAATCCGTGCGCTCATGTTCCGCTTCGTTCCTACAGCTACAGCACCGCATCCTCCCTGCAAATGTGTACGAAGTCTCTTTAGTTCTGATCTCGTGCAAAACCAAAACAAACGTTTGACAGTTTATCACCCTTAGGGCAAAGAAGTGTTACTAAAACTTTCTTGTCATTGTTGTACATACATACATATACATATATATTTTAGTGAAATTACGGAACGCATAATATAATATTGTAAAACAGTTTTGTCTCTTTCTATCACATGTAATAAGTTGGTCAGTAAATCTTACATTGGATATATTTATGGTTTTGGAAGTTGTGTTGTAGAACAATGCGAATGCGATGTAACAGCGAACGGGAATTGTCGACTGATTCAGTCACGTGGAAACTGGTGTCGTCCGGTCCAGTATGGTACGGTGATAATTCCGCGTCGCGTCGCAAGCCGGATGCCCGAGCACATTCTACGGTATCCGTTCTCTCAGCCACTCGCTCTCCCCCATTCTGGTTCAACTGAAAAGTTTAGAATTACAGTCCATAAATCAAAAAACGAATGACACTCAAAGGAGTAAATGATGCACCAACTAATT
This sequence comes from Nebria salina, assembly GCA_944039245.1. Lineage (NCBI taxonomy): Eukaryota > Metazoa > Arthropoda > Insecta > Coleoptera > Carabidae > Nebria > Nebria salina. The sequence continues at coordinate 3,702,544 of OX063288.1, read as the reverse complement.
CGAGGCAGTGGACAGCGGTCCGTTTAGTGTGCGAATGCCGCTTTTACGACCACGAATTTTACGGTTTACCGGACACCACTGCGATTATTACGGATTCATGAGTAATGTCTATAATTATCCGGAGTCGACAGCAGATACGTATGTATACTATATAGGAATATTACGTTAGCGTTAACATTACGTTACATTATATTAAAACGGGGATGCGAGCTTCTCCTCAACTGTTCAACTAATCATTATACAGAACGCGAGTACGTACAAGTGCTTCTGTTGACCAAAGCCAACTAACTCCTCATTGATGATACGATTTCACTAGCACAACAAATGTTTATGTACTAGTGTATTTACCTGTACAGCACCAAATTATTACTAATTACACACTCCACGGCTAGGTTAAGGACATATCTCTTCGCTTTATTGGCTAGTGAAGCCGTTCCTCACCACATCCAGTTTTGTTGTATGATTCCATATTGCAATCTCCTCAACTAAATTGCATATGAACTAAATCTAAATCTATAATTAGCATTAAAACTAAATCTTTAATTACCATTAAAATGAATTACGTATATTCTATTTGAATTAACTACAATATAATACAAATACTTGTAATAGCTTATTGTTCCAAATAAAACAATGCCTTTATTTATCTTTTTATTAAACATGATATAAAATAAAATTGCTATTAATAATAATAATAACTTAACAAAAATACGTAATTTGCATAATTTATTAATAAAATAAATTACCTAATAATACAAAATAACAAACCTTACCTGCATTTATACAGCCACACACACACACAATAGCACAAAAAAAATCAACCACTGTCAGGATTAAAAATGAAGTTTTATTTCTTAAATAAAAACGCATAATTACTACGATATTAAAAATCAAATGATAAATATACTTAATTGATTATTTCTTTTATTTATTACTGGATTGGAATTAGATAGGATTCATCTAAGATATTGGTATTTTATTCTTTCTCACTTACTCACTCACTAGGAACATAAAAATCAGGTTGATAAATGAAAATTGTTAAGTCAAATGTCACAATCAATTTTATTTAAACAGAATAAACAAAAGTGTCACGAGGATTACATCCGATTCACTTACAACTTGTACATTCGTTCTAACATTATTATAATATATAATTCAATAAAAATGAAACAATAATTAAAAATATAATCCATTCATAAAAATACTTCTTAGAAGTAAATGACAAACCATTTAAAAAAATGTAAAAAAATCTTTTGTATAAATTTACTTCTGACTAAAATCAGAAATACAAACAATAAACTCATCTCTAAAATAAGACGCAATTAAAATATAATAATCTCTAGAACTATCACTTACAAATAAAATAGTCAATATGTTTAAATGCATATAGTACAAATAAAAGAATGGGGAGTTGTCATGATTTTTGTAGACTTACGTCGTTGCGTTAATATGTTAGTAAACTATCACGTTGTTTTGTATAAATAAATTTAATTGTTGCGCGATTATTTATAATACTGAATCAAAATTCGGATAGTAAAAGACAGACTTAATTTCTCATGTTATTGTTAGACTCAAAATACTGATAATAAATGCCAGAGAACCCCCAAAGTCAACGATTTAAAGGACATAAATCAAATAAAGTTTATATGAAATACCAATAGTCTGATACTCAAATTTACCTATCCTATTTTACATGGACACAAAGAATGGCACAGTTCGTAAGAAATAATTTTTTATAAACAACACACAGAACACAAACGATTTTTTAGTCAGATTCTGAACTGCTGGTCATTTCTTGCATTGCCATGAACCAACTTTCTCGCGGCGTATTTAATGTCACAGATCTGAGAAATATAAGTTATGTATGTTTAATGAGCGATAATATTGTTTAATTCTTACCTAGATGTTTTTTTTGTGTGGCTCGGCAGTGTTAATGATGTTCGGTAAAATGAGTGTTCCTCTCCTTGTTCCATTGGTCGTCGTTGAAGGGTCATTGTTTCGTTGAGAAGGTCGCCTTCTTCGTCGTTACAGTCTTCGAAACTCAATGATTTACAATTTTCACATTCGCTTCTGTCACAACAAAATTAACAAGTAAGACACAAATTAAATTGTATATTATAATGTTTGGTTGTAATGTGAAATAGAATTAAAAATTGATACCTGTAATCATCAATATCATCTTGTGTCGGGGATAAACAATGATAAGCATCACAATTCCTGTCTCGTTCGATCTCAGGTTCTGGTGCTTCTTTAGTCAGGTAACTTTTATCAGCGATAATTTTAATTGAGTCAATTTGGCTCCGGTAACAAGAGGCATTTAATGATGTAGTTGTACATGCACTATTAGCAGAATTGCTGACTGTACTACTACTCCATTTTTTATCTTGTGCTACAATCTTCCTCGACAGTGTACCATTATTGGAGTACGTCGGTTGACTATTATTATTTTCGTTATTTTTGAGCGGTTTCTCTACACTAGATGAGGTCAACGGCGTTTCCGTATGCCCCGAACTTCTCGGTAATGTTTTCTTCAAAATACAATCTAAACTCATTTCCTCACATATAGAATTGTTAAAGTTTAAATAGAACGCTTCGCTTAGTTCACGTAAGTTCTTCGGTAATGTGCGATGCGCGGATATTTCTCCTTTTAGCATGCCTTTCTGCGCGCTTCGTGAGTCTGGTGCACATAGGGAGTTCCGAAGGTTTCCATTGATGATTTTCTCTGAGCTTTTCTTGTCTAACTTTTCGGCGGCGTAACGTATCTTGTCGACGTTATGTAACTTTAGTATGTTTTCACAATGTTCACCGAACTCATCATCGATTTGTTTTCGTTTTCCAAGATCAGTTGCGTTTACGTAGCACATTTCTGTATCCAGTGGTCCCGAGTTGCGGGAAAATTTTTGAGGTATTGTACGATGTTTGCCACTTTCCGACACTAAGACATCCTTTTGTTTCTCATTTGTGCTACTTTTTAATAGCGATTTCTGAAACACAAAAACAATTTTAGTGTCATTCAATTAAAATAAACCTATTAAAACCAAGTACAATTAACATTTAAATACATAAAACTAGTAAAAATTAAATAATTACTTGTTTATCGTAAACTCTTCCAGGTGTAGTTCTGCCCATTCTTGAGTTATCCTTCACCATAACATTGCATTTCTTCAGTTTGGTATTATCATTAGTGTGATTTTCAGACCGACTAGTTTTAGAACTACTGTTAATATTCGTTGCAGGTTCATCCAATTTATAGCCTTTGTTTTTGTCTAGATATTTTTGTTTCACATTGACATCACTACCTGAGTTGATTTTACTTCCACTTGCATTATGCTGTATTGCTTCTCGCCGCCATGAGCTTGCCAAAGGATTCGCTTCGTTCTTAGGATGATGAAGATTTTTATCGTTCGATGTACCTGGTGCACTACTAGTATTAGTACCTATCGCTTTCGTATCCCCTGGCGCGTATGTCGTCCCTTTATCTATTCTATCACGTAAAAAGTCAACATTTAACGCTTGTTTCGAGAAAGATTCCTCGTTCTTAACACTAACAGTGACAACCGGTGTAGTATTCGCAACAGCGTTATTATAGTTTTCGTAATGCACATCCACTTGACTTTCTAAGGTAGCATTCTGCAGGAAGCTAGACGATGAATCTATAACGTAGTCATGACTCGCGCCACTTGCACCGCAAGCCAAGCTCACACTCGTCGAGTTAGTTGTTGGATTCTGTTGGATTTCAGCAACGGGAACTTCATTTCTGACATCCGGTTGTACTGGTTGCACATTGTTGGATTGGTGTAACATGACATTGCACTGAGACGATGTTATTGCGGATTGTTGTACATTTGGTGTGATGCTGACGTGAGTGTTGTGCACTAATGTTAGGCTTACATTTTCGTTACGATTCGATGAAAATGTGAATGGTGCTCCGTTGGTATTTGCTTGGTTGTGATTGTTAACCATTTCAGCTTCTGCTCGAGCAGCTCTTACCGCCTCTTCGTACGGTGGTGGAGCCTCGCCGCGAGGGAAGTAATTTCCTGGCGGCTTCCACAACGGGTAATGAACGTTGGATTCGTCATAATGGAATTCTAGTTCATTATTCCCCGAACCCAAATAGCCGATGCTACCTGGTAGATATCCTAAACTTCCTGTTATGTACCTATATATATTTATATATATATATATATTAATATAAAAACACATATCACACAATTCGAATAACTTACCCGATACTATTTAAACTTCGTTGATCTTCACTCAGTTGCCTGTTTTGTCGTAATCTAATTTTTCGTTGGCGTAAACGATGTATTAAGAAAAATAAAAGTGATAGTGATAGCACTGCCGTTACAGCACTAGCAATTAAACGTAGTGCAAGATCATATGTTTCACTATAATTATCCGATTTACTCAATATATCATCTAAACATTTGAACTCACAACAGGAATTACCAACTTGGAATGATTTACAATTCTAGAAATCAAGTGAAATTAATAAAATATAAGTAGTATTCGGATGAACTTTAGTACTTTTACCTGTGGTGGTGAACATAACACTTGCTTACACCACTTGGGGCTTCCCTTATCGCATATGCACAAGGTGCAGGGATTTGGTCCAGGGACGTAATGCAATCCCTGAGATACCATATGATGATGTATATCAATACATTGAGCATCGTTCACTAAAATAACATTTAATTTTCAAAGGGCCATTGACAAAGAACACCATAAAGCACAGCTTTACTTACATGGAATCTCTAAAAAATACACAAAAAAGAACAAAATCACCATCACATACATTTGAAGCGTTATGAGCACACTTGAATTTCTAAATGGGTCATGTAAATTTTGACATTTTAATATCGATCTTTTCAGCTGTCACAAAACCAACATCAACAGGCTTGCTCGAACGAAGTTGTGTTGTTATTGCACTTGCGCACTGCTACGTTACCAAAGCAGTGCTTAAGGGGACGAATTTGTTATAGATGCACTAATAGATGGCACTAATTTACAAAAGTGTCATGGCGCTCCCCATAATCTACCCTTACCAAAATCTAATTATGCATATTTACCCCACACGTAAAGACACTGAATACATTATTGATTTATTAGAAATAAGATTTCTTACTATGTATATGACACTTTTCACTGATTTGAATCAAAATAAAAATGGAGAAAACGCAAAATATATTATAGAATAATTTATTTTTCAACTTTGTGTGCACGAAATGTTACAAGTTTCAACTGTTAAAAGAAAATATATTATTTAAATCTTATGAAGTACTTGTATAAAATATATTCTATAAATTGAAATAAACAAGATGCCAAATATACAGATGTAAATTCTAAAATTCATTTTAATTGCTATATTTATAAGTATACATGATTATTAAAAATGGCAAACAATATTCTGGATATACGTGGATTGACAAGTAATGCGAAATTATTTGAGATTAGTTATGAATAAATAGTAGACCAGACATTTATGGCATTATTATTATATTCTGTATATTTGACTAATGAGCAACAGTTTTTTTATTTTTTAAAATAACTTTTGTATTAATTACCGAAAGGTAACAGACTCAAACAAAAAGTAATATTTAAAACCCTAATAAGGTACGACTGTTCATGCCTTTGGCACAGATACGATGCACATAAACAGAAATTAATGAAAATATATGCACGACTTAATTATATAAAAAAAAAAAAAAATTAATAAATTAAGAGCGACGAACACCAGGACTAAAATATGCATACGACTATATACCAATTGAATTATTGAATGAAAGTCTACATTTAAATTCACAATGCCTTCTTTTCATTTCACGTTCGCTCTGTACAATTTAATATCTGTTTACAGCGGTATATCTTATAAAATGGCACATTGTTAAAGGAACCGTGAAAAAAAAACTAAGCTTAAACAAATTTATAATGGGGTCGATTGACCATGCAATTATTTGTATACCGTTAATGTATTAATTGAAATATAGTACGTATATTATATAGTAAAGGTTCAGTCACATTATGTAATACAATTGTCTAAAATCAGTATAACTGTGTAATGATCGCGTCAGTGACGTCACAAGTCCACAGTATGTTTACAAGTATATTTAAAAATCAATATAACTTTTAATTATGATCTATTTTCTACAAATTACAATTAATATACTTTGTGAGCAGACTGGGCCTATAATACTTTATCGTAGACTGTTTTCGGTCTGTAAATAATAAATACTTGTAATCAAAATACAGATGTCAATAATTTCTCAGATATCATCTCAGGTACAAGCTTAGTGAAACGACCCCATTATTTTTATAATTTGTATATTTACAGTGGTTTCCATGTTTGAAATTGATTTCTTTGCAATTTAGATAAATTTTTTTAAACTTTTTTTTATTATTATTACAAACACATTCACTATATTGTCTAACACATTAAAAACTTGGTAACATACTACATGTATACAGACATACACTCTCATGCGCGCACTCACACAACTTATATGTTTGGTACAATAGGTGCAATTAATTCACATAAAAACCAACACTAGCGTCCACCAGAGCACAAGTGAGAAAACATAGGCACGCTAAAAACTGCATAATGATACATTTTACTCAAATATGGTTGTATACGGCTTTGTTAATTGGTCATCGTATAACCAGAATTTTAAATGAATTTTTCAAATAAATAGGAAGGTTGCATCTGAAGTAACGTTAACATAACGATACTATTTTAAACTGTATTTAAATTTAAAAAAAAAAACGTTACAAGAAATATGTTTCACTAAGAAATAATTACAATAATTATGTAAGCCTAGCAATGTTTATCATTTTAACGCATCAATTACGCGAGCTAATCATTGTAGGGTTACATAATCATAGTATAATAATTACTTAGCAAATATTGGTTATCGCTTATGCATGTTTATCTGTAAAGCTAAAGCTATGTTAGTCCATATGACCTATATATGGGTAATAAATGTAAAAGGTCCACTTTCGTTTTTAAAATTTATTTAAATTTTGAATGACTTTAAAATTTACAAGTACGTTTCTACAGATTTAGTTCGGATTTCTTGCACTCAGTACCAGCAATGCCAATAAGCAAACGCTGGTGTTGAATCTAAGAAAATTGTTACGTTATACTAGCGTTACTATAGGATTCAGCATAAAAATATACTCTTGATTTTCTCAATTGATTCTAGCGTACGTATTATATTAATATATGAATTGTGTATTATGACCAGGGGTGTAAACATATATACAAGGTTTGCCTCGGCGTTACCTTAAATATAATTATCTCTTATGAACAATCAACAATCATTAGTCGTATGCGGAACGCATTTTCAAACTAAGGATGCTTTGAAACTAACAAAAAATAATAATAACCTTACACAATAAACAAAAAATACATTGCATACAATAAGAAAAAAAAACTTATCAATAAAATCGACAAGCGACAATACTCTCATTGATGTTATGTTTGTGCACCCCCAATTATGACACAGCATTTGACAAACTGCTTTAAATACAATAAATTATACAAATGAACATATATATATATAAAATATTGTATAATAAAATATAAGACACGTTCTAGGAGACAGACTATTTTGGATCTCTTAATGTACCGAATGTTTCCATAAATTTACCAGAAATATTTAGTTATTTTATAACTTGATATGGTCGTCCTATCAATATTTGTTAATACACATTATATACATACACTCACATCAGCGACAAAAATAATTGTCCAGGAACGTTTCAGCATCATTTAGCGATAATTGACATTAAATATCTATTCATCGCACGATTCAGAAAATATATCTGGACCTGATTTGACAAATTAGGAAATCCAATGGACATCTTTGTTTATCGAACACTTCACACTTAAAATTCAATGATTATAATTACAAGTCAGACGAGTGTGAGCTGTTCGTTAAACAAATACGGCCGCAACTAATATGTGTAGTGATGGGTTTATTGCGGCATTATTATACTTTTACGAAAACATTCCTTGACAATTAATGAAATTTACAAATTAACTATAAATTTGGATTGCTCACTTCCCGATAACAATTTACTCCAAATCATAAATTAGTTTAATAAATCAGCTTCAATTCATACTGATAAAAAAAAAATGTCTGCACATATAATGCAATGTACAATAAATGATCAAATTTGCAAGTTTGATTTTTAATTTACCAAACTAACATAAAACTAATTGTACGGTATGATTAACTACATTTACGAACAAAACGAAAATTATAAATAGCGCAAAATAAAACATTTATAAATTGCACTCAATTATATATATACAAAATTTGTTTTCATTTATACTGATAAAATATTTTTGGTAATATGCTATATAGCAAAAATAATGTACCTGTATCCTACATGGATATTCTGTAACACTATAGGTTGTAAATAAAATTATATATTATTTTCAAGGTAATTGCGCCTATCATATATAGGGTTATACAGAATATCAATATTATGTACTAATCTATAATTGATATAGGCTCAATTGACTTGAAAATAATGTACGATTTTGTACGTGTATAGTGTTCTAGAATATCTATAAAAGATACAAAATAACACTATTAGTTTCAGTATAAATAATGTAAAATAATTGTAAATTTCTTGTTTATTTTAATTTATAAAAACAAGTAAATTGAACTATAAAATGTTCACATATAAATTGATTTGATAAGCATGTACGATTTAGTATAGTGTTATAGAATATCTATAAAAGATACAAATAACACTATTTGTTTCAATATAAATAATGAAAAACAATAGTACATTTCTTGTTTCTTATAATTTATAAAGACAAACACATTGAACTATAAAATGTTCACAAATAAATTGATTTGAAAAGAATGTACGATTTTGTGTTATAGTAATAACACTATTAGTTTCATTATAAATAAAATAAATCAATTGTAAATTTCTTGTTTCTTTAAATTTAAAAACAAGTAAATTGAACTAAAAAATTGTTCACTAGCATGAAACGAAACTAATAAATGGTGCAAAATAGAATTGCCATATCGATGGAAATTTTCTTCGTACCCATCACTAAAAAAATGTATATCACAAAGAAAAAGATTTCCTAATTCTAAATTTTAATCATAACAGAGACTTACGACTTAAGTTCATAGTGCATTCTATTATTGTCCAATAATTTGAATAATGTAATAAAAATTACAAAAGAAAAACTTGTCTTAAGTCTAAATATTTTTGGTAAAAATTAATTTAATTATAGATCTTATAAAAATTCATAAATTTATTTACTTTACCTAGATTATTAAAATATAGATTTATTACCTAGTACATAAAGAATGCCAACGTTAAATGACCATATCATGTTCTATTTGATTTTCGAATTGGTAAATTTACTGAAATTACTGTCACCACAATGAACATAATATATGGCATATGTACTCAATCCGTTTTCGTAATACATGCCCTGAGTACCACTGACATATAATTATCAGTATTTATGAATAATTTTGTTTGTTTGTCTAACTGCCCTTCGATATACATAAATACTGTGCCATAAGTACAATATTAAGTTCATAAAACATTACCGTAATCTATGTACAAATAAGAGTTTACATAAATTATTAAAATTCTAGCGAGTTATGATAAGTAAATAACTACATTTGGTCATATATAACGGGTTCTTCAAACTTACATTGAATAGACAAAAAAAAAAACATTACTGATTAATCAATAAAAATGTACAACATGTTAATGTTAAAATACCTTCACAATAACTAATAACAATGGAAACGTTTCGGTGAAACATTCAAAAAAATGAGGAAAAAAAGAAAAATAATATGATAAAAAAAAAACTAAAAAATCGATAAATTACGTTTACACTAGGACTGGTTGCAACGGTTTCAATTCCCCGATACATGTGTCACACGTGTAAACTAATAATGGTAAAAGACAAGTAGATCACCAGGATTATTTAACAAACTTACATGATTGGTTAAAAGTCAATCCATATGGGTACACTTTCATTTATACAAATTTTTCATTGGTCACCGATTATCGTCTCTTCCGATTTCACATCGCCTATGGATGCCATTGCTTTCGTTAACACTGTGGCATCTTTTAGGGATAGAACTTGTAACACTTGGGGAGGATCGTTGCCCGAACCTTGGATCATCATTTGATGCGTAATGCCAGGCGTTACAGTCAGGGTTTCCATACTGTCATTCCCGTTACTAGGTTCGACCTATTATCACATAAAAAAACATATGATGTATATACGAATGGGATAGTTGTATAAACCCTGTTTTTCTTTACCTGTTTATTTAAAATTGCTTAATTATCAATGATTTATTTTATATTAGGTAATACAGTTGCGAGGTAACTATGACGTAACATGCTTTAAATCTGCTGCCTCTATAGAGAAATACAATTCATAGTAACAACCGAGTAAAATTATAAATGTCGCCTGTGATGTCACTGTTACCTACTATAGTTTATGTTTCTCCATTTAAACATGTTTTTCTGTTAATTTTACAAGTTTACTGAAAGAATAAAGCTTCTATACAAATAAAAATGCATATTTTCAAAAATTAGACCAAGAAAAACATGATTGAAGGGAATACTCTAATAGAGTTTTCTATTGACAGTTGCAGTGTGCACTTTGCTATTTTGCACTGTGAGTAAGAAAATATGCACTTATACCACGGTCAATGGAAAACGCGATAAAGAGAAAAAAAAATTATAAAAATTGACTACGCTCAAATAAATAGTAAAGCATATTGCTTCTTAAGCTGTAGTTTTCCTTAAAATTATTATGACACTGTGTTTTTATAAATTTGTATTTTGGTATAGTAAATATGATATCATGCAGTTAGGTTCGGAAATTGAAAACTTCGAACAAAAAACTACTTTCAAAGTAAATAAGTAGAAAAAAGAAAAAAAAATGTACAGCATAATTTTCTTAAATTCTAGAAGCCTTATTCATAGTAATATAGTAGCGAGCCCTAAGTGTGACTTACTAATATTAAACATGAAAAATTTTAGTGAGTCACCAAGTAGTGGGATAACTAAATAACTATGAATACTGCTGTATTATGTAGGTATGTCTGCTCACAATGAAAGATGACAAGCTTTTGTTCTGAACAAAAGTAGTTCCCGTGAATTCAATAACATGCAACTAGCTTATTGAATCTCATAAATTGAGTCGAATGACTTAAATACCTTGGGTACAGACACCATTGGTGTTACACACATGGTGCCGTCGCTGTTTGTATGAATGTGTTGGATGTTGGCAACCATTGTTTGATACATCGAAGCTGAAACGGGGACCGTGATGACACCACTGACCGAGACTGGGTAGCCTGCATCGTAATTTGGTTTCAGAAACAAATAACAAAAACTGCGACACTTTACTTGATGTTTTACCATCGCGCAATACCCTAATGGTGACAGCACATTGTCTAAAAATTCGATTAAGATTTAATATATTACCATGTCCGTCTTCGCTAGTCAAGATGATTTGACCATCTTGACTAAGCGTAGCTTCAGTTACAGAATTCAGATCCACAACCTCCCCCTGGCCACCTACTTCAGCAATTGTCTGAACGGTATGAACCGAACCATCGCCTTGTGTTGTTTGAATCTATAAAACGCAACACATCTTAATTGTTAGAACATTTTCTTCAACCAGCTCCGATGCAACATATGTAATTCATTCCAATAAAATATACGTCAAACTTGTACAATTAACACCTCCAGCAACTCCTGCCGTATTCAACACAAAAGTGCATAGAATAATTCAAGCCGATTATTTTAAGATGTGAAATATACCTAATAGGAAAGATATGTGTACTTCGATTTTAGTTACGTTCACTAGTTATTTAAAATTGGATTCCTTTACTTGATTTCAGTTAACTGCTAATTATAACTGTTTGTTAAAATAATAAAAAATAAATAACAGTGGACGTTAGTTTCATAAAAGAGGAAGAACAAGACAAGAATACTAACCGTCGCAAGTCCTTGGACGTGCGCCGTTGTACCGTCTGGTAAAGTAATTATCGGATTATTTGGATCTACCTGAACAATACTGACGGTTCCATCAGGGTTTGTGATGGTATGTAACACTGCTGGCGTAAACTGAGTGGTCATCTACAAATAGTATAATAAATATGTTAATTACATTTATTATTGTTGTTTGAATAGCAATTCGCGATTCAAACGATGGAGAACTCCGCATTTGAAATGATTTTTTTGTACTAAATCACTGATTTCGAATCATATAAAATATAACGGTTAACAATCAAATTCCATAACTTTTATATAATGTAGAAAATACTCTCGTTAGTAGTTTTGTCGCTAGAACTCCAATTAGCATGAATCGCGAATAGAGCACGCCCTTTCCCTTGCTCACGATCAACTGGTCCCGGACGAGTTATTTTAACATTTTAACTTAAATAACATTTATTGCGATGAATTAGCCCCAGTTATGTTAAATAGACAATTATATAATTGTACTTATAAATTGGTTATATGTCTAAATGTATTCAAATTCATATTTACAAAACTATATAAATTTCAATCTCACGTTTAATCTTATTTGATATCTTTTTATAATGTAAATAATAAATTTTAACTTCTTAATATGCCACCAACGATTTAAATATTTTGCTATTTCGTTTTAAACTGGACATTTATGCAGACAATAGAAGTGTTAAACGTTTTCGGACTATGTTGACGGTTGAGCTAGAGGATGTTTATGGCAATGCTCGTAAAATGAAATTCATTATTTTTCAGAATTAATTAATTGTATATTTGATAAATAATGAATTTTGTTAAAATAATAAATACTAATTGAAAAAAAAAAAATAATAATAATAAATAATATCTTACCAAAAGTTTTCAAAATAAAAAAAAATCGTTGAAAAAATACAGAAACTTGTCTACATTCTTTAATATTTAATTTAGTATATTCTAAAAGTAACTAAACACAACGTGTCCGTAGCAATAATCGACGCATTAAATAAGTGTAGACAAATTTTAAATGAAAATAAATAAATAATAATAAAAAAAAAGTAAACATAAATAGTAATAAAAAATGGAAAACAAAAAACACAAAAACCAAGCTAGCATAACCGTTACGTGTCTTGCAAAACTAAATTCGAAATAAAACTAGTAGTGAACTACAGCGATTGCTTGATTTACTCGAAATTGAGCGGGCCAACTCGATTCGTACTTAAACAGTTGAATAAGAATTCAAAAATATTTTTTATATTTTATAAAACAACGAATGAAGTTAGGTCTAAGTCGTTTTTATTCCAGAACTTGTATCGTTATTTATATCACTACTAATGTGTGTTAGCAGTAGAAAAAAAAATTAATTTCAGCGTAGAAAGGTCTTCGATTCATTAACGTGGCCGATTTCAAAAAGTATTTTAAAATGGATATAAAGTCAGTCGTAAAGATATAAATAAGCTTCTAGCTAATATTGACTGATGCAGTAAAAATATTTCTCGGGTTATGTGATAACGATTTTTGTAAATAAAAATATATAAAAAAAAAAAAAAAAACATTTAGAAAATTACGAACAACGAAAAAACAATCACACAGAAATGGATAAAATTTTCAAATAATAAAATAAAAGTTTAAAAATGACACTACGTATATATGTGCAACAACTACGAACATCAACATCTGAGTTATAGCCGCCATGTTCTAGGCAAACCTGCTGCGTAGCGCCAGATAAGGCGCCCGGCGAGGCCGCAATTATCTGTGGCGAACCGCTAGCTTGGATCTGTATTTTATGTGTAGCTCCATTGCCAGAAGTATGCATTTTTAACACGCCGACAGTGCTACTGACATTTGTGGTGCCCGATTGGTTCACCTTCTCGTCCTCTTCGGTGAATGCAGGCAGTAGATCCTCTCGACCGTGGTACTTATAGCAGTTTATCACAATTTGTCGTAATGCGTGGGTCCATGAGATCTGCAACTGAGATACGTGCAAACATGTCATCCATACAACCCACTAGTGGGTGAATTTCTGAGGCATTACCTTCTGTTTTTCCTCGTCCGACCGGGCGTCCATTCGTACGTTCGCCCACGGTAATTCTTTAGGCCACCATGGCGGTCGTGTTGACTCTCGTCCCCAGCCGGGCTTACCTCGTCCTGAAAAACAAACAATCCACTGTATAGTTACTTGTTGGTCAATAATGAATGAAATCACATACAATTGCGAATCCAAATATGTATAATACCTGTGGAATATTTCAGCATCAGCGGAATGAATGCGCGTAGCTGTGCTTGGGTCATTTTCTCCACGGGCGTTGGGATACCGTCGATGATCAACGGTGGTAGTTCGAACAGCGATGGATCATCTTGGACAGGAGGTGGGGCTTGTTGTGCTAGGGCACTTTCTAACTCGTCCATAACCATGGTTCTCAGATTCTTGACGACATCTTCGAGGGGTTTTGCACCGAATACCTTGTAGCTGGTATTCGGTTTACCAGGGGTTGCCACTAAAACAACTGCCTGTTGTCCGACCCTAGTTGCGAACTCGTCAATTGTTTGCTGCAACATTTAAGAATTAATCAAACACTAATTGGGTTGGGGTTGAATATATATAAAACCTACCCTCAGTTTTCGTAGGAGCCTATTTTGCTGTCTTTTTCTAATTGAGGGATTTGTTTCGAACGAGTGGGGTCTTCGTCTTTTTTTCGCGGAGACAATAGCTGCAGCAGCAGCAACACCTACTGGACCTAGATACAAGAGTGATATATACATTTATATATAGTTGGAGTAAGTAGATAATTGTTAGGAAACTACCTGCTGCTGCAAGTTGAGCAGTGACCTCATCTCCCATTGCAGCTGCCATAAGATCTGCACCTTCTTCGTAGACGGAGCCCGGTGAAGACGGGCAGTTATCTTCGTCATCATCTGATGCCCCGGATAGGCCGCCGCCCGGCGAACCCACAACCATGGCTATTTGATCAACGCCGCTATTGTTACCTCCACCTCCGGCCCCAGGTGCGTTCATTATGGTCACCATTTGTTGGAGCTACCGCAACGCTCCAAATATCTACCATCATACGAATTGTTCAACATTATACACAGAGCACAGAAACTAAAACCAAAATCAGCAGCAGCAATATGTTGGGACGAGCTTTATCTATTTTAGGTTATGATTTTAAAGGCGTCAGATACTCACAAATAAAATGAACTGCACATCTATTCATTTTTCACTTGTTACAATATTCGTAAATATTTATGCGGTAAGGCGCATTGTTTTAATTTAGAAAACAAATGATTTTATATTTCATGTCCAGAATGTAATGAAGTTATCAAGACAAAGCTATCTTGTGTAATAAACATAAACATAACACAGAAGTATAAAATCAATAAATGAAGGCAAATTCTTCCCTCACCCCCAAACCACTGATTAAACCAGCCACCCCACTACACTATAAATTATATTTATTATACAATCAACAACAATATGTAAATCTCACACAAGTGTTCTAAAGGAATACAAATGTTTTGATTTTCCCAAGTTGAAAATTGCGTGAAACAAACCAAAGTCTAGATATGTCAACGAAATACGTTTGGCGCGAGACAGTGCCACAGCGGACCTAACATGGCCTCCTGAATCTAACGATACATGCAAGCCCAATTGATTACTGGATTCACTAGAAACATTTACATTTCGATGCCACATGACACTTTTGATAATTAACAATATAATCTGAATACTTTTGACAGAATCGCGCGTTTGTTGGAGCTGAGCAGGCCCAGTTAAAATTATTAGTACGGCTGCGTACGCACCTGCGTGTACCGAGACACATTTAACGGCAGAACATGTCGGGTAATGCAGTTTCGTTGCGAAAGTAAATACCAAACAAGACAGCAACTCACCACACGCGCGGGACACTTTTTTTACAATTAAACATGTGTGTATCTTGTGAGACTAAACATCGCACATCACATTCTCTGATATCGATCGTAAGCAAGGCATTGAAGGAAATGAACAGCATTATTACAGATTCGGCCATGTTATGTGAGTCTGCGCCGTACAATATTTCTTCATTCGCCTTATTGCTACTTACCTACTAGCACAGGTATTTACTACGACAGCCCAACGCTCAAACATTCAATACAAAACAATCGCTTTCCAATTAAATTTACTAAAATTATATTTTATATTCTATTATATCAGTGCGTCATTTTATCTGGAACGACCTGAAATTGGCTAAGTATTAAAATGATACTATCGACATCTATCAGCCACGTTTTAAAAATATTTTGAGCGCTGTCTTGTAATCATAATAACATAACAACATCAACATATAAATATATATGAGCGACCTTGAGACATGTAAATTATTATCATCATAACAATATATATACATATATATATATATAAACATATATAGCAAATGATTAATATACATTTCAGTTGGTTTCCTTCATTTCACAAATGGAAAACATGAGGCATTCGATAAAAAAAAAAAATATATAAAAAAAAATTGATACCTATTGCTTAAAGCTAATATTGTTAGTGAAGCAAGCCGTGTAAGTAAATGATATTAACTTGTTATCCTGGAAATTGTTTACCTAATTAAATACTAACAAGCTGGTATGTCATTTAAGTCTGAGCGACTTGGAGATTGTCACACTATCAAGAAAATAATCGACGTTCAGCATAAAAACACACCAGAAAGTAAAATGTCCCTAAAACCTCGAGCTATCAGTGATTGTAAAAGCAACCTGCAACGACATCTCTCCACAAACAAACGAAGTATAATCATTTAAAGCCAGTATTACACGATTAACTTGTTTGTTTATAGAAAACTACCGAATTGTATAAATAATGAGAAATAGTATGGATAAATCGACGTTTTATGGAATCTTGTCGATAATCTTAAATAAAATCATTACACTGTACACGGGTGTGCACAAATGTTCGCAGCTTTGTACTGATAACTGAGGTCGTATTGCGCATGTGCAATTTATGACGCAAAATTTGAAATCTGTCTATAATTTATATTTATATTAATATCTTGTGTTGACACTTGATGAAACCTTTAAGTACAAACATAAAAAATAAAATAGAATTTTATTTAATGACGCGCGTTTTAACATTTAAGTCATCATCAGTAATTATTATTCCTGTTAATGATTTAAATGTCATATTACCTATTTTTATATTGTATTGTTTGGTTTAACGAGAAATCCTAAAATAAATTTAATTATAAAATATTGTTCGACTAGTTGTATTCTTCTATATTGAACATAAAAAATAAATTGGATCTTTGTTGAAATGTGTGTAATAAAATTATTTAAGTGAATAAATAATATAATTAATGAGTTGTTTTTCTTTCTCTAAAACCCTCTGATTATTTGGAAATGGATTAAAAATATGTCTATTGAATTATAAATAATATATTTGTAGAATCTATGAAATATATCAAAATAAAACTTGTAGTTCTTTTAAATGTTACATAGTTTGCTTATGGAAATAAAGATTTGCTCAGAATTTCTGATAAATACCAATTAGGGGAGAAAGTGTAAAGATATTTCTAGAAATTGTGTAAAATAAGTAATAAGTATTTCTTACTACATAATGAGGTCTTCTTCACTCCTAATTCGAGTATGAGTACTTAAATAATTAGGATATACTCCACCAGGGTGCAGCTACAGTTTATAGGAGCCATTTTGAAAATATGGCAGATATATCAAAATGGATGATGAATAAGTGACTTTACCGCCTTTACTCGAATTTAGGCAATGTGATAAAAAATCCCAAATATTGATTATTTTTCGAAAAACTGTTTAATATTTGAATTATATATTTAGATATATAATAACAGTACGTTTTTAGATAATTTGACACACGCGTTAAAAATTATTTAAATATAAATGAACAAATAAAGTTGTTCGAGAAACAATTAATTTATAATTTATTTAAAAAAAAAAATACATTAGTAAAAATTATATAAAAACTATATTTTTTGAATAATTTTTTTATAAAATTATTTACGAAAATGCCATTTATGCTTGTAAGATGTATAAAACAAACAATTCTTAAGTATGCGTGAATGTTGATGTTTTTATCGATAAAATTTGATGGTATCATTTTTTTTTTTTTGTGCAAGTCGTAAAACGCGCACTTTTCCATTTCATTTGAAAGTTTATAAAAACACGTCCTTCTCCAACGAGTATACAGAGTTTCCTGGTGGATTGTACCACGCTGAGTAGATCAATATACGAGAGGGTAGGCGTGCGTCGTGGAGCGGCGCTCTGTGACACCAACGTCCCGACGTACTACGACAACCAATCTAGGAGACTCGGTCGCCACGTTCATGCGTAACAAACACCAAGTTTACATGCAGCTTCTATTACGCACGTGTACATGAACGTTATCACAATTTACACGACACAAATATTACCATATTTTCCAGCCACAATAAACAAAATTCAATAGGCACAGTACTCGAATAAAAATACTTCCTGAATTACAATAAAAAAATTCTAACTTATAAAACAGTATTGTTTATCCGGTTTAAATGATTGGTCGGATAACGAAACTGATTTCGGATAATACGGAATTTTTATTTGATCTATATTTTTGTTTGTTTTTAAGTAGATAAAATAAATTTATTGATACTTTATTGTGTATGAATGGGGATTAATGATTAAATATGTATTTATTAATATGTAGATATTTTGTGTTTGTTAATAAATATTTTTGAAATTTTTGTGATATATTTCGGATATAAAACGTGTTGAGGGTAGTTTGTAAACGTAAGGGTTGGACCAAATAATAAGTGAAGATGTGCGTAAGAGTGGTGGTAGCCAGTAACAATTTGGTAAACTGGGCACGATTTGGCGTCGGGGTGCCCGAAACGTAGCGAATTGTTTCGACGCCGAGGTGGGGTGTGTACTATACTCTGGCGTAGTGAAACCGGTGTCTTGCTGCATTTTGCCCTTGCTTGACGATTACGTCGTTGATTACATTGAATGAAGGTTTGCTTGAAAGAATAATCGAACTAGACATAAAAAACCGCACGTCTATTTGAAACGAGTCCTGGTGATTCGTTTAAGGAAAATACATAGTGTAATTCTTGTATAGTGAACGTTCGAATTCTGCACAAAATGAGGCTCGGTTCGGTTCGCTGTGGTGCGGCAATGCTCAGCTAAGTTATGTGATATTATTCGGCTCGACTCGCCTTTTCATTTTCCCGAGGAACAATGTTTCTTGTGCACTTTACATAACGGACCCATCGATCTTTTGAATGTTTAGTTTAAACTCTAGTGATCTGATAGGTTAGTGT
The DNA here is from genome assembly GCA_944039245.1 of Nebria salina. Taxonomy (NCBI): domain Eukaryota; kingdom Metazoa; phylum Arthropoda; class Insecta; order Coleoptera; family Carabidae; genus Nebria; species Nebria salina. The sequence continues at coordinate 3,683,225 of OX063288.1, read as the reverse complement.
GGTTGTATTTTGACTCGATATGGTTTGTGGATTCCTGGAACGCCGCAGGACTTTGTCATGTCGTTTTGCAACTGGCCTACTGCTCGCATTAACATTCTTTACGGAATTCGTTCCGGCGTCCTTTGAACAAGATGAGGATATACCGCACAACGAGTAAGTATATTTAGATAATGATTACTTAGCGTCAAATCGCTCGTGCCGCTTTCAGATCCTATTAAGAGGTTTTCAGCTAAGAACAATTACTTTGAATTGCGCTCGTTCTTTTCGAGTCTCCTCCCTTTCCAATGATGAATTAAATTTCTACATTCACACACACACACACACATTCACACACACGCGCACATACACATACACACACACATATAATATCATTCTCTAATTGTAAATGTATGAAATAAAATGTGAAATATAAAAAATAAAATCTACTATTTAATAAAATATCAACACAAATTTACTACACTTGCAATTATAGTTTAAAAATTTCAATCATTATTTCTTTTATAATATATAATCCCATTAAATGGAATGGCAAGATTTTATATTATACACAATTTACTTAATTCTCATTCCTTGAAGGGATTGCCAAAAAAGTACATAAATGTATTTTAAATTCGAGCACATTGTGTATTTTCAAAACTCAATTACACCTAATTAGTTATATATGTATAATTCTCGAACGGTTGTATGAACTATTAACAATTGTGTCACTGGGTGAGCCATGGCTTAGTTGAAAAGTAATATGCTAGATACGTAATGGGGTCGTAGTTTTCAATTTCCTTCTGGATGAATAGCAAAACGAAAAAAGTGTCAAATTCTTATTGAAATATAGGGAAAAATGTAGACGTACGAAAATCCACGTGGCGCATCATTGAAAATGGCGTTGGCAAATGGATTTCGAACTAGAATTGAATAGAAACCATTCGAAAACCCACATTGAGCAGGAAGAAGGACGACCAAATATAATTGCTTTCCGAAAGAACGGTTTATTGCTACGCAAAAATGTAGTCTATAGATATAAGGCAATTCTAAAATAATTTTTACGTGGATATTAGAACTTCAAGCCCACGTATTATTATAAAATATGACTATTAAGGGCGTGACTTATAGTTTTATGTGTTAAATACATATATCACAATATCACAATAACAATATTGCTTAATCCTGTAGTACTAATTGACATATTTTTAAATTGTATGTTTGTTTTGTTATTGTAAAGTACACAAAATAAAATAATTGTAGTTTAAGATTTTGAGTCCCAGATAGTCTATTCCGTAAACAAATAAAATATTAATCAAAATAGATATTTGTGCTAAACTTACCATTAATTTAAAATTATAGAAATCAATTGAGCAAAAAAAGTTAAAATTCGTTTGGACAAAAAATTTTCTATACAAAAAAAAAGCGAAACAATTTCTTTGGAAATTATAATAATGAATCCATATAAATTATTGGGATTTATTGATAAAAAAAAAAGAAAATATTTATCTATTAAGTAAAGTGCGGTGTGATTATGATTTTTTAAATATATCATAAAAGTAATCATCTAATCATATTATGCAAGAATTAACAATTTATTATTTATGATGAAAATCGTTTTTACCATTAATGTTATAGATTGCAGATAATTAAATAATATTAAAATAACACTACTTGGCATTAATGTATCATGAAACGTAAGCAAAAGTAAATAAGTACCCTCGTATGCATATGATGAACTGAAACATTCGTCTTCTCATGTTATCTAATTTAAACCGACCCTTAACTAACTCAATACTCCTAAACAGAACCCTGACCCGCTTAAAAGTAAATTCATGCAATTATGTGCATGAAAAGTTGAATTTCATTACGTGACCAAAACATATATTTAATTTCTGTCCTATATTTCTTGTTCGACAAACTGGTGTAATTGTGGTGGATGAATAACCAAAACATTGTGTCGTGCAATTGGTGTAAATGGATGTGGGGACGTGAGGGTTTACGCTTGCTTACAATGTTTCACTTCCATGTTTGTGTTAGATCATAGCTTTGCCTATGTACAGGCCAACGTACAGATACATGGCAACGTTGCGTCGCCCCCGGTCGCCACGCTTTGAGCTTACAGCGCGCTTAAAACGAAGTGTATGTACTGTACAACAATTGTGTTTTTTTTTATAATATAGTGACACACTTTAAAATGTAGCTTACGTTTGAGAGGAAATTGTAACTTTGTATAGGAATTAAATAATCCGTTAAGTAAATTAAAATTTCTAATTATTATTATTGGCCACGCTTGGAGTTTTATTTATATTAAAATAAACATTATTTCATTATAAACAACCGGTGCAATTTTTTAACATTTCAATACTTAATATTAACGTGACTGTTACTATTTTTCTATAAAAAATATTTTAATAATAAATAGCAAGTTTATGTATAGAGATTAAAAATAAAATATAGAGATTGCGAAACATTTGAGCTATGGTTATTTTAAGGTCAATAAAATTACTTCCAATTTCGGAAAAATTTATTTAAATTTTGCAATGGTTTATTCAAATGTATATATTTGCTTTTTACTATTTGAAATTAAAAAATATTAGAATACGATTTAAGTCTCTTAATCCAGTAGAAATATATGATGTGGCTCTTTACTAATAAATTCAACTACAATTTATTTCTAGTAAATAATGAAAGAAAAAAACCTCAACTTTTTCTTCTCTGCCAACGAATAAATTGTTTACCATTAGTTCGCTTTTAATTACACATTGTTTTACGTCAGTATGTCATATTTCTTTTAGTTTTCAAATGCAACGCATACATTTCACCCGCCTAGTCGACAGACGCCGGGAACTAAAAGCAGCGTTGTCACATTTTCTGTGGTAGCATGTACTACATCGAAAGCTGTGGACTGTGGTTAGAGGTGCAGCACAAGCTTTTCGCCCCTGTCCTGTTCGTAGTTCATTTAACCCTCAACCATCTAGATGCGAAAATATGTTAAGCGTAAAAAAGGACGATAAAACCAAATGTTAATATTAAAATCACGCGTTCAATGAGCCAATTATCCCTTTACTACATTGGAGCTATTTACCTACAGAAATAGTTTTTAACCCAGATAACATGACAAATTTCTCTGAGCATTCAGTGAGTATATACAATGACCGTGTTGTATGATTCCGGTATCGTTGATGGCACCAGGGGAATAGCGAGGTGGGTATTAAAGAGTGACAGTTTCTCTGTGGTAGCCGGTTGGCAAGCGAGTATCGGAATAGCCACGAGAGAACGTTAGTGACTGAATAGTGGCGGCAATGATCGTTCGGGTCATGGGGTTCAGAGGCGGGCGTCGAGGTCGCAGAGAACGCGGGTGCGCCGTGAGCGTTGGCGCTGGTGCTGGTGCTAGCGCTGGCGCTGGTGCTGGCATTCGCTGCTAGGGCAAGCGTGCGGTGTTGCGTCTCGTGTCATGGCCGGCAGCGTTACCAATACTGGAACAGAGAGGTACGGACGGAGGTATGCCGGTCTGTTAGAAGGTATTGATCCTTGAATTTGTCCCCCTCTCGTCTTTCTGGGGAAACTCTTCTCATCCGCCGGCGCTTACATCACCACCAATGCCACCGTTACCATCGTCTGCTGCTAGCAAGACTGTCCTTGGAGACGGCGCGGCGATCTTACCCTTCCGCGTCGCTAAAAGTTTCTGTAATTGTTCGGACCCGCGCTACTACCCTGCTACATGTACATAGCTCGATCCTCTACTGACATGCCCTGCCCTACTGTGTCCTAGTCCTCTAATTTCTTACACTGTAAACATCGAGCCTATTTACTTCACTCCTAACTAATATACTTCATTCCGGCGACTTTAACTTTCGATGGATGGCCATTGAATTTTATTATCCAACTCCTATTTTACTAGCTCTTTAAATTTATTGAGATTAAATCGGCTCCCGTAATCCATTCTCTTGATTGCTTTAAAAAAGGTTGCACAGGAGCGGATATTTTATTATCATATCAATATAATTTTTTTCTAGTAGTAATTCAATATTGTAAATTCCACGTAGCACTTTGTGACAAATGAAAACAATTGATGTCAATACATCATGTGTTTCAAAGGGATTATATAAACTGGATTACATCATAGCTCAAAACGTCGTTCACTAATCTTCCATTTTCTCATAACATAAAGATATGAATTTCGTTTCTAAACCAAACATACCGAAAAAAAAACTTGGTATAACATTTTTATTAAAAAAAAAAACTGAGTTTAAGATCGCCTTAGTGCATACAAATTTAAAAGAATATTGGTTATAGTCTCAATTACTATGTATAACCATTCTTTTCGTTTTAGGGTCAAGAACTGGGCTCTCATGTTCGGTGTTGATTTGTGGGAATACGGAAGACAGCTAACTAGAATGAATGAACTTCAACGGGTAAGTTTCATCTTTCTTGACTACCAAATAAGTATAATTGAAGCCAATTACAAATAATTGAGACGCTCTATTTTTACGTGAATTCTATTATAAACGGAATAACTAATATATTTTGTAATTTGTAAAAATTGACTGTGCACCGTTAAACTACTTGTATTGCGGGCACTTTTCTGCGCTATAGCACTATTTTTCTTGCAAACGCAACGACATACTCTTAGCCTACAGGCGCGTTCACGGTGAAGCTAATCCCAAAGGATTACTAGTTCGCCATTCCAAACGCGTAGGAAAGAATTTACGTGCATGGTCGACGAAATTCTCCAACAAAACGTGAGGAAAACTTGCACCTATACGAAGAATGCATGTTTAAATTTAGTGTATTTGAAATTAAGCGACGCCACCTGTTGGCACAAATAAATATTCGTAAAATTCAACTTACGGGAAATATGCATGCTAGATAACGTGGTTGATTATTTTGTAATAATTTTGAAATGCTTCGTAAATCATTACAATGCCATGGTAATTTGTATGTCCTTAAATGTTTGGGCGGCGAGCAAATTTGGTGCTTTCATTTTTTTTGCCTCTGGTAAGAGGGTTGCTTTGAGAAAACATCGAGAAAGCTATCAGACACCCAATTCATATTCAGCATCGTTGTGCCGCAGCTGAATCGATAACTACGAAATTGATACCATTTTGAACTTGGCCGTGTGCCATTCAGGTATCATATTTGTGTCCCCCCCGAATCTTTCGGCATTGTCTTTGATATATTATACGGACCGTTCATTTTCTTTAAATATTACTTTAAAATTCCCTTCGGAAAAAATTATCTGGAGCACTGACAGCAGATATTGGCATCATAGAAAATCATATTTTCTTATAATATTAAACATTCCATGCAGTAAGAAAGATTGAATGCTTGTGAGCATCAATAAAATAATTACAAAGGTTACACATTAATATTTCTTCACAATTCCGTGAATTGTCAGCGCTTGTGAATATTGAAATTTAAAAATCCAATCAAAATATTCAAAAACACCTGCAGAATATTCAATAAAATGTTATAATGAGGCTATTTAAATGTTTACAAGATGTAATCTGTATTTTTCATTATTAAATAGTATTGTTTTACTTGTATAAAACTTTAGAAATGTTCTCTCGACATTTTTCGCTTTGTTACGGCATTGAAATGAAAGAAATATTTGTTCTCTTTTGTCATTTTTTTGAAAAATAACTTAAAAATTGTCAGAAGAATTTCAAAATGAATTAAATTATACTTTTCATCGTTGGTAATAGCATTGTAATCATTCCTAATGAGGTCTCACGTCGTAGTTTCGAATCGGACAAGACAGGTTTCATTTCCAATCCAATTAAATTCAACGACAGTTAATTTAATATCCATTGTCGAACTGTTACTGCGGAACGGTACGAATAAGTTCTTCACTTGGCGAAAACTTGACAATAAATTAGGCTTTTCATGTTTTTTTTTTCGTTGTCATTTTGTTCGAATTATTAAAAAGAAATTTCGAAAACGAACTGCTTCAGTAAATGAAACCGGGTCAAATATATACAATCGTTTTGAATAATGCTACCCATTATATGTATTATTTACAAAAATGTATGACTTTCATACATACATACATAGCAACATGCTTATTTCCAGTAATGGGGTGGCAGAAAACCGTTAATAATTTACATAGTATTTTTATTTAATGCTACAGGGTTTAAGTTACATTTTTTGGATTAATAACTATTACTGTGTTTAGTAGGTGCCGTAGTAGGGTGTGACCACAAGACTCCGACTTAGAATGGCTAACAATTTGCAAATCCATTTTTGCGGTTTTAGATGTTTAGCCAGTCTTGATGCAATTTATAAAACATAATCTGAAACTGAATTGAGCAGGGCACTATATTACTTCTAAGTGCGGAAATTTAAATCATTTTCATCAAACTATGTACGAACATTTTTATTATTTTCAATCAATTCACGCAAAATTTTATTTTCTTGAACAATATTTTGAAATATATATAGGTATAATTTACGAATTTAGTTTTGCCACATGTGGTATTTGAGGAATGGCCAATTTCAAATAGTTTACGATATGTCACATCAAGATCGTATCGACAAATCCTTTTACTATATGTTTTATCGAGAAAAACCATCGTCAAAATACTTGTTGAGTGGCTATTGAATTTAATATACTTTTGCTATTGCTGCAGAAATACCATGACGTTGATATCGATGTGGTTAGAAAAGATGGACTTATACTCATCAGGGAAATGGCAGCGGAAGTAAAAAACATGATGGATTTTAAAATGAGTGCCGTCATGGTGAGTTGTGTTTTACATTATTACTATTTGTTCAACGTAACGAACGATGCATACATAACATACAAAAAAAAAAAAATACAAATACACACATGCACACGAAAATTCCAGAGAATAATGGATTCGGCTGAACAAGCGGCCCTGTCCGCGCAGCCTGACAATAATCAAGGATTTCGATACTACAATGCAAGAAGATTGAATGTGTTTGGACCGGACGGTCGGCCTGCCGATGGAACTAGGGAGATGACTTTGACACCTAATCCACATTTTGATCACCTGCCTGTAAATACAACGCTCAGTTCTGTATTGATGCCACCTTCCGTTGCGGATTCAGGTGCTGTTCATTATTCTTTTAATAATTACATATTGCGAATGACCATTTTATGCATTAGATCCCGATGTAATGAATTCTATACAATGGTCCGAACATCTTGATCCACTATTTGCGAACAACTATGAAAGTGATCCAACATTATCCTGGCAATATTTCGGTAGTTCTTCTGGCTTTTTGAGACGATATCCAGGTATATTAAAACTCAACGCGGTCTAGGAAAAATATGCAAAAAAATGTCACTTGCGAAGACAATTTCAAACTTCAACGTTCTTTGGAAAAGTATTGGATTTTACTGCATTATTCATATAATCCAATAACATATAAGATGTAATAGAATTTTAGTTAGTAGTAAACCATGTTTCGAACAACTTGAGTAACTTTAAATTTCATGAATAATCATTTATTTAACAAAAATAAATCATATATAAACATATTTTTCTTAAGACACATTGCTATTTGTTATGCAAGGAACTAGATTATTATATTATAAAAATTACAGCAATTTCATGGCCACCTGAGGAAATGTCCTCAGTATGGCAAAGACCAAGAAATACGCGTCACGTTTACGATTTTCGCACCAGCTCATGGTATATCGGTGCAGCTACTTCACCAAAGGATATAATCATCCTTATAGACAGTTCCGGTTCCATGATTGGTTCTCGAAGTGAATTAGCAAAAGCCACCATACAAGCAATTCTGGATACATTATCGGACGACGACTACGTCAATATCTTCAAATTCTCTGATTCCACAGAAGAAACAGTCCCATGTTTCCGAGATATGTTGGTGCAGGTATGTTATGACAAATTGCATAAAATAAACCATTCCTAAAACATATTTTATGATAGGCAAGCGGAGAGAATAAAAGAGTTTTGATGGATTCGTTGGGCACTTTAAAAGCTGAGAATATCGCGAATTTTACTTCTGCTTTAGTAACTGCATTTGAATTACTTCACAAGGTAGTTACAGAAAACCATATAAATAAGAGTCACATTTTTATTTTTTTGTATTTTTTTCTTAGTATAATCGCACTGGCCAAGGATGTCAATGCAATCAAGCGATTATGTTAATCACAGATGGACCACCAGCGAGTTACCGAGAAGTGTTTAAAACGTATAATTGGCCTCATATGCCAGTTAGAATGTTTACATATTTGGTCGGGAAAGATTCTGGGGGTACTTCAGAAATGAATTGGATGGCGTGTGCCAATAAAGGTATAGTCATAAAATTACGAGTTAATGTCTTAATTTAATGATATATGCTTTTCTAATAGGGTATTATGTTCGTATTGGAAGTGAATCAGAAATTCATGATAAAGTGCTTCACTACATCGAAGTTTTAGCTAGGCCTATGGTTATGTATCAAAATGACCATCCTCTACACTGGACACCAGTATATGTGGGTGGTAAAGTAAGTTATTTATTTATATTAAGTTAAACTATGTAAATTGTAAATATATATATATAAAAAAACATACGATTTAAACATCTAATAATTGTAATTAATTTTCTAAAATGTTTTAGGGGAGTAGCCTATCACATGATAAATTAGGCCAATTAATGACATCTGTGACCACCCCAATATTGGACAGACGAAACCATTCGGTCAGTTAATTTATACAAAGTAACAAATGAGTGATACTAATATTTTATTAACGGTTTAGCAGGTCCGAGTGGCAAATCTACTCGGAGTTGTGGGAGCTGATGTGTCTATCGATCAAATCAAAAAACTTGTGCCACCTTACAAGGTCAGTTTGACGAATAAAATTATATAATCTAAATATAATCAATCATTCGTTATTGCAGCTTGGTGTTAACGGTTATTCGTTTATCGTTAACAATAACGGCCATCTTTTGTACCATCCAGACCTCAGGCCACTGGTAATAATTTTGTTTTTGTGATATTTTGCTGTAGTGGAAATTAATATTTTTCTTTTTTGTATAATTACACGCTACAGCCTAGTGACCAGGTAGCTGTTATTAAACATTTTCTATTAATCAACCATTCTAAATCGTTTTTGTTATTTTAGTATGAAGAAACACTAGAACCATTTTACAATTCTGTTGATTTAACAGAAGTAGAGCTAGTCGAAACTGAAACAGGACCGAGGGAAAACAACTCGTTTCTCTTAGATGTAAGATTTCATTTCATTTTCTATAACAAATATTTATTTAATTTTTTGTTACAGTTGAGACATGATATGATTGATCAAAAAGAAGGAGAAACAGAGTTAAGTGTGAAGATTCACTATGATAACATGGTGAGTTTTATATTTTATAAAAACAATTAATAATTAAATTGAGAAGCTGATAATTTGTTATATTCCAATAATGTTATTTCAGAGACGTGTAACAACTCGCAGACACAAATACTTCTATAACCCAATTGAAGGAACCCCATTTTCTCTTGGCTTAGCAATACCAGAAGGTTATGGAATGTATGAAGTGTTAGGCGAACAAGAAATCAAGCACAGTCATATAAATGGTACATAATACATTTCCTTCTACTAATAAAATTTTAATATTCATATTTGATATTCTCTAGTGACGGAATACTTCAAAGGAGCTAATTGGCGTGTCCACCCGGATTGGTATGCAGGAAAATGAATATTTCAGTTGCCGTTACAATTAATTTAAACTTCTTCAGGGTATACTGCGAGTACAATGGCGGATCTGCGGGAGAACAATGGTTCAGGACACCAGAAGAACGTGTAGTGCACTTCTTATCAAGAACTCGTCGCCCAGGCTGGAAGTGGATGTCGTTGCGTCCAAGGTCACCGTTGCAACGCGAAAATCATCTTCACCAACACACGAATAAACAAGAAAAAGACTCTTACTTTTGTTAGTGCTATTGTTTGATTCTTATTTGTTCTATTAATAACGTTTTTGTTGTTAGGTGATAAAACATTAATGCAGTCACTCGTGCTGGATGCAATGGTGACAGAAGAGTTAGAACGACACACTCCTCATCCGACGCATATGGAAGACAAACAGTAAGTTATATGCATCAAATTGTATAAGTTCTTCACTAATACAAGTTGAACTGTACATTTTACTAAATTCTTCAAATCATATAATTGGTTTTGATACAGTTCCACTCGTTGATGTGCTTTTGATGAAAAGAGTCTCGAATTAAAATCAATTGATTTATGGAGAGAAATACAGTTTGTTTTCTCAAAGAAATTTCATAAAAAAAAAAAACTGCATGTTTTTATCAGAGCACCATATTTATTTAAGATTTTAAACACAAGTGTTAATTTATTGCATTTTTACTAATTTTACTCTGCACATTAGTCCGATAGCCACGCTTTTGGTATTATTACAAAGGTAATGTAACAAATATCGCATTTTAGGGCATTTTGTATATTTATTGTTACTTTTACAATAATTCTCTAAGTCTCATACTTTCGAGAGTACATATTTCAATTACATTATAAACATATAGGCGTACTCTTTATTCAAAGTGAATTTAAAAACAATCATTTTGTTGTTTCAATTCCAAATCTATTTGAGTTTAAAAACATTTGAAAATTAAAACAAACGAGTAATGTATTGTTGAAATGAACCAGCCACAATAAAATATAAGTAATATTTTACTTGAAACTACTTCGTTGTTTATATACAAACTAAATTTGAGTTAAATCAATAAATCATTTTAACTTTTACTATATATATAAAAATTCAGGCTGACATGTACTGGATCAATATTTAACATATAAAGCAATTCTTTTAGTATTAAAAAGAACTTATCTTCCATCTTTCTACTCGGAAAGCATTCTAGGGTAAAAAATTTCACATAATCAATACTTACATTATAATAGGGTAAACTTTTACCTGATAACCGTAATTAGAGTATAAAATTACTATTTTTTGTGCCTGGGTCGTTGCATTAATTACTCAAATCTCATATACAATTTGACATATGTACTTTTCTAGATTTGCACTACTATAATTTTATTGTTAATCTCTAACAAACTCATGTGTTTATTATAATAAGATAAAATTCCATAAATCATTGTGCTTATGGAATTTTTCCAATCGTCTTCTTCGTATTTATTACTAATCAACTGTTAGCTAACTGGATTTTGTAAGTCGACGCAGGGTTAAATATGATTGATGTTTCTACAGTAAAAATAAAAACTTTTGTGATTTTTTATTACCAATATTATTGCTTCAAAATCAATTAAAAATGTTATTATATTAATTAGAGTAATATTATTTTAAGAAATTACAAATGTATTTGTTGTCAAATGAAAATCTATGGTAGTTTTTCATTTATACAAAAAAAAAATTTTCATTGTTTCACAGTCACATTAATGATAATTAAATTTATTTATTCATACATATTTATATAAATTCGAAATGAAATGTATCTCTGTTACATTTTTCATTTTCATAATAAATAATTTTTTCTAGCAACATTTTATGAGGTGCTAGGAATTTTAATTAATTTTCCTTCTAGATTCAATGGATTAGATAATATTCTTCCCAGATTTAATTTAGTGATCCTACTGAAAACTAATATTTATCTAATCTTTGCAGTCAGGGCTTCCATATGTTTGGATTGACTTTGTCATTCGTCGCAACACGCAGTGGTCTCTTACGCTGGACAGATCACTTGAAACCAAACCCGGAAGCTACAGAACCGTAATTATTTCAAACGAAAAAAAAAAAAACCAAAGCAGCTTACTCATTCAAACAAAATTGCAGACATTTTAGCGAAAACAACGTGAGAGCCATGGATGAAACCTGGTATAAAAGAGCAGTCGATCAACATTCAATCGAGCCAGAAAGTTTTGTATTTTCTGTACCATTCGATGTCGGTTCTACTGGTAAACCACTAGTCACTGCAACACATGCTGTTTTCATTGAGCACAAAGGCCACAGGGCTCCAGTTGCCGTTGTTGGACTTCAATTCCAACATTCCGTATTGGCGTCTCATTTTTTGAATAATATCACATCTGCAGTAAGTCCAACGGTGGTTATTATTGACAAATTGTTTATAAATTGTTAGTAATCACCATCAAATTTAATAGTGTACTGGAACATCTGCTTGTCATAAGACTTGTGCGTCTGAAGAGCTGGATTGCTATGTTTTGGATAATAATGGATTTATTATAATTTCGGAAAATCAAGACCACACAGGAAGATTCTTTGGTCAAATAGATGGTACTATCATGGATTCGTTGGTGCAAGACCGCATATATAAGAAAGTAGCAGTTTATGATTATCAAGGCGCATGTAGTAATAATAGAAACCACTACAGTGCGAATGCTCATAAAATATCCGTAAGTGAATTAATGCTAGTAACACATATTTAAGTAGTAATCAAATTTTATATTACAGGCAATGCAACCTATTGGTTGGTTGTTAAATTGGGCAGTCGTAAGCTTAAGTATATTCCTGTCCACATGTAGTGAAATCTACGCAACAGCAATATCATTCGCTAATGATAACAGTACGTTTTTATCCATGATCCATATCACTATAATGATTAAACTATTTTTAGTTCCAATATACAACGATGACTATGATGCGAACTACCCAACAAGCGAAGATGTTGTAGAAGAACAAGACCAGATTGTACCACCTCCGGCATACCCTCATAACCCATCGTACGTATCACCATCACTAGAAGTGGATATAATCCCAGGGAATGTCCACAATACATCTGGTTCGCGACCATGTGATCGAAAAGTGGATTTATATATATTACAACCCGAACGACTAAACACTAGCGGACAAAGCAATCCACTCAAAGGAAAATTGACCAACTGTCATGTCACCGGTTGTGAACGGTAATTACCTCAAAGTTACACAATACTTTTAGATGTAATAACAATTTTATTTCCATAGACCATTTAGCGTCCAGAAGATACCCCACAGTAATTTAATCTTGCTGGTAGTCGATACACTTTGTCCATGTGGTAGTAAACAATTGAGCATATTACCACAAGAAATCAACTACGATGGCACTAAGGCGGGAAGCAACAATGGAGGCAGTAGTGCAGGAAGTTGCCACCATAAGCCACATGATGCGTTATATCGCCGCAGACCACCAAAGTGCATCAATTATCATCCAGAGGTATGGATAACATGTGTATTCAATCGTTAAATGTTATTTTAGTCGCTAAATGTGATATTTGTGTGTTCTTTAGGAGTCTGAGATCCATGTATGTGGATCGAGTTCAGTATTGATGGTCGGTGTGGTGATTACGTGGCTTTCATGCATAGTAAGCCGATTGCCTTTATTAAGATTCTCTGTTTAACTATCGACAACCGCGTTAGGATTAATACGTGTTCTATGTGGGCCTAATTATATCACGATCTATACACATATCTTATAAATATGTATTGAAAAAAAAAATTGGAAACAAAAAAAAATTGAGAAACATTCGCCCGCAAAACGTTACCTGTCCCATATGCAAAAGTCAGTATAAAATGTTTGTTAAACAAACAGTATATCGCGTTGGAATCGGATGTTCTAGAATGTTTGTTTTCGTTTACCATTTGTATTTCATATTTAGCAATTCCGATAAATTCAAACGACAACAAAGCGTATGGATTTCTTGACGTATTAATAAATACATACATAATTCCTAAGATAAAGAACATGGGTCCATGTGTCTATGGGCAGTGATGCTTATTTATTAAAAAGGAAGAAATAAGTAACAAAATATATTAAATAAAAGGAAAATAACAAAAACGAAAAAAAAAAAAAACAAATCAAATAATTCTTAACTATATTACCGGATTGTTTAAAGTTTTGCAGTTATTGGAAAAAAATGATCACGTTTATATAGTATTGTTTTGTATACGGAGCCATATATAAAGTAATAGTTGAATTTTGATATAATTTATGTAAGTGTGATCTAACATGATATCTGAGTGTCTTTATATTTGTACATATCTAAATAATAACGTTCCTTACACAATGCGAAGTAAACTGAATAAATTTAGTCAGTAAAAGCAACATCGGTTGTGCAAGGAATTATGTCAAATGATGATGTATTCTACACGTGAGGACACCACCATCGCATCTAGGCTCTGGATTAGTTGCAGTTAAAAATGAACAGAGTTGTGGAGCGATAGGTAACGTGTGTGACTCAGACGGCTGGGCAAGCCGAAGCGGATAATAATGACGATAATAATAATTTATAAATAAATTAATAAAACTAAATAATGATGAAGTAATTCTAAGTATATGAAATAATAATGTAATAACAGTCGGGGTTCAGGGGTTGAAATGTTTTCATTGAACAGGGTTACTGTTTTGCATCGGTGTCGCTTTCACCGTGTACAAGCTTGTGTTGAAGGTCGACTAGTTTCAGTGTTTGTGTTTAGGCATGTGTATTAAATCCACTAATTCTACTATCTATTACGTGGTTAGGTGAATTGTTGGTGTTTATGTTATCAATTTTTCTCTCATCACATGTCTTTCCATTTTTTCCGTTGTTTCTTTCATTTCGTTTCAAATGAACGGCTCTCTCTTAATTGTATAAACTTCAAAATAAAATGACTTTACTTATGACATATTCTACAACCAAGTTAATCAAATTGACGTACGTTTTAGCATAGCTTATATTTAACACTCATTTACTTTCAATTAAACGAGAGATGTCTCATTTTACATTCAGCAATTTTTTGTACCAACATTTATAGTCAATCGAATCGCGACATGTCCAGCAAATACATACGCTTAGTTAATCAAACATATTGAAATTTACATATCATACAAATTGAAATGCTATTTCTTAATAACATCAAACTATTAATTTTAAACTGACTCACATTTATTGTTGTTATCCACCATTCTTGTCAAAAAACCACACCACAAAACAAGACGGCTAACTTATATATATATATAACGATAAACGAACCACGTAACTAAACGATAGACTTCGCAATATACAAAAAAAATAAATAAAACGGGTATTTTTAAATGTTTAAAAAAAATTGCCAAACACTGCATTTTTGTGTGCAATTGCTTCTACGCACCACGAACACAAATTTGATACAGACACTACAACACATTTTTAAGCATTAAAACAAATTCAAACCATCAATAATACAATTAATCAATTACATAACATAAATACATTACAGTTCTAAATATTAATATTGCCTATTGAGGGGGGATGATTAAATATCAATGTCGTTATCTTTTAAAGAAAAAGTATATTTAAGTACAAATCTGTTTTAATTTAAGACATTCATATATAATTAAAATGATTTCTATTAAATATGTTTGCTCCTTAAAAGATAACGGATATAATTAATTATGAATCTTCAATTCTATGATTGGATGTTAATATATTGAGGATTGTAGCTGCAATGTTCCAAATTTAAATCTGAATGTAATTGAACAAAATATGTATAGGTTTGACATGCGCATTTGTTGTTTAGAAGTGTTGCAAACAGCAATGATTTTGTTGACTGTAAAATGTACTGTTGGAGCTCAAATATTTACATTGTGACTTCCGACAACTTTAATGACAATATGAATGAGTATAATAACTAAAAAACATATGTGTAGGTTTCAAATTTTCTATTTTAAAATAATGTACACAGTACACTGCTGCTCAAGTTTTAACTTGGTTGTAATCACATCGACAATATAGTGTGAATGTGAGAAAAAAAAAAAACTAATATATTTAATAATAATTATACAGGTCGCTAGTTATATATATAGTCTAAACTAATTGTTATTTCCGCTGTTGTAAATAACTACAAAAAAAAGAAAATCTGTGTGTTTGTCAAATTGTTTGATTTACAATAATGCTAGTAAATATATGAACTTAAGATAAATTGCACTATGATGCAGTCAAACAACTAAAACTAAAAAAAGCGCTCATCTTACGTGTATGCATACATTTGCTTCTGGCCACATGTACATTTACAATACCTTTCTCGTAAACAGTCTGTCGAAAACAGACCCATTGCCAAAATGAACTCTACATCCGATGTTATATCCAGTGATATGCGATTTTCTTTTATACGGTTACTAATTTTAAGTAGTACCACATAAACATTGATTTATTAGAACCTACTTGATTGACGAATAATTTAAACACACAATGAAAAAAAACCAGCAATGTTTGAAACGATTTAGTTCATGGCCTATACAAGTGTGTTTGATTCGTGAATTTAGTACAAAAGATATGTATAATTCAAGAATTGATATTAAAAAATATAGCAAATAAATTAGTCAAAATATTAAAATAACCATAATGGTTAATGATAATTTAAAGGTTTTTTAAGGGATATTCACAAAGTGAAAGTCGCACAATGAGAGTTTAAAGAATATTCGTACAAACATTATAAATTGTAGAATATTTCAACTATTAAATATGTTCGCGTATATGTAATGTATACTATTATATATACATATATACGAATATATAAGCGTTATTGCAACTGTACATGATATTACGTTAAAGTTTTTACATTGGTGGAATTTTGGAACGAAAAATAATCGATAATACGAGTAAATTTTATTCATTACACAAATTAGATGTAAATTAACGCCTTAGATATATTTGTGTTTTTTTGATTTGCGAAATAATATTTTCTCATTTCATTACTTGTTTTGTTGTTTCTGTAATGTAGATATTTTTCCACTTAACTAGTTATATATGATGATCTATTTACGTAAAAGAATAATGAATATTTTCTGAGTAGTTTTGTTTAAATCCAAAGGAAAAAAAAAAATGATGAAAAAAAAAAATTTTTAATGAAAACAGTTGAATTAATGATAAGCGTATTTAAACTTCGAATGTGTATGACTGATATTGTAGATAATAACATTTATTATGATTATCATTACTAACATATCGTTCTTTTTGTTAAATGGCAATATTGTGGAACAATAAAAAAATTGATTATTATTTCAGTTGATCAATTCGGGCTTGTAATAAATTAATAATTGCCATAAACTGCAAAACATGCAGGATTGGTATATCGTGAATGTGGATGTGTTGTTATATGCGTGCCCCAGCTTAATCAGTTGCGTATTCTATGGTACGTGCAAATACAAATCTAATAAAACGTTCATGTTTTCGATAGCTTTTATATAAGTAAATGGTACACACATGTTAAATATTATATTGTACATAAACTGTATATCACATTTTGTTATTAACGTTTATATAAATACATAATATATAAATATACATAATACAAGCTAAGGAACAAAAGATGCACCAAGCAAACATAAAGCTATCGGCATACATAGGAACTCTTAGTAATGTTCAACTGATTCGCTTTACCACGGATGTGTATAACGAATATTATTCATGTCTGTGTTGACTACGTATTGGTAACAACACAGCACCTCAGTGTTACTGATCCTGAACAATGTCTTCCATTTAAAACAAATAATTAATTATAAGTAAGTTACTATTATAAAATATTCATATGATAATGTAGTTAAATATTGTATTCAATTAAATTCAATTGAAGAAAAAAAAAAAAAAATACGCGTCACATATTATGTAATTAACCACATGTGTATTTATTTCATTTTAAGTTTTACAAGCCATATTACACACAATAAGTGCAGGTGCAATTAAAATTTTAACGAAACGTATATTATTCCAATTACTTTTTATTTTTAAGATGCCCTTTAACATTCCCTAAAATATCTTTCACCAAAACCATTGCTTCGCCTTGAATCTTTTCGAAATCATCCATTACTTTTATATTATCTATTGCTTCTTTCTGTCGTTCGTTATCATTTGTCAAATTATCAAGCTTCTCTTGTTGTTCGTTAATCATATTATACGCATCATTAAACTTCAGTTCATTCTGGAATACCATCAATTATTCACTCTAAATATAGATCAAGATATACAATATTTACTTCTAGGTCGATTTTCTTTTTTTCAACTTCAGCGACAGCCGATCGTGTTGCTTGCAATGTGCCCTGCAACGATTCCTTTTGTGTTTCCAAGCTTTTCTTTTGTTCCAACAGAGTATCTCGAGCTTGATCGATATTATTGATTACTTCTAATTCTTCCTCAAAAACAATTTGTTGCTTTTTTATATCTTCGATTTCTTGTTGGAAACGTGTATTTACAGATGTTATCTACAATTTTCTTTATATAAACAACTTATTCATGAATATTAAAATCAAATAACGTACTACTTTTAATTGTGACACTAATTTCTTATGTTCTCGCGTCAGCTCATCTTTCGCTGTACTGTTCGAGTTAAACAAATACTTCTTGTTATCATCTATATCGTCAAAATTCACATCGAACATATTTCCTGATATATACTCTAAACAAAACACAATTGACGATCTGAGTTCTGTAGCTTTCTTCACTTCTTCCGTGTATGTATCATCGTAAGATCCAAGGAAACTTTCCATTGTGTCTTGTCGTTTCAATAATTCTTTGTACTTGTTAAGACGTGCGCTGTTTTTCTCACTTAACTCCTATAAACAGATACAATATTATAGATCTGTATAAGATTATACATACAATTAATACATCTTCTAGTTCAGACTGGCGTTCTCTTAATTTCTCCAATTCTAATTTCATATCTTCTTGTTGTGATTTAAATGTTTCTATATCAGATCTGTCTTGTTTCACCTTAAAAAAATTAGGATAAATATCATTAGACTCTTGAGAGTGATTTTGACCAACCTGTTCGAGCAAGTACTCTCTTTCTTGACTAGGTGAACGTTTAACTTTATTTTCTTCTATTAATTTATCTCGCTTACTAGTTAATTCGTATAGTTTAGCCATTAAGTTATAACGTATCCGTTTCGGCTATAAAAGTGGCGATTATTATTTTTAGTTTTTATGAGTCAACATTTGTACTAACTTCGTTATGCATAATGTGTTGTTCGTGGTTATTGATAACTTTTTTCATTTCTTTTATTTCTTTTTTCAAATATTCTTCTTCTTTTTTATACTGTTCATTCAGTTCGTTTAAGCTATAATATTCTTGTCGCTTCTCATCGGATAGGGTGTCTAATAAATCGTTGAATTTTTGTTCTTCCTATAAATATTGATTGTATTTGATATATTTATTTATTGTGGTTGAAGTACCAATTCAGCTTGTTGTTGAAGTTCGGTTAACTGCTCTTCTAATTCTAGTTTACGTGAAAATAATGATTCAAGTTGATCGATTTTCTTTTGATTCGATTGTCGTAGTTTTTCGGTGTCTGAGTCTACATCGCTTCTAGATCCTTTCATCATACTTGTTTCAATTGCGGTATTATATACAATTAACGTTTCTTCGTGATCTATAATATAACATAGTTTTGGATATTTCAATTAGGATGAAATTTTTAATAATAAACAAGATATTTTTGATTGTACATTAATTCGTTTCGTTAAAATTATATGTTCTTTACCAGCTAACTGTTTGGACATTTTCTCTACTTGTTTCTTGCATTCTTCATGATTGGTTGCATTCAGTTTATTCTCCGATAAACTTTTCTTCAGTCTATTTATTTCTTCAATTATAAGCAGCATGTGATTTTGTATTGCTGATATGTAATACCGCTTATCATGATACTGTCGATTAAGACCAGAGTTCGCTGTTTGCGGTGGCTGCAGGCCGGTCATACCTTGTTGGGTTACTGGTCTGGACGCTGCAGCAATCTTTAAAGAAGTATTAGATGAAATGCTTGATAAATTATTCAATGTTAAACCATTACAAGCTTGAATGAGTGCTCATTTTTATTTATTTATTAATATATATATATATATATATATATATATATATACATATATATATAAAATATATATATTTTATATTTCGTACCATTCCTGGTGTGAATGACTTATTTGATGAACCCAACGAAGATTCCCGTCCACTGTGCGGTGTATTAATACTCGAAAGTTCTCGCCGTTTGGTAGAACTTGCTCTACTTCCCGTCCACACTCTTTTTTCATCAAGTTCTTCCATTTATATTACAATAAACACTTTACACAGATGAATTCTACTTCCGTTAGTAAAAACCTGATATAGGTGACTAGGTTTTTTAAATGACCAGTGTATTGTTTTGCAAGCTGTTGTCATGGTTACACGCCGATTTGGTTGGGTTAGGAACTCGACGATGTTATTATACACAATGCAGTGGTGGTACGGTGAGACAAAGAACTCGAGGAACCAGTACGTATATTAAGTGCAAGTAAGCAAACATTAGTTTATACATTAAATAATCGTATAATACTAGTATAATTCTAGTGGATGGGATATTATAACTTATAAAAACTATATAACTACGCTATTGGTAGCCAGTTAAGCAAGGTAATAGCCTCATCAGTGACGGGAGTCTTCAGGTGCAAGAATCTACCACTAGGAGTTTATTTTAAATCTAAATCTAAATTGCTTGGCGAACAGTTCCTCATTCCAACTGGTTCCAACACTTTCACAAGTTCCTATAATAGGTTTCCTAAAGGGTGTTTTTATCTCTATTGCAATCTACTTTTTATCAATATTATCCATGAAACAATAATACTTTTATTTATTACATACATTCGTATAACATACAATAATTATAAATATTTGTCTAAATAAATTAATAATGCACATCTAAAATTGTAATTTATTTTATTTGGTGAGATTTTTTTAATCGCAAAAATATAAAACGTTCAAATCCATGGTCAGTGGGTAACACTTCGCTGCTCAGGGTCAATGTTAGTGCAAATGCTCTAAAAACGCAATTATATTGTACCACCCGCTTCTTTCTGTGGTTCCTTACCAATCTTACAATTGTACCGTGAGCGGTAGGAGATCAATGAGTTGAGGATTTATGAGCGTGATATTATGAGTCTGATAATTGTAATAATACAAATATTATAAGATTATCGGCGAATAAGCTGCTTAGTTGGAGAAATTAGTCAAAGTGCCAATTATCCTTAGCTCAATCGTCTTGTTTATCTTAGGATGGTTACGCTTGTCATGCGGTCTCTTAGTTGAGGCAAAAGCGTGATAGGAATTTATTAATATTATATTTTAAATCTAGTCTAATTATTATGTACGCTTAAAATGTTCATGTATGATTAGAAAATAAGATATTGGTGTATATTGGGGTTAAATATATAATAGTAGTATGGAAATGATATATCTTTGGTTGAGTAGATGTTGCAGTGGCTTTGTTATTGGTATTTGGAGTACAGTAATATAGTAAGGTAAACGTTATTGTCGAAGCGGAGTGCCCTTTTCCTCACTCACCTGTACACGAGCATGCGTTCAGCAACCAGGTACGCATATATCGCGAACAGAAGAGTTCGTTTGGTAAGGTAAAGTTGTAATAGCTCGACGGTAGTATTGAGTGGTAGTGGTAGTGGTAGGTAGTAAGCGTTCGACCGTAGTTCTATGTTGTTCGCGGTGTTGTACGTAGCAAGTTTAAAACGAAAGTACACCGACCTCAGACTGTATTAAATTTGTGAAATGTCAACATTCTAATAGTGCCGCCGCTTGTTGTTAGACAAACATTTCGCGAAGTGTTGAGTTTGTTATTTTGTTCTTAACTAATTGTGCGGTGCGTGCCCCTTCCGGCACTATAAGAAGATTACGATGGTAAGCAACGTATTCCCTCTGTGTGCAAGTTATGGTTCCAGCTTATTGTATTCTTATATATATATATATATATTCGACGCGGAAGTTTTCGTGTGATTCAGGAAAACAATTTTGAGCGTAAATCTATTCTAAGTTTATAAGTATTATATTAACGCATTAATATTTATCTTGTGGAATTTTAACAATCACCATAGTTGAAATTGCGAAAATATCAATAATTGGTAGGTATGCAATTATAATTTCACTGTACTTTTTATTTCAATGCAATTAAAGTGTTTTGTGTAAGTAATGCAAAAACATTGCAAAATGTGAATTTTTAAACTTTTGAAATAAAACGTGAGATTGTATATTGTCAAGAATATCCCACGATGCTAAGAATTGGCTGGCGAAGCATATCAGTTTACGAATGAAATATCATATTTATCAATGACACTTAATGGGCCAATTATCATAAATCAGTTGTAAATGCATAATAAACATGCACGCACTGATATGGTTACGAAGATGTCGTATTGTGCTACTCATTTTTAAATCGCACGACGCATTGTTCACCGTTCGCAAGATTTTCAAACCTCGCTACTCACTTCCTTCTCGCGATTAACAAAACCGCGCAAAAGAAGAACGTTTTTACTTCGCCGGTGAAATCCGTATAGATGTGCGAAATATAATTGGTTCAGAAACAATGTACGCGCGCGCGCGCGCGCTCCACTCAGCAAAACAATACAACAACCACAACAATGCGAATACGTCCCATAGAGTAAGACGTGAAATTTACTGAGATTACTGGTTATGCCGCTTAACGATGATAAAGAGTGCCGAGTTGGGTTTATTAAAAAAAAAAAAAAAAAAAACTTCCACATTCTGTATAATAACGTTCTTGTGCGATACAATTGATGCACTTTGACGCACATAACACCGTTATATTTGAAGACATCATTCATATTATTATTTATATTACTTATAATTTAATAAAAAATGTCACTACTTGAATAATAAAATATTATTATAATAAAAATACATTATTGCCACTATTACAATGTACGTATCTTATATTCTAATAAATATTGTAATTTACTGAACTATTTTGTACTACTAGTTAAATATTATTATTACAAAATCGTTTTTGTATTTGAATAATAATAAAATTAAGCCAAAACTTTACGTTTACGTCATTATTTTATCATATACCTAAAACATTTACGGAAAAACGTACTACTTAAGTAATAAATAACAGTTAACGTTTTAAATATATTTTAATTGCTTGTTTAATTAGCCGTGGTGGTGAATTTAGTGAGCTTTTATTCAATAACTGAATAAAAAGTTAATCACCATAGTTTAAACGCAGTTACAAGAATCAACAATTTCACATAGAAATTCAAAATTGTACTTGTTGAATTATGTATTTGGTACGTTTTATATATATATATTCAGATACCTACTTACCCATTTCGCACATTGCCAAAAAAATATCCGATAATAAAAGCGAAATGCAATCAGTTCGCCAGTAAGATTCATGGTGTTTATGGGAAACACGGCCGCAACGTGCGGTGCATGCTTTGAATTCATACTTATACCGGAAACGAACTGGCGATACAGAATCGATGCTGACATACAATACGGTTTTGCATTTCATTTCACACTAGCTGATTCTGGTAAAATATAACAAAAAAAAAAGTAATAGGTAGTTCTGGTGAAGAAATTTTAATTGTTTTATGCAGTACGACTGAATGATTTTTTTAAGGAAGTAAGCTATGAATGAAATCACTTTTATTATTGTCTTTATTTCGCTAATCTAACGAATTTTTACAAGCTATAAATAGCACGATATAAATTCAAATCATTTTATTTACGGTTGAACTATTTTAATATGATAACAAATCTTATTTAACTAATTTAAAAAGCGTCTTAAAACATATTTATTTCATTCCTTGAGATTTTTATAACTAAAAAATAAAATGAAATCTTATAAGTTCCACCAGTATATATGATACTTTTAAAAAGGTTTATAAATAAAAAATGTTGTGGTATGTTGACCCAATCCCTAGCGATATTGCCGGAAATCTCTTCACTGCATAATTTTGCCTTTAAGGCAGTCCCAAATCTTTAATAAGTATACGGTCTCCACCCATGGTTTTCTACCTGTTTTTAAACAGCTCTACTTTTTCAATGCTATCCTAAATCACGTTGTCCTTGTTCCTCTTCTCACCTGCATAGTATGTCAACTTTTTTTTTTTTTGCTCATAAGAACCATCTAGTGTACTTAAACTACCGAGGCCACTATATATTTGAATTTCAGTGCATGTACCACACAATTCCGTACAATATGCGTTCACTGACCTGTTTCTTCTATGTGAACCATGCGTTTTACATTATTTATGTTGTTACTAAACAATATTAACATAGGGAAGATAGTTCTTGAAAATAAAACACATTTTTTAATTTATTTGTCTAAACACCAAACAAAATTAATTCTTTATTATAAACAATAAAATAATTACATTTGATAACAAAATACAAAAATCATTTCAATGGTTTTTTAACCAGCCTGCTAGTTGAGATGAAAGCTAGTGACTTATTTAATAAAAATATTACATATTTTCGACAAAATTTCCTTTAAAAATTAAGATCTTCAAAGTTGACATTGAAGATGTGGTATTGCAAACGTCATATGTTACATAGACGAGTCCATTATGCTTTCTGATTGTATTATAGGAAGTACTTAGTACAACGTGTATGATAAGATCGAAAACACAAAACAAAAATCGCATTCAAAACGTAAATGGGGTCTATGGACTACTTAAATGACTTTCACTCAAATGAATCTGAATTGTCTCTCGGAAGATCATTTTTTTTTGTTGGTTTTTGCTTTAGGCATGTAGACGACTTGAGAGATTTTATAACAGGTTTTTTTTAAAGTCTTAATTGATTATTGTAAAAGTATTTAATTCGATGATACAGAAATGTATCACACATTTTCTATTTCATCGAAAAAAACTGGAGTAAATTTAAGCTTTTACTTAAAACTCTTTCAAATATATATTTGTGGAGAATATTTATTTTTTTATTATTTCACTAATATTTATTTATGAAACTTAATTCTATACAATACAATAAGTTTACAAATTGTAGAGAAATCTAAACTGAGAATCAATACTTTTATTTCTAGTCAAGGTTAAGTTATATTTTGATTCGATTATATTAAGAAGCCATTAACTGATTGTCGTGTCTTGTATATAAATATAATGATAGTTAAAATTACCTATGTAACCTCGATAAGCCCTATTTGTTATCTTACCCTAATAACCGCTATGCGATTGTGAATTTAGCTAAATATAAGGTCAATTCATATTTTGATTTTATATAATATCTTAAAGATCTATTCTGATACATACAAGTCAGGTATTTAAATAGCAGTGACGTCGCATTTTTAGTTAGTAATATGAGGCGATAAATTAGAATTGATCTCGAGAATGTAACTCCTTCCCAAACTCAAGAACAATCGATATTTGTTTAAAAACGATTGAGAAATCAACAACCAAATATCGTGTCTTGAATTTCGTTACATTCATTAACCATTTTGCAATTCAAATTGACTTTTTATTGTGCTTGATATGTGGTGTGTGGAAATGTCAATATAAATACTAAATATGTGTCTAAAATATGAATAACATTAACCCGTTTCTCATAAATAAATATTGTTAGTATGTATTAACAGATGTAAGTTTTAAATAAATAACAAATTGAAATGCAAGTGCCTATATATGTATTTCCAATCAGTATAGTAAACCGTGGTTAGTTAATTTAAGATTTGGGTCAGTCATATGGCTAGTAATAACACTGATGGCCGCTTAATTAATTGCTTTACTTATACAGCTGAAGGTCGCCCTCTCAATTTCTAAACTGAGAATATAAATGTGTACTCGTAGTTAGAAGAATTTCGTATCTTAGAAGAATGTAGCGATGACGCGTTTACGTTCGATTTCCTTTTGAAATCGATTTTTTATTTAATAATGACCGATGGAAATAACGGAAACTGTAACCCAGATTGTTGGGAAAAGAACTGCCGGTCCTGATGAAATTAATTCGCGTTGTTTGAAAAGACGAGGCGAAGCGTAGCGAGAGATGAGTCCACTCTTCACATATATACGCTGCCGGCATTTGGCACAACCGGAATAACGAACTCTCACTGAAGACGCAGGAGGTACTGTTAGTTATCTGTGCGTACATCCGTGCAGGTGTGGCATAGCATCGCCGCGCCGCACCGCGCCGGTGTTGTGTATATATGTATGTATGCATGTATGTATAGTTTAGTTCGGGAAGAAATGAAAGTCTCGCATGCATATTTCTGGTTCGATTAATTACTAGTAGACTGGCAGAAATGAAAAGAAAAGGATTAGCTGCGCCTATTTTTGGATATCTAGACGACGAGAAGTTTCACTAATGGATCGTAAATTTGATATGTTTATTACTTTTCAAACCGCCACTTAAATAAAAAACCCGAATATATAAATGTTTATGTTATGTTTATACGCATTTGAAAAGTTATAGTGTTATCTAAAAAAATCTACATTTTGTTAACATACATATATATAGTTAAATTTAATCTTATCTAAAAATAACTTTATCAAAATAGTTATGCAAAATGATATCATTTTCATTCTTTTAAATTTAATTTTGTTTAAGAAATTGATAACTTGACTTTAGAGAGAGAGAGAGAGAGAGAGAGAGAAATATTGGAAATACTTTATAATTATTTTATTATATAACATTTTTATTAAATACACATTTCGAAAATAACTAATTTGAAACTGCTTTAATTGTGATTTTTTTTTCGAACCTATATTTTGATACTTGAGAGAGATTCTGTAAGACCAGTAAACCACAAGTGTACTAGTGTTAAGATTGCCATGTCGAGACAGCGATTGACAGAAACGTCTGTTGCTAAAAGTCTATCCTTATCGGGAACGAACATGTCAGATATGGCTCTAAACCTCGAAAGTAAATAAATACTAGCGGCAAAGCTTTACTTACTTACAAGTGGAATCCTAAATAGTTTGTAAAGAATAGAGAGGATTAAAACCTCATGTGTTTTGGAAGGTTTTATAAATAATAAGGTGCTTTAGTTAGGAATATGAATATTTATGTAATGTAGTACAATATAAAAAAATCAATGATTGAAAAAATATTAGTTTGAATATTTAAAAGAAAAAAAAATCGGTTTTCTTTTCTCGAGATTTCGATTTTTAATTATACCTACAGCTATAATTCATGTTGACGCATCTCGCATCTGTTCATGAAACTTTAAAAATACTTTCTTTATTGATATCAAATTATGATAATTTTTTTTTTGCATTGCTAAACTTTAAAAATTCATATACGAATCGAGAGGCATCAGCGACAGGCTACGAGTATTATGTATTCATTGGTGAGCAGAAGTTTGATTTATATTGACATCAATAACACATGGTCATTATATTCGAATCAATTGTTGGTGTATTTTCTTAAAAACTCTATACATAAACTGGAAATATCAACGCAATTGAAAATGATAAAATATTTGAATGGTTATTGACCAGAAGATTTTCACATTATCTAAACAGACCTAATATAGCAATGTAGGTTTAGTACGTGAAAAGTACAATGTGGAATCTTGGATATAAAAGTCAATACAGACTTTCTCTGATTCCTCATACAGTTTGGTATATACGTACTTTTATCGTAAACGAGTAATCAAACAGTTTTCCCCATGAGTGTTGGAATGCGAGAAATCCTGCTTTTAGTACAATGAGCCGTTAAGTATTTGATATTTTGATGACTGTTTTGTCAATAACTCGTGTATGAATAATATGTTATTCTTAATGACGGAAGAAAGAAGAAAGCTTTTTGTGCGATGCGCAACAGAATGCGGTCACTCATTTGCCGGCTCCCCATAAATCGGAAGCGTGCAATGTGCGACGTGGAATAAAGGGGACGGCAACGACTGACTAACTGTAATGAATTTGTTTGATTTTTCACGTTTGTACCGATTCCACAATTTGAAAGTTTTACGCTTATTGTACTCGTATTTGGTAGCAAAAGAGATTGTTGTACGTTTGATTCGTTTTTATATGATCAATGATGCTACAGCAAAACAGATTGAAATTAGCGCATACTACATATGAAATTGTTTAGTGACATGAGATGACTATTGCGTTATGCCGCAACGTGTGCAAATCTGTCCAAGTGGACGGAAGAGACGGACGCATAGCTATTAGAGCGTGTCTAGGAAATTGCTTTTGCGTGCGTTAACATCTCTGTGTGCCGTTGTAGCCTAGGTCGACACCGGTTTTGGGCTCAACATTCCGGAACGTTTTTAAAATATTATTTTCCTAGTTACACTAAATAGACAAAATAAATTTTAATGTGTATAACGAACATTCCACCTCTTTTCAACACGATGAACCAACCACATTTGCTAAATATCTCCATTTCAATTACTAACCATACTGCACCACTTTAAGATTAGGTTCAAGGATAAAATTACAATTAGTTTAATGATTACGCTGATTCTTTACCCATATAGACCATATGAACTAATATAGCTTAAATAAACAAACGCACATTACCTTGAAAACACAACTAGTAAAACGTATTTCGGTTATTGAGCCAGGAAACAGCAAAAATACCTCAAATTGTGTTTTATACATTTTGTATCTTTAACTTTTAATAATGTTTAATAAAAGGCAAAACTTTGAATCAACTAAAAAAGTTTACATTTTCATCTGAACTATAATAAATTACTTTTCAAATTGTACGTAATATATATATTAAAAAAATGATATTTTTGTTTAATATTTTTATATATGTATTTATTATTCGTTGTCAGTTGGTGAGTATACATATTACAGCATAGTTTTGTTATAAAATGTCTAGTAGTCTATTTTATATAATTTCATGTGAAAATGAGAAAACATTTGAATAATTTTCATTTTAAAGTCTCTTATTGTTATAGTGTTTTGTTATCTAATTTAAACAGTTAAGTACACACATATAAGGCATGTAGGTATTCTTATGAAAGAGATTAAAAATAAGAAAACAGTGGATTATTTTTTGAAAACAATGATTATATAATGTAATTTAATATAAAAATAAAATTCCATTTATGAATACAAAAGCGTTTTTTTACTGTGAGATTGACAATTATCTCCAGATTTTTAGGAATATAAATAAAAAGAACTGCGTAAAGAACTGAATATAAAAAGGGTTGTGTAAAGTTACGAACTTATTTTTTATGACGGCTTTTTAATATTTCATGCAAAACACTAATGCCTTTGGGATTTTGAAGTCATCTGCATGATTGGTTCCGTATTGCCAAGCTGTCCCATTTTTTTCCCAATAACATCACCAAACGCTAAAGTAAATTCGAAATATTGCCAATGTGATATCATCAAAAATTCATAAATTCTAATTTATTCAAAGCAAAAATTCCTTGTCCACATTCTGGCGACATTTTTAAGAGAAACTGATGATTTTTTTTCATTGTCACCATAACTTACGTTAACGCACATGTGTTTTGTGGAGAAATTTAATTGGTGATATACACCTCGAGGTCATTCGAATCAGCTTTCATTACAAGATAGTATATCTATTGCACGGACCAATTTACAGCGGTCTAAGTACGCGCGATATCGTTTCCTAAGTACAAAAACTTGAATCGCTCGCATCGCGTCGTCAATCGTCACATGCTACCAAGTCAGTGTTGCGCCGCCACAGGTTCAGACTGATGCTTGTGCTAGTTTAAATCGAGGATAAATAAGAAAACAATTTTTATATTGTTATTATTATAATTATATATTTTTATGACTTTTTTTCTTTTAATTTTTATCAAGAACTCTTTTTATATGCATGCACAAGTAAAAAGATTTATAATAACCATTTTTAAAATGCTTGAGGCCAATTTTTAAATGTATTTTGAATTGGAAATCATCTTATAATTGGCATGTAATTGGAAATAAAAAATCAATAAACATTTATATACGTAACGACAATTTGGCATTCTGGGTCGACTCCAGAATAAATTGATTAGTCAAAAATTACTTGCGAAGAAAACAAATAATGCAACATTACTTATTTTCTGAAAACTACAATTATTGTAGTGAATCTAAATCTAGAAATCTTCTGCTTGAATTACAAAAGCAGAACATTTTGTACAATTAATATATTTCTGAACTTACTAACAATTTCTAAAGATAATCAGATTAGTAAAATTGGAATGTCTTTAAAGAATTTTTAATGTTAAGTGAATATATAGGTACGTCGAATTTTAAAAGTGAAAATGATAAACAACATATCTGCCAAACCTTTGACATTCTAATTCAAGTGTGAGGAAAACATAATTTGGCTCTATAATGTTTTTCCAATCGCCTACATTCGAGTTGTTTGTGAATATATAATTAATTTTTAGATATTGTTCAAGAACTCGATCGGCTACCTCAAATGCCAGTAATTGTGTTTATAAAAGTTACTTACCTTGATTGAAATTCTTAAGAAATTCAACGCATGCACATAATTGCTTACTTTTGGGTTGGTCGTAGTAATTGCTCGCAGAAAAGAACAAAAGGCTTTTAAACAAAACCGAACAAAAAAAAATGCTTAAAAAGAAATTTTGAGGGAAAGTGCGGGAACACTTATATTAATTTCAACAAGTACCATCGCTATATAATGTGAGAGTTTAAATAGTTTTAAGCCTATCCTACAAAAGTCTTTTTAACTCACAGAAAACTATTTTTTATTTGGTAGAGAACAATTTGATGTAAACTGCGTTGAATTTCTACCATGGAAATTATATTATGTTTTGAGTCTCAGCAAAAATGTTTAAATAACAAGCGGCTTATATTTAATGTTTTTGTAGATAACCAATTTTAGCTTAACAATACAAAGAGCTTAAATGTTTTGATGTACCTTTCGCAATATAAAAAAAAAAAAAATTAGTTCACATCTTCCTCATTTCATATCACATTATGCAGTTCCAACTGCAATTATTTTATTTGCATCTCAAATATGTTTTTGATAAGATTTTTCATCTGTTGGGAAATAAATATCTTATTATTTATATTAAATCTGTATTTTTGTTTCACAAAGCGCGATATTTTATGAACATAAAATAAATTATCATCAATTATAAGTTTCGTATCGTTTAAAATATTTCATCAGAATTAGTTTAATAATCTATATTTGCGAAACTATTCAATCAATATTTTAATTAATATGCTTACTAGAATTCTAAAGCGAACTTTTAATATAACGACCTAATTAAATCTCATGCAACAATGGAAGCTACTAATAGAATAATTTATAATGCTTGCATGTGTTAAATATCCATAATGAATTAATGCGATTTTGGTATTTTGCAGTGTTCTATTTTCAAATTCTATTAATAATTCATCAGAGTTTGTAGCATTAACATTTCAAGAATACCAAAAATATCTAATTATTTGTACAGTTATAATATTGTCATGACATTGATCGACATTTAAATATCTTTCCATTTTATGATGTTTTTATTATCATTCAATTTATTTGATAATATATATAATTTTTTCAGTACTTTTCAAACTTAATTTTTATACTATTTTATTAGAATAACATGTAATAAATTTGTTAGAAATGTGATTCGTATTAAAGCAATATTATAGAAATTGATGCTGACACTACTTTTCCTTAAAAATAATAAACCAAACATTCCTCTTTTAATATATTTATCTAAACGTCGTTAATAAACTTTTGAAATGTCAATTGCGTTATAAATTGTATTTGCCATTTGTAATTCTAGTATGGGCAGTAATAGTTATATTTTTCTGCATGAAAACAACTTTTCTATAGTTTTTAGGGCTAATAAGATGGAGAGAGAACTGAACTAATAAGGCTTCCCACGATAGGATTATAAAAAAAAAATATGCTGTGGTTATATCGCTATGCGTGTTGGAAAATGAGAAGTCTAGTGCATAATCGTTGATCTTAGTTATGTTTGGCAGAACATGTTTACACGTTACGAAAGGGTGAACGATATCCGGTAAGAAATCGTTTAAACAACTGCGCTTATAAAGTAAACATCTTATTAAAACTCGATGCGCTAAATAGCAAGTTTTTAATAAATTAATATTTATTATGAAATTAAAGTAAATAAACCTCGAAATTATAGTTATCATATGTAATTATCATTCCGTTTAGCATTAATAAAAAATTACAAAATATTGAATTAACTGTTATGAGTCACGGACTATTTAGTATAATTATGTTCGCATATAAATGATCGTTCATCTACATTATTTAAATATATTCACTATACAATCCTTGTAATCTTTGATATTCTAATAAGCAAGTTGATAAGAGTATCTTTATTTTTCCTACCAATTAGGTTTAACTTTTCTTATTTCACACTTATGAAATAGATATCGTTTACTGAGTTTGAGCGCGGCGAGAATTTAATTTAAATATTTATAAAAAGTTTTATTGATTAAACAGTGCAATAAAATCTAAATTACTGATTGAAATAATTTATATATATATATATATATATATATATATATATATATATATATATATAAATTATAATTTAGACGGGCATAAAATACGATACTATAATTGTAAATTGATTTGTTTGTCATAACAACCTGTTAATATAAAATTTTATTTAATGAAATTTGCTTTCTACTTTCGAAAACTTTGTAGAAGCAAACTGATATTTATGTATTTATTTATATATGTTGATGAAGACTTTTTGCAATAATTATGAATTTGTAATATATATATATATATATATATATATATATATATATATATATATATATATATATATATATATATATATATATATATATACATAAAATTTATTTTTATTATTGACGTTATTTTAAGTAAATGACTTGTCGCAACAATTAAAAAACCAAATAAAGTGAAAGAGACACATAAAAATACTTAATTGCAACGG
This sequence comes from Nebria salina, assembly GCA_944039245.1. Taxonomy (NCBI): domain Eukaryota; kingdom Metazoa; phylum Arthropoda; class Insecta; order Coleoptera; family Carabidae; genus Nebria; species Nebria salina. The sequence goes on along the minus strand of OX063288.1, from coordinate 3,650,666 downwards.
TGCTCGTATAACGGAGAACTTAAACCGAGTTCTAAAACTATGTCTACCGTTAAGCATAATCTATTGTGAAATAGTATGATGGTATTTATGTACATTTCAATTTTTACTCATAAGAAATAACATTACTTTTGTAATGGTAATGTCTATATTAATCATATATACATACAGAGCATTGGTATATAACAGCAGTTTGCATTTTGCAAATCTCATTTTAATCCATTATACGGAAACAAATTCGAAACTCAAAAACATTTACATAATTCGTTCGTTATGTAAACATGTGTATGAAATTCGATTATTACACCCAAAGCTAAAATTCGTAAATCAATATTATATGTAAACAAGATTTTTGTTTGTTACAGTAACATGATGCGAAACACATCTGAATTAATAGTACAAATTATTGCGAAATGGGCAATAATGCAAGCCAATCGGGTAACATAACACAACAACGACAACAATTAGAACAAGAACAACAGTGGGCACATTCGTTTCCCAGGAGTCCGCAACGAGTGAACCAACAACAAAATAAAGTTTTACCAGACGTTACATTAGATTTACACCAAAAACTTAGAACCACCAATAACGGAGAAATTCTCTATTCCGGCGGCACTATCAGTGGTAGACACGGCAATGGTCCACCAACACCACGAGAAGACACTCAAAATGTTAGATTTTAATTTAAGTTTATTTTAAAAAAAAACTAATTAAAATCTATTTATTAGGGAGTGTATAGATCAAGTAGTATTTCATCAAAATATCAACAAGAATATAGTCCAAAGCAAGACAGTTCCAAGGCGCGATACTATGTACCTCACCAACGTGAAGATATTGAAAAATCCTCCCCTAGGCGCTCAAGAAATATGCACCATCATAACAATCAACAACGAGAACTACAGGTAAGGGAAATTTAACAATTACTTATTATTTTCCATCATATAATATTTATTCTTGTGAAAGATGAAATATTACATTTGAAAAATGATAATTCTAGTAAAATTTTAGCAATTATATTTACTATAAACCTGAATAAACATGCGCTAAACATAACTAATTACGATAGTTTAGCATTTAAGTATATAGTTTGAATTACAGTCGAAGACGTGTCTGCTTGTGCATCTACACTTGAGAAAAAAGAAAGTTGTGAGAGTTGGTGATGATTTAGAAATTTGTTTTAATATTCATATATAGTAAATTGGCTTCAATGATATAGTAAAATGCAATTATCGCTATTTATAAACATTTCATAACATTTGCAGATAAAACGATTTGGTTCGGTACCAAACTTGAGAGGTCAAGATGCCAGCCATAATCACAGTAGAGAGTCTAGCGATCACGCAAATAAAGCGAAGAAAAAATATAAAGCTCCAGCGCCACCAAGAGGAAATGCATTTGTAAATAAATAATTATATATTATCCTAGATAACATCAATTTATTGTTCCACTTCCTGTTTAGATGACATCCAACGGATCGTCGTTGGATAGTTGGGAAATGAATGGCGACGCAGCAGACATGCCGGTTCGTCGACAGAGATTATTTAAGACGAATGCCGAGATGAAAAAGAAACCGACTAGTCCACTAAATCACAGACGAAGCATTGATATTCAATCGCATAATTTAAATAGCAATGAAAATAAGAAATATCGAAGTAAATCACGCGAACCGCAGAAAAACATTCCCGAAGTAAAAGCAGATGAAATCGTTTCACGAAATGTAGGCAATAAACAAAATCCTGGCAAACATAAAATGTTAGCAGAAATGCAACGCAGCAAAAGTTTGCCCGAGTTTCAAGCGGAATTACGGGAAGCCACTCAAAAGTTACGTTTGCATAAATTTAATGAGATTAAACAGGTAGAGAAAATTCTACCCGTCAAAAATACTACGGAATCACAAAATAAAACTAAACCATTGCGGCATTCTGCGCAAGAGCGCGTAGATAATAAATTGCGAACTCTTGATCCAAATATAAATAAAAAAGAGAATTTACAGTTTAAAATGCGACAAATGGAAAAGAATCATATTAATGAAAAGCTACTTAATGTTGACCCTAATATTAACAGGGTCTCAAATACTAAACGGGTTTCGAATAAGGAAGTGAGTCGTGGTAGGGCATCGGGGAAAGAATCCACGCCCGAAAAGTCACCACCACAAAAAGAAAGAGGCACACCAGACTTAAGAGAGCAACCAGCAAAAACGTTTTATTTCGGAATGGATGAAACAGCACAGTCAAGCACATTTAACAGTAATGTGGTTGATCATTTTGCATTAAGCTTGCAAAAGCACAATTGTATTTTACCAGCTCAAACGTATAGTGGTTCTGATTTATCTAGCGAAATTGACATGGAAGAAAGTCAAGTATCTGCTAATGGAATTGCTTTACATTTGAGGCCTATATTGCCAAAGAAACAATTAGAAATACCTAGATTTTCACCCGCAGCTGCTTGGAGGCTCTTATCGGCGTTTGATTCAAACCCACCTCCTAGTACTGTGAGTGACGAAGGGCCTGTGTTTATAGAGGATCGCATTGAGAAATTAGCTAGACAACCGCCGCCAATTAGTTTGCCAGGCGTAGGTCCTAGATCCAGTCATGACAAAAGTGGAGATTCAGGAATATCTGGAGATGCTGGACCTACAGGATTTGAAGATACTCCTGATCCACTTATACCAAATTTGAGACACAATAATTTACCCGTAAGTACATTACATATTATGATTTTTATATAAATCATACAGATTTTGGTCATATATTAGTATATACATTAATGTAGATAAAATAGAAAACTTAGTTGTTGTTTCACTTTGTTTATTAGAAAGCCTGATCTAAATTAATTTTATATCTGTAATTACAATAAAAATTATTTAATCTTTAAATCTGCTAGTAACCGAGTTTTAAATTATTTTTTAAAGATTTCATCATCAAATTGTCTATTAAATTTATCGTGGACACCACAACAAGATTTAGATGGTGAAGAAGAATCAAGTTCTGATGGTGCTATAAACAATACTACTGATGATAGATATATGCATTTGAGGTCAACAACTGGCGTTAAGTTTTCACCGCGTTCACAAGTATTCAGTTTATCTTTACCACGAGACAATCATTTGGCCGCGTATATGGAAGAAAAGGTTTTTATAATTTCTTTCTCGTCATTCGTATACTTAAATATATTTAATTAAAATACTATTACAGGCTAAACTACATTCACCACCTAACTTTACAAATTTACAGCGACTGAAGAGATCTGTCTCTGGAGTTTTGGGTAATATCAGCGCCAAGGTGAAAGAATCACAACCGACTATGACGCAAGAACAAAATGACAATTGGTTCTTAAGCAGATCGGCACCAAATTCATTAAACAATGGATTTAGCTCTTTAGAAATTCGCCTATCCAAACATAATAATATTTCACCAGATCTTTCGGACGAAAGATCTTCTTTAGTACCTATACCCGTGAAGAACATCAAAAATCCAAATGGTGGAAGAGTGATGTATTTACCAGAATGTCTCGACAAAGATAAAAGCGATTCGCATCAAAAACGGACAATCTTGCCAAATGAGGATATTATTCTCAAACAACAAATAACTATTAAAGAAAAGTTAAAGATGGCACAAGAATATAAAGAAGATAGAGGGCCTGATTTTGGATTAAGCAATCATAATTTTCGATTATCTGCGATGTCTAAGTCTTGTGAGAATATATCTTCTGGCGCAAGAAATAATAAATCACCATTTGAGCCTGAAGATTTACAGGTAAGTCACATGCCAACTTTTAAATATATACGCGGCATTAATATGAGCTTTAATGTAGGATCCTCCAAAAATTGAAGAAGATAAACGCAAAGGACGTAAAACAAAAAGATTTAAATTTCAAAGCACTGTTAGACAAATTGAACGTAAACGATTAGCAGATAAATTATCTCGGGAAGCCGAACGTAAAGAACAGCAACGACTTGGAGAATTAGAAGCAATGCAAAGGGTTGAAGAAGAATTTCAAAGAAAACGAGCAAAGTACATAATTTTTTATTTATTTAATATTTTACTAAACGCATTTCTAAACTCAGTATTATTATATTATAATATATTTGTGAGATTAAATTTAATTTGTCAATGGTTTTTAAACTAAGCTTCAAAAATGCAAACAAATATAAGTTAATTATTTTTTGCTTATAATGGGTTAATCATGTAAGGTGTTATGAGCATTATATTTTTACATTTCTCTGAAAATAACAGTCTTACTAATATTTAAAATAAAATACAATTGCATATCTTGACGATTTTTGATTTATTATTTTTTAATCTGTAATTGTATTTCAACACAAACTATATTATACAAGATTATCAAATTTAATTTTATAAAACTTACAATATTAACGTTGTGATATTATGCAGGGAGAAAGCCTCCATTCGTCAGCAACTAAGATTATTTTCGATGGAAGATAGCGCCTGGTCAAGCTTGCCATTGAACTGGGATAGCAAAGACGATGTACCTGTAAGTATCGACACACTGAAATAAATATTTTCTGTATCGTCAATATTATCTAAATAACCGGCGGAAATTAATATACACACAGCACATTTTGCCTTTACCGCTTATACTAAAATAGCTTCAAAAATTCTCTGCTTCACAAAGCAATTAAAACTCAGTTACATTTCGTGTACCGACTATTATAGAACTGATTAAGTATTTGTTTATCAAAAGAATATTATATAACTATTACAATGGTTGAAAATCGATTGGAGAATTATTTTTAAACGTATCAAACGTTGCAAAACTTTCAACTAATGTACTAGTTATGATATAATTACAGTTTTATTTATTTCAGTGATGCAAGCATATTTATCAGTGTCTTTTTATATAGTGTTTATTTGATTTTAAAGATGCGTTCAGAGCCGGATGGGGCAGTATCGTCATCAGCCTCATCCCCAACGCACGATAACATGAAACACATAGTTGAGTCGAACCAGTTGTCTAGCAAAGAACTAAGTTATAACGAAATAAAAAGCGAAACTCTAAATAAAATTTCAAAACAAAAGCACTCAGCGGATAGTAAATCAAGTCCGCTATTAAAGAAAAATGTATCCCGTCAAGGCTCTGAAAGTTCTGATGATACCAGAGTTAAAGCGCAAGCTACTCAAGTATTATCAGAATATCGACAACCTCGAAGGGAGTATAAAGATTTTAGATCATCAACTTCAAGGCTATTAGAAGGCAATGAATCACCTTTTCATAATGACTCCAAGCAGACAACGGTTCATCCTCAAGTTACATACAATATGCCAAAAGCTCATGGCCATCAAGGTAAATAATAAACCATAATAAAATTATTACCAACTAAAATATGTGTGCATAGGTGCCACTACTGATGGTGCATCCCGTTCAAGTAATTACCGACGGGATTTCGCCCATGGTATAAAATCAAATGACAATAACTATTCGGACGATTCGCCGTCGAATTCAAAGAAACATTCACCGAGACTAACGCAAAACCATAGCTCTAGACAAGGAAAGTGTATATCATGACCAGAATGTGTTTTTGACCATGTTAATAAGTGCAATAATACTAATACATATTATGAATTTGTTGAAGAGTTAATTAATCAAATCATTACAATTTTACTATGTTGTCGATTAGAAGTTGAGAGACAGGATGTATATGTTGAAATATGTATAAAATTACAAATGTATGTTTTCTTAATTATTAATAACAAATTTGGTTATCTAAGGTTCATTTTGAATATATGTAGCTCTATTGTACGTAACATTTAACAAATTTTTATACTGTAATATTTAATGTAAATATTCATACAACAATAAAAACATTAACGTGAATTTAGAGAGTTCTTATATAACTAAATGCGTAATAACTGAAGTATTCAAAATTAAAAAAAAACTATACAGACTTATTTTAAGTCTATTCTCATTAAATATATACTCTAAAAACAAAATATATACTTCTAATAATATATATTGATCACATAGTTGACGAGGATTTTGTTTTTACTACACATAATTGGTAGACTTTATTTTAAAACTTTGTTTTCTCATTAATAATTTGTGACGTATATTCCTTGAGTGGTCGTTTGGTAATAGATGTCGATAGGAAAAGAAGTCAGAACTTTAGAATCGGATCATTGAGATTGTGTCCCACCTAAATCAAAGACTTCATTATTTTAAGAACGCATTTAATATATTCTTGAACTTAACTCTTATACCATTACCTGAATGTGTTAGTAGTACTAGTGCAATTTCAGAAGATCTAACTGTCCGGTTCACGTTTAGACTTGATTAATGTTTCCTTAGCAAGAAGTCTTGGTCGTTGGAGGTTTTGCTAGTATCCTTCTTCATTATGAAGTATGTAGAATGGGAGGAGCATACTATATATTTACGATTCTTCGGAAGCAACTGTGCTGTACAAACTCAATTTTACTTGAAATTTAATTTTCATAACAAACCCTGGTTCTAGTGAACTAAAATTATTACTACCGTATTCATAGTGAAGCGTTTCATTTTAGACCAAGACTAAACGTGATAAAAAATATTATGTAGTTGTATATGAATTAAAAAAAAGATGGAAATTTAGTATTTTCTCAATGAATATGCGCGTTAGTGTTGAAAAAGAAATATGTTTAGCTGTTGTTAAAAAAGCAAAGCTGATCATAGGTATTTGTAATGTACGTTTTCGTATGTAATATACATAATCACATTTTTATATTTTTGATTAACCATACATCTACATAAATTTTAATCATAACTCTTTACAATTAAAAATTGCTGCACATTTCAGTTTTGGTACATAAAAAAAAAATGGAAAATTGATTTTCTTTTGAAAAAATATGGATATTTGCCGGCAATATAGGTGAATATAGTCCGGCGTTTAATATATTCTCTGTAAAAGTAAGTTTCAAAATTATTCTGTTCATTTTTTTTAGATTAACAATATCCATATTTTTAGGTCCGTTTTTATTTTTTTGCCTAGCAGTAAATATGTTTAACATTATACAAAATCAACTAGTAACAATTTATTAACATTTGCTTATTATTTGGATATTTTTAAATAATTTCTTTCAGAACAACAAACAGAACAATATAAAATAACTGTGCATCTAATAGAAATGACTACACCGTTTTTTTTTTCATCGGAAATCATACCGAATTAGACAAATAATTATCTCAAGGCTGTAATGTCAGTGGGTTTCCATCAGCAATGTTACAAAATAAATCACAATAAACCATAAATTTACAATGGCATAGAATCGATTTAAGTAATATCAATGTCTACTATTTAGGCTTTTATAGCGTTATAAAATTCGTTAGAATAAAAAACAAACATTTAGTATCTATATCATTGTAAATATATCTTTCATATATTATTAAACATTATGTACATTTGTTGGTCTGGTTAGACAAATAATATAATAGTAAAGGAAATAGTAAATTGCACAATTACTGATATGAAATATTTGTTGCAACAACATTACCTCCTCAAGATTTTAGGCAGTAAATTTGTTAATGCACAATGAAATCGTTTTGAAATAACTGTGAATAACTTTTCGTTTAAAACATCCATGAAAATAACGTAGAGTAGTATTAGAAGGAGGGACAACATGAGGGACATTGGAGTTAGTCTCGGCCTTAGGCTGAGCAGATAAATGGATGAAATGTAATACTTTTTCATCAAGGATTATCAATAGAATTGGAACATGTTTATGTTTTTGTTTTTTTTTTCTTTTGTCTTGTTAGCTGTACTGCGACGTACTGGATTGTAAGGAGTTCAAGCCTAAGGATGCATCATTCATATGTGCGTTGCATTTGCTTGAATTCATTACACCGAACACCAAAGTTATTATTATAATGTACATGAAATAAACAATTTACGTTTGCATAATATCCATGAGAAATTACAAACATTGTTTGTTCTCCTTAAATAAAAATAATTCATTCTAAAATGATGAATTACCTTTACGAGACATAAAAATACAAGTTTTTATTTTTTGTTTATAATTATATTTCAATCTTAAAACTGTCTTGTTCAGAGAGAATATTTTCTTTCAATAATTGATATCAATAGTTTGAAACTAACTACCTTAACTAAATAATCACACATTTTATTACATATTATAAGTTGTATTAACACTAATTCACAGTATGTCCATTTCGCGCCGCAGCAATTCGGCCATTTTTAACCGAGTCGTTTGGTATTTTATTGTATTTTATATATATATATATATATATATATATATATATATATATATATATATATATATATATATATTTTATATGTATATAAATAGTAATAGTAGGTAAGTATTTACAAAATCATCATTATCGTTATACAACCATTATCGCAAAACACTCCGTTGTGTCAGAAAATGTCCACAATATAACTGGGGGAAACAGCTTGTTGTCAGTAAGAATGTAACATGCTTGTTTAAATATCGCTTAATAAAACATGAATGTTTTATAATTGATAAAAGGGCAGGGGACATTTTCACCTATACTGTATGTTTGTATGTATATATATGTATATTTATATCTGTATGTATGTATGTATATATATATATAATATTTATATAATTTATATATAGAGGAATGTGTGAAAAATTTGGGGGAGAATCAACAATACTATATCCATACAATAACAAAGATAACATAGTTATGCATGATGTTATCAACATATTTTCAAGTATAAAATAGTTAATTGAGAAAAAACACGTACATGAGTGTACGAAGTTTTATTGTACACGCGCATATGAGTAAAACGATGGTGGATTATTGTGGTTGTTGTTGTTGTTGTAGTTGTTGTCATTTTCGTAAAATACCTCCCCCGAAATTTGACAGCTTTTATCCCGAATATATACGATGACGTTGTGGGTGTGTTCGATTAACAGCTAAATGCGTTTATGTAGCGAGAACGTGAGCGAGAACTGCGCACGACAGGACGAACGAGACAACGAACCTGGGTGGTGTGCACGCAGCCAAACCCAGGCCTACGGACAGGTGGGACCACCAACGTCCCGGTATGGGTGACGCCGAGTTCTTCCCACGTTGCATAGCCGCAGGATGTTCACCTTTAATTAAATTAACAATTATTAATACCCGAACTATCAAAAACTTTTTCAATAGGGCCATCGTCGTTAAATAACATAACTTTTCTATTTTCAATAAGTAATGGTACTTCTTTTTAATACTTGTTTCCCTTTAATGTAGTTTCTACGTGACTTTAATGCTTAACCAAATTTCGTCCGAAGGAAATTAATAATTTATTCACTTCGGTAACCAATGGCCGACAGCGTTTCGACTTAAAGTATTTTACTAACCCCTTACAATAATTTATTCTTTTTATAATATAAGCAGAATTCTAAAGGTATGATTTTTAATAGAGAAATTAAAATTTCGCGCATTAAAATGTTAAATTAAATTTTTTAAGGCATTTCACACTTACCATTGAGAACGTGTAGTAAAACGCTGGCCGAGTCCAGGTTGGACGGGCTGCACGTATAATTACCGGAATCGGACGGCTTTCCGTGATGTATTATCAGGGTACCGACTGTTGTATCCGGACTAATGCGTTCCATCCGTATGTCAAGGACACTACGATCATAGTTGAGGACCCTCTTGTTGTCATGGTACCAGAAAATGTAGGCTGGCTCTTCTAACGATTGAGTGATCACACACTTCAAATGAACTGTACTTCCGGTCTGAGCATATATGTCAGATTCTCCCAGAATTTCAATTTTTGGAACTGTGAAATATAGATGGTTATAGGGTACAATCCATACTGTTTTTGGGTGAAATTCGTAGCCAATTATTCAAACTCAATCTTCACTTGTTCTTATAGCGATATGCCTTCGCAGCCGCAATCCTAAATATAGGTCAGTCATGTAATTCTCTGGAGAGGATTATAAAGCTATCAAATAAATGCCAACAAAATGCCTTTAGCGTTGTTACGTTTTATTGAAAACTGTTTTATATATATCTTTCTTTCATTTTACTTCCATATACAATACAAGATTTCATTCAAAAACAAAGTTTTTATTTATATATCTTTGACTTTACTACTAATAATAAAGAAAAAATTCCATTTTAGTGTCTTTAGATTCAAAGTCTTTTTAAATGTTGAAAACATCTAAAATAGAAGAATCTTGAGCTGTACTATGAATTCTACTCTAAGAAAATATATTTTTACTTGAATTTGAACTTACCTACTACATTCAATGTAATAAAATGACTCATTTTTGGCTCTGTGCTGACTTGACATTCGTATTGTCCGGCATCCCGAGCCTGCACGTATTTCACTTGAAGTGTCCACGTATCTGTTGCTTCAACTAAAAATGCTTGAAACCTGTCATCAGCGATAAATGTATACCGATCAACTGTCAGTATGTGTGCATCTCGTCGTCTTATCCACGATACTGATTTGTTACCAAGTTGCTTCACTTTACACGGTAGATACGCGTGCGTCCCTAATTGCGTTGTGATATTGGTCGTTGTTGACGTATCAAAATACGGTCCGGTATATAATCCGGTGTAACGTTTCACAATGTGGGCAGTCTCTCCTCCGGAGAAAACTGAAACAGATTAAATAAATATGATTTAAAAAGAAACACGATGAGAAAAAGCAAAGCATTCATTCATTTTTAATAAAGTCTACAAATAGAATCAAAAAAAAAAAAATGTTCTACCGTTTCATTGCATAGAGACTCCACATAGCATTTATAAATATTTCATTACTCTATCGGTTGGAGTTCTTCGTGCTGAACTACTAATAATTTAAATGAGAGATTATTCACTTAATTTGAACAGTAAAACAGTTTTAGGAAAAGAGTAGATTTCGTTTTTCGTTAGAAGTCAGTGTTAGTGCTACTAAAATATAAAAGTTTTAACAGCATAAAGTGGCAATTCAGTGTGACAGTGGGATTGATCTTCATGTAATTGAATTTATTTATTTATTTTAATCTAACAATGGAAAACTAGTTTATTTTCTAATTCGAAAAAAAAATTAAACGGACATTTCGAACAACTTAAATATCTATCTGTCTATTTTGTATTTACGAGTGAGCGAACAATGTTCGGGAAAAGAATTTGATATATTTCAGCTGTATACGTACATTATTCATTTTTATCATATTATATCAACATCTCCCGCCCTCTCAATGATTTCTTATTGTACGTGACCAATATATTTTCATAAAATTAAACAGCCGTTTGTTTGTGCCGTGTTCGGCGATATGTATCATGGAACAATTTTATCATTTTCTGATGATAAGCGTTTTGGGAGCCATATTGCTGAGGCTTCGTGTTTGTAGCACGATTACGAGTTGGCGAACGTGCGTACCGCGACTTCTCAGATGACAAATGTTTCTTTTTGCGACAAATCATATGGTTGAAGTTGGCAAAACACTTTTGAGCTCTACGGATGAAAATAATTCACAGCCACGCGGGATAATCACGAGCGGTATGTTTCAAAACTCGACACAACCGACAATGGAAACATCAGATATGATACTTTTTGCTTTTGCTTTTTCCTATCATATCTAGACAATTATATAATGTCACATCGAATATGATGCCATTTTTATTATTATTATGGATTTTAAATTACGTTTTCTGATAAATGAGTTCAACGATAATTTTATCGCGATTTATTTTAACTGATAAATATAACTATAAAACTTGTGATACTTCTAATTAGTGTCTAATACCATACTTTTTATTATCATCGAAATGATTGCTAATCATATCATTATGAGCGAAAATATATGCGATTAAAAATTTATATATTAGTAACTCAAAAGATCTGCATAATATTTCATATTCTATTATTTGGATTTAAATATTGTATTTTATGTGTTAAGTAATAAAGTTCAGTATACAAAAATAATTTAATTGAACATTCTTCTACTTATGGTCGAAAAGTGGAGTCTTAAGTAGAGTTAGCGGAAGAGCACTATTTGTGTATATATTGCAACGGTGGACTTTTTAGAAACAAAATACGACTGTCGCGGTGAAAGAAACTAGAACGAGGCAGGGAGCGAGCAAATATAAGTTGTTTGCACAGATTCTCAACCGTAAATCACGCACGAAATTTTCTCATCATGGCACGCATGATTTTCTATTCCAGACGCATCGCGGTCCCCACATCGCACAGCCTGGGGACTCTGTCAGCGCGCTCGCTAATCTCAAGGTACACAAATCTGCTGGTGTGTTCGTCTTCTTTCATTTCACTTTATATTTCCCATAGTGCCAACGATGCCGAATACTGAAATCGATTTTACTACTAGCCGGCCGGGCATGTTTTCACCGTGTATAAACTTTATGCGTATTGAGTACTGCGTGAAATATATTATCTGTGCTGTAAGTAACGTGGGAATCTGCAGAGTTCTCCTTGTGTTGCGCTCAAGTGAATGTTGTGGCTATATTGTTCAGAAGTTATTATAACATTACGTTGTGCTCGACCCCGCGCCTTGCACTGTACTTGAACCGAAATGCCTATAATGCTTAAAAGCCTGTGGTTCACTGGTACAAGATTTCAAAAACCATTTCCCAAATACAATATATCTACGCCACAGGCTTATCATTTCTTCGCCTCGATTATCCATTGTATAGTGCAATATAGCTGTTTGGTCTGTTCAACTTATGTATGGCGAAAGTTTAGGCGTATAATATTGAAAATTAAAACATTTAAACGATTTTTAATTGCACATAGCTTATATAGCGGAGCCTATACATATAAATATATAGATCGAATCCAGTCGTTTATAGATACTACCACTACAAATAAAAAATGTGTGTTTTTGATCATATAAGAAGCTTATAGAGCAAATAATATACATCGAATACTTCTATTAGGAGTACATTTCCGCATATGCGGTCGTTTGACTTTGATGTAATAGTATAACTAGAACATAACTACTTACCATAGACAACTTTAGATCTTTGTAACTTATAAGTAGTACAAAATTGCATAGTATATGGAGTAGATTCTAGAATAATTTTCGCATCCGTTTTACAAATTTTATTTTAACAATCCACGTTTGTTTTAAATAAAACTTAAGTCAATTTTGATATTTTTGATAAGTATATTTAGTATTTTGTAAAAGAGGTGTCACCGGATATGTGAGAAAAGGCCCGAATCTATTTTGCAAATATATAAAAAAGATACACGGTTCAGGAATATGATTGAACACATATTTGGATCGTATTGCACCAATCATATTTTAAGTATTATCACGCAATTATCCTATGAAGAATTTAATATTCCTAAATAATAAAATACATAAATTTGTTTGTTTATATATATATATATATATATATATATATATATATATATATATATATATATATATATATATATATATGAATATATTTTTAGATATGTTATATATAAAATTTATATTTAATAAATGAAGGTTTGTTTTGCAGGAGAAAATATAATGTTGTTTTATTAGTAAATATTGTTAAAAACTTAGCACTTTGAGAAATACAATAACTGAATGTTTGCATGTACGCGGTATAGTCTAGTCAAGCGTTAAAATAAAAGTGTACATTTCCAATTCTCTTGTGTGCTCAAGCGATCAGGAATGCAATTAGTGCTACATATTAATGACACAATGGTTCCGAATTAATCCGGAATACGAATGAGGAACACTTTAGTTATTTGCGTAACGTGGATGGTCTGTATCTACAATCGTAATCGAATTGCATCCATGCTATTCACGAATCGAAATATAATTATTCGTGTACACTAATAAACGCATACCTAATACTTTCGTCTAACGGCTTTGCACGTATGTATGCCTGGTCTGATTCTGGTCCATGGATTGTTTGTCTTTGTGATTCGATTTTATGCCCGATACGTTGTTGGTTTTCGTTCCGATTCCAAGTGCTGACTAACCGCCACTGTTTTATTTTTATTTATGGGCTTTGCCCAATTCGATTTGTCGGGCTTGTTTTTTAATGCTGTTGTAAATGAAAGAATTTCATTAAAATAAGATTACACTAAGACCAGTTACTATAAAAGGAAAACAGAGCGAAATCTTGTATAATTTTGTTTTTCATGAAAACACAGTATCACGTCAAATTCAATATTTCTGAAAAAGGATTTTGGAATAAGCGGGTCCCGAGAGACATAGACTCTGAAACAGTAGGAAGAACATTACGAAAAAGAGAGAGATGGCGAGAGCGAGAGAAAAGAACAGTGAAATTAAATTGAATTTCGTACATCATCATGCCGACAGACCGATAACTCAGGTTTCTGTTTCTGTATTTTATGTAATGATGAGATCTAACAAAGAGTGTCATATACATTAAGTAATAAACATGGACCTTTATAGATATGAACGGAACATAAACTGTGCTGTATTATTATTACTTCCATATTTATCTTATTATCTTCATATTATTACTCGTAAAATAATGAATCTGATACGAGTACTCGTGCTATTTACGCTCATGCGGCTTTCTAGTGGTATTTTATAATAAATCAACCCAAACAACTTTTCATTCTTACGTTGTGTATTTAAAAGTAAAGCTGCAAAAATATATAATGGCCGGAACGAATAGGATGAAAAGTTTATTTATTATTTATATTTTGTTTTATTAAATGTGTTATTAAACACACGGGTGAAAATTAGTAGAGTAGTAATAGTGATTTTACGCTTTTGGGATTCTGATTGGGTTTACGTATATTAATATTGACTCGTAATTCAACAAAATAAATTTTACAACTGCACATTCAACTTTAGGGTATGCATAAATATGTTAGTACTGCACTAGTTAAAATTAAAATACAGGCTCATATTGTACGCTGTTATTAATTTACATTGATATAACGTTGAAAACTTATGCGACGCACGCGCACTTTGGACGTTTATGAAAAATCAATTGACGTTCCGCTTGAGATTCTGTGTACTTCGTCTTCTTGCCGAAACTATACTTAAAGTTGATAAAAGTTCAATGATAGTTGTTAAAACAACGAAATAATAATATTTGTTGGTGAATTGAATAGCGGTGCGTATAAAAATCGTATATTTATTGAAATGAGAAAAATGAAATTGCTAAATGGAAAATGAGGCTGTGAGCGTAAAACACGGCACGGGGCTTGTAGAGAGAAGCGTACGTGAAAGCCAGGCTCAGGTTGCGTGCAATGCGTGCGTGACAGCAGGTCCGGACATTGATAAACGAGGACTATTGATAACGTGCGAACCAAATGGAGCACCACGGTTCATGAAATAACCAAAGAGAGTGAGATGGAGTACAAACAGACAGACAGACAGACAGACGGACAGACAATGTTGGTACGGTAACCAAGTGAAGCATATAGAGATAGGGTAGTTGGTAGCGGTGACCAGCGAGTGCCAATGATTTTCAGTTCTTCTCTTTGGCACTACATGTCAACTCTCCGTTGATTCAGTCGGGCACTTCAACGGAATGGTCGTTGCTTGCTGGTGCTGGTGCTGGTGGTAGCGGCAGCGAGGTATGAATGTGTAAGTATATGTTCGTGTTTATATAGGTGGCTGACACGGGAACAAGCGGATGTGAGAGTTATTCGCACTCTTGTGCAATGTTCAACTAATTCAATCAACAAATGGATCGAACGTTTCATCCATTACAGGCTCGGACGTTTGCGTTGTTTGATGAAATGCGAGTGCTGTCCGAATTTACAAATTCCATTGGTTCTTGGAAATTCGCACGGGACCCGAACCTACCAACATCACAGTATCTGATTGTTTATATATATATATATATATATATATATATATATATATATATATAAATATATATAAACTATATAGACACTTATATAGAAAGGGGTTCCTCGATGGTCATGGAATGCGATGAAGCTTTCGAATGAGAAAGCACAAATGAAACCAAACCATCACAGAATTCCAGAAATATTAGTGCCCCATATACGTCTGGAGAGTTCAGTTGCACCCATTATTCCATGTCACGTCAACGTTACAAATAGTAATGAACATGTCTGCTTCTATACTATACTAATACTTACTTTATATATATGTATACCTCTATATACGATGTGTCATTTCTTCTTCCGCTTAAAAGCGTTACGTTGAATATCATATTGTTATATCATCATAACTTTCGTTGCAAATATACATAGGTACTAGGTACATTGCGCATTGAAGTAAACCTACCATACTATACTATACAATACTAGAGACTAGGTGGAGCAAGAGCAGTAGAAGGTGATCGTACGACGGCGACGCTGTGCACAAACGTTTGTCATAATTAATCTGAATGTAGGCAGCACCGCACATGCCGTGCGACCTCGTAAACTAACATAGTAGGTATGCACGTTCATAATCTACAGCGAATAGGATTTCTCGCGTATTTTTGAGTCGCAAGAGTACTTTACAAAACGTCGCCTCTTATATAATGTTCGCGTTGCTTGCTTGCTTGCTTGCTTGCCTGCGTTAAAGTGAATGAAAGAGAGAAAGTAAGTAAAATCGAAATGGGCGTAAGACTAGCGTTAGGTGTGGATTATTACTGTGAGTTTTACGTTTGACAACCACCCGAACGTGCACTTAGTAAAAGATACTTTTAAAGTACCAGTATACCATGTTTAATCGCAACGACAAAAGAGATTCAGCAGCTGGTATACTCACCACAAAGTGCATTACTCGTGTGTCGTTTCGACATCTAGTTTACTTGCCATCGAGTGCAATGCAGCTAGTATTTATATAGATACATACTTACATACATACACACATATACACTAACATTCGCGAATGATTTTAATTACTTAAAATAGCATATGGACACGTACTTAGGAAAATATACATATCCAGTCCAACACGATGCCCAACTAGAAAAACATGAAAAAGAATAATGAAACATTAGATAAAGATAGAAAGTGAACGGAAACGCTCCGTTGTGCACATGTGTTGTTCTAGAGAAACACACTGCAGAATGTGCGGCTGTGGTTTAAATGATAATTAATGTTCATAATTCGAAAAGTACACCGCAAGTATTAGTTACAACGAATGGAACTTTGTATATGTAAATGCTGGTATTACAATAGTTTGCATGGTAGGTAACTGAAAATTATATTACGTCTATGTTGTACGTATCATCGCAAAGATGACAGAAGAACTACACGTGCTCATATTTCAAAGCAAGTAACGTTAACATATTACCTGCTGACGATAACTTTTTTACCTTTGGGTAATATATATACACGACAAAAAGTTCTTTGA
This sequence comes from Nebria salina, assembly GCA_944039245.1. Lineage (NCBI taxonomy): Eukaryota > Metazoa > Arthropoda > Insecta > Coleoptera > Carabidae > Nebria > Nebria salina. The sequence goes on along the minus strand of OX063288.1, from coordinate 3,633,447 downwards.
TAAAACAAAAATATACGGGTCTAGTTGCCTGAAACCAATTTGACATAATATTAGCATCATCAGATGCTATTGACTGATCTGTATGGATTTCTCATTAGCTCCTTGCTGGCATTGTCTAAGACGGAACATCTGCGTACCGCATTACAAATCGATGAAGCTTCCTAATCATAGATAATTCATGAACGGTAATCACTTGAGTGATAAACTTTTGATATGATTTCAAATCATATGACTTTCTAGAACGGCACTCAAGCTATCTCAATTCAACATTTATAAGCAATGCAATTCTGAAGATACTCACAACTAAAAACGTTTTTAATATGAAACACTAATCTTATTTAAATTATATGTGTGTGTCAGTGTCATGATTGACACATGCACCAGAGATTGTTGTTATGAAAATCAATTGCAGCGTAATGATGAATATTACACTATCAGATCGAGATGTAACAGAACGAATAGAGGATGTAGGTCCGGATACTTTAAGGAAGGAAGGAAGGAACAGCTCTACTGGGCTGGCACGAGTCAGACTTAACCTGACAGGTGCTTTCAGAATCAGAAACGACGCAATCCATGAAGTCTCCTGTCGCGTTCACCCATTCTACTCGGCCGTATTTCAATACAAAGTAAATTAACTAGCAAGAGATGGCGAACAAGACATGGTACCGCAATGATTATGTACAAGACAGAGACGAGAATAATAGGACGATGTAACTGTCGCGTATATGGAGTCGTAATGGGGGAGGCTGTTGGAAATTCGCATACACACACACACACACTTATTCACACACACACGCATACAAACACACACACACATCCACACAGAAATATATATACACACACGCACTCGTAGATAGGAATATTCTCTAACGAAATTCACACAAACACAGTTATTCATGAGTGTACACATATACATAAAAGACAGAGATGAAGAGATGAATGGTGCTCTTTTGCCCGTAGGTACTCCCATTTGATAGATGGTCAGATGTCCCTGCTTGGCGCAACCCGGGATCAGACACCGAGACTGAAGGGTCCCTTAGGATACCCCGAGCACTTCGTACAGTGAAACTGTCCTATGCTTGGTACACGCACAGTCACACAGTCACATAATCGCACAGTTGCACAGTTCTCCTGTGTTTTACCTATTTTGATTCGATAAACAGCGCGGGGAGTAGTAGTTGTAATGGTAATGGTAATGTAGCCAAACCGAAATGACGTCAAAATGTTTTGCCTCAATCACGCGTTTGACTGATCAGCGTTGCTATGTACTATATAAGCGCTGTCGATGTTTTAATTTCAACTGTAACATAGCTGCCGGCACCGGCACTGATATTAAATTAAAAACGTTCCCTAAAATTACAATGCATAGCCTATTTAGGTCACCCGCCGCCGCCCTCCTAACTAAAACTTATGTGTCTCGCGGAAAGCTTGCTTCTATTTGTTTTCTTATTCTAGTTTGTTTACGCTGCTTAATTTGGTTTAAGACGAACAACGTTATTACCATCAACGAACAAGATAGCATATAGTTAATTTGGCAATAATACGTTCTTTACAATAAGCATATCATTTATTTCCTCCGTAACTGATTTTCAATTTATAGCAATACATACTGGATAATAATATTAGGATAATCCTTACTAAATCTCGTATATTTTATGTTTATTTTCCCCTGATTATAGCTAACCATATTAATTCAAATTATATTCGTATGCAAATTTATTCTAAACAAATATACTTCGTCAAATGTTTACTATATTATTAGCTGACAAAGAGTAAAATATTAAAGCTAGAAAAGTCAAAAAAACTAATGTGTATTATATTTTATTGATTAATATTGTAATTTGAATAATGTATTTAATAGTTTTTCGATTTATAATCATAACAGTAAAATAAATATATATATCTAATGGACTAAATAAATTTTATATGTTATTTGATCAGTGGATGTTTTTTTTTCTATCTGTTTTGCGGTAATTTTAACAGCCAAATATAATAGAGAAACTATTTAAAATAATGATATAATTCATGACAGGGAAAGCGTTATTAATGCATGTAAAATGAACGAAATTAATAACTAATAAACATTTTAAATCGTTTGTGTTTGTTCGAAAACAATTGAAACTGATCATATTTTTGATAAAATTAAATAAAATTTTCTAATTGCGACAAAACACTGTTTTATTTTATATTGACTAAATATGTAATATTGCGAAAATAAATTAATTTAAAATTTAACGCATTATAAAGAAAGGTATTATGTCACACTGAAGAAATATTGCTTGAAAAGAAATGTTTTAATATAGTTTCAGTTTTAATTCACGACGTGAATTCAAAATAGCAAGCTCTATTTCGGTGTTCCAGTAAAAGTGTGGAAGGGTAGCCGCAATAATATATTCAGAAAATAAAATACGCAAATAGCCTTTTCGGAATTATAAAGATGGTTCCTTTTTTGCACAACTTTTAAATATTCATAAGAAACCATTATTTGTACGCTTTCATTATAATCGATTTTCTTATTCATTAAATGGTTGCTAGATCCATGAGCCTTATGCAGAACATTGTATCAGTTTATCTTTATGTTAATAAATTACAGCTTAGCATGAATAAGGTTACTCGTAAATTCGTTCGTCATAACATGGTACTAGCTAATATTTGTTCAACCGCAATAATTATGCCGAAAAAGATGGCAATCTTGTAGTGTACGCGAGCTGAATCGAAAGCGAGACTGTTTACGACAACGTACATCGATACCAGATGATTTATTTCATTGTTAAGACTCTAAGGCTGAAACTGAAGCTTAGCATTACGTCGGGATGAATAACGCACAGCAGTTGTGTGACCGCGTGTTGCCCAACGCAGTGCAACATGCCCACGGAACACAAGTTTATTTAAATGACATTTATTTTAAGGCTCGTTATTCTAACCAGAAGGAGAGTTAGTGTATGCTCTCAACTTGAAAATTAATTGTTCTAGTTTAGCGTCGCATCACTTTAGTCAGGGTTAATTACCTAAATTAATTGTCTTTTTTCTCTAGTGAGAGAGTACGCTGTTTCACAAACCGCTAAGTGCGTGCTCCATAAATGTTTAATGTTGACGAAATAATTATTAGGAGCAACTGGCATTTTTATTGCGCGGAATGCGTATGTTATCGCAAATATTATAGTAGTGTGTAACGTTTGACGTCAATGTGCTGGAATTGAAACTCTCATTTTAAAGTTTAAGAAAAGTATTTATTCTTGTAACATTATATTTGAATAACGTTTTTTTTTGTATACAGTATAGAATTTTCTTAGATTAATATTTTCTGATGATAATGTATTTTTCTGCTTTTGTAATTTCATATTTTACGTTTCAGGCGTTGCAGTCTTTGTTTTATGTATGTATATATAAAACAGCCTGAAGCCTGTAAATGAAGCATCGAACTTTTCGATCAAAGGGTAGAAGCGAGTGGTTTTGTCGCCAAGATCGAACCCTTTAGTAATTCAATTATAATTTTAAACAAAAATATGTAAATGGAATATGAATATGCACGAATCAATAGAAATGATGAAAGTATGGAAATGTGATAATACTCGTTACTGATACATGAAATATCATTTTCTAATCTGTTGGGAGCGTTTGAAATCCCTGGTCGTATCGCGTGGATGAGAAACGAAGCACAGGCGTTCAAGATGGTTTCGTAGTCGCTGCAGGACGAGAATCAGAAGCAGAAGCAGGACGGATCCATGCACCTACACATAAGCGATCCCATTGGCCCACAGGCCAACGCGAATACAATTATAGTGATCGTGCATACTGCATATCCTCCCTTTACACTGGTCCCATGGTATTGTGCCCGGTTGACGTATTCGGTATTGGTAGGTGTAGACTCTCACTCTGTTTCATGGCATGGGTTCAATGTGAGCGCCATCCGGCTCGGCTCGCTTCTGTACTGTGTTAGGTGACGCTCTATATATGAGCGAGCAAGCGAAACTAGGGTGTGCACGGATTTGTTCCAGTTCCGTTTCGTGGCTTCCGGATAGACAGTCATATATATTACACTATATACTTTCATTTCCAGAACATTTATCGACAATTGCATATATAAACATAAACATACACACACACGTGCGCACATAGACAGACAGACACACTTACATACATGTGGTGAAGTCTGAGACTTATGAGTAAAAATCAGCTTCATTTTATATATATTGGTATAAGTGAAGGTTTTTGTGTAGGTATTTCATTAAAAATATCGATCACTTTTGCTTGACATAAGGTTCAATTATCAGTTCTAATGATCGATGTTGTAAAAATAATAAATAGACATGCGGTTACGATAGAAATTGGAGACAAGGAGCCTGTGACATGATGTTATAATTAATGAAACCGTGAGTTTTCCAGCCGAGTTGAATCAACTTTACAGAGAAAGCGCATCAGCGCAACGACTCGACTATTCAAAACTTTGGTGTAATGGATAAAGGAGACATGCGTACACAGAATGGCTCAGTGCGGCATATAAGAAGAAAAGATGAACGTATGAAAATCATTCATCACCAGTGTAAGCGTACATTTTCTACTAGTGCCTGCCTCGCTAGTTTATCGAAATATTTCCTTTTCAATTCAAATCTGTATCAACCATCGCACTATTCCTTGCTTGAATGATACGGATGTTACGGTTGAAATTCAAATGTTTTCGTTGCGAAGAGTGAAGAGCGATTTTCATTCAAAATACCATTCGCAGGAGATAAATCATTGTCAGAATTTTGACGAATTGCTTCTTTATTTATTCGATTCACTGTGACTATCACAAAAATCTTTACATGAATATGTATATACGTATCAGTCTGTATGTTTGACCTAATTTTATGTTTTGTTTTTTTAAATTCCACCAATAACATACTTTGATTCAGATATTTATTTTTAATTATTTATACAAAGTGTACGTTAAAAGTTTTTCAATTCTCTATTGAAAGTATAATATAGAAGCCCTCAAAGCCACAAAATAGAGAATGTTATGTAACGTAAAAATTATATAATAATATAACGTCACTATTATTAGATTTTAATATATTTTTAAATTTTAAATTGTCACATTTCACTAAGCAATGCAATGCGATTTTTTTGAGTTATAAAATCATTCGAAACCTAATTAAATCGATATTTGGTTTGGATAAAAAAAAAAAATATATCGGGTACATATGAATACAATTATTCTGTCGCACATCAGTGACCGAGAATTTATTGATTTTGCACGATGTTAACTGATTTACAAACTACAATGAGAGATTAAACTAACATTAGTAATACACTGTGTATGAATTAATATATTTAAGTATACTAACTAAATGAATATATTTTCTTTTGAAATGAAAGCTTGGGATAAAATTAATATGGTACCTATGCAAAATAGTGAGATTCAACGTAGCGCTATTGTCAGATTGAGAAACACAACATGGTAATAAAGTTTAATGTCGGTCAACATTATTTATAGCAAACAAAACTTTCATGATTTTTTCTGCACGTGGTGAGCGTAGTCTCATTAATAAAACAAGATTTGGCACGGTTCCATTGTTTTCAGTGTATTCATCCGAATAGGTGGTGGCGTTGTTATCGGCAGTGGACCAAAATACACTTAGGTTGCGGCGCTGAGTCCCATTTACCGCGACACATTAAGGGCGGGTAAGTTCGGACGGAAAACATGGCCATCGCCAGTCTTGTATACTGTGCCGCGCGCCTGCCAACACCCACACACCAGCGAGCGCCCGGAGCAAAAGCAGAAGCAGGAGCAGAAGTAGGAGCAGCAGCCGATGCCCGTGCCGCATCCATGGCCATCATCAGTGTCACGAACTTTCGTTCATGTGGCTTTCACAATGAAAACAATATATGCCTGTAGAAAACAGTCGATCGGATATCATTTTTTATAATGAAATTTTAATTGTTTAGTTCGCAGCGAATTGGTAGATAACCGCTGAAACCGAGATCAAACCACAACTGAATAATTAGATGTTACACATACGATCCCTGAATCCGTGGCAGTGTGGTGTCGCAACGTGTGGTATGGGTGTGGCGGCAGCCTGTAATAGAATCGTGCTATTTCTCGAATATTCATTAAGTTAAAATACCAAACGTCTACCGTTTGTACCAGAAAACATTGGGATGAATATGCATACCATGTAATGTAATGTAATAGAATTGCGTACACCAACATAGACTGGTTTATAGCCATACGCACATGAAAAAGCAACAAAAACAAATAGTGAGTGCTAATCAGATAAATTCATAAAATAATGAATGTTTGTAATGCTATATCAATTCTTGATGTAAATATTCCTATTAATATAGTACATTATACGTGAATAAATACACAGAGCACGCAAAAGTAATGGTCAGCGGAGCGTTGTTTCACCAATTACAGTGCCAAATCACACATCATTTCATGCAGTGACACGTGCTTACACTCGCGTCCCCAAAATATTAATTTTTGTGAGCAAACATCAATTTTTTTATTGTGCATAAACGGCATTCGGACTTAAAAACTAAAGTAGCTGAATATTTACAATTCTGTATATGTAATGTAGGTAGTTATGGCACAGATAACAGAACGAACAAAGGCCTGTTCTTTCGATTCTAATAACTGAACTAGGGTGGCATTCTGTAACTTTGATCGTTATGGTTTTCGCTTCGTTTAGCAATAAACGCAAATGAACATTGTGATTCTGTTATTTATAATTAAAATTTAATTAAATATCACTAGAAAAAATTAAACATTCTTTCATTGCGCTTGGAAAAGCTAATGTTATTTAGTGCGCGGCGTATGTTTGACTACGATGCGTTGGCTTGCATTGCGTTCGAATACGTATTTGTTGCAGTGTTTTCTGCTGAAACCAGTGTGTAATCGGGTCATAGAGTGCAATGTACACGTACACATTTACCAGAAACTTGTACGTGCATCTCTGAGTGGAATGAATAACTCAGCACAGTGTGCATTTCGAGTTAATTCAAAAAAATTGTGAAGATAATAAGAGAGTGTATGTTTTTAGTGTTGTATCATAAACATGATTCTGTACACGTGAAGGTAAATATATTTACTTATATGTACGTGTATATGCAAGATGGAAAAAGCAACACTCTGTGTGACAAAGAGAGAATGAGAGTTTGAAATGTCCATGGGGGTTACGAGTTGTTTGTCAAGCCTCGTGTCGCAGAGCTGCTCAACGTGAATTATTTATCAAAAGGCGCGCATGCTGGACACTGACGAGCGCACACTCTTTTAAAATTTCAAATGAACTAAACTAAAATGTTCATTACTTCGCTCGTCGTAGTCTATAAGTAGCTAAAAATTACATTATATTATTCCATTAGATAGAGTAGAACGTAAAGAAACCCACACAACTACTCGAAACCATTTTCATCATTTATTATTTATTTTATTGCACTATATAATGTTTTCCAAATGTGTTAAACCTGTATGGATTTCAAATTTAATAAATGTTTAATTGTAAAGATCAAACGTTTTTGTTGGAAGTTTCATTTTCTTATTAGAGGCAAGGGTACAGTGTAGTATCGTGTTTATTCAAACCATGAATTTGGATGAGTTTGAAGAGGTTTAAGTCCTTGGTTAAGTGCAATTGACATAATCGTGGTTGTAACACTAGCTGGGTAAGGTATAATTATGCTATGGTGGCATTGGAAGTGCATTCCACTGCTAGCTTAAAATTTACGAGCGACTAACATTCTGGACAAGCTATTTCAAAATTAAGAACTTTATTGGGGTTTCGACTAATTTTTGACGCGAAATTGGTCGAGAAACATGTTTCAATGGATTTCTTTTTCAGGGTTAACCGGAGCACGGTTCCTGTCGAGCACGTAGAGCCGACCTTGTTCTTTATGCACGCAAATTTGTGAATTAACATGCTCCACACATTATTTATTTTAATTGCACAGAAAATAGCTGCTCTCTTTAAAGTTACAGCAAAGTATTTAGATTTCACGTGTAATATTAAAAATATCATTTTTTTCGAATACATTCAATAATTTTTCAATAAAATAAAAAATACTTACATTTATATATCTAAATCTAATTATCAGTTTTTTTTAATAACCTTCCAATCTTAATTTTTGCTCTGAAAATGTAGCATCTAAATATAAAAGTACCAAAAATATCGACAAATTTTAAATGAATATATAAAAAAGGCACATTTGATATGAAAATATTGCTGAAAAATAATTTTAAAATTTGATATGTAAAGATACTTAATAAAATAAAAAACAAATTTTGTTCCATTATACCAAATATTTAATATCGATGAGTCTAGTTAAATCTAAATTAAATATTGATATAGGTTAATATTTCATCCATTTAATATAAAATTTAAATTATTGTGTTTTACAAATAATAGAAAATTGATCGTTCAGGATATATTTGTCAATTTACTATTCATACAACTCATGCTCAATCGTGTTCAACCATTTATTTAGAGTACATGTCCTGACTCTCGTTCCATTCGTATTTTCTTTTGTATATAAACAGGTATTAATACCATAACTCGTCATTTCTTTTATTTATGTAAAGTATGACGAATGATATACGTAGATGTTTGTAATCCGTTTGCCAGAAGAACTTGGAACAGGTAAAGTATTACCGTTGTCTAGGCGATGAAAGACTAAAAGACCTGTGTATGTATGTAAATATGTGAGCACACAAATTCTTCTGGTTCAAAAACATAAATACTTTACAAGAATTTCGTAGCGTATCACAAAATGCTGGGTAGACAATTAATTTTCAAGTAATTTAAAGTAAAGTTCCAGACAAAATATAATGATTGAATGTATCATTTTTCAATTATTAAGTGTATTGCAGTTATCATTTATCAGCTTTTGAAATAAGGTTGTATGTTTTCTTCTATATTTTTATATATAGTTATACATCTAAAAAAAAATCTAAAGAAAATTAAAGACCCTACACAGACTACATGCAGCCACTGTGGTCGATGCTGCTTTTCTTTGGAGATTTATAGTTAGGGTCATGCCAAGACATTTATGATTATCTCTTCGTTTGAAATATCATTGCTATAAGACATAGGTTTCATGTTTGGTGATTTTTCACCAGGAGCGTTCGTTTGCTCATTCTTTAGTTGGTAGGTTGTGACAAAGGTGGGTTATCGAATCGATAACCGAATGAAAATAATGGCACCGCGTTTTGTTACGCCATTTTTGCCAATGGCAAAACCACGCACAATAAAAAACATAATTTACTATTCTTTGTTTTCGGTGGAATTTATTGCACATATAATTACTTACGCTCATCTAAAAATTCCTTACCAATCCTATGGACATCAAACTTGATGTGAAAAAACGACTATTGTTAACTTTCTATTACTACTCGGTGGTGATATATAAAAATTTAGTGAACGGTGTATTGATTTTATTATTAAATTATAGGTGTGAACATTTACATGGTAATAAAAATGGAATATTATGTTTGTCATATTTACACATATATAAATTATATAAACAATGCTAATTTATATATAGTATAATATAATTATTATAGTTCAAATGTGTATTAAAGTATTAAAAGTGTATTTACAGACTTTATAATGCAATGTTGTTGTTCATGTTTATGAAATATTATTTTACGTTATTATACGTTATATTTATTTATATATATATATATATATATATATATATATATATATATATATATATATATATAAATATTTGTTGAGCATACTCTTCAATGAGAATATATAAATCGTGTAAAGCAATATTTTGTCTTATCTATTTTCTTCATTTACTTTAAATAATGCACTTATATTTTTATTTATTACCCTATTTAAGGTCATATATAACACTGGTGTATGAGGGCACATTTAAGTGGTATTTATCCCCAGGGCCATTTTATATCTAGCTGGACATAACGCCTTTTGTTAGGTTTAGTATTATCGAAAATATATCAATTGGAAAACAAGATGAATGAATTTTTTAAAAGCCTAGTATTGGTATGTCACTGGATTATAACACAACTGATCAATTGCGTTTGTAGGAGGCCCGGCGCATTTTTGCGCCGTGATCTGCTTACGTAAGTCAGTCGCATTAGAATGTTATTAAAAAAGTTTCGCATCGATTTTCATGTAACGATTTGAATAACGATGAATTTTCACTGCTTCGACTCTTATAACCTATATTATACTGGTGCATGCAAGAATTTTATCATTTTGGACATAACTAGCATTACCTAGTATTTTCATGACGGAACAGTCATACGTGGTAATTATAACTAAAAATGCATATTTTGTTAAAATACTTTAATTTTTTTCATTTTCGATGAAATATATGAATTTTATTTTCTTAAGCGTGTATTAAAGTAAAATACAAAATTTAATTAGAGCGAAAATCATTTAGAAGAAATCATTTTTAATTTTAGAGAAATGAATTTGTCACTCGCTTTTATTTCATAATTATCGTATGTATTTATTAACAAAGTAATCACACAAAATATATTTTTCAGGCGTATTTTCATTAGTATTTTATTTGGAATTATTTTTAGATCAATTAAAAAAGTCATCACAAAAAACACGTATACTTCACACGATTTTTTCATTAGTATTTCCTTTGTAGTCATGTAGCACCTACAATTAAAGATTTGTAACTCAATACTTGATTACAAAAAATAAAATAAAAAATGGTTTTTATGAGCTGGTCGTTTGTAATTATTTGCACAATTTCTATTACGGTTGCCGATGAATATTGACGAATTTCTTGTCCTTGGCACCAAAGTCTCAATACTCCATGCCGTTAAATGTAGATTGTACCCTCATGTGAGTGCGAGAACGACCTTCTCTTAGGTATTATGCAAGAAAAGGACTAACGTAACGTAAGGTATTGACTAGCGTACGTGATAAACGCTCGTTCAACATTTTTGTCAGTTTTCCTACGAATGAGACCTGAATGTCAGATAATACACATTCATATTTTTATCGTCCGCTTAGCCTTACTTATGTACTCGTTATGGCGACATAACTCATTGTTATCGGACCACAGCACGCACCGTGTGTGTGTATTTTCGCCTTTTCTGAAGGCCGAATCGATTGCGTTATGATATAATTAAAATTGGAAGTGGAAGAATTTTATTTTGTCGATTTACTAAGAAAACAATATGCAAATTAAAACAATACACTGAAGTGTGTTTGAATATTTCTTAATTATTATTTATTTAAGAATACTCCTAAATATATTTTCTTAATTATCCTTATATAATTACACCGTTTTGATTTTTTATGTAAAATACCAAATAGAATTTCTTTTTTATGACCAAATTAAAACGATTTTCTGGAAAATTTACTTAACGCAATGATCACTTTTCCTCATGACATAGAATTATAATTATATGTTAAAATTTCAATTTACATTATCCTTGTTGGATATTAACAAAAAAATTTGAAATTGAAATTAGATCACGAATTCTTATAGTTTGTGAGACACCGAAACAAAAATTCCTTAAATAATTTCTCTGTTCGGTACGAGATTGAAGATTAAATTTATGACATTGATAAATTTGACAAAGGAGTAACGTTACCAAAAGCAACTTGATATAAGAAAAATTATGTTTATATACGTATTCCGTTCATAATTAAACTTGTTCTCAACAGAATATAGTTGTGCAAGAAGTTTCACAAAGACATAACAGAATAGTTCAAAACACAGAATTTAGCTGGCCTGCGTTGTATAAGAACCTCGCAAACCAATGTCCTTAACTAACTTCACTTTAGTGACATTGTAAGCAAAGTGGCTGTTGCATCAAAGCATAACAATTTGAAAGTTTCAATTTTTTACTATTGATTTCAATCCGTTTGTGATTAGGCTCTTAAATGATTTTGTGATTCAAGCATTTGTAAATAAGTACCAACAAACATATAACGTTCTATATTGAGCTGCAAAAGTATATGCATTTTTTAGAGACGCAAGTTTGATTATCTGCTAACCAAAAGATTGAAATAGGTTTTTGGAATGGAGCAAAACGATTCCCAGGGCTGGCAGAAAATTGTCACTTAGAAATGCTGTGTGCAGAAAGCACTTTGAGAAAATGATATAATATGAAAATGGTTATTTGGAAATATAGAAATTGATCAAATTTATTTAAGTTCGCATTCGACGTAGAGTTATTTTAAAGTATAAGATATTCTTTTTTTATTCGTTATAAAAAAAATGTTATGCTCGCAACACCGATCATTAAAATTTAAAAAAATAATAATTAAAAGATGCACCGAGCTGGCAGCCTTAGGCAATGGCATTGGCGTAATGGGTAAGACGGTACTTGATGCGACAGTCAAACATTTGTCCTGCTGGAAGGCTTTTTGGGGAAAACGGGGTTGGGGCTGCTATAAAGACGTCAAAAGTTATGAGACAATCCTTCTGGCAGTACAAATTTGAACAGGAGGACTATTTATTCCAGTGAGTAAGACATTAAAATACATGATGCGCCACATCAGAGAGAGACTCAGTTTTTTTTTATGAATTGTTTCTGGTTTCTATTACACGTTTATAAACGACATGGATGAGATGATATACTTTGTGATAATGAGACTTCATTTGTTATGACAATTTTTACTTTGCTATTTTGACGTCGAGATTCTCCTCGAAATGAAAGCTTACACAAAAATGTTGAAAGATTCTAAAATATATATTTGACTTAAAAAAATAAACAATTTCTGATGGCAACGTAAGGGAAACATCTATATTTTTCATTAATTATACTGCAGTTAAATAGTACAATGAAAACTATCAGGTTTTGTTATGTGTTTATCTCTGCAACAGTATAAAAGCTCCTTCAACATCAAAAGCCACATAACAAAATACAAGCACCTATATAAATATATAATGCTGAATATAGACATAGCCAGGAGAATAAAAATAGAGAAAAACTAAATGCAAAGAAACAACAGAACAGGACATAACAGGCAGAAGATGAAATGATGCCACTAGAACATCACCTAACTGCAATTACTATAAGCCCCCGATGCATGTACTCAGTGGCTGTTGTTGTCATATTCCCTAGTCCCACTGTGCCACTGCTTTCCAGTTTTAATGGGATCGAGAGTTGACATTATTAGAGCCAATCACAAACGCTTGCGATAAAAAAGAACATGTCAAATGCAGCATGGCAAACAGGCATATAGACGACGAATACAGAGAGAGAGAGAGAGTGAGATGAGATCCCGAGAAACGAGGGTGAACTTACCGTTGCAAACGCGTGCGAACGTGTACCGAACTGACGACCAAATATGAACTCTCAAAACGGAACACGTATTCGTAAATGTCGTTTTCACCTCGTTTATTTTAGCGTTTAACACTGCTTGTTTTAGTCGTCATCGTTCCATATTTGACCTGAACGTGTGATAGCAACATATAGCAGTCAGTATAAACACCGTACCAGACTCCAGCGAAGCGAATGATGTCAGCACGAGTCATGAAAAAAACATCCATGCAATGTCGACTAATTATTTCGAAGCTCTTTCTTTTTATTCTCTCCCTATTTCACACCTATATACACATAAATATCGCAATACACATATAAATACAAACATGCTATTACTAGTACACGCGCCAACGGATGTGACCGTGTGGCCAACGGGCAACCTAATTTGATGTCATATAAAGTTTCCTGTCACAAGTAATAAAGCGCGATCTCATATAATGAACCTACGTTGTCGATCGCTGCCGGAAGCGTCTGGAAATTCTATTTTATCCAATAAAAATTACGACGTGCGTGATACCATCACGATGAACGTTCGCATAATAGACAAATTGCTAATATGAATGACAAATGTAGAAAATAAATCTAATAAATGATTTGCTTATTTTCAAGAATTATAGTTTTTCTCCTATCATATCATTTATTACTTATAATACAATATCAAAAATTTCAAAACTATTTTCATGACCTATATATGCATTTTTTTATAGCAAAGTAATTTTGATTGATTAAATATACCATTAAATATCGACATTATTTAGGGTCAGTATTTACATCTGTGAATAAAATTCTGGATAAGTTAACTGGCAGATAATTCAATTGCTTATCCGTCAGATAGGGTTTTAGCAAAATAAAGTATATGGATATTCATTTTCATGTATGCAAGAATCTGATTTCTTATTTCTTTGTTCGATATGGATCTTTAGATGAACTCAGGATTGTTTCTTGGTTTGCTGCACTACAGTACAAAATGTAAAAGCGTGAATTTATATTTTGGCGACAGTCAGTAGGGATTTATCGCTAGACATCGGAAGTTGCCCCGGGTAATTAAAGGGATGAATAGCAGTGAGGGTTCACCTGCCAGAGAGTCCCTAGTCCCGTAATCTCTCATGTGTGAAGATGCCTCCCTTTTCGCTTGCTCTCATTGTGTTTGCGCGTATATATTTATATATATATATATATATATATATATATATATATATATATATATATATATATATATATATATATATCCGTCTCATCTGCCATGTAACCAGGGATGTTACAGTTGTTACATTATATAGATTAACCGACAACATTGTCAGTATAAGGATGGAGAATGTGTATGTATTTATGAAGGTTTCATTAAATAGGTATATACTATGTACATGTTGATGTACCTATATAAATCAAAAGTAGAGTAAGAGTGAGAGTCATCGAAGTGATTATAAGTGTGATAAATAATGCAAAAAGGAGACGCATGAACTGTGAAGATGGAATGCGAATTTCACACAGTAGGTGTGTATATATTTATTATATCGTAAACCTTAGAGGGAATAAATATGAAAGCAGAAAGTTTTGTGAAGATAACAAGAATTAGAACGCAAGGAACTAGTTAAAGGGTTGAAAACACACCCTAATTTAGAGCACAAACATCTTGCACGCATCACCCAGCGGCACCCTCGAGCCTCGAGTGCCAACGTCACCACCACTGTTGCCGCCGAACATAAATTTCCTAAGCAAAACGACTTTATAATCTATTTTAAAACAAGACGGTGAATCATCTTCCATGCTCCTAAAGTGTACACTAGTACCAAGACATAAGCTCAGAGGTTATGTGTATTATACTCGTTGTACGTGCATTGTTGGTGGGTTAAAAGGTGGCGGGGTTGCGTTGTGTTGTATAGTGTTGTGCCATGCCTGTGCCTGTATTGTATCTGCTAGCAAACGGCAACGAATACAAGAACCTTAACACGGGCGTGGGGCCGCGACAGTGGGAATACTGGCGTCAGCTACCGGAAAGAGTAGGGTATAGGGTTGGCGTTGGCAGCACCAGTAACTATGGATGAGAGAAGAAGCTCAGCTCGGCCTTATGTAAGCGGAGTGAAAGAGATGGCAAAAGGGGACGATAACAACGCACAGAACACCGAAAGATTACCAGTATTAAAGGAAATTATGTAGACACACATTCGCACCTGGTACAGACGGTCGATACTACCGCGCCGCTTTCGTATCCTTCTACTACCTCACAACTTGTTTTAATTGCTAGCGATTGTTTCACGACACATCATTATTATTACATACACACACTTACGCTATGCTACAAATAAACGAGATTGCTTTCGCCTTTCATTTTCATATACTCTTACAGAGGAGAAAAATTATATAGAAACCATCAGTATCACTGAAATTAAATATGAGTTAAAAGCACGACAAAGATTACAGCAACATACAAAGTTATTCCTAATTGAGAGAAAGAAAAATGATGTGGGAGATATTGTTAAAAGATGCAATAAAACTTCTTGACTTTACAAAACAAATTGTATTTTTTAACAACGCAAAACGAAGCAGTTACATAAAAAAAAGTTCAAGATAAAAACCCAAGAAAATTGCATTTAAAAATGTGTAAACGTGCCACCATTACTTCGGTTAGTTATTTGACAGTGATTTTTTTCGCCAGGAATTTTGTGGGTTTTTTTCTTCGGCTATTTACAGGCTTTCATCTTGGCAGTATTTTAATATAAATTTCATACAAAAATTGAATAATAAACAAAACATATACAGCACCCAAGTTATACATGAAGGTAACGTTAAAAATAATGGTAATAGCAGTTTACATGGGTTCCCCTATGTATGTATTTGTTTCGCGCAAATGTAATGCAAAGTAAACGAAGGAAAGAAACAATTGGTGGTGTACCTATTTAGATAGCAAAAGACACTACTAATTTAAATAAATACACCCCTTTCAACTAAAATTGAAAAGCATCAGAAATGATGAATAGAGCTTTTTATTATAACCTTAACGTTCTCTTTTCTAATGTGCTTTCATGTGGTGAAAACGCGTGAGTTTATATTTACTGTCAACCTTCACCGATATAAATTAATATAATTATATGAATTAAAACATAAGTAACTGTAAATTTTAATGCTTCTTCACGATATTAAATTGTGAAAATATTTTGTAATTAATTAACTGAAAATAAATAGTAACACTGAAAGGAAAATAAATAATAAAACCATAATGCTATATGTATTTTATAAACGTTAAGTTTAAAAAAATATATGTTATCTTCATGTATGAAATAACACTGAAAAGGTTTTAAAAATGTTTTGTTTATAACAACCTTACAAGAAGTATTGTGGGTGGAAAGCTAGCAGAACAATTGAAAACTAAAGCTCCCATCTTTCTTTATTTTCAGTTATGTGGAATCAAGCAGTGTGGTTCACAAAACAGAAAATAAATGCAAGTGTGAAAACGTGAAGGCAAAAGAACGACCGTGATGCATTTTTCATAACGTTTGAAAATATACAATTCAGAAAACAATACGATATAAAACAATCGTGACAGTTCAAAAGAATAGAAATATCGGAAAAATGAAAATAGGCGATACACACACACATAAAAAGGAAAGCAATATCAAATATATTCAAGGCAAGGCGTGTTGAATTCTCAGACGGTAAGCTGGTGTAGCGGAAAATGGCTGATGTGAATGAGCAATGTTTTGAAGAATTGTGGATCCGTGTGGCTTTGTGATAATTGAATGTACGTGAGTATGGGTATTAGCAAAAGAACGCGGCCATTGAAAAAAGAACTAGAGTTCATGGAATCTTTGTGGACGGAAGTAATAACAGATGACGGTGCGAGGAATGTAGTTTTTTTATGTTGCCTTTGTTTAACTCTGAAAGAGAAAAGCGAGTTGAGTATAGTGGGCAGCCGGCACACGTACATACATGGGAGCGTTGGAGACGCAAAAACAATACAAAGAAGATGTTTTTCTATATATATATTTTTTTTTTTTGTCAATATAGTAGCCCGAATATCTGAATACATTGGGGACGAGTGAGCGAGCAAGACATCGTAATCGCACCCATCTTCGGCTTGGCCACTAGCTTGAGGTACGCGGAGAAAAAAATAGATCGCTGAGGGGCAACAAAATTGCACGTATAAAACCCGGACAGAGACAAAGCTTGGAAACTGCGGCGTACCAAGATGAACAGCAAATGAAATGGTTAATCGTAAATAACGTTAAGAAGGAATGGGTGCGGGTCACACAGTGTGACAAAGAGGGAGACTTACGATGACTGAAACTGAGAAACACTGCGCAACCACAATGTGCGCGTTCAACATTGACAAGACAAGGAATAGGGGAACCGTCGGCGTCACGTCGCGTCGCGTCGCGTCGGCTATTTGTTGATGCTCGCATGAGCAACATCCGTGCACCGTATCTGTTAATGTGATATTCACCAATTTGTTTAAATGCTGGGCGCGTCTGCGCACTCATTTCGCATACTGACTAAGAAGTCATTATAGTACGTTGTAAACGCCTCTCTGCTATTCAGACATCCGGCGCATTTTGCCACACCGTTATGGAAAATGGATGGATACGCTCACTTATCTGTGACGTGTGGTCCAACGCGCACAACATGTATAAATAGTGGTTGGCCCATGATTAATAACTCTAATAAGAACGTATTCCCTATTTTATTAGTTTATCAAAATTGCTCTTTCCAGAACAATCATTACTCAGCATTATCGAATTACGGCTATTAGAGGAGGAGAAATACATTCACCTACTTGAACTAAAACACTGTTCAATCATCAACTATTTTCAGTTATGGAAAACTTCAATTGATATAATGAACAACAAGTGATGTTTATATACCTACATAAGTTATTCAATTGTCAAATATGCATATGTATATATGAAAGCACTATAAAATAAACGTTCGAGAAAAGTGATCTTTGTTCTACCCGTTTCAATACTGGAGTTCTGTTAAGAATAATGGAAGAAGAGATATGATGTTTTTTGGGTGACAGTGTTTTGCAATTGGTATGCGTTGTTTGCATTTTAAATGAATACATCAAAAGCGCTTAACGTTAGGTGCGCGATGAACATCTCAAAGTGGATTTAAGGTATGAATATGTACAACGTTAGCTCGTTTGATGTTGGTAAACTAGGTATGACACGCTGCGCCGCGCCGGTCTGCTGGTAATGGCGACATTATTTGAGTGCATTGTGTGGATTGAGCCAATAGCGCTTGTATGTATGCACATTGTTTCAAGATAACAAAACCTACCGCTAATATTATTGCTGGTTTCAACGTTTGACCAACCAATTACATTTTTAAATCTGATTGTTGCGCATCATCGCTATATTATTCATTAGTGTAACGATTCATTGTTTTAAATTGTATATACAATAATGCTAGTGAACTATTTCTTAAAATAAAACCATCGTTATATATCAGTTGTAAAGATTTATTTCCACTGGTGTCAACATCACATCTGGACATCATTTTCAACTTCTGCAAAGTATACGACTCGATTTTTTCCTTCTCAAGTGAGAAGCTGAGTGCTGAAAGGATGTAGTTACATTGATAATATTTGTTCAAGTAAAATTGAAGAACTAGGCGAAAAAAAATTGTTTTGAGATAAACGAGAAAAGGTCAAGAGCCTCCTATAAGAGAATGGAGAGTAGAACTTTTATAACGTGATATGTTTAGCGATCTGTTGATATTTAAATACAACCGAATATTTATGGTGTTGATTTGCAGTGATTTTAAATGTGTTACTTACAACACTAATAATGATAAGATGAATAAACAAAGAATGAAAAACTTGAAGCACTTGAAATATGACTAATGGTATTGGAGCGGTTGAAAAAAAAAAGAAAAAGGCAACTTCCTGAATCGTGAAATTATAAACTTGTCACTCAGTAGTTAACAAAGCCTGGATCCGATGTGCGCGTGCCATAAAGCACGGACAATGTACAAACGTAAGTGAAAAATTAAAGAATAGCGAGAGAGGAACGACCGTAATAAATGTTGTTAAAACTTTTAAAAACAATTTCAAGTGAAGTCTGTGAGCCCACATAAATAATAGCTCCAGGGTTCTAGAGCTTTGAGGCCTGTCTGCGGGGAATCGACCACATGATGGTGGTAAGAAGGAGATGCTGAATAACTCTAAACTCGGGCATGAGAGATACGGGACATAGGACCTACGCTCTTTCCGTATCCTGACCACAGTATACGAGAAAAGGGATGGAGACTTATTCACGCACAAGGCACGCATTTACCTGTTCGATTCAACAATTTATATGTTTTTACTCATAAAAATAAATATCAAAGACTAGTAGTATGAAAGTGAAGCATTTGAACAACCAACGGTGCACGTGCTTTTTCAATGTTATCTGAATCATTTTTTGCGGACGTTATACAGAGTGATTGGTTTCAAATCGTTATTTTCAATTTAACTATGGCACCAATTTACTGTTTTCATTGACAACTGTATAGTATGATGTGTATCATTTTTGTGTAAATACTACTTGAGCAAAGTACCTATTGACGAAAATATGTCAAAAATATAGGAAACAATTTTGTGATAGTTTTCAAACATATCTGCGAGACAATTGTTTCAACTAGATAACAATATACTCGAGACTGTTGAAGGTTTACGTTCAAACACGTTCGTACCAGTTTCCAGTTAAAGAAATACCATTTGAAATCCTCGCCGCAAATGAGATTCGTTGCACAGTACGAAAAGCAGAGCACCACAATTTCCCAGTCTATGCTACTTCTTACAATAAGCGTCGCCCATGTTGTTCAAGAAAGCTGTTTTAATTATACTTACACCAGTAAATACACTGTTATTTTATTTTGTGGGTTTACCAATTCTTTTCCAAAGCATAATGGGTTCAACTCAATTGTTTAATTTTTTTTTAATATTTCCATAGTACATGCATTTTGATACACTTTTTCTATAAAACCTTTAACTATCTCTGAATTGAGGCTGACTATTTTCGGAATTCCGTGTGTGCATTTATGTGTGAATGTATGTGCGTATATTTGTAGATGTGTGTGTGTATTAAGATTTGTATAAGGCACGCAAGAAAACCTACTATTTTCCTCTTATCTTCTAAACGCTACACTTACAGTAAATAGTTAATAAACCATGTCGTTTAACTCAAAAGTTGATATTTTCATCAATGTAGCATTTCTGATTGACAGTCATGAATATATATTTTATCCCTACATTATATACAATTATTATTTGTTACGGTTGTTTTTTAAAATACAGTGATTTACATTTGCTCATATGAATAATAGTGTTTGTTGATTTTAAATACAAATAAAAAACAATGTTGTATCATTGTATAATAGCAATATAATAAAGTAATTTATTTAAATTAATTAAATTCTGGCCATACAAAAACACAATATGATAACGCTCATGTTTGATGATATTAACTAAAAAATAATTAAAGTCGATGATGACAACGGTGTTTAAAGTAACTTCAAAAGAGTCTTTTCTGTTTCATAATTTCCTTTAGCTAAAGAAGAGACAACGTTTTCTGAAGACGGACGCAGTAATAGACATTAATTGGACTTTAGATTATGAGCGTTTAATGAGAGAGCGTGTACATCTTGTAATATTACATAACCAGGGTCCGCGTGCTCACTTTCTGTCACACTAATGCCGGCTACGATAAGGTGTGCCACACCAACTTGATTGCTTTGTTGGCTACATGATGCCCGCGAACAAGAGGAATAAGTTAAGAGCGCCGGGGTTGAGTGAAAAAATGCGCGTGCTACCGTGTTGCAAGTCTCCCGTTGCTAATAACGCGAGCGAGAAAGCGGGAGAATAATGCAGCGACGTGTGTAATTTATACATACCTTTTTTCTTGCAAATATAAGCCCACATTCTTCACCTAGGTATTTGCACGCGTTTTTTACATGATTTATGATAAATTTTATATTTCATTACATGCAATCTATAATTTATATTATGAGAATATTTATTTCTATACTTCTTATCTTTATTAATGTTCATTTAGTGACTATATAATCTTTATCAACATTTAACACTGAATTCTTTTATTCATTGCATATTGAAATGTTCTCAAATGTTTTGTAAAAGCTAATATTATATAATATATATATATAATATATAATAAAAATGTTACCCTAAATAAGATTTTGTAGTCTTTTTCTTTTACTAATAAATTTTGATTCGGCATATAAGTTTTAGTACTGAAAGGAAAAGTGAATTACTGTTAAGAAAGCCAAATCTTTTGCTGCAGAAACAATTCTTTTATAAGGTAAGCATTGTTGTGTGTCAATAATAGAAAATGAAAATAATTTTCTAAATACAAAAATCGTTCTATGCAAAATTGAGATCAGTGTTTATGATTTTTAGTATTATTATTCTTGTAGTTTCTTGTGTATGCAGGTATTTTAGTCTATTTGCACGTATAAACATTGTTGCCTATTGTAGTATGCGTACAATGTACCTGAATGTAGTCTATGAATATAGTCGCATTTTCTAACAGGAATTCCAATTACGTCTGTTGATTGCTGATATTTGGGAGCAAGCGAGATCCCAGTGAGTGCGTCTGAATGCTTACCACTACTCAACCTGCTCATTACAGTTCCGAATTAGTCAATTTGAATGGCATTAATCAGTTGGTCTGGCGACTGTGCAAAGGAGATAAATCCAACATTGGTGACGTAAATCAGGACTCGAGTATTCATGTACGGTCGCTAAGGTAGTGATGCATCATCCGTTAATTGCCATGAGTGCAAGGCGGGCTCCAGTTACATCGCACAAACCGGCATACCTACAGAACAGTTTGATCAGCAATCGCAGGCCAAGATTTTGCACGATCTATATGCTACGAAAACAACGTTCTATTACATCAAAATTTAAATGGAATATAATGCGGAACGAACTATTGAAGCAATAATTCATCTGAAGTGATAAGTACGTAATTGTAAAGCAAGCATGTTGTTTATGTGTCTTGAAAATCATGATAATACATTCCGTATTATTGATCTTGAATTTGCGGGCTCAAAGCAAAAAATTCAGAAACGGATGGCGCAATTGTAAGTTCTGCATGCAAAAAAGGGTTAACAGTCAAGCGACATCTGAACATCATTTGTCATTGCGCTGGGCATTAATTAACGTTACGTCCACAATACATATACAGCTCCAATGTGACTATCTGATGACAATGATAACGTAAAAAGCGTATGAAATTGGTTCAGGTGGAATGATATTTTTTTCAACTTTCCATGCATTTTTATAAAATACAACATCATTACGCATTTGGTTGCAAGGGTTGCGTTAATTAGACCGTCTATTATTTTTATGCTGTCTATGGTTTGTGCACCTGGCTCTGAGAACGAGCACCGAAAGCATAAATGAAGTAGTAGACGATTTCCGTCAAATCAGCATTTGAATTATGTCAGACAAGCTTGTTGAGCGCTTCTTGGGTAATGAGTTCATGAAATTCAAATGACGATAATCAGAAATATTCAGCATTACGGTTCATTTGGATACGTTAAATAATCATTTATTCAGATATTAGTTCATTATAAATGAGCGGACCTAGGTTTAAGGTCGGGAGAAAGGATAATATTTATACAATTATTCTATTGTGTCTGTTAGAGTTGGTAGTTTATACTAGCCACTCAATGGTGCATAATATTTATGAAACTTAGAGGAAAATGTGCATAAATATTGATAAATGTCTTTTCGAATATGCGCAAGTATTGTAATAATATTCAAATGACAATATACAAAAACAAACCGGATGACGATTCTTTTCATATTTGCTTTTTAATAATATATTAGTCACAGAAAATTGTATTGTCTATTGAAATGAAGAAATTTAAATCAGTTAAGATAATAATGCAGCTAAATTCGAAAACAGATTGTATGCCATTGTTTAGTGTAAATATTATAATTAAAAAACATACATACATAACTTCATATTTATTCCCGTCAAATGGGGTGGCAGAACATCTTTTACATTCTTTCACAACTTGATAATAAAGCGAAAGAAGTGTGTAATCATCAAATTCTTTATAAATAATTACCTTTTATAAAGTGAAATTCAAAGAACAATAATTAATATTAAGAGAAAATCAATGAAAATAAAATAAATGGCACAGCAAAGTTCAGTTTCAAAACATCCATATTTAAATATAAAGCATGGCACAATATTTGTGCAAACAATGATTTAATGGACAACGAATAATTTAATTATTTTACTAGCTTTACGGTTATTCTTTATTTCCTGTTTATGCTCGGCAAAAAGCATAAAAGCAATTATTCACGAAATGACAGTTTGTTTTAGTTACGTGTGCCTCATAGTATTCCCAAGTACAAGCTCGTTTTAAATTTAAAATGAATCAAAATTTATTGTCTCAAATTTCGAGAAGGAAATCCGCATATTAAAGGTCGAACGGTATACTCAGACATCATTTTTCATGTTACAGTTGGCAAACCGAAAGAAGGGCATGGCACCGCATAGGAAAAAGCGCGCGTGTGTTGGTCCCCCAAGTTGAACCGCTAAATTGAAAGTGGATTCGACGTTCGTTACTCTCGATATAGGGCCCATGTAGTTTTGCAAGTGTCGTTAAACAATGTGGTTTCAGGAACAAACTAAAAATTGACTACATAGCGGCCCCAGCTACCGCAAGCAAATCGATAGGTTTATCAGCCAATCCACGTAAAATTTAGAAACAGCAGATTTATATTCTCCCAGTTTTCACTGCGCGTATCGGAGCATCTTGAACGGTCCATTGTACTCTTGAATTTAAATTGAAATTCAAACGGATAATTTAGTAACAAATCTAACTGAAATACAATAAAAATAATGCGAGCATGTTGAAAACATGAAGGCGTTCAGAAACCTAACCACTGTGCCAGGAAATGGGGAGAAAAATTATTGAACCACGATAACATATCCATCGGTAGGCAACAACCAGCCTGGAATAATAAATATCGGCAATTTTCCTCGTCGAGTGATCGCGTATCACGCGCTTAACGACTACTCTTCGATTGCCAAACTACGGTATTGCCAATACTTTCTAAGTTCGACAGTATTCGAACACTTCCTAATCAAATTTTCCGTAGATTATTTAAAAACAAAAAGAAAAACCAACAACGATGACTTGAGAGAGAATGCGACACATTTAAATTCATTAATTTTGTAATAGTAATTTTGGAATTAATCCGTTAAGTGTTTTAATAGAAATTCGCGGACGTAGCGAAGAATACAGTTGCTCCACTGACAACGTGGAAAATCAACGCTTGCGTAAGTGCAAACTGAATTATCTAGGAAATCACTAGAACGGTGCGAACGTGATCGAACGGAAATTCGCGCAGGCCGGCACGACGTTCGACTATAGGTACTGTGTTCTGTTTTGTTGTGTAGCATCAAGTTTGATTTGATGGTGCGACCGACGCGACGTGCTGAAAGGCAAGACGTTTTCAGAAGAACTAAGACGCTGGCCTGGACTCTCTGATTGCGGATAATTGTTTTACTTGCACGTACCAAACTACACTCTGAGTTCATCAGTTTCATTTCGCTTTGGTTCGTGACCAACCAGCGGACGTCGTCACACGAACGTGAACGGGTGACTTCTGACTTATGTACGTGCAAAGTGATTACGTAAATATGTTCTCGAGGAAATACTGCAATACATGTTTGGAAATTTTATTTCATCTCTTTAATTACTTCAGGCAACACTTGCAGAATATTTTTTATTTATATATATATATATATATAAATAAATAAATAAAAAAAACGAGCATTTATCAAATGCCAAAAATAGAGGAAAATATTTATATAATAATACACTACATGTCTACGTATGTATAATAGTAGTTCCCGCATATCAAGTTCGCGTGTTTTTGGTGACAATCACTTTTTAAAATGACAGCTACTCTGTCAAATTGCAGTGCTGCTGAACAGCAAAGTGTTATTCGATTTTTGCTGTCAGCAAGAGTAAAATCAAGTGAATTTTTTTCATAGCACGTGAATACAATATGGATGGAGTCTTATGTGCGTTTTATCATAAAAACATGTCTGAATTTTAAGTCGCAAGCTTGAGAAGATATTAGAAACGAAAAAGATTTTCCTCGCATCCAAATATTTTGTTGGTAATAAGTTTGTATTATATTAATAAAACATAATAAAGATCTATATCATCTTTATATAGGTATGTATCTTAACTCTTGTTATAAAGTACTTTTATTTTATATATTTTATATATATATATATATATATATATATATATATATATATATATATATATATAAGTGTGTGTGTATGTATTAGTGTATGAATGTATGTATTAGTGTATGAATGTATGTGCATGGATCTGTGGTATGTGCAATGTGATGTGACCGTGCCTTTTCAGCGTTGGTCGTAACTCTGACAAATTGCCACAGACAAGAGGCACAAGTAAATCTAATAACACGTTTTGTTGTTGCCCACAAACGCCACGTAAATTTCTAATCTGATATTCACCGCAGTGTAACGTGAAAAAATCACCACAATTCGTTGTACATGACATGCAGATTGTAAAAAATACCAAAAACATTTGTATTCCAAGCACACAGCGGCCTAAAAATCTTGACTGCCATCAAGCTTGACTTGTTTAACTGTAGTCGTGTGTGCGTTCACGTATTTGTTTGTTGCTAAAAACAAATCTTAATTTGCATACGAACGTGTCGCGTGTGCACGCTCACAATCACGAAACAACAGTAGGTATTATGATGAATAAGCTATTCTCTTGTCCAACCTTGAAAGAAAAACATCAGCGAGTAAGTATGCGTATGACACTATAAAAAATCTAAATAATAATCATTTTATCTATGGGTATTCCACACAAAACTGTCTACTTTTATTGTTTACGTACAAAGCAAAACCATTATTCAATATTTGCATTGTTGTATTTAAAAAAGAAAAAGACAAACAATGTAAGTATGGCTGACGTAGTTTGATAAATCGGTTGAAAGACACTGGCGCAGAAAGCGGGTGATGTGAGAAGAGAGAAATAATATATCCTACAGCGTATCCTCTACGCGGAACAATAAATCCAAGAACGGGCGCGTCGGAGACCGGTACGGACGTTTATCGCCGGTTGTTTCAAGGGTTCGCGGTGGTGCATCTGCCGCTGTTCTTGTTCTGACGCTGTACTATCAATTACCAAGAAAACATGGAGACGTTCTGTCGGTACGTTTCAAGTCCAGATCTTGCTCCGAGACAGAGATAACAGGGGACAAGAAGAGAACCGAGAGAGATTGAGTAAATACTATATAGTAGTATACCAGGTCCAGTTTAAGTGCGGTGTGGTTGCATAAAAAGAGGAAGTCTTTACAACGGGCGACACTTTCATCGGACCGATATCTCCCTCATAAAACACGAATGGAAATACCATACATACTCATACGAACCAAAGCTATTGCGTATTCTTTTTTTACCAATACGATTTTTATAAAATGAAACTGATAGCTTTTGCCTTCATATGAAAATTGACTATTTACAAACTATTTCAAACTATTTTCATTAGAGTGCGTACCAATCCAATTCTAAGCATGGCTTTAGTATTTATATTTATTTTAACAAATATAAATAATAAAAAATCAAAACATTTTGTCCTGGTGCCGTTACTTCCCTATGTAGCTTACTAAATTTACACTGGTTATGTGCACTATTTGGTTATTATGGGTAGCTATAACCATGCAACTATAATTTTATCGTGGTTACTATAATTGTAGGGATGTGTTGGTACTACTCAGAATGAATGAACGAGATATATCATGGTCATAGCATTATTACACCAATGGCTTGGTAATGTGGTTAAAACACCTTAGCAAAATATCTTCTTCGTCAAACTGCTTATATTAAACATTTGTTATCAAAAAATCCTCATGTGTCACAAAAATCAAATATTCACATAATGAATTATTGTTCATTGCTTAGTAGAAAACTAATTTTGTAAATTTTTTTTTTATATACCAAAATATACCGTGATATTTAACGGATTCATAGAAAAAAAGCTGTACGAAGGTGTATAACGGAAGCAATAAATTCGTTTTGGCCAAACACTTCTTAAATCGATATTATCGTTGTCCATGTAATATGCAAATTTTCCTCGTTGTTCGTAATCCAGCGGGCGCCACTTCAAAGGTTGCCAAAGGGATTATAGAATGAAATTTCGTCGAAAATATCGGCAGTTTCTCCGGGGTTAACGGAGATTTCGCCTTTGGCTGACAAACCACAAACTGACGGAATAACTACCGGTGCTATAGTCCTGATGCAGGGTTCAAATCATGACCCGGACACAGACTTGACTGAAGTCGAAGAACAGAATGAAGTTGAAGCTGACGATAGAGATATGACCGAAGACGAGGATAGTGCGGTGTTCACACACGAAACAGAACTTAGCGCATAGCTACCGAACTTTATCTGATACGCACGCCAAGTTTCAAATCTGCAAACAATGTTTCAATAAAAAGAAGATTAGTCTGCTAACAATATTTCACAAGTTTCCTTTCTTTCTTCGAAGCACGTATCTAAACATCAAAACGTTCAACTGATTCTTTTACGTGGGGAGAAATGTTGAAGTTATTGGATTATAAAATGATGCAGGGCAGAACAGTGTAGGCGTTGTTGTGTTTGGGTGTATATTAGATTCAAACAATAATATTAAGCAAACAAGTATACCTATTGTACTTATTTGAGTCGAGATCGTTAATATGATTTGTGTGCTCAATGGTGTGACGTAAAAGTTGTAGTCTCGCGATGCTCCGTATTCATTAGGTACGACAGATCGTGGCGCGAGGCGGAACATAGTATATGTATGCCGTGTGTTTACTACCCTGCACACTTGTTATGCGGTGGCGTAGTGGTAACGACGTTTTGCTTCATTCCATACAGTTTTATCAGGACAATAAATCATTATTATGTGTATGTTATTTGTTAAAGAAACCAACACATACCTAGACACAAACATTCGTATTCCGCACGGTTTTAGTTCATTTTTGTGCGGCAAAAAATTAATGGTCGAGAGAAATAAAGGCGATAAAATTTCAGCGTATGTTGGCTTCGTTCGTTAGCGAGAGCATAGCGGCAAAGTTCCTTTACAGCCAACAACGACGAACTTCGAATGCAACGAGACAACGTGAAAGACAAACATATAGAGGACTTGGTGTTACGTTGATGGCAAGTGTGCGATAGAAGTCCAAACAATGCCATGCCATAAAGTTCATAAAGCTCAAACAAAGTTAGTAAGGTAGATATGCGAGAGAAAGGGTTTACCTTTTGATACACGGAAAAAATACAGCGTACAGAACATGAGGGCAATGGGATCTGGTTTTAAGCTTTCGAAATGAATGACAATTTTAAGGATGCTCCAAACCCTCACTGTGACATAAATCAATTTATACGTGCTCGTATGGAATGCATAAGGGCTATTTGGAATATTGAGTAGATAGACCATATTTTAAAGTGTATATCTGCGATTGAAAAGTTCGCTTCGGTTCAATGAATGCCGACTACTGAGGGTGGAATAAAAAATGCCTTATAAATAATCGTTGCTGCAGGGAAACGTTGACGCGTATACATAATATTAGTATATTGCTTATTTCCTTCACCGATTCTTTAATATATGAATATATACATTAGAAATTGGTGTGTGTAGGCAATAATCCGTAATTACGGCTTCTATATGTAAAACCCACAGAAAAATAATATCTTGTATAAAAAAATATACAGCGTTTATGACTTTAGTCAAACCACAACATGCTATGCCAAATTGCTACGCAATTATAAATAAAAAAATATTTCATATTTTACTGTTCATAACTATTTTACCTACTGTTTTTTTTTTCATGACATGATCAGTTATACTAATAAGCCGAAAACTCATATTTTCGTTCTATTATAAACGAATAACTAATGTGTTATTAATGATAATCTATTTCGTATATTTATATTATCATTATTCACCATTTTTTTTTATATAAAATATGTTCAAAACTCAAATTCTAGACCGTAATCTGTAATTTATTTTTTTGTTTACATTTAATAAAAAATAACATTTTGAATTAAAATTAATTATGAGTTTTTACTCGTAAGCCTATGATAAATTCAAATCGCGATTGAAAATATTTAGATTTATTGATTTACAAATATTTTTCCAAATGAATTATTTGTGTTGAATTTTCATTGCGCTACGTGCAATATATGAGGCGCCATACAATACCGTATGAAACAGTATGATGCATAAGTTCCATGCAGATTGCTTGACTGCCACGTAATATTCATTTTGCAAGCATGTTCCAGGTATCAAGCATTCCGATTGCCTATTTTTCGCGCTTGATTTGAGCACGGCGTATCGTTGGTAGTGTTATATGTATGCCATGCCAAAGTGCGCACGAGATTAAATACATGAGACGTCACAAAAAGGAAAAAATGTCCTTAATTCTTATTGATATCTGAAACGTTTCCTGCTTTGATTCCTATTTCCCAGTGGAATTCCTTTTTGATATGTATCTAACGTGATGGAGCATATAATAAAAAAATAAGACCGGTTGCGATATTAACCGTTTGTTCTTTGTAATGTCTGCTGGAGCGCCGCAAATAGAACATATTTCAGTATGAGATTCGTTTTCGTTCAACGATTACTATCCAATTCTACATTACGACACTGTTATATACAATTCACCGGTGTTGGTAATACGTACCGTTCGGTTCAATATATGACATGGCTGGTACGTAGCAAAAACGCAAGGAGAAACTAAAATAGGTAAAGAGAAATGCTAGACAAAGTTCAACGAAATTGTTTAAACTTAATAGAGTATGCTATATATTATATATTCATATTGCAATAGACTCAATGATTTCCGACGGTAAATTTACTCCTTGTTTCTAAGTTTTCACATTATTTCTTAGTGGTTTAAATAGTTCGTGTACTGTACCAATTACTTATCAAGAAGAACTTCACACATTTATCTAATGCAATTGCAAGTAATTGCTCACGTCCTTGTCTCAAGGAGATTGTGCTTTACCGTTTTATAAAGTATAAACATTAAATGTAAATTTTTTTTAAATAATAAAAAATGTATCAATAATAATAATAGAAAATTGTTAATATTATCAAATTTCCACATCTTATTGCAAAATGTACACTAACAAACAAAATAATTTTATTGCGCCGAATGGTGTGCATGTCAAGTAGTATATTAAGAATCTAAAACAGTAAACACGAATGCGCTGTTACGAATTTTATGGATTAATAAGTCATTT
Organism: Nebria salina; assembly: GCA_944039245.1. Taxonomy (NCBI): domain Eukaryota; kingdom Metazoa; phylum Arthropoda; class Insecta; order Coleoptera; family Carabidae; genus Nebria; species Nebria salina. Next base: position 3,602,904 of record OX063288.1, on the reverse strand, counting down.
GGTAATCCGATGTTTAAAATTTCTTGATGTTAACACAACATATATTAAACCTTTTTCTGAACTTTTGTAATTAAACATTATGTTATTAAACAAGTGGAAGTTTTTGAAACATCACGTCTGTGCGTGAATAAGTGACAAAATAATTTATTGGTCAACGTGTTGTGTCGGTAGTGGTTGAAATGGGTCGCATTGGTAGCTTGGCCTGTTGAATGATAAATCCTTTAAACTAAAGTTTAATTTTATATACGTATGAACCAATACATTCCTACTATAGTGATGCGGGATGTTGTGTTAAGAGAAACACCACAAAAAAAAAAGAGAATAGAGCATTGCGTGGCAAATGATTGTCGTAGTATTGTGAATGCGAGGCAGCGTCTGTTTGCGTTTCCCTTCAATCGGATCGCAATGTGAAATCCGCTTAGTTAATTTAAATCTCATTAAAATGCTATTTTTGTGTTTGTCGAACGAAGTGTCGGATTTGTCACGCCGTAATTCGAACCAATTACAATGTAAAATCCCGTCTGTTTGTTGTCGCCATTTAAACTCAAACCGAACGTCTCGCGTAATCTCTCTAAATAATCAGTCAATTCTTGGCGTAACATAAAAATCTTCATATCAAACTAGGTTTGCAGTTAAATTGAATACGGAGCACAATTAAACTAAATGGTCAGAAATTCTACAAATATACGTTCTTAATACAGTTCTTTTCTTTCTTCTTTTCCAGACAGGAAAACTACTTATAAGGCTCTCTTTTGTATTAGATGAATTTACAGCTATTTAAATAATTTTGTTTTATTTTAAATCGAAAACATTTTATCATAAACGAGCTATGCAGGAAATATAGTTTTGTTTTCCTAGCGTCTAAAGATTGAGTGAAACTATAGGGGAAACGCATTTTGAACGTCAATGTGACGCTGCAACATCAACATCATCATGATGTTTGTAAAATACAACTTTCATATGCTTGTATAACAACCTAACATCGTCCTGCCTTGTCATCTAGAGTAACGTGACGTTTCCCACGTCTTCTCTCTGCCAGAACCATTGTATTTTCTTTTGCGTTGGCGTTTGAATGTGGTATTTGTGTAGCTTGCGTGCTGTAAACTATAGTTTGACAAATTCCGCTGACTTAACTTGAATTACATGTTTCATTTTGAGACTTTCTTGTACATTTACGGATTTCAATTTTTAATGTGTTTTTAACGAACGCACAAAAAGAAAAAGATTCAATTAGCGTCACCGGAAGGAAACATAGCGCGAATTTATATTAAGAACACAAATTACGCGTTCGCGCGGAAATTAAACCGAAAAGAGGCTAGTTCCGCGTAATAATCGCAAACTGGCAACGAGGCATAAGGCGCAGCGGTTGCCACCTGTCACCCAGCAACCCCTCTAAGTACGAAACGAACGAGCTTACGGTCCAACGGTATTACAGACGTTGAGAAATGGGGAACTTTAAATATTGATGCGATGAAAACTTTTCGAAATAAATTTTAATTCTCTTTTCGACTATTGTTCTTGCTGGCTGGTGATAATCTTAAATATCGTTGGCTGAAGAACTCTCGTTAGTCACTCTTTAATTTAATTTAAACTTGCTATACAATTTTGTGGTCATATCTTCCCACGTAAAACTAAAAAGCCTGGAAGCTATCTTAAGTTTTTACTTAAATATTGTAAACACAATAAAATACATTTAGTATAATATTTTAATTGACTAAAACATATTTTAGTACTAGTCCCATATCTATTGAATTTGGTTGATATTGACCTGTTTAATATTGCTTTGTGATTTACATAAATCATTGTAATAATTGGTTTATACACGTCTCTTAGTTTGAAAACAAGAATTACGATATTTGTATTTAATTAATTAATTTATTATAATAATGTACATGCACTTTATACACATATATTGATCAATATAGCAAGCAATACTAGTTAAAATTAATGTTGCTCTCAATTAAATTAATCAGTTTTGATATTGTGTAATCGATTTGAAAAGTAATTTATATAATTAATCGATGTTTCATTATATAATAGTACCTAATATCATTACCTAACCTATTGTGTATATGTATGTGTGTGTGTGTGTGTGTGTGTGTGGTTTGAATAAAACATATGCGCACATGAAGAAAACTAGAACTGTTTCATAAGGATTCAAGTAAAGCACAAGCATTCAATCTTCATTCAAATATAAAACTAAAAGAAAGTAAATTGGACAGGGGTAAATAAAGGACATGTAAAGAACGTTATAACAGCGGAAAAGAAAAACGAGCGACGCATTCACTTCCCATGATGGAATAGATAAAATGTCACGGATAAAGAATGTATTGTTAATAAAATTCAAGGAAGCACGCAGATGAGAAAATGAAATCGCGTTAAAACCAATTCCCGTGTGAATGCTGAATCAAAATTATTTGAATCAACCTGTCATAACTTTAAATCTAATTGTAAAGTACGCTCAATCTTCACTTGCCATCAAGATGATAAAGTAATGCTACGCCGATGCGGTGCAATGCAAACGCACAATTAATAACTAATATGAATTATAGCCCAAATTTTTTACCTTGTCAGTGCCAGTCATAAATGTTTAAATAAAAAAGAAGACGCTAGAGGCGAAAGCTCAGAGTCTGAAAATGGAACAACGCATGAATATATAAAAAAGAATGATTTCATCTTCACTTCTCCACAAGAGCAAAAGCGCAAAAATAAAACTGGAAACGATCGTCAACAATATGCATGCAGCGTATACTGCGTTTGATGAACTACGCGCGTTTGAGAGAATACTTGTGATAGATTTCACCATAGGTGAAAAATATATTTATTACGCAAGGAAGGCGTAATACAGCGACGAACGTCACGACAAAAAGCTGGTTAGCGAACGTTTGTGATCGTGTTACTAGATTACATGGACCGAGATGTAATTAGACGTGCGTATTCAAAGCACAGACCGAAATGTAAATCAACATAATGATGGCTGCCAGTGGAGATAATGATTACGCGGTCCACGGCCACCACTTCGCTCTCATGTTTTGCCCAACGTTACGTGCAACATTATTATTCAACAATATGTTTACACACACTATCGCTCACGCATACGCACAATGCTAAACATATATATTGGCGCATGCGCTGTTATAAAATCTAGAGCGCATATTCTAAATGTCCAAAATTACAGACTAAAAAATAATATCGCAATTAGTAAAACCTTTATTTTATAGTACGCATACAATGTAAATATTTAGTAAATAAATGAATTAAAAACAGCTGGCAGCTTTTATAGTGTTAATATTATTTTTCAAATTTATTTTTTTTTGTATCGTTTAAATGATTTTTTTTTATTAAATTTAACCAGTCAACATTTTTCATAGTAATTTTCCTCAAATATGTAAACTCGCAAAGAAACTCATTTTTGATTTTTGTTGAAAACGTGGCTAACAAAAGGATATAAGTGTAATGTGTTTGTAAAAAAAATAAGAATAGTTTATAAAACTTTATTTTTTATTATTCTATTTTATAAAATAATGTTTGAGTCATTATATGTCAATCCAAATATTGTATTGAAGGAAAACATGGGTAATAAAAAATAAGATCTTCAAAGATTAGATGATTTCATAACAACGCAAACTTTCTAATACCTATTGATCACGCGAAAGGAGTTACTTTCTCAGCAAAAACGAAAAACTTTTATGAGGAGAAACAAGCCAAGTCCTCATAAACAACCGAGTTCTTGTTTATATAGAAATGTGTGTTGATATTTGCGACGATATTATACTTCAGTTAGTAGAACTTCTAGTTTTCCTCCAACCCCTATTTCCAACTATATTTCTTAATTATATACTTAAATGTGATTAGATGAAATAGACATTTCATTATTTATGTCATTGTTAAGTATTTTGGCCAGCAATATGATTTTTGTTTTTGTTTAACTTTTTCCCTAAAGATTCTAGAAAGTTTCGATCACAAAAAGAAAGGAAGACAAACACACGATACGGACACTCTATGAAAGGAAAGAGCGTCGTACAGAAACAATGGATATAAAAACATGTAATGTATGCGGCGATGCCGGCGCTGCCACAATCAAAGCTTAGATTTTACTAAAGACTCATTCTCTGTGCGCAAAATCGTTTCTGCGTCGGTTCGTAAGCGCCACACGTCGGCGGACTCGAAACATTTATGGACGCAAAAAGTGTGTGATACATGGCCACAGCGTCGGTTATATGGCTTGGAAACAATTGGCATTTGGGGAGTTTTGGCTTACTTAAAAGTTTGTCGTGCAGCAGCGGGATGTAAAACCGAAGGAGAGACAAACAGAAATATATATATATATATATATATATATATATATATATATATATATATATATATATTTATATAATATGTATGTATATATAGACGGCCCTAATAGTGCTCCCAATTGATGAATTCAAGTTATGTGCCAGGTGAGGTTAATTGTAGTAGAGCGTTTGAAACTGCTATAGCTATTGCAGCAAATAGTTTAGAACACGTACAGTTTTGGAAGTTTCATTGGTCAGTATCGTAACCAGCACCGGATTAAGGGTACGTGAAGCATAAGGCTTATTAAAGGGTAGAACCGTACTAGGAATAACTATTATTTCAACGTGAAGTTGATGTTGAAGGACTATAACTGTGTTCAGTGAACTTCAGAATAAAATTGCAACACCGCATTTTTGAAAATACTTCGAGTAGATTTACAACTCAAAATTACGTGATTTCAACGAAAACACGTTACCCTGCAACGTGGCATGATAGTTGAGTTAATGTTTAAGATGTGGATCAAAGCATCGAGACAAAATGTCTCTCTGGAGACGAGTTCGTAATGCATGTCCACGGTGGAAGAATAACGATCTTGTTGGACTGGGAATCCCGTGTGTAAAGTAGAGATAAAAGGGGAAACAGTGTGTAAAATATGTTTCCAGCAGTCAAATCATCTGCTGTTCGTATAAATCACATGTGATATTTGCGGCCGCCACTACGACTGGCCGTTAACGCTTGCGAGAGCGTGAGTGCGTACACCAACAGTACGTCAGCCCTTGCCTTTAATCGTTTTAGCGTCCCGTTGACAGAGCACCCAGTGGATCATTCGATGTGAGGATTTCGATCGTTTTGTTTGGTACATGCGAAAACTCTTCGTCTTTTGCTTCTTCCGCGTGCGCTTCGCAGAACGTCTGCCGAAATCAGTTGCTGGTCACGTACTCACGTGTGCATATCGAAATGTGCGATGTGAGATGTGAGGACAGGACAGTTAAAGAAAACGCAAGGAACAAAATATGTGACATACAGATAACAAAAGAACGAATGCGAAGAGGCACCAACGAATACCCTTGTACGCAACGTAGTTGAGAAAAGGAGTGATGACGAAAAAATAGGATACGTGATTATTTTATAGAAAAAAAATTTTTTTCGACATGTTCAATGATTCCAACAAACATAATCGAATTGCGTGAATTTACAACAGGTCAAATATATTTAACGTTTACGTGATTAAATTAGTATGATCAAATATATAATATATCAAATATTCGTCATAGGGATTTTCAATTATATTACTAATATGTCTAAAATAATAACCATTTACCTTGAATTCACACATATTACGAACTAAAAGTTTCATTAATACGCTGCAACCACGTTCACTTTATAGGGTATCCACACACAGTGGTATTTTATACATGAACCTTCTGCGGTACATATACATATATTATGAATAAAAATAAATTTCTAAAAAAAGCATTGATAGCAATCAAAAAAATTTATCATGCTATCAAAAAAGATAAATTTATTTCTATGTGGACATTTAGAATATAAATTCTGTCTACGCTTATATCCAACCGTGAAATATTCTAGTTTCATGATTCATAGTGTTCCGTGGATGAAAATATATGATAAAACAAGTAAAGAGAATAATAACCTTAACAAAATTGGTAACTTTATTTCAATTATTTTGAAAAAAAAAAATATGAGACTAATATCCGCTATTCTTTGTGAAATAAGCTCTAATAGACCTAGAATTTTTGTGACGTGAAAACTTAACAGAAATAAATACGATAGTGCTTAATCAATGTGCGGTTTGCGTGCGGAACTCTGTATGCTAAAGCGAGTTTGATAAATATGTTTATGTATTCAAACGATTGCCATTTAATTGCAAAAATACATCATAGACGAATGGCGCCCGTAATATTGTCGAATAAAGGTCAGATTTGTTGATGAGGCCAACGGCGATGGTTGAATGAATTATGGAATATTGCGGTTAGTAATATTTTTTTAAATAATTTATATTGCATTATGAAGATTTTACTTCGGTGCAAGAGGAGTATCGATTATCTGAACTAATATAATCGAAACGTGTAACTGGGTTGGATGTATTATGGTATCTTCTATTGGAAGAACAGAAAGGAGACATCAGAAAACGGTCATGAATTTTTCATGAAATCTGCTCCACCCGACGGACCTAACGGTTCCTGCTGTGGCCAAAGGCTACGCGTGCCTGCACATGTAAATATTCGACGAACTTGTAAAAACTATTACACGAGACACTTCCTCCATGGATTTTACAATGATTCCTTTCTGAACTGTTGATAAATCCGTCCGGAATGGTATAGGATCCTCTCGAATCTCACTTTTTATATTCTTTTACGTCACCAATGTTCTTCCATGAGACTTAACGAAACGTATTTTTCAATTGCCAGCAGAAGAAATATCACCTGACAATACGCGAACAAATTATCAATTACATTACTATATGTTTTATGTATTAATATATAATAAAGAAATAATTAGCGACATTTTATTTCAATTGTGTGATTTCATATATTTTTTCATCAAGTAACTAAATCATTTACCAATCAGATAGTAGATTGGAAACAATTGAAAATAAAAACGCAAGTGAAAAGAACTGATTATTGCGTTTGCGTTAAAAGTCACCAACTTAGTATTAGTTATACAAAGAAAAGTTAAATGGAGTGTTATATATGTTTACTTTTCAATATTATAATAAATATGATTATGATCCAAAAATCATGCCAAATATTATCTGCTGCAGATAAACTACAGCACATGTCTCCTTAACAAGCATATATGTATATTCTTATAATGACAGATTTCTACTATACCTACATCATTATCATAAAGTAAATTTGATGGTAGTAATATTTTTTTTTATATGTAATTCTTCGATTTTCTATACAAATTTATGAAATTACAACTCGATTTTCCGTTATTATAACCATAATTCCGATTTACAAAAGCATTCAGTGACTCAATTTCATTTTAAGGTCGTTCTGAAATGGTGGTCTTTTGAAATCGGTTGTCAAGTTTACTGTCCACCATTTAACTGTTTCTGACTCCATTGAAACTAAGTTAGCTACTTTGTTTTGTATTCTTGGATTTGTTCAAGGAAGTTGACGAGAAAAACACTTTATTTATAAAGTTTTGATATTGCCACAACCGTTGCAGAATTCAATTGTATTAGCGCACTATCGATTCAATTAAATTACATTATAAGATAAATTTAAATATTTCGGTTAAGGTTAAAATAACCGCATACTTTTTATACATAATTTTACAAGTTTAATGATTAAATCGACACAATTATAATATTTAATAAACATTTATCGTACGTAAATATTAATCAGCATCTTTTTTTCATAAAAGGACAATATTATTTTTAAATATGGTTCGCATAAATATTCTGCCTACTTTGCAGCTTAGCAATAATGTTTCAGTTTCATTTATTTGCTTTGATATTCATTATTTCTTCAAAAAAATTCATTAACTTCTGACGTATTTATTTCATTTTGTCTTTTATTCAATTTTTTTATAGTCTCTGGTGTATAATACCGAACATCCGGCACATTTAAAAATGGTAAAGATTTTAATTGAAACTAAGTGCTCCACTTTGGTAAATAATAAAGGAATCAATAATGTATGCATACATGTTGTAACAAACGTTTACAATTATAAAGAATGTGTAAAATATAAATTACTTTAGTTTTAAAACAGTTTTAATTTATCCTCATTAAGTCATGCATAAAAATGTGTAATTAATGCAAATGAACAAATAATTTAGCTAGTGGTGTTGGTTAATATATTTTGGTTGTGTAAATGTATTTTTGAACCAGAAGTGGAAACAGGATTGTTTAGAAACAAAAAAGGAGAAAGAGACATAAATATTAAACAAATGAAAGTGCGAGAACGAAAGAGAGAGAGAGAGAGAGAAAGAGAGGGGTGTTAGTGTGAGGGAGTGCACATATAAATGTGGTACAGAACACATGTCAAAAAGCACATCATAAAGTTATCTTATCTGCTGTTTGTAAAATACTCGCTCACTAACCTGCGGAGGTATCAGTTGTTTATGCAAATACTAATAAACCAACGTTGTGTCAGTTTATTTAAGCCGGAAACCCAATAAACTATGCAGATAAATCTATTATTTATGTCCATGCACGCGTTGTGTGCCACTAGCTCGAATAAATTTCAAATTGGCGTGCCGCAATATATACTGGTCTAGGCTGCGGCTGTGGCTACATACATACGAGTATGTGGGCATACATACATATATGTATGTTTAGGGGCTATACGACTGTTGGACTGATATTAGCGGTGCATTGAGCCCAACGATTCTAAAACAGATCATTTTTCTCTGGCATAGTATTGAGCAAAAAATAAATAAAATAATAAAAATCATAGCAATGGAAGTGCGTCTGAACTTATTTTATATATTGGAAAAATGTGTGCCTGTGCTTTCAAAGCGTATCGTATATCTATTCATATGAGAAGAGAATATATAAACAAGAGCGAGAGTCGAAGCACGTCTTTTCACGCATCGTTGGCAAAAGAAAAATGATGAACAATTATTCTGACAGCAGTTCTCCACAACATTTAGCAATAATAATATACCACGTATGCAGGTACTATTGACAAAGAATTTATGATTTTATTCTAAAATTCTACTAGACATATTTCATATTTTATATTTATTTCTGCCTCGTTATTTACGTTCATTGTGTGTGTGTGTGTGTGTGTGTGTGTGTGTGTGTGTGTGTGTGTGAGTGTGTATCTTTGTGTAAGTACCTTATATATATATATATATATATATATATATATATATATATATATATATATATATATATATATATATATATACATATATATATATATATATGTGTGTGTGTGTGTGTGTGTGTGTATTTGTGTGTAATTACCTTATATATATATATATATATATATATATATATATATATATATATATATATATATATATATATATATATATATAAATATAGGTACAGTGTTGTTGTTATTTATATGAAAAATCACCAAACCATGATGAATGGTAATTTCCGGAAACAATATCTCTTTTTGAGATTTTAATTGAATTTTGGTCTAAAGCTTATCCAGGACCCAATTGTCCATGGGCTAGTTATTAGCTTAACGTAGTGATGACTGATGAACTGTGTGCAGTCGACGCGGCGTGGCGTGGCGTGGCGTAGCATAACGTGGCAATGGTGCCGAATTATTAAAAACGACTGAAACAAGATAAAAAATCATCCAATTTTTAAAACCGAATTACACGCTCTGCTAACAAATTAACGCAAACAATTGAACGGCAGAATTTTGAAAATGCTTGCGGTAATGAGATTTTATAATTAAATAAACAATTGAATTCCATCATTTTAAAGAGAAAATTAGTTTCATACCGGCACGCACACAATCAATGGACGCACATACACAAACACACAAGCTTCTCCTGTTTTCATTCGTCGAAACAATTGGACACGAAGTTCAGTTAATTACGTGTTCGTGATGCCCATGCCGGTGCCGGTGCCATGCGCGGCAAACGTGAACAGCGTTCAACCGTATGTGGACAAGCGTGAACGACAGAGACGGATTGGTGCGCGTGAATTCGCTACGTAAGTGCGTAGTTTATGATTACAATTAAAATTGAAACGTGCGTTATTATACAATTTAACCGCACAATACAGCTTCATATCATTAGAAAATTACATTGTGCATTTCTATTCGAAATACTCGCATTATTGCACATACTGTTCACTTGAAAGTTAACAATAAATAATAGAAAATTCTACTTTAACTCTCGCGTTTACAATACAGCATTTTATTTATAATTTTAACTCATCTCGTTTCTAAAAATATATAAATAAATAAATATATATATATATATATATATATATATATATATATATATATATAAATCTAAAGAATTTCGAAAGAGAATTGAAATAAACTGTATTAGCTCTCAACGTGTCAGTACAAACCGAAAGCAATTAAACAACTCGATGCTTGAAGTTCCAAAGTTTCCGATTGGTGCGACGGCAAATCAGAGACGCATTGAAGTCAAAAAGGCCCTCTAATGATCCTCGCGATAAAGTTATGGAAGACTAAACGACGGCAATTTATTGGCAATTGTAGCCTGCAAACAGTGTTGTAGTGTGGACGTCAGCAGCGAAATACTACACCACAAACAAAATAAAAGAAAGGAAGAAGAAAGAATTTATAAGAAACGACCCGACACTCTGAACTTGAACTAAATCAGACCCAAGTAATATTATTTGTAATCCTATATAAAGAATACGTTACAGATTTGTTATTCAGTAATAGTTTTTATTTCAAATGACAACTATATTTATAATACGAAACTTATTTCACCCGCTTAACATATTATTTAGGTATATACAGTTCACATCTATCACAGGATCTACGATATTTTTCAGTTGAATCGTAATCGACAACGAACTTTCCTGCAGCTGTTGAGTGCGTTTGAGCCACATGCAAACAAACAGTTTGCATTGTACGAGTTTCATTCACATTTGCTGTAATTTCGTGTAGTTTATACAAATAAAGTGCTTTGCCATCACATTATCTTGTGTATACGAACTTGCACAAGTCTCAAGGAAGAATGTTCATAAATTCCAGCGACAACGGGCAACGCCCATAAGTTAAGCAAAAGGTATCCTCCACCTAATGAGCACTCTTCGCAATACGAGCCTCGAAATTAAACTGTTGATCACCTGCAGTGCAAATTACCAAATTCAATAAAACACAAAGGCTGGCGTACTTGCAAAAGAAAAGTGAACTCTTTGAAAGTTTCGATTGTCTTCGCTGTCAAATATTTACCATCAAGATGCTTGTACTTTGTACGTTTTTAATTAAACCGGAGAACGTGTAATGTAACATATATGGGAATAATAAATTTTAGTCAAATTGTTTAAATCCTAACTCCAAAATTTAGCAACACTTCTGAGGGAATTTTATACAAATATGTACTAAATAAATTATTATGAAACTTATTAAGTGTGTTTCTTTCCTTTATTTTATAAATACTTTGAATAATTTAAGCAAATAAATAAAATAAAATTTGAATTTTATCAAAAGTCATATATATGAAATTGCAAAGTTAGACAACAAGCTCTCTGACAGTTTTACGAACAAGCTATATGAACAATGCAGCAAGGGTAGTTATTCAGTGAGGTCATACGCGTGCCGTTGTTATAAACAGCACGTGAACGTGGTGCAGACAATCTACATAGTGCATGTTGTAAATATGTAGAACGGACCGCCGAAGCTGAGTCTAATCTGTAGCGTGGTCGCATATGCATTTCATACATTATACATATTGTCAAAAAATGTAATACGCGCCACGCTACTCGTAACGAATACGCGATGTCTGAAGGAAGTGTGATGTGGCGTATCATCTCGAAATAAAGTGGCAGTATCATATATCGTATCAAATCGAATAGTATCGCATCGTATCGTATCGTATCGTATCGTATCGTATCGTATCGTAACATAACGATGCAAAGCATCAGAGCACTTTGAGTGGCGCGCTGACTGGCTTGCTGGCTAGAACTCGCGTATCCACGACAGTACTTTAGTTAGCATATTAAGTTTGTCAGTGAACAAGTTAATTGAATTGGCTTGATTCGCCAACTACATGGAACATGTAACCAGGACCGTAATAAGGGGCATACAAATTGCTTTGGCGAAACTTAATCCATTTATGTTCTATCTCATCGCGAGAGCGTTCCAGCACAGTCGCTGCGCTGTAACAGCGGCCGTACTGAGCGTAACGAATTTCCCTACTATATCTTTGTTTTAATCACCGCGACGGTTTCATGGTCCAGGATTGCGTTTGGCGTTTTTAACAGTGCGCCGGCTGGCGACGTCGATTTTGTGAAACGTATTGTATATATTACAATATAATACACAATACACAGCCAACCAAAGCTACAGTGCATTCTACCACACCACAGGATTCCATACACAAATGCACGCAAGCCCATTCATGTATTCATACATGATGTTGTTATAATAAAGTTATAGTGTTGCGGTCCATCTCGGAAAACTAATAAAATCACGTCAGCTCGTGGTGACAGAAGCGTAATACCGTGTAAGCATTGCCGTTTCGCCACTCGGTACCACAGACAGTCGGAATATCACAGATGAAAGGATGTGGAATGCTGCCTAGTTTTAAATAATACAGAGAGCAATTTTACTTCACCGGAAACAGTTCTGTTGCGCACTAAACTAATAAAAACACGTCAGCTTTCAGTGACGTGTAATGCCGTGAGCTCGCGAAAGAAACAACGTGAAATTCGGCATGGCATCTAATGGAACTAAAGACATTTTTGTCATTGCGGTTCAAAAAGAAACAAAAAACGAGCTCTGTAGACCAACAAATATGAATGAAACCAGGTCAAACTAGGGTGAGGTGAGATGCTTTACCTCACAACAAACGAAATATAATGAACGATACAGCATAGTGCAACTGTTTACTGTTTGAAACTGACGCGTGTTCAATAAATCCATTATAATAATTCATAATGAAGCAATAAATTGATGGGTTTGAATACTAAAACAAAACGATGAATAATTCCCTCTATTATATGCGTTGGTAGACGAAGTAATCCTAGTAACAATTTTGGTTTTCATGTACTAAATAACGAATGAAAATCTGCTCGTTCATGGTGGTCGCAGTTTCACGACGCAAGTTTGCTTAATTTCGAACCCTGTACGTCGTGAACTCAAACAACTGAGGCAACATCACAACGTGCCGTCGTTATTTGTTAGATTTGATGAAGAGAATGCCATTAAGTTATGCTGTTGTTGGCAGAGAGGGGAAATGTTTTCAGAATATATTCGACGTGGAATATTGCAATAATAATTTATAGTTTTTGTTGGAGGAAGTCGAAGGGGAGCAAGCATAATAATAATACCGCGAAAGAGGGTAGAATCTTATTTGGACAAAAATGGGATTTCCTTCGTTTACATGCAATTTTTTTGTCTTAACTTTCTTCTGACAGACGATTCCCGTGAGTCTAGAGAGTAGGCCTTTTCTGTCAGACGAGCCTAAATTGTGACGTATTCTCTACGTATAAAACCAAAGAACACAAAGAAGATTTATTATTGAGTCGTAGTAGAATTGATTTCCTTTCACAATACTTCGATATGCAAAAGATCATAAGAACCAAAAACATTTGTCGCAATAATCTATTTGTAAAGCAAGAATACATGTTCATGCAAAACATCTGTGATATCCTGTTCCAATCAAGAAACTCCAAATGAAATCCAAATAAACAACTCAAATGTAATTAATTGATTAGTATAATAATTCGGAAACTATTAAATGAACAGTATCTATGAACGAATCGTTCGCTGTATATACGCGATCTTCATCAGGGATTAATATAGGCAGGAAGAGACCAAGGTCTGGCCGTGGCCCCACTTCCGAATATCCATGTTAACATATACGCATACACTTTATCAATAGCACAGCAGGGGGAAGAGCTTTAGGGGGTTCCGCAAATTATGTGTTATTAATTTGATTCGTTGTGATATCTACTAATATTATGGAGCGAATTGAGCCGTTAGAAACGTCTTACATTTCACGAGTTATACAAGGGTAATTGCTGGGAAATCCCTGCTAAAATTGATACAAATACAAATATATCATAACCACCAACTTGCCCTCGTACGAATGATTACATTTGTAATCTCTATGATTCAATAGATATATCTAGTTAAGGCCTAGTTGTGCATAAACTAACTGAATCAGAAATTTACAGGAGCACTCCTCTAAATTTAGATTTATAAGTTGCGCAAATACCAACTTTTTACTTTCTTATACGCAGTATAAGTAAGTATTGTAATCATGAAAAATTTCGAACTCGAGATTTCAACGGAAATATACGTTTTGACCTTCCCTGAATCGATTCCGACTATTTTTGGAATGACGTCCGTCTGTGTGTGTGTGTGTGTGTGTGTGTGTGTGTGTGTGTGGCTGTGTGTGTGTGTGTGTGTATGTGAGCGCTCTACAGCCCAAACGGCTAAAGGGAAAATTATGAAATTTTAAACTTAAGATTTGTATGTGCCTGGCACGAAAACCTCTTATTTTTGAAAACCATATTCTGACCGGAAGTGCATGTTTACCCTAGTCATTTTATGCAGTTTCTGCAATTACTCAAAAATGGTTACAGTTACAGAAAATTTTTGTGAACAAAAATTAATGATATTTATATTTAGCACATCTTTTGTTTGAATCATTTTTCCAAAAAAAGTACTGGTTTCAAAATAAATTTCTGCTTATTATATATATTGTTACATAAATCGTATCATCTGCGCCTGTCAATTGTTTAACAAAATAGACTTAAATAATTTGCAGTTTGACATTTAATATTTATCCTACGAAACATATTTAGTGTACAAGCGATCTAAAGGTTAGAACAAATATTATAAATTAGAAAAATAATGTAACTACGATATGGTTTAACCCATATGCGGATAAGAAAGTTCGGTGCATGACACTGCAGATATTTTTTAATACAATTAAACAAGATACAAGCTGGAAAAAGACAATTGTCAAATAACTGAGTTACAATTACGTTTTTTTAATGTTTTTATTATGTATTTATATTTTTAAACAATTAAAGGTGCACTTGCACAAATAATGTTTTTTTTTATGGATTAGTATGGAATTATAAATATTGCTTTTACGAACGTTGAATGGAAATAAAAATGATTAGAAAGCTATAACATGTTTGTAAACATTTGTTCTATAAACTGTTCAAACAGTATGGACAGTGACAAAATCGCCAAAATAGGTGTGGGATTGGTTGAGATCTATTCCGGAAGCGAATTAAAAGCATAAGTGACGTCGCGCAAATATAATGCGCTGTGCTGCTGTTTAATCTTTTAGCGGTTGACAAATAATGGCACGTTGCCCCGCAATTGTAAATGAAAGCGGCATATATGAGAAAAGCGCAATGACGAATGACCGCAGTGAATTATTATCACTTCCTGGTAAGCAGTGTCTGACCTTACGTTGCGTGGAACAGGGTCATCAATAACAATATTCTACTGCCTCTCCGATCTCTTCAACAAACATACATCCTCGCATTTGCACACTCACACGCCCCGGCTCAAATAGGGTGCATACACTTATACATCACTAGTGAACATGCGTGAACAACAATTCTACAATTCAAACAAAATACCACAAAGTTTTTTCTAACTACTAAAACATTCATAACATTCCCCCGTAGAATCGGGTAGCAGCAATACATTCCATGTAAAATGAGCATATGATTACAATATCAGCCTTGGAAATTCATGCAAATCTGCTTCCGTTGCATTATGCAATCTAAATATTAACTAAATCTAACCTAAATTTTTCTATAATCTATCTTTAACTCAATTTTAACTTACGCATATATTCTTTTATTTTATTTTTTTCTACATCTATTTTCTATTTCATGAAATATGTTACACACAATTGTTATTAATTATACTTAATACTCTTATAAAACTTCTTGTCCTGAGATCAGAAAATTCAAAGAAAAGTAATTTAATAATTTAAGAAAAATTGTAAAAAATAAAATATGTACAACATTTGTCCTATACCGACTCGAAAACGTTTATATTATAAATTTTGTGAAATCAAACCCTTAGAACAGTGCAAGAGAGGATAATACTCAAGCTTCCTCCATTCTCATCAGACCTTTTATAAAATGATCTTTTATTCTGTTTGGTTGGAATTTAAAAGACTTCAAAACGATTCCTAAGGATTTGTGTGGAATATGTAGTGAATATTATTTCTTTTATGAGAACACAGTGTTTTTAACTTTATATATATATATATATATATATATATATATATATATATATATATATATATATATATATATACATATATATATATATATATATATATATATATATATATATATATATATATATATATATATATATACATATATATATATATATATATATATATATATATATATATATATATATATATATATATATATATATATATAAATTATATTCGTACTGAAAGACTTAAAATGTTCGAGTCCGGAGAACAAGATGGGCATGACGTAAACGCAGAACTAAGAGTGGTCCACCCAAGGACACGTAATGAGCGAACAATAAAAACAAAATTACCTGTCTATCGCACTTCGTTTTATCTTCACTACCTAGTCCATTTTTCTCCAGCCACAAACAAACACATATTGTCAATTTTTTAACAAAATTATTTTCCTGCAACTGGACTTGGATTTTATGATTCTAAATTATCATTTTGCATGTGAAAATTCAACATTTACAAATTAAGAGAGAGACTTAATATAATCGCAATGCAAAAATTTATTTATTAGACACTCATTTCAAATTCGTATTTGTGAAAATTAATTATTGTTGCTCATATGCTATATAAATGCATTCATAACAGGCGAATTCATACTTAAATTTAATAAAATCCATATAGTTTCTAACTGACCACAACAAATCCTCAACTAGCCATAAATAATTTTAATTTACGATGCAAAACCACAATACGAATCAAAAATCAGGAAAGCAACAATGTCATTCCTGATGAATGAACCTCATGAATTTATAAAAATTCGTGTATGTGATGTTTCTGATTACCCAGAAACTCAACAACCATATTAAATTCGATTTCGTTTTTGGTTGCGGTGAACCAATGGCAATTTACGTAAATCCGTCAAATGGCCACAGAGATCAGAGTTCGTCCTCAGCAAACGTATTGACATTCATCCTATTGACAATCGCTTAACATTTCAATAAGTGGCTTCATTGCTAGAACAACTACGGGTAGTAGATTGATATCAGTATTTCAACAGCTGAAACTAATCAGACTCGTCACGCTCATATTGCCAAACAACAAGCTACGTAGAAACTAATCATATAAATCACAAACCCATATTTGTGGGAATATAAATATATTTCATTTAAAATAATGTTATTTTATTACAAAAATTATATTATTAATAATAAATTTATTTAGGCTCATTTTAATAGATTTATTTATTCTTTATTATTATATTGCACGATATTTTAATTAAATCTAACAATCCTTAGTGGAAAATTATTATCCTATTTTGAAGCAAGTCAACAAATAAAAATACTAATGCACCAATTGATTGTTTTGAATAATATATTTGATAATTTCTGAAAATAAACATTGTCAGCTTTGGTTAAAGTCTTCAATCAATCTTAGAAAATATTCTTAAGAATTCTCATTATCTTACTTGAGTTAATATATTAAGTCTTGCACCCGCTTTAGCAATAAAGTATATTTTACAATTATTACAAGCGAAAAAGTAAATATTGCGAGGGTAAACATGTTTTGTAAAAAGATAAATATTTTTGGACCAGCTGCATAAAAATGTTGTATAGACACAATAAATACTGAAATAAATAGAGTTTTCACACAACAATATTGATACAATATGTTGTGCAGTTTATTTCTCTGTGGTGTATAATGATTTACATGACCCGAAATAAACAAACAAAATATATAGTTGTAAAACCGCAGCATATAGTGCATATATTCTACTAGTGAATCAATATAATATTCGTTCCAATAAAAACAGTTAACTAGATACTTTAGCAATCCTCTACCATATGAAATGTATTTCTTTGATCTTTATGACAAAGAAGAAACATTCAATTGTTTGGCCTCATATTTATCGAAATATTAATATAAGCTGTATTCTTTATGCATGAGTTTCAAAATATCATCAAAAAAAAAAATTTTTAAAACATTTTATCATATTCGTACAAAAAAAAAAACCCAATATTCACTTATTCAAATTACATACATACATATATCGTACGTAGTAACAATAAAATTAGATATTTATTTACATTTGTGAAATGATAGTTAAAGTGTTCTCCGTGCGTGGTAAATTATAATTTTTCCAAAATTATTCCTGAATAAATATTTTGAATAATTTTAAAAATATGTTGTTTACTGTCATGTTTTATCGCAAATAAAGTGCAGCAGTATTACTGACGATTACCATCGTGTAGAGCCGGCTCAAGAGCTTTAGAAATACTTTTGTCTTACTGCAAATCCATAAAAGCGAAACAAATCTATTGACGTTACAGTTACACTGCCAATTTAATCGAAGAAAATGACGATGCGCAGAGAAATATTAAATGCCATAAGTAGTGAAATGAATATACAAGATGAAGTATAAGTATAGAAATTGGAAAAATTACTTCCTGTTTATTGTTTTCAATGCCATATTTCTAATGATGATAATTTGTTTGCGTATGCCATGGCAGTACTAGAAAACAACTATGGTAAATAAAATACATCACTCATTTGATTTTCATGCATGCGCACTAATACAAAACAAGATTCAACACGAACAATAACAACTGGTATATGTAATAACGTATATGATAATGTAATTTTTGAAACATTTAACAATAACTTCCGTACATATTCGCAAAAAAATCAAAAAGCGCACGGGAAAGTAAATATTCTTTTTTCAGTGTAAATTCTCTCTAACGTATGTGCGTACGCTGATTCACGGTACGCAAAAAAAAAAAAAACGTTATTACGTATTATATAGGTTCCCGGCGTAGTTGCTGGCTTAAGATTTGAATAAAACATTCAGAACACAAAGAAACCCACACGGTTCTACCGAGTTGGAGAGAACATCTCCGCATGCCCATGAAATTTTTATTCGTTCACTGTAAAAATTTAGTTTCGCATAAAATTGTTTGCTTTCCATATTTTGTGTTGAATAATAAACACAAATTTATGAAACCAGTAGAAGTGTAATGAATGGAGTAGATTCAGCCAATTGTAATAACACTAATGATTATTCAGATAAAAGTAGCAAGATTGTATTAAGGAGAATTTTTGCTATGCTTCTATAATATACTTATTGTTGCAAATAAAAAAAAAAAAGAATATTGTGAAACTAATGACATACATACAGTTCGACTTGATGTGGAACTGTGACAAATTTTAAGGCACCTGATGAACGCGTTGCATGTTAGATTTAAAGCTATTATAAAGTGGTCAAAAGTCAATTAGAAAATACCTTTTGTGGTTTTAGTTTCCTCGTAAACTGCTCGCATGTTTTAAGTAAATATTCGAAATTGTTGGAAACAAGTAAGAATTAAATATTTAGTAATGTTAATGGCCATTTACTATAATTATGCTTGCGTTTCTAAAGATACCACATTTTGAGCTGCGTGGTATCAAAAATAAAAAATAAAAATATATATATATATATATATATATATATATATATATCAAATTTTTAGTTTTATATTATTATTTCATTAATGTTAATCATTTTTAGATATAATCATTTCAAAATAGACACATCCATTGCTTGATATTTGCTTCTGCCACATCAAATAGGTACATATGATCCGAAACGCAGTCCATCTTAGCCACCACTTTTCTAAATTACTATTTTGTAGTTCCAGTTTCCAGATTTATTTCTGAACATGACCATAGGCGTAAGCGACTAAGCAGTAACGCACAAATTTGTAGCAGGAACTTGAAAGCAAAGTTAGATTATGAAGTTATATATATATATATATATATATATATATATATATATATATATATATATATATATTTAGAAACGAGATAATTTATTAAGTATATGCTTTATTTTACAAATAAGAGACAAACTAACAGATGTACAGTGAAGAAGATAAGTCACAATGAATAACGAATTAAAATGTAGATGATCCAAATGAAAAGACTTAATTTTCTTTAGCACTGATGCGTATCGGATGCCGCAACGTAGCATAATATGTACACCCTTATACCGCTGTGCCTAATAGAATTTATTGTAGGAACGTCACGAATTCCTCGTAATTCAAATATAGACGTTGAGTTCCTGCCGAGCTGGAATTGGAAAAGATCTGCTGCTGTTCTGTTAATACAGCCAGCACGTTTAAAGCTATGTGTGTATGTGCCGTGCACAAAACAAGTAACATATATCCAAGTTTAAATGCAAAAGTGAACTTTTGCCGACACTTATTTACCAAATTTGCGGATCTATTCCGAAAAGTGGCGTTGTCTTTTGGGTAATAAAACTCGTTAGAGCAATTTGTAAGCGTGACGAAGAGAGATGGAAGTTGGTTGGAAAACTTTATCAAGCCACAACAGAGAAATCGCAGATCTGAGCTTTTGGCATTATGCGTAAGAATTTTGTAAAATGCCGCAAGTACTTTAACCAAAACTGTGTGACAGTTGATAGAGATTAAGTAGAATGGCCGACAAAAAATATTCAAATATTATATGGGCTATTTTAATTTGACTAAAGTTGACGAATCAAACATGAAAAGGCTGCGGTATTGAGAAGGGTAGCATTATAATTGATAGAGATACAATAAAGTGAAACTATTTTCTGAGAGGTCTTGAAATTTATGGAGAATCAGCGCCACACCATCATCTTTGGGATCCTTCGGGAACTTTAGTTTTAATTGTCTTCTTGTGGAATTCAATAAATGTTTTTCTGCCACGTCCGTAGTGCTTGCCGCAATGGGTTTATAAGTCTGTGAAAACTCCAACAAGAAAATTTCGATACCAGAAGATATTACACAATTTAAATTGAAGCTATTCAAGTTTAAATAACACATTTTTTCTTGTGGAATGAGTGAAAGTATAACGTATTTTGAGACTGCGAACAAGGACTTGTCTTGTTTCATCGGTAAGCTTACTTTATTATTTTTTATTTGTGCAAATAAAAGTCAATAGAATGAGCGGGTTGGCACCCGTTCACGTATTCGTACGTATTACTTTTCTCATCGCATCGTCTCGTATCGCATCACATCACATCACATCACGGAGCAAAGAACGTAACAGAAGAGCCGGACCATTAGGTGAACAACCTTTATGGGAAAATACAATTTACGGAATGCATACTTCTAGCGTCTTTTCCGAAAAGAAACAACACGAAAGGAAATAAATGGAATAGTAGTAGTCGGCTAACGCTGTGCCACCTATGAGTGTACTTACTTTTAAGACAGACCTCTCAGTGTTATAGGAGACACGAATATCCGATATCATTAATCGTACACGAGCATGTTTTGTATGCGAAGTCATGCACGTTCCCTGCTAAATTCGGAGTTTTTCTTTTTAATTACGAACATCTATTGATAATCCAGATTATCATGTGTTCATACATGTTCACTGATGTGAATAAGAAGTTACATGGTGCACATGAACGCGTCCGTTTACTCGAAAGGGGTTCCAGTGTACGGTATTTACACCGCTCGAGATGCGGAGAGAACTTTTGAACGAAGACCGTAAATAAAACGTATAAACGGTACGTCTACGCGCTTCTGGTCACGTTTAAGGGAATGCGAGTTAGTTAAACAAAAGTTACGATCAGCGGAGCTGTCCCGTATATAAGAGCTGCTCAGGGCCGACCTTCAACGTCTTCGAATATTACGACGGTACCATTTGGCTGTTCAAGTGAAAATTTAATTTCAACCAAAATAATATAAAAGGCACACAAACAAGGCAAACATATTTAGATTTTCGAAAATAAATTGTCATTAACAGATTTTACGCTATATTGAAATTATTCAAATCATTGATACCTAGACAATTAGCCAATGTGAATACAATAGAGCAATACTACGTAACGAATGTAAATCCTTTTAAAATAAAAATAAAATGAAAAATATAACGATTTATAAATTCATAAAGTGCATACCGGAATGTCGTCGTTTGAGAGAGCTTGGCTAGTGCAATTAGCCGGGTCATAAATTCTCATCCGGATAAAAATATCAGTAAAATCCATTCTGGTGGTGGAGTGTTGGGATATGATGGGTTAAGAGTCTCTGATAATGGGACTGGGCTGGGTTGGTTTTGAACGCAAGAGTAGAAAACGGTCATGGTGAACGGAACTGATTCCACTCAATACATGGAATTTTTATTAAATGTTACATTGAACGAATGGACATATAAATTTCATTTTATTACGAAAATACAAAAAGAACAGTCGATACGGAATATTTAACAAAAGAGTTTGGAACACGGACATGGGATAAACTTTAATTTCATATCAAAGCGGCGTCAATGTTGATGAATGCAAAAAGTTCTTCCTTAGGATAGAACGGAAGGCAGGGTGTGCCAGTAATGACAACGTCAGGGCTAGTAAACGAGATAGAGATGGCAGCAGTGCGGGCGGCCGATTTCGCGTAAAAACGATCGTTTGCAGTTTTATTAGTAACTCTGACGTCACGATCGTATACACTCGCAACAAAGGACACACGATAAAGAGCTATTATGTTTTTTGATAGCTATGGGTACTTGTGTTATGATTGTCAACATTTCGTATGAATGCGATGTTTTTATTAATTATTTTCCGTAAAATTCAATCACGATATTCCAAAACCAATTACTAAATTTATTGCACTCAAGATTCGAGTCATTTCCATGTTCCTTCAACTGTCTACGTTTTCGCTGTGATTAGAATTGACAGTGTTGACGAAATGCAGAATATGCATTATTTGAAAGAGGGTCGCCTACGTGACGGAAGTTCTACTTCTGTCAAATGTTTCGTACCCGATATTCACTCGGATAGATGTACCGGTAATCAAAAATCGATAGTATTTGTATCGCGGAATAATAAACTGAACATTACCTAAATGGACTTGGCTATGACTTTATTAATTATGATATATGAGAAACCAGTTGTTGACAGTCAGAAATACAATACATTATAATTTAGCAATACATCTCTAATTGTAAGTACTATAACTGATTACTCTATAGTGGTTCTTTTTTCTCTTATGTCCATCACAAATAAATTTTCTAGATATAAGCGTTTATCGATAGCAACCGTAAAGTAAAATATAAAATTTAATATTATTATAGTATACGGTACCCGGTGAACACATATGTTTTGCGTCCGTCGACACGGAGGGTGGCATTTCAAGCGAAGCAAAAGAAGCAATAAAGATTTTTGGACAATTTTAGGATTTTATCGGCTTCCGAAACCCGGTGACGGAAATCAAAGGCCTGCCGTTATGACAAACACATGTGTTCAAGAATTGGTCTTCGTTTAAGAGCTATATATTTTATTGGAAGTTTTTAAGTTTTTCGCCTGACCCAATGCGTCGCATGCGTTCGAAAACAAGCGCTCTAATATTTGGTCTACGATCAGCACGTACTTGATGCGATATTGGGTTGCGTGTCAACGTGAGACAATGTTTTCCTTACGCAATATCGGCAAAGGGAAGATTTTAATTAAGTGATGTCGAAAATTAGATACGTGAAACAAGTTTTAATTTTGTTGAACAATATTAACACCATCGTACGTTTAATAATATGAACATCACTAGTATATGAATGCGTTTTATTAAATTATATTTTAGCATCAGTTTATATTTGTTCTTTTGTAAATAAATTATATTGATAAATAAATGAAGGTAATTCAGTATTCTGGGATTGTTGTCGAAAAAGTGTGTCGTAGTATTCAAATGTAGAGGAAATTTGGTTATTTATTTACATATTTGGTAGACCGTGCCGAAAATTGACGAATTTATAGTTTATTTATATTTTGGAGCATATAGGTAGATGAACATATGTAAGTCGGCGAATGTAGTTCGATGGAAGCGTAGAAAATAAATTAGATATGCGTACCCATAGCCCCACCGGCATTGGTGCTACACGTAGCTTTGATATTTACGTACAAAAAAAGTAATCACCTCTTTTTGCAAACGACGCGTTAAGAAGAAAAAGTAATTTCAATTTCATTCAAAAGCCACCCTAGAGATTGCAACCAAAATTGAGAGGCAGAAATGTGGACTGAGAACAAAAGGTGACTAGTAGATATATTACTTTATAGATTTACCCTTGGTCGTTGCTCGCTGCCAGAGGCCGGTGGTGGTAGTAGTGGCAGTGGCAGTGGCGGTGTCCGTCGGACTTTCCAGTAGAAAGAGCATGTGAATATGGCAATGGAAGAGAAAGGAAAACGATATTTCGCAAACTGCTATATGCACAATAGCATTCGACATAAGCGTACGTATGTATGTATGTACGATGCTTGAGGTGCTTGTATTAAAACTGGTTTCGTATGAATTTCTTTCACCTTCTCTACCTTACCTTTGTATTTGTTGGTAGGTAGGTACGGGTATATAGTGTCACAGGCATGTAGCTTTGTTTTCTAAACGTAAGTTAAAATAATAGTGAACGTGTAGGGCGACCGTAAATCTTGTCCGGTTGTGGACATGTTTACTTTAAACAATACATTATGCACGGGCACACATGCCAGCACGCGTGTCTCATGTGTGAGTAAGGTAAACATGGCGCGTGTGCTCAACGTACAATGTACTCAATGTGACTGGCGTCCGTCAGCGGTTCCAAGAGACAGGAATGTTTTCCAAATGTTGTTACTTTAATTCACGCTATAACAATCACTATGTATGTCTATGTATTTTGCAATTAATTGAACGACTAGAACTTATGACAGAATACGAATTTTTCTACTTCGCAGATGATTTATAACTGTTGCCTTTATTTATTATTGCAACGATAGCAGAAAGGTCGAAACGATATATACGAGATGAATTTACTGGATTTTGCAGAAGAAAATACACAGAAAAATGATTATTATTGCTCCAATAAATAAATTAATTAAAATGTTCAATCAATATCAAATAAATAAATAGCAATCATCGATAATTTTAAATCCAAAGTAGATTGGTATCGTTTATTTCTCAATAAATCTTTTATTTCATCACTTAACATACATCATGCCTATTTTCATCAAGTTCACATACTTCTGTCACTTCATTCGGATTCGTCAAATTCTTCAGACATTTTTCTATTCCACTTGCTCACAATTTGTCTTTCATGCAATTCACTCTCAATCATATTTATCGATTTATTCCGATGATATATGTGAAAAGGTTTATTTCGTTTTGTTAAAATTAATAAATTTAAAAAAAGTTTCTGTAAAGCGGATGATTGCGACGATTGTCAGGACAATCCACGGCTTTAAATGTACGTAAGGTTAACCTACTTAAAATTGGAATATTACCGTTGAAATGTCAGTTATAGCAGTTTTTCAGGCTGCGTTGTCATTGTAGGACACAACGGAAAGCCTCTGTTAGACTGCATCGTTGTTCGGTGCTATTGTTCGTGGCTGAAACGGGAGCCCTTGCGGCGCATGGTCCAGGCAGCGCATTGTCCCACGCGCTTACCTTCTTTATCACGGGCATCGCTTTGAGGAGACAAATTACTTTTTAATTGATTCTGATAATTGAATTAGCTTATATTCTAAATAGCTAAAGCGAGATAATACGAGGGTATATCCTATGCAAATTACTCATGAAGGGTTTTATTTAAGCGCGAATATAGTTGGAAATTTCTTGTATGCTTCAGCGACAATGGATTATGTTAAAGTAAGCCAAACCTAAATATACACAAACAACTATGGCTTGATTGGACGTACTAAGAACTATAAGTTTTAGGATCCTTATTCTGCCCATTAGCCTGATCGTATATCTGTCAAATCCAAGAAGTTTGGATGTGGGTTGGGGTTATGAATAAACCTGGATAAATCCATTACCTTGATTATATTATCAGTTAGGAACGGCATTTTATTTTAAGGCGGCTAGAAATATAAATCATAGCTTAAATAACAAAAAATTTACATTTCTAATGTTTGATATATGTTTATAGTTTTTGTATCACCAAGCTAATCAAAAATATATCCAAAAATAAAATAACTCTTATAACAAATATAAAAATAATTTACTGCAAGCACAAATATGTATTTTTATTGTTAAAATTACATGTTCTAAAATGAACAATTAATGTGTATGTATGTGTATTTTTGTAAAATAAATAAGATTACAAAAAAAATAATTTAATTAAGAATCACTAAAGTTTCTTCTGGAAACCAGTATATTCGTATTGTGATAATTCGTAAATTATTCTTTCTTTCACCTTTCACGCAAAATAATTTTTTAACTAAAACAATGATTATTTTAATTTTGGTAATAGTATATCATTTTAAATTATATAGAAAAAAATTTGCAGATCAACTGGGAAGGAAACAGCTGGTAAAAAATGGCAAAAGATGAAGCGGGGCGTAGGGTACTTGTGAACAATAACAAAATACTTTGAATGTATTCTCTGAATAATTTTAGTTATGCTTCAGTGCTGTTCCTGTATTAAACTTTTTTTCTTTGTGAATGATACGCACTCATGCTTCAAGTACCGAAAGGGCGCCACGGGTCAACAATAGTGCCACCGCACGACCATCAAAGGACGTTTATATGTGTAAAAACAACACCTTAACATGGAAAAGGTGCGTTTTAACAAGCAGAAACCCATTGAAAAAAAAATACGTTACTAGTTTCTTTTCTCATAAAACACGCAGAAGCAAGTCAGCAAATTACAGAAGATGTGACATGAACGTTTTCGGTGAAATGTTAACTTTATTAATAACGACGATCGTCTGGTCACCAATGTTAAATTGAATCAATACAACGTGCGTCACATCAAATGGAAATTAGTTATAATTTAGTTTGTACTGAATCATACCAAAGGGACGTTTCACTTTATTAACACATTGAACGTCACCGTTCCATTTGAGAAAGCGGTATCAAAATTACAATTCTATTTATGATTGTACATTCATAAAATTATATTTTGCCAAAAATGACAAGACATATTAGATACTTTATGTGCTTTATAATTTTTTCTTTAAAAAAATTTCGCTTGTTTACATTTCATTTACAACCAATTCATTCATGAATCAGGAAAATCAGTCATCCATAGATTGTTTGGTCCTAAATTTTCAGCTTACATGTATATTTTATCAAAACAGATTTCTTAACTGTGTTTATGGTCAATATCTTGACGACAAGCAAAATATATACGACTATATAAATCAACGAAATAAAGGAAATGAAATGAGGCCAATTTTAACATGAAAATAAGATGCGCGAGTAAGAATATATATGGGAGATAATGAACTACAAAAACTAGAATTGTTCACAAAACATATGAAATAATTTTACCTCTATAAACTAGAATACAATAAAGAAGATACTTAATCAGGCAACTGTATTATAATATCGGAGTTTCCGGTGGAAATTGGCAACAATTGTATGTAACTTGATTATTCTTTTTAGTTTTGTAGATGATATTTGTGCTAAAATATATAAATATCTACAGATAATAGCTTTAGTATGAAATAGCAATATATTTTATTCTTTGATTAAACAAATTACCTTTTACGTTATTCCATATAATAATTGAATTATATAGGTTATCATTATTACACATGTATAAATTACTAGTGTATTGTGGAAAATTTAGCAATAATTTTAGTATTTATAATACCACATAATTGTTCTAGCTCGACATTAGCCCATTGTTTGGATTATACCTATTACTATTTTGATTATTTATTTCACTCATTGTTTATCGCTTTACGGAGTAAAGTAAAAAAGACACTATAAACCATTTAATTTAACCAAATATATGTAATCATGTTATAGATCCATTATTTATGATGTGAATAATTGTTTCTTAATAATAATCAATTATGTTTAACGCAACTGGTTTGGTAAAAAAAAAGTTAGACCGAATAAATATAAATCTTTGTTCTCAGTATTATTTATGTATTTGGGACAGTTCGATATAAACATACAACCCCATTCTATCTGACGGCTTATCCTAGAGCCGAAGACCAATCTTGTTGCGGTTATCCCGAATGCAATGAATATAGAAGTGTCCCGTAACCATAACGATGCCACAACGGGATGTATCAATTGTGAACGTCGTGCTCGATGCTCGCTGGTGACTGTGTTCTTTGAGTTGTGTGTCTTACTGGAAGACCACCACGTAACGGAGGGATATGAGAAGGTCCATATGTTTCATATTGCGACGAGTTTGCTCCCGCTTAAGAATGAACGGGACAATCTTCGAGTGGTGTTGTCCCAGATGTACCGGAATGCCGGTAACAGACCCGCGCCGCGCGGCAATAGGTCAGAGCTGCCCGATCGATGAAGCAGTATACGTGCTCATCAAACTTTTATTTGCTGGGACTCGATCAAAATGCGAGACTAAATTATTTAACGTCGTTTATTTATACAATTAGCTCGCGCTCTCGCGCAGTATACGTGAACGTTTAGCGTGACGATGAACGAGAATATTATATATTTTGTTTTTTATTCTCTTATACGGAGTAACAAGTAAGTATTTTAGTAAGAGGTTTTAAAAGAATTGCACCTGATTATTTTTGGAATGTGTGTGTGTGTGTGGCTATGAACGCTTTACAACCAAATCTCTAATCATGAATAATTAACTTTCAGATTTCAATGTGAAATGCGCACGGAAACATTTTTGAAAAGAATATTTATAGAAAATATAGTTATATCCATAATGAAAGAAATTCAATTTCGTATAATTTAAGTTTCCTCAAAAAGTGTACCAGTTACAAAATGTGCATTTAAAATTCTTAATTTTCTTTTTTATGTTGCCATAGTTACGTACATAAAAATGTAAATTTATAATAATAAATTATATGCCTGTCAATTTTTATACAGGAGAACAAAATATACTAAAATAATTTAGCATATGACATCGATTGGTAAAAGTAGATAGAAGTGTTAAAAATTTAGTAAAATATACAAAATATTTTAGTATTGAATAATTTATTCTCGTATTTTTGAAATTTAATTTGTTTCATTTATTTGATACATTACAAATTTCTGATCATAATAATTACTAAAATAGTCTTCTTTTTATTAATGGCTAATAATATTTTCTTGAATTTTTCAATATTTTATTTTAGTATTCTTATCTAAACATATAGATACTACGTATAAGAAAGTCCAGTATAGGACGCTCCAGATATTTTAAATAAATAAAACAACAGGTGTTTATCGACAAGAATGAATAAGTTTTTTTTATATATGAAGTAAAACAATTTTCTTTTAAATTAATTTAATTGTTTATTATTGAATACTTCATAGAAGGTTGAGTGGAGGATGGGCCAGGTAAAAAGTTATGACCAAAGATTTGTTTGTTTGTTTTACACTTCATCAACTTTACTCAAACTTATAAAACTCATACACAGAAGCTAGAAGCGTTTCTTTCACACAACTCATTTTCACTCTTATTTGTTTTTCGAACGACTTCATATAATTACTTTATCAAATACACGAATTTCAATTAAGATTTATGAAAATATGTTGTTGCAAAAATGGTACCTACTAAAAAATACTGGATATATTAGACTAAAATATGCGTTTTTATAGAAATGGAGAACATTTATCTAAATAGCAATTTGAATAAATTTCTTTTGGAAGTTGACATTTTATTTTATCTGCATATTTGCTCATAATTTTGTTTTCTTTAAAAATATTATAGGTAGTGCTATTATACGAGTCTTTTTTAAGAAATTGTATTATCTTCATTTTAAAGAATATCGAAAATATCTAATTTTATCGCAGCCTGCGCAAGCTAAGTGATCCTTAATCACATCACTGTGGGTAGAACAAGAAGTAAACATCCTTAAAGAAAAATAAAATGTTTACGTATAATAAAAGCAGCATCGATCTAAATAAATTTCATTAAACAGGTGGTTCAAAGTTGACGTTGTTGTTCAAAATTGACTTGAAGACTCGTTTTGATTAAGTTATTTACTGTGACAGGTTCACCTCGTCAGTAACATTTTCACATTTATCGTTTTTTTTTTTTGGTAAGAACGTTTTCCTTTCGTATTTATGCTTATAATTTGCATTATTTAATTATTCTTCTTTTCTTTTCTTTCCGAGACTTTGACGTTAAGCTGGCCTCAAGTAATTTTACTAATCAAATCTTTCGTTGTGCTTTATGTGACGGAAATTTTTGCATGCCAGATATACGAATAAAAAAGTTATTATGTGAATATAAATTAACACCGTTCTCACTCAGTGAAACCAAATATTTACACCATTTCTATTTTTATGTTCCAGAACTATAGCCATAATTTTTTATTATTCTTTACTTTATTATTAAAATTATTAAGATTCCTAGGTACACAGAGAAACTAGCATTGCCAATACCAAAGCTTACAGCTTGCATATGAATAGCTGTTATATAAATATATACATAAATGTTTAAAACCAGAACTAAACATAACTGCCGTTTTAAAAAATAAATATAAATTTTATAGTTAAGACTTATAAATTGTACTCTAGTGCTTACTGAATTAGCTATATAGAATCCCTAGTGACAATTTTACTAATTCATAATTCACAGCTAGCTAACCAAGTTCAGATCTCCTGGTAACTTGAAGACAACTGCATGCGTTAGGGACAGATACATAGATATGAGAAACTTGAAAGTTCTTCGTTTAAACTTTACTATGATCATATTATTTTCATTTTAACTAATGTTATATATAATTGTATGTACAGTTCATTGTAGCCTCAGTTGCACTTTTGTATTTGAAAACATTTACTATATATTCAATTCGTTTATTTTTATGAGCAAAAATCAATACAATACAATAGTGGTTTTTTGGTGGTGCAATGGTTTGAAAATGCATTAAACGATAGTATATGCATCATCATTCATTTTAGAAAATTGACCAATTACATCGCATTCCGTTTTTAAATCTATATATTTTTAGACAAAGCAGCGTTTATTTTTTGTTTTTCACTAGTTAATAAGCTTTACAATCTAAATTTCTAATGTGCAAAAAAATATCTAGAGGCATTAAACTCTGTTTTTACTAAAACACAAAAATGAAAAATTGTTCATTACTGTAATTTTATGAAGTGTATTTAATTATTTAATAATATTTTGCTAGACTTTACCAGACTGTATATTGGGTAGTTTATTGCTCTAGTTTTTATTTCTACTTTAATAATGGATTTGATTAATGGCCAACGCCAACTTCAAGTTCCGTTGCTTGACAATCATAATTATATCATTTTAATGCGCCATTTTTTACTTGGTTCGTGCCATATTCTTATTTGGTGCTCTACAAAATTTAGCTAAAAGCCATCCAGAGCCATCCAGAGCATAGATAATTAAGATCATAGTTTCGCGATTTCATAGTAAGATGTATGGTTGTTGTCGAAATCGTATTTAAAAAGTTTGATATTGTCACTTATATGCTATCAGAATATTCAAATGAGATTTTTTAAATTAGTAAAATTATTGGCATATAAGCAACGGTCAATATTATTTTACAAGTATACACGCGTGTTCAATAAATATATTTATTATAATAGCGTATTTTGTAAATCTTTTAATTGGAGAAAAGTGATTAAAATTGAAAAAAAAAAATTTTTTTTGTATGCTATAGTGAATTTGACATGTATATTTTCGAAAAATAAATGTAGATGGTCAACATGTTGAGCATCACTGGAACAATACTGTAGTGGATGCCGCATCTGCAGGGATCGTGGATGTACGGGAGATGGGGACTTATTCTGCCAGGCCAGGATGCCACAGACGCCGCCTAGGCGTCCACTTCGTCCCGTGCGTCTCAAGTTCCCAATCGTATACGTCCGCTTACAGCCCTTTACGTTCTGTACTTCTCGGTTCTACCCAACACTCGGCTGCCACCTCGACGTTAAAACGACCAGGGATCTTTATTTATTATCCCACTAACTTTATTCATTCACCGTGCCATATAGTATATAATAGCACAAGCGTAAGCAACTTCAATGTGACCTATCGATCTAGGACGAGATCGGTCCGCTGAAAGAGTACCTTCGTTTTTCTTTATTATGAATGATGAAAACAACAAAAGAAGCAAAAAAAACAACCTGAATATGAACGCACCCTTGTATATGTATATACTTGAGGCTGTTGATCTCGTGAAACTCTAACAAAAAAGATCTCGCTTCTGTTATGACTTTACTTATATGGGGACCTTTTAGGTGTTAGTTTCGAATGATGAGGTATAAATCCGTTACGTTTCGATACTTTTTGGACAGCAAAACTGAGAGTTGTTTTTTTTCTGTTCGAGTTTCTGTTGAAAAAACTTTTCTTCTATCTTGAATACTATCACCAAAGTTTTTAAGTCATTGGATATGAAATTTGCCAACTATCAAAAACTCGATACAAAAGTCAATACAAAGGAATAACTAAGCTTCCGCAATATCGTCCATAACAATCGGCGTCGTAACAGCTATGTTTGGGACATAATGTTAGTTGCCGAAGGTCATATGTCTTAGAATGAGATATGGAAAGCAGCAGACAAATTTACCTATATATATATAGCTATTGTGCAACTAGGTCTTGGAGACATATTAGCATGTGAATTGAAAACAGAGTAATTCAATTACTTGATGGAGGTCGGATTACGACGCCTGCGGGCTTCCGGTACGGGTTACGTGACGCTTTAATTGGCTTCAACTGATCTCTTTGATTTCCGCTGATTATCCCACGTCAATTCGCGAGCACTAGCCGAACATGCATTCTGCCTACGGAATTTGAGTGATTAAACCAACGTAAGCTTGGCGCTAATGCTAACCATATTATACTTTTCTAGTGTTACCGAATGAAGCACGAGAATCAGCGGGAGAATAGTGGTTACCGCACATTAACGTCAACCGAGAATCTATCCGCATCGTCTTATTATAACTGATATTATAGATTGAAAATTCATGGTACCGTATGAAGTCAATGGGTTGTTATATTGAGTAGTTGATAAACTTAAGTTACACTTCATTGCAGAAAATGAAATAAATGTATGTTTTCATCTAGAATAATAAAAAGATGACTTAAAAAAATGGCTTGTGATTTTACTTTATATATTTACTTATTAATCATTTGCACATAATTATGAATTTATTTGGTTTATTTAACATAACTTTAAAACTAAACTGAATTTGGCAAAAAAAAAAAACATTTAGAAATATATTAAAAATTATATTTTCTTGAACATAAACCAAATACGTATAAGAAAGTTCAGTGCCAGTTATTACGGATATTTACATATAGATTCAGAATATATAACTTAATTTAAATTTATGTGTATAGGAATGATTTCGAAAAATATATACCTTTGCAATACAAATAGCAACGCAAACATAAACATAAAAAATATGACCTGTGCTATAAAATATAGCGTACCTTTAATTTTAATTTGCAAATGGTGAATATGTCATCGCTAGTGATTTTTTTTATGAGTAGATAGTTTTTTTTTTTTTAGTTGGATTCAGATAAATTGAATTTCTGAGGAGAGAAAGCCACACGAGCGTTATAGTCCGAATACAGGCAGCTTTCGAGCTTTGATAAAATTGCAAATTTTAATCCTATTGATGCGGCATTAATGGCTAGTGGCACCAAGTACACTCTCAGAACAGAAGCTAATGAAAAATTGTTATATTTCGAAGAGTAACATTTCCCATTTTTTATTCAAATTAAATCAAAATTAGTTAAATTGGATCAAATTTTGATAGATTTTTTTTATTAAAATCGTAAAATTTTCATATTCTGTTCATACAGTGTGCACTAAACAATAACCTATGCTTATATAATTTGCCTCGCAATTTAACGTTTCATATTGAATTCCAAATACACTAAAAAGCTATTTTGGGAAGAAAACGAATATCTTATCATTAAAACATCATTTAATATGTATAAAAATATCTTTTGAAATAAAATAAAAAAAGTATATTACTCGTATAACATAGAATTAAATTACACCTAGATATATAATAGTAGAATAAGATAACATCAACCAAAGAATGGACGTTGGAAGCAACATATTAAACATGGTATATTCAGTTAGAAAAGCACATGCCGAAGGCGGAGTGTAAGTCGTTTATTTCATAATGTGTGGATGCATAGGAAGGGAGACACCTGCACGCAAAGTTTCTGTTCCGACAACGGTGTTTATAGTAGGCATTTAAATTTGCATTCACTAGACGACGTTGGCGAGAAATGAGGGAGAAAACAAAGTCGGATTATTTCATGATAAATTAATAAGCGTTAAGTTATTGTAATTGTAACGGTCGTATTCTCTCTCTGACACATAATATTTTATGTAAGACGAAACATACACAAACGCTTATAAACACTGTCTGGCACAAATATACATAGAGATGCCCTTAGCTAAGGGCGCAACAAAACAACACTTATACGCCAAAACACAGACCGGATGTGCTACGAAGATATTCGTCAACCCTCATTGCTAAATCAATTTCTTTTACGTCTTCGCTACAGAAATGCATTGAACCGTGTGGAAAAAATTCAATGAAACAATAAATTATAGAGAGACACAGGAATTTTGTATCATAAAACATGGCATTTCGGCGGGCAATAAAACCAAAAGAGATATGAGACGCAATGCGGACCCGTACACTGATATTCAACACAATAGTAGGTACATAACAAATATATATATATATATATATATATATATATATATATATATATATATAAATATATATATATATATATATATATATATATATATATATATATATATATATATATATATATATATATATATACTTTAGGTAAATAATCAAATATAAAAACATTTGGAAATCTAGTAAAAATTATATAGTTGGTAAATACTGACCCAAGACTCATCACTGATATGAATATTAATATCTTCAACACACACAGACAGACGTCATTCCAAAAATAATCAGGGTATATTTCCATTAAAATCTCGTGATCGATTTTTTTCATGAATATATTACTTACTTATTATTTCGTATAAAAAAGTAAAAATATATGCATAAACAAATTGAAAAATAAATGATTTTGGTTTGACAAAAACCATAGAGCATATGTTTACTGTAAAACATTTTTTTGTGTGACATCACAAGTTTAGAATCTTATTACACCGGGTAAGTAAAGTTGGGTTGGGAAAAAAAAACTAATTTGTCTTCAGTACAATGAAACAAACGCAGAGAAATACACCATGATAAAAACGAAGTGAAACAAAAAGACGAAATCCTTATTGGATATACTAGCATTATTTACTTGAAATTGCTTATGAAGTATATAATGCCACAATGACGAAGTTATAACAATTCAATTATTACTTCATTACTAGATAAGCATCTGTCGTATTAACCGGTTATTTCAATACTAACTCATACAATAAATATTATAACATAAACAAAAATGGTTTCGTAGTGAATTCAAAGGCAAACGGGATAAAGGAAAGTGTTGCGTAACGGAAGCGTCAAAAGACTATACGAATTCTCGGTTCTTTTGTTATCAAAGCTAAATTAAAGTTAATAAGTCTCACGTGGGAATTTCGCTCGCAGCAGTTTGTTTATTTAAAGTATCCTGTCGTTTGCGGAACAGGCATTTGGTAACAAAGGGTGTTACCAACTAAGAAATCAACCGTAATCTGCGGTTAACAGATGCTGCAATACAAAAATATCCTAAAAAATCGATTTGTAATTTTCATATGAATAAAATAACATAAAATTTTAATTAAATAGCAATGAATTATCATACGCTTCGTGCATACTGATCAAATAGTCACTGCGCATTTGTATAGTTATAAAATTGGAAGAAATATGTCAAGTTTACTGAAGGAATAAAAATCCAGTAACGCCACCATCATAATGCAATCTCCACGATTCCACATTTAAGTCGATCGAAATGTTTTTTGTCTATAATTAATTAATAATTAACGAAATCTAAATTTGAAAAAAATTTCGAAGTAAAATACATTCACTGATAATATATAAAAATCAATTCCGAATTACAATCACATCAGTTTTCACGCAATGTTGATTCCATGAAGCCATAGTTTAATTTCCGATCGCTATGGAATAAGATAATCGGAAAGCGAAAGTGAAACGAGGAAGATCATGAATAAATTTTTTATTTAACTTGTTTTTTATTTTATATTATAATACACACATTTTCGGAAATGGTTTCCACAGTTAGTAATAAACATAAGAAGAAAAAAAATTACTAAAGCCCCCTCATTATTCATATTTACTAACAGAGTTAGATTTGCATTCAATTAAAAGTTGATTGTCATAAAATGTATGCAATGTCAATTAATTTATTATGAACAAATAAACTCTCTCTCTATCTGTCTCTATTTAAGAAAAAGAATATAACATATATATATATATATATATATATATATATATATTTATAAATAAAAAAATTTATGCAACTTTTTCGGTTCAGTTACAAACATATAAATTTGTGGGATAATTTTGTCGTGAAAATTTTAATGTTGTGCTGATAAATGGGACAAGCGGTGAACGGCCAACAGATTGCAAGCCATTCACGTCACTTTGTCACCTTTTTAACACGTCGGTTAAAAGAAATAAAATCACTTATTTTCTCGAACAATCATCGACATATAGATGGCATTTATGTAGTTATACTAATGCTCTCATTTTAAATATATTTGGATATTTAGTAAATTTATCAAAAGTCTTGTTGATATAAATTGAACTGACTCTTTTGTTTTTGTTGAAGATGTAAATTATGAATAGGATAGATAGTAGTTTATAATATTACAAACTGCTCGCTACCAATTCTTAAGAAGACATGTTAGAATACCGCACATACTTTATTGTTTAGATGTAATTTACAATTAATTAATTTAAATGAATATGTAGCTTTTGTTCACATGAATGGCACAGAATGAAACAGCTTGCGTACAAAAACACAAGTACGTACATACATATATAGATCAATATTATCCTGAGACAAAGACAAATTCGGAATAACAACTGTAGTAAAGAAAATAAACAAATACACCATAGAATACATTCATTGAATGAAAGGGTGAAATTCTAATTTGTGTAATATGTACAAAATAGATTAAGTACACCTACACATTATTTGAATGATATGAATATCGAATTCCTACAATTAACTGATAGAACTGGATACGGTCAAATAAATAAATAATTGCATCATAATGAATTAAATTGCACTTTATGATACATCAATGAACACAATATTTAAAGTGAAATTTTATACTATATATATTATACATTTGTTAATGAAATAAATGAATAAATACACAATATTTTTTAGTATTTTAATCTGTTTATCGATACGTTAAAAATCTCATATGAAATAGATTTTTATTAGTTTTAAAGAATAGGCTTACTTAAAATTCATAATAAATCATTGACTATAATTTTAAAATTACCTTATTTAAATAAACATATTCGTACAAACAACATTGTGGTTTTTGTCAATACAAGTTTTTGAGATGTAAACCTGAAAAATATGAGGTGGATGACTGACTCGTAAGCTACATTCACGAATAAACTTCTAAAACTATTTTGAGGTTCAATTTATGAAAATGTAAATTTAATTACAACATAAGTTTGATTTTCATCTTTACGTAACTTTTCATCTAACAAATTTAAACACTTTAAAGTGTGTTAAACTGAATAGTAATTCAAGATGAGACTAGCATTTTGAAATAGGCGATAAACTTTACAATTTCATTAAGTGCATAATACGTGATACTTGTTTTTTATCCAATATAAACGCAATAAGTGGATACATATGATTGAGAAAGAATTGTGTGGAAGAAAAGTTGTCAGCAAGCGAAATACAAAGAATTTGATGAATTTGAATGAAGCGAAAAAATTGTGTCAAAATAGAGTAGAATGGCGAAAGATTGTGAAGACTATAATGAGTTTGCTGCCTCCCTATTTGATGGGAAATGGGTATGATGCTATGTTTGTATGTATGTTTGAAACTAAATTTTTTAGGAGCAGCATAATTAAAGAAAATTTTAAGTGTTCCGATTTTTTTTGGTAATTATTGTCAATGTTATGTAGATAAATAAATTGAAGCTGAATGTGTTAAGTAAGTTACTAATATAGCTTATATCTATACAGTAACTATAAAATAATCTATAGTTCGATGATAAATTTAGTATTTCACTAATGCCCGTTGAATGCGTAAATAGCATTTACGTGCTTAAAGTGAACACAAATAGTAATTGGGAAATCGAACGCGACATAAACGAGAGATAAGGAGTTTCTAATCGAGATCTTAACAAACGGCAACAATAATAAATACGCTTAAGAGGTTGTTCGATATTTAATTTATGCTTCGTACCATCTGATAATCACGTTGGCCAGATGCTAATTGAAATGAAACGTGCTGATGAATCTTTCGCTGGAATGATACTTTCAACGATCGAGGCTGGGCATGGCATGGCGCATTGTCCCAGTAGTTGGTGTAGTCGTCCGCAGTCAGCGTTACTGTTTTGTTGCGCTCGGATAAAGGACAAAGGCGTCGAATGGGCCGACGATGCGACGCGACGCGACGCGACGCTGAATCGTATTGTGTGGTTAGCATAGGGTTACCTTCTTTGCTCATCACAAGAAATAGGGTCAGGACATCCCACTTAAATAAACGTAATAAGTCACCACGCAATCCGAAAGCCGTAGGGTGTTTCTTAAATCAAGATGATGTACTTAACTTATTTAAAACTTTAATCATCGCTTCTAAACATGGGTCATTGCAATCAAAAAACATCAAAGAAATTTGATACGATTGTACTTCATGAAAATGACAACATCTTTATTTAAAAATAAAAACGTTTCGTAACCCTAGATGAGCAAGATGTCGGGCTCTTATAATTGTAATAAAGTTAATAAAGCACAGCAGGATATCATAGTCGTCGGATGTTAAAGGTAGAACGAAGCAAAAAGTAAGTGACGCGCTTTACATTACACAGTCGTTTGACGCGCATCTGTCAACTTGAAGGGACTCATCCCCAATATTATAAAAAAGTTCAAAAATATTTTTGTATACATGCAATTTATGATTTTTTTTAAACTGAACAAATATATTTAGCAAAATTGTGACGATGTATCCTTCCAACTTATTTCTTATTATGAAAACGACAGAGATGCTAAAGTTTCTAAAAATATAGGAACAATCTTCCGTTCAAAATGACTCCGTTCGATAAAATCAGCTTAATATAAAATATTTTATAGACACAATATTTTAGCATGATACAATATATAGAGAAACCAATACAGAATATGGTATTTTATAAAATTTAGTGTATTCGATTTCTTTGATTTAGTTTCTCATCCCGAAATCTAGTTAGATTACAAAGATCGTAAAATTAGCATAATACGTGTACTAAATATGACTATTGCATTATTTGAAATGCGAAAATTTCGATTAGTATAAATGAAAATATTAAATAGTAGAAAAAGACATGAGGTAACTCCGGTCTTCGACTAAGCAAGATGAAGATACAAGAAACATGTATCTCTGTACGTACTCGACCGTAACGGAAACAAGTTCTCTGGAATTAATTATTTCACTTTGTAAGCGTCTTAATATGATGAATGTATACACAACGAGTGAAAAAAGATAAACCTAACGAATATTTACGTCCGACAGTGGAAAACAGTATTGCGTTTAGAGATGTACAACGAAACCGGTTTACGACACAAAAGACTTGCTCGTCCTTTGACATTTTTAATTCAATTACATTGCCTTGGTGCGGATTTTCTTTTTAAAATACATGGTGACAAGAAAAGGGCAACATTTCTATAAATAGAGATAAATTAAGAAAAACGTCAAACCGATTCAGACACCAACAAGATAATGCACCACATCTTGGTATACATTGTGATTTCATATTTCGTTCACGCTTACTTCGTAAAATCTTGTGACGGTTTCAATGTGAGCCGTGTCGCGAACTTCTTAGAACGCACGTGAAACCTAGGCTTGGCGCCGCAACTTAATTACTACAATGAGTGGAATTATGACGTCGCCTTAATTTTCCAAATATATCACCGAAACTTGTACAATTGTATTAAGCAAGAAGACAAGCACATAATTATGTAAATTTAAATGTAAGTCAAGTTATTTTTACTGCTTCGCATTTAAGGTATACTGGATGATATATTAATATTATGCTTTCCATATGTTACTGTCAAACAAACACATACCATTCTGCCAACCGCAATTTTCAATTCATTATTTATTTCAACACTTGCAATTATATAACATGAATTAATAAATATTTACAGTAACAGTGATTTAAAATTATTGTTTTAATTGAGTACACAATATTGCATCGATTTTCGTGCGTTGCGTTACATTATTTGTCGTCGAAGAATGAATATATATATATATAAAATTTTCAGTTCCACGCTTCGTTGTTTTTCATCATAAATTTATCAGTTATAATAAAAAACAATTGAAATAAATCATATTACATTTTTCAATTACCTCATAGATGACATGTTCATTTATGTATTGTGGATTTTTACAATTATTATATGTATAAATAAATACTGTTTCAATAATCTGTAGACTTTCTTATGCTATACTTGATGGCTTTGCAGCCGAAATACCTATCGTAAATAAAATATTTTTGAATATTGCGTATTATTCTCTATTTAAGAAAACCTGCAGTAAAATCCATTCAATTTAATCTGTACTGGTTACCCACCCATTGCATTGTTGTTTTTCGTGCACTTGATCGAAATCCCTGGATTCTCGTTAATAATTCACTTAGCCAAGCATCATTGTCAAAACAGTCGGCAATCGGTCTCTAGACTACGCCACAGCACTCAGTGATGCAATGCACTATAGCCAACGCGGTTGGCGTTTCGTTCAGGGGTTTCCTATTTTATTTTTATTTAGTATGTTTCTGTTCTGTCTATTCATTTCGCCTTTGTTTTCGCGCGTGCGATTGCAATACGATGAAGTACGGAGCGGTGTAGTTTAGTGTAGAACAATGAGGCGTGGCGTATTGCCACCAAGTCTGCTAGTGACAATTCAGTTCATTATTGACCCACTTGGATCACGTTTGGGTCGGGCAAATAAAATGAGGAGCAGGACCACAAATTCATTTAAGAATCTAATAGTGCTGCTTAGTTTTTTTTTTCGACTTGAGTCTTAAAAGATCCCGTAAAATATAAATTTTAAAATATAAGCGTACAAGCGTCGATTTAGTTATATTAAGCAAGATAACAAAATTTTTTTATCATTTATCATCATTTGCTTATGACCACCAATAATTCAATTTTATCTTCCATTAAGCTGTTACACCATTACTGTGCAAAGTACAATCACATAATACACATTATGGTTGTTGATACAAAAGATTAAAGAAAAAAATAAATTCACATATAAG
The DNA here is from genome assembly GCA_944039245.1 of Nebria salina. Lineage (NCBI taxonomy): Eukaryota > Metazoa > Arthropoda > Insecta > Coleoptera > Carabidae > Nebria > Nebria salina. Next base: position 3,561,469 of record OX063288.1, on the reverse strand, counting down.
TGAAGAAAATTTATTCAGAAATGTCGAGAAAAGTAATACTTTCATAAAAATTTGCATACATGATGGGCCATTTGAATGCTTAACGTTTTTCGAACGACCTTTATATAGAGCATAGAATTTCCAAGCTTCAAGTTTACTTCATTTTAACGTTTAGTTTCTTATCAAAATAATCAAATTAATTAGATATTAGTGTATTTTGAAATAATAAAGTTCTTGGAAAAATACCAAACGTCTGTGGCGAGGCAATTTTCTCTAAATACTTTGTCGCATGCTTCTATGATGGTCATTGCTCACGCAGTTTTGTACAATTTCTTTCTTTAATATTGCCATTGTTAGTCTCTTTGTGCTATGTGTTTATTCTTGTATGATATTTTTTTGCGATTATCGTCATCAAAACCTTTCATAGTTTCTAAACAATATAGTACGTCTCATCTGGAACCTAGCCAATATAATACACATTGTCTTTCTTATTGAACGCGTATAGGGAATAATTCTTTTGTCAGGATTGCAAGAAATCGCATGTTTTGATTACACATATAAGAAATTAATTAATTGAAACAATAAAATGAGCATTTTCGCAAGTAGTGACTGTTATTGAAATAAATGAATATTTTTGTGTATTTATATTATTTCACATTTCACGCAGAGGCAACTAAGTTGCAATTATTAGAAATCACGTGCGAGAATTAATTTTGAGTGAATTGTTGAAGTATGTGATTAAACTTTCATTTGTTCTTTTATTGTCGTATAATACACGAAGTAAAGGCGATTAAAATGTCGCTTTACAAACAGTACACTGGCTGATCTGGCTGTTTTCAGCACACCCGCTGTTTGACCCATGTAGCGGTGGCTGAAAACACAATTGTTACTACATAAATACCGTAGTATTATTTCTGAGAATCAAGTAACGACGATAAAAAATACTAGTGTATATAAAATTTGGAAAACAAATTAAATACAACTAAACGTTGAGCTAGTGTATTTTATATCGAATATTTTAGGAATGTAATAAATATTCTATTTAAGTACTTCGAGAACTTAAATTATTTGTTGCACTTTTCAACTTTTAGTGCACAGTGTATTATGCCGAGAACAGGAACAAGTTGGCTTGTATCTGTATTTATTTTGGATGCTGTAAGGTACATGGCAGCTGCACCAGTTAAACTTTTGTTATAACTTTATAATCGTTTATATTTGATAGAGTAAATTTAGTGTGTAGATGGTTTCGTCATTGAATATTCTGACGAATGTTTCACAGTACATTACAACGTTTTCTGCGATACTAGCATCTACTTTTACACAGAAAATGACATTGTCATAGTTTGAATTCTTAAATTCTTATAACAGCAGCTTCTGCGAATTCCATTCTTGTTTCCATCAAAAGTTTTATAACCATTTTCATTTTTACATATTCAACTTCACCATTTTGGTCCTGTATACCAAGTTTGTTCAACTTTACATAGAACAATATTATATTAATAAATATGATTAACATGCATGTATATTAAATCATGAAGGAAACAACAATATAGATATCTAATATAATTATAATAGAATAAAAAATTTGCATGTCTAGTTGTTGGGTTTACACTTTGTAAATTTTATAAATATTTATTTTATGCTGATCGATTTAGTCCTCTGGCTATCATTAGGAATTAGCTGATGAACGATCGCCGTAAAATAAATATGCATGAAAGTTACTCAAGTGTCTAAATTTATTTTACAAATTAGAATTTTTTTTTTATTTATGTCTCAATTTACAAATAATTTGACTAAATGGATACATACAATTAGGCGAAAATAGAACACACATACATTAGTGTTTAAACAATAGTGTAATGAAAATAGAATACGGTAACCGTTTCATACTATAACGTAATCATTATTGCTTTAAAATTTAAAATAATGAGAGATAGAAGCGCAGTTGGTAAATAAGGCCATTGTAAAGCGAGTGTGTTCATTATTAATTTTGCTAGCGAACGTTGCGGATGGGAAGGAAAACACCAATGAGTCGGAAACATGCAACATGCGAATGAATAGATTTGCTCCACAGTAGAGTAAATAAGTAGATCGTTTGTTGGCTCAAGTCGTCTCGTGCTTCGTATGTAAACAAATCAACGCTTGCTCCCCAATAAACAAAACCAACGATCACCAATAGGAAACACATGAGTTCATACTTCAAAGAAACCTCTCAGTTGAATACATTATAAGTCAAAGAATGAAAAGAAGCAGTATAGGTAGAGAGAAATAGGATGGGTGTATCGTATATGTGCGTTGCATCCAATAAAGAAAAAGACGAACAATTTAATGAGTGCTTTTCGTCGTTAGTGTAATGAAAAGATTGCCGAAAGGAAATGGTAACGTTAGTAGAGACGTAAGTTAGGATATTTATATATACATGATGAGAGAACGCAATGTGGTTCTGTTACGTACAACGTAAGTCGACATGAAAGCCAAGTCTTGAACGCACGTAATTGTATCGCTGGAATGTTTGTGAACATTGTTCGCGGCTCACAATATCCCAGTACCGTGTTTTGATTTGAAACGTGCTCGCCGATCCGGACGACACCTCAAAGCGCAAAACAGGCAGGGGGATCCGGGTGGTGCCATAGCACGACATACGACATTACTAACGCGAGCACACGCAACGAGCCGAACCAGCCACCATATCGTATGATACGTGCTCTGCCACAAGACGAATATACGATATATAGTTGTAAAGGTTACTCCACAGCAGTCCCACGATGTCACTGTGTTTGCTGAGGGCCGGTTCTACCCCGTTACGTGTTTCCGAACGTCGATTTGTGCAACCAGATTGCGAACCACTCTATATACAACGACCGTTTTGCGAATTGTTCAACCATATTCATAAATACGCAAACAAAAATTACCTGCACCATTAGGTATACATTGCACAAGAACACGAGACCTTTATCAGTGATAATAAACTGGTACAGATACACAAGAATACGGAATTGCTTCGTTTGCTTCTACTAAAACCTCGTGTAAATATCTATGAAAAATATATATCACAAAATGCAGGAATCGATTCTATTTCTCATATTCCATGAAGTAAACCAACAACAAAATGTAAACAGTACATACTCTCAAAGTTTATTTAGGTACTTGGAATACGATCATTATTTTACAGTTTGTGATTAATTGAAAATTGACTTGCAAAGTACTCAATAATAGTTGCCTTAGAAGGTACCTTCTGGTCGACTTTCTGTTATTGTATTTGTATGTTGTTAAGCTTGTTATTCATTATATTTGGGCAATAGTTCTAAATCAAATATGTAGAACGGAGAAATGTGATAAAATACGGTTTTTTCCTCTTAGTTACAGAAACAAAAAACAAAACGTTTAAGTCGCCAAATGTATTTCTGCATAAGTGAAATTAAGTGTTGCTATTTACGACAGTTGTTTTTTTCTGATCAAATCATACCATTGCCAAATACTCGCCTAACTAACAGGGTGGAAAAAACGTTCAAAATTATTGTTGATCCAATTGATTTTCAGTGTAAGCTTAATGTGGTATTGAAACATGAATTCTGCTGTAAAAAAAAAAAAAAAACGCTACAGGATACACAAGGAAGAAAAAAGACTGTTGATTTACAATAGGCCTACTTTAGGAGCTTGTTGACCTGTCCTCGGTCGTGACGAAGCACTGGAGTTCTTTTGCTCTTTGCTTCGTAAATAGAATATGAATAAACCACTTTGATTATAAATGATTTCATGAGAATATAAAACAAATATTTTTGAGACAAACACATAACAGATAAAAAATTTATATTCGAATGTATTTTACTGGAAACTACACAGTGAATAAATATTTAGCCAAAGGCATGTAGGGAAACCTAGTTTTTATGTTAGTATTAATAAAAACTTGTTTAATGAGTTTTGAAAAGTACGTCGAAAATCGTTTGACGGCATATGGCACGTAATTATATGGTTTCTTATACATATATACTAGTTATTTATTCAACGTAAAGTTTTCATTGTCAGTTGAATGACAGCATCCATGCGCTAGGAATGTATGAAGCCGACCGGATAAAATGTTAAAGAGGAAATACCGTGAACGTAATTAATGCGTGCAAAACACGTTCGCTAATTGAAGAGCCTGGGGCAACAGGGTTATAAGCCACATTTTTAGTGAAATTAACTTAATAGCCAAAATCGAGTTACCAACAGATAAGATTAGTATAGAAATTTATCTTTGTGTCATATGAACAATCGCTGTAATCAACATGAAACATCTGATGGCGTTATACAAACGATGGACACATGCCAACGAATATGGCACCTATAAGTTTCAATTTTATTAGGTCAAAACAGTTAAGCAATTTTTATTTTCCCCTACTAAAATGCTCCAAGTAGAACAATGATAGTTATAAGTGTCGCATAAACCCGTCATAACTTATTGGAACTTATTGGAAAGTGGCTTGTTTTTTATCCAAACGTAAAACTGCGCTAGAATGCGAACTGATTGCAGAATTAGGACAAATATTTGATTATTTATAGCATTTTTTTTCAACATTTTCTACTAATGCTATAAACTAAATCAATACAAATTAAAAATCCAAATGCTTAATTCTAGAAGTAAGTTTGTATATTACAGAAAGTTGCTGTTACTTGATATGATAGAATAAATGAAAATTTGATTAACATAGACAGTGTGGGTTGTAACTCTTGTTACCCAAAATCCTTTAATTATTTATATGCTACAAGACCCGAAGGTTAGAACGCCAGCTCTGTTAAAACGCATTGTTCTATTATTACAGCTATAACCATGAATAATTAATAATAAAAAAAACGGTATATGTCTAACTTGAATCAGGGAAAACTTAACTTCTTTAATATGGCGACGGTATAAACTTTAATACTTTTTTCTAGAAAAGAAGTAAACGAACCTCAAGTACCAAAATAAAAATTCGAAGGACTTAGTAAAAACTAACGGGAAATCAATAAACCCTATCGATTTATTGCGATTTTTATATTTTTTAGGATATAGCGTCCGTAATGCAATTTATTGTGTACGAAAGAAGATAATAAAGATGGTACTATTAACAAAACGAATTGCTTAAATAAGCTCCCAGGAGCACAGGGTGAGTCGTACTCGTTTATATACGTCATTAATGACGGGATACCTGACGTCGGCGTCGCCTGCACGGCACCACCAGACGCTAGTTAGGCAACGCTCGAGCCGCTCGCGAGACACTTCAAATTAAACAAATCGCAGATATTCCTTTGCCATTACGTTCCACGACTTGGAACATCATGTTGATACGGTCGACGGATAGATTTACTCGAACAAAAGCAAAGTCGGAAGGTGTGTAAATCATGAAGACAAATTGATTATTGTCTTAGTTTTTATTGCAACCCTAGCACTTATCTACTACATGGAACACGAACACATTGATATTTTCTTGTGAGGAAACACAATATAAACTAACACACATAATAAAAGAAAAACAGTCAACAGGGCCGAGACTGCATTTTTTCTCTCGCAGCAGAAAAAGCTAGCAGAAAAAAGTCTGTTTGCACACACCGTTGGGGATATTTTAAAAAACAATAGTCACAATAAAAGCACAAACATTAAGATAACCGTGTCGTACTAAATGGTAAATTGTTACTTTGTTGTTGAAAAAGAATGTCTGGACGCATATATATAGGAGCTTGATGACTGCTCGATGTAAGGTTTTTTATGGGTTCAAGTTGGGCAATATGAGTACACTACACTACACGGGTCCGAAAACAAACATGGCAAGCGAATATACCGGATATCCAAGTATATTTATTACCGTTGCAGCCATCGAATACGGGGATGTATATATGTGTATATATTTGCATCGCAGTAACGTAGATTCGTTCAATGTCGGCCACCTAATACTGTCTGTAATATTTAATGTTTACTCTGCGAAATCCTTATGCTGGATCAGGCAATCCTGACCTCAAAACATATTCCCTACCGGCCCGTGTGTGCACAACAGATTTTCTTGAACTCGAGCCCGTAGTATACTTGTTGTTTGTTGTTCTGAATGCCAGATACAAAAAGTAGATATTATTAAAAAGAAAATATTTTTGTGGCGAACGTGTACAAGATAGATAAAGTGAAGAAAAAACTTAAGAGCACAAAATATATAGCATTGACTCAGAATATAAACGAAATTTGACCTGTTCGTTTTTTTAACGTTTTTCTTTATGTAGGACTAAAGCGAACCGTTCGCCCGTCATAAATAAATATGTTTCCATTAAAATTAAATGAACATAAATAATATATAGGATATTCTGACTTTTATCTTGATTTCAGTCATCTACATTTAGTACAAAAATAAAAATATTAATGGCTTCAAATCTATCGCTTTTTATGTGCAGAATATTGATATACCATAAACTAACCCAAATTATCTTTCATCGTTCTGATTTTTTCGTATAATTTCAATCGAAAAACATTAAAAGCACATGCTTAGATGTCATTCATTTTTCATACTATATTTATGGAATCCAATAAATTTAAATTGAACACACAGATAGATGTCATTCCTATAAATAGTTGCAGGGAAGGTCAAAAAGAATATTTCCGTTAAAATCTGGAGATTACAATACTTACTTATACTATGTATAAGAAAGTAAAAAGCATATTATTTTTTGGATTGTACTTTTCTTTTAGTATAAAATATAGATATAGAAAATTGAATCTCCACATTTATTATAGTTTAAAAACAGAAAATTATTAATCACCAACGCCTGTTTAATATCCGAAATACCTTAGTTGGTCGGCGTGTTCCTAATCAAAGCCATTGCTAATTTGAGTAATGTTATTTCATACGCTCTATATAGGCAGAGAATTGCTTTAAGTTCAGAAAAGCCCGGATGTAATTTCTAACCTTTCTGTCAGTATATTTCAGTCGAAAAGCAGTCTTTTATGAGCACTCACTGCCATTGCTTATATGAGACAAACCTATTAATTCTTTCACGGTAGAGGTGGAATGGGTTAAGATAAACGTGTACGAATTAATTGTCGGTATCAAGTCATGGTGAGGCCGACACGGAAGCCACTGTCTCACCCGTAGAGACAGGTTGTTTGTGTTGTCCGGATGTCGCGATATTTCAGCAACTGATGCAGCAGAAAAGAAAACCTTGGACAAAAGACATACTGAAAGAAGCCGATACGATTTGTTCGATCTCACTTTACTGAAACCCAATACGTCCATCACGGGACGTTCATTGAATATGCATTGTAAGTAAATAGTGTTCGCGTTGCTAATAAATACACATTAAACGGTTAATTGTATGCAACAGTCAACTATCACACAAGGCCAGATTCTGCATGTGAAAATATGCAAAACATTGTTTCACTCTAAGGACTAATTAAATGTCTTTCCTCTAATTTAAAATAAAGCAATGTGCATGGAATACAGTTACAGCAGAATTACGATCATATTAGATAAACAACACATATATACATAATTACCATCGTCATAAAAGAAAAACTCTAATACTCGCTTGTGGTTACAAATTTATATTCAGTGGTCGTGTAAACATGTATAAAACATCGTTTAGACCAAAATTAGTGGAAAATATTCTGGGAAATGAATGTTCATCACACCATCATCCGGCCGCAGAAAGTTATTTAGGTATATATCTATCTTCATGATTGTTACCTTTACCGTACCAACAAAAACAAACCAGGCAGACGTTTGACAAGGAGAAACGAAGATTTTGTGATATTATTTGCTTAATATACCAAGTCTGTAGTCATGATGAAATATTTTAATCAAAACCTACCCCGAGTGCTGGTTTAATACTCACTTTTTTTTCAAGCCTTATTAAAACTACTACACGCGAACAAAGCGCTACAGTAAAAGATAGAGTGAATCAAAACAATAAGAGTGCGAAGAAGACGACATAATATACCTACGTAATAGTAACAGAGATAGACTTGTGTTAAAAAAGAAGAGAAAATAATAAAAATCCAGGTTTATTAAAGCAAAAAGTACCTACACGAAGTTGATATAACTTTGAGGCCAGAAATGCACATGTTATTTTAGCGAGACTACCAAGTGCGGGCGTGTCATGAACATAGAAAAAGCTTACGTAATTCTTGGCTACCGCAGGACTAAAATACATGGACGAATTAAAAAGGCAATGTTAAGCACAGAACGTTGACATTAAGAAATTAAACTTCTGAGCCATGATGAATATTGGTAGTTTGTGTTCAAAGTATGGGACCCGTGAATTTCTATTGTTTTGTCGCAAAATGGTTCATCAAAGTAGATACAATAGAATAGACGAAGATCTTACATTAGTTTGTGAAGGTGCTGGCGCATAGCACGGTATAGTATACCACAACAATATACGTTCCACTGTTCATCCTTCAAAAGAGAAGAGTTTGAGCTCGCAACCTTACATTAGTAACATGAAATCAAATGCTCCACATGGCAACAAGAATGCCATATAGGAATAATGTTGTTGAATAATGAACATGAATTCTCAGTCTTATTTATAAATTTCGTAGGAATACGAAACAAGCACATCGCACAAACCCAATTTCACGAAACTTAGTTAACATGATCATTCAATTAAAACACAGGAGTAATTGATATCATTCATTACTTCTATAAAAACTGTTATCTTGTATTACTAAAAGTTAAATATTGACAATGTCTTACACTGAACTTTCTTATACGTATTTCGTTTCGATAGAAATATTTGTATTATTTTACTGATTTATAATATTTTACTAACCTTTGAAACTTTTTTTCACTAAATTGCTTACAATTATTTTTAAATGCCAAATTACAAATTATTTGAGTCAATTTTGTTTTCCTGTTTGACAAAATTTGACAGATACGATTTATGTAAAAAGAAATAAAATAAGAAAAATTTTCAATAGTCATATTCTTGTAACCTATCATGAAAAAAAAAAATTCAAACTAAAATAGTACGAAATATTAATATCTCTAAATTATACTCTAACTGTTTTGTTGTAAGTGCCACCGTCATTGAGTTATTACGGAAACCGCTAAAAATGACTAGAGTAAACATGCACTTTCGGTTTGAATTTTTTGACCGTTTAGGCTGTAGAGCGCTTACACACATTACAAATATATAGCATATACTCCTAATATAAATTGTTGTTTTTGATTTTTTTACTGTGCGAACTTCCCATTTTATTTCAATTAAGAATTTAGTTACGACTTGCAGCGATAGCTATTAGTCTGCTATCACAATTTCATAAATAAACTTTTACATAAAAGACTAAATGTAACAGTTGCGAAGAAAGAATTAGCGTGTTTTCATCACGGCTGTACTAAATAGACAATTAATGCAATTACCATTACTGGACAAAACATTGCGTCGATAATTTACAGGCGAACAGAGCCAAATGAAATTTAAATTTAAGCTTCCGCACAAGTATACCGGTGAAATGCAAAGTTTCTTGCACTGGCACTTAAAGATGCTTTCATCGTGAATTTTTAATGCAAATTCTAAGAGATTACTCTGAGTATGATAACAAGGGCGATAAAAGTATATTATATGCATGTTTATGCATAAGAACTCATGTTTCAAAATCAGGTTTATAAATCCAGCTTATATTTTATACGCAACACTTTTCATTTCACACTTTTGTAATAACAATTTATATTTATATTTGCAAATATATCAATACGCCCATACATATCCAAATAACGGTAGGTTATATATATGGTATGTATAGTCGTTGAAGTAAATGGATGATTGACAATAAATTGCATAAAAGGCAACACGTAAGCAAGTGAAATCTATAAAAGGCTTGATGAGTTTGAGTGAAATAGTCGAAGTCTTCGAAGGAGATAAATCGAGAGAAAGCCAATAGCAAGAAAAGGGTCTTCTGCCGCCTCATGTAATAGGAAAAGTCGTGATGTGCTATGGATGGTCTGTACGTTATTGTGATAGTAAGCAAATAAACGTTCCAGGAAGCACCGCAGAAAAAACAAATTAATGACTGAATTATTTATTGCACTTCACAAAGCCGACGGACGTCGGACGCCACACGTAAGCAATAAACGTTTGTCGAAATTATTTACATACGCGCGCTAGGTTCAATGTGAGGCCGACGGAGAGGAGGTGAAACGAAAATTGTTTGTAACGAGACGTGGCGAACGATGCTAGCGCTACGCTTCTGGTACGGGCACAATTAACAGCGAATGTGCTCTACAGCTTAACCATAAATTCCGCTCCGAAAATATTAGCAGAAGAATGTGAAACGGACAGGCCTGATGCATAACTCAGCAAACTTCATCTTCTACCGTTAACGTTGCATATTTCAAAGATTTCGTGCTTTTTATATATACCTAACGGCGCCCATTGATTGCCGAGACGGGAACGATAATTTTTATTTATCGCCCGTTATATGTTTTTCAGAACTTCGATTTCAGGTATATTCAAAAAGAAAAACAACATTTTCGAAGAAAAATAAAAACCACACTCAGAAAAAGATTTGTTCATTCAATTTTGTTTTGAGTAAAGTCTACCGACAATTAACACATTTCAACAGAAATTTCGAAATCAATTTTCAATCAACAGAAATATCAACATTTTTCACGTAAAAAAAAAAAACATGTTCAACATTTAAAACCGCACATGTGTACATATCTGAATCTACCACCTTCAATAATAATAAAGCAAACGGATGAAAATTTACCCAGGGTCACCTGGTGATTTGTGGTTGAAATAACTGAGGCAATTTCACTACTTTTATTTGTTCAATCACAAACCGATTTCAACCAATAATCAACCTCTTTTTTCTCATGTAGTACTTAATAGAAGTAGTTTTGTAGTACTATAAATTGTATACATATATACTTACATACGCATGCGTATAAACATCTACGTCAAGGAGCCGTGGATATTGTTTCGTACAGATGAGCTTTTATTAATTTCAATTGCTGAGCAAATTACAGTCCAAAACGAAAATTACGCACCCGTGAACACAATACTGGATAAATTGTACACGTCTCACGTTGATTGCAAAATAAATGAAGAGAGATCTAAAGAAGGGATATCAATCAAAGGTTGTTAAATTTTGGTGCCATGTTGACGAAGCAGAATCTGATTTACTGTAATTTTATATGTTGTTTGTACCAATGCTGCTTTTCATTTTCTTCACTCATAAAAGACATCTGTCACAAAATCTACTGTTCATACATATCGTTTTCTTCCAACGAAAAGATATAACTGACACTGAAAATTTAACTATGCTTGCAATAGATGTTATTCAAATTCATATTAAACCACACATATTTTGATTTTATTTCCAATATGCTTAGAAACGAATTAAATATATTAATTATTAACAAATGCAAATAATATAAATTATCTCTTTTTCAATAAACAATAATAAAAAATATATATAAAAACTAATTTTCTAAGTTCCATATTATAAATTTAATTATTGATTCTACATTGACATACATACATACATAAAACAAGTAGCAGAAAACCGTTGACATTCATCGAATCTTGACAATCTTTCGCCTTACATACTTCCTTTCACGTTATTCAAATTCTTTATGCACGTTCTTCTGTTGCGCTTGCTCACATCTTTTATTTCGCGTAATTTATATTTATCCATTTATTATGATTGATGCTTATAAAAATAACCCATCTATCGATTTTATCATAACGTAGTATTGTTTTGGTTGTATTTATGGTCTGATTTCTACAAATAGAAGATGAGAGATCTTGTTTTTTTTTTTAATATTTTATAATTGCTTTCCTATATGCTTTACATAATTTACTGTAAATATAGAATTTGGGCGTCAAAAGTGAATATAATATTAATATTTAAATAAAGATCGATGCAGGAATTCTTTGTTTTCATTGTAATGTAATTCAAATCATTTAAATATTTTCATAAATTTATGGAGTCTCTTTACAGCAGATTTATAACAGAATCACATCATTAGTAACATAATACTATCCTAGATCTATTGTAGTACAAGCTACAGACGTCTGTGCAACTGTCAACTGAATATTGAGTTTTCATTGCTTGCCTGTCTCTAAGTTTAAAAGAAAGTGACTTGTTAAATACGCAATTCTCGTTATTATATTCTGTTAAATATTCTTAGATCTTTTACTCTATTTGAAATGGATACACTTGAATTAGACTTGTTATTTCCACCTTCAGATAGTAGTATAACAAATTAACATAGAATAATTGAACTATCTAGCAGAAAGCTTATCAAAAGCTTTAATCGGAGATAAAAATACTGGCCATCAGATAAATAAGAAATCGTACATTAGATATGAAAAATGGTTTAATAAACATTTTTAATACGACTGTAATTGTCGTTTTCTTTGAAATATCTGTTTAAAAACATATTCGACTGCGTACGCGGAAATTGAAAAAAAAAAACATATTGACGAATATTAAAGTCTGCTTTAGACATTTCAATTCACATTTTTGTTTTCCAATTTCTGAATTTAAATGCGGCTACATTGATTAAAGAAAGAATGTGAGATACGATCATATGACAAGACGACAGTTGATCGATAAGGACCGCGGCCGAATAATAATAATAATAATAATAATTAAAACATAACGAGAAATTTACGCACGTCAGTTTAACACCGTTAGTAATTGAATAATAAATGTGGTTGTAAATGTGTGTACACTGACAGTGGACTAATACGCTGTCCATCAGCACGTTTTAACATAACAAAAGCCTGAACCAGGCACATTATGCTAATGTATTTTAAATACTGGTAGCGATATATGAGGAAAAATATTTACGTCATTATGCGCGGCGCCGCTTCAAACGGCTTCATGCCGCATCAAACATTACCAAAGATTAAGCCGATTAATAGCGATCGATGTATGCATTCATTCATATTATATGTATATATATATATATATATATATATATATATATATATATATATATATATATATATATATATATATATATATATATATATACTTAGTTGAAACGCATCGATTCAAATCAACATTAATAGTATTATAAGTAAAGTAATGCTGACGCTGTATTCCAATTCAAATTTCCATAAGTAGACAAGACTTCGAGAAAAGGACGAGTTTGATACGGATCCTGAGTTCGAATTCAGTTTCTTAATTAGTTTCGACTAAGCAATTATTAATATAATTATTTAAACTTAGCAATAATTATATGATCAACGAATGAAATATGTTATTTGCGATATTTGCAAAAATGTTTAGTAGAGTAAACAGTTGTTGAAGTTGCTTATAACGAATTCAAAATATCATCTTCAACACGAAATTTTGAAGATAAAATAGCGACATATACTTGTACACCGAAACTAGAGTATTTCATATAAATTTAGGTTGATGAATTGGCACCTTCATATAGTATTTTATTGCGTCATTTATTAGCTGTACGCTGCAACCTAAAATGATTTGGTGACACACATTCCTTCTCATGACAGAGATTGTTTGCCACACTAAATAAAATTATTATTTTCACGCGATGTTCTGCTGTGTTACTGTAACTGTTATATATATGTTGGAACATACACATTTTTTAAAAATATAATCAAATTTTTCTATCACTGTTGAAAATTATTTAATTTCGTGTCGTACTTAAATTTATATATACTGCAAAAAAGCTCGTTAAGTGTTTGACAGATCATAAATACACATTTGATCCTTGACGGACATTTCGACAGATGATAGTTTGTGCAGCAGGCACTAAAGTTACATTATAGTATCTTGAATTAGGATTTAAATGTTAGAAATAAGTATTAACAATCAGATCCAATTTCCTCTAATTGTAAATCTACTTAATTCTACATATTGTTACTTATATTCCTATGTATGACACATGATGTTTCTAAGAATCGTATAAAATAAAGCAGAAGTTAAAAGCGCAGTAAATTTTCGATGAAAATTTCGTCGGAGAAAATGTCAAGACCGGGAAAAGCAAGCTATCAGAGGCAAAGGCGAGTGACCGTGTATGGCAAGGGGCGACCTCTTGCTTTTATCTTCTATCCGTAATGTATCGCGTGCTGCGGTAAAAGAGAGGCAACAAGTCGAAATCTTGCTTCTGAGAAAAAAGAAAACTAAGTACACATACGAAACATGCACATACATACAAATACAAACAAACAACCACCGGCCAATATGGAATGATCGTGGACTCTATCTGCACGTACACCACACCATTAAGGTAAAATATTTAAAAGGAAAATGCGAGCGGACAACTTTGGCTTATTTGAACACAAAATATTGATTTAGTATGACAGAATTTGAAGAAATGAATTATTTTGTACACGTGCAATAGTGTAACCTTGTTATATATATAAATGCTTATATAAATAAATAAAAATTATGTGCACTATAAATATTTTAATATAATTCAAATATATATTTAAAATGACATTTACTGGTAATAAATCATGAAAAAATAAACACTATTATTAATATTTGTGTTTTATTTTGATTCTAACGTAAATAGAAGACAATTGCACATGTGCAATAGCTTTGCTGAAAAGTAGGATCAACCAATATCATTGGGGAAGATAGACCCATGTCTCTTTTTCGTGAAGTATTTTCTTAGTGAATAGAGAGGTCATTTGTTTGCTCAGGTTTTACTTATCCACGCGATCCTTCTTATGTCTTTTATTATACAGTGGCCATCTCTCAGAGGCATGACAAGCGGCAGGACGCGACTAAGAATAAACGACGCTGGTTCTAGTTTTGTATTGAACATATTACCACAAAATGTAAGAACTATTCGAAAAATTTTATATGAATCTAGCAGCTTTGGTAGTTTTTTTTTTTAAAAAAAGATTAAGTGATGAGTTCCGAGGAAATAATAAATTAAACAAAGTTCTGTACAATTCCATTTTGTTACGGTCACCGAACAACAATAGAGCTATTTCTCTAAAGAGTTGTAATGCCGCGGGATCTGTATGCGAAAGCTAATGAAAATATAATTTTTACGGCCATTCGTTTTATGTAACTTAAAAGCTGATTGATAATACAAAAAATTACTTGGCTGGTAAGTATTATTTAAACGGTCCAATCAAAACTAAATCTATAATATATGTCATATTTTTTATTGGAACGAATAACTCGATAATAAAAGAAACCAGTATAAATTAGGGCATATTAGGATTGATTAGCTGTTGCGAATTTTCTCTACGATAAATTCAGCACACATACAAGTCAGAATTGCAACGACTGAGATTTTAGGCACGTATTGGAACGGCCACGGTTGAAATGACGAACACTTATCTGAGATCTATAGCGGTAACGGCTGATGATTTTCAACCTTTCTGGATATAACTCAAATACTCAAACCTAGTTCACTCAATTGACATTACAAGGGTAGCAGATTTTACTTTTCTAGTTATAGTTGTCGCGGCCAAAAACAAGTTCGTCTAGTACTTTAATATGGATATGTAAACACGACTACGCTTTTCACAAAATTCAAACAAACTACATTCTACTTTCTTCAATCGTAAGATAGTTAAGAAAGTTGGCATACAGACTTCAATACACACCTAGATATTCCAAACAAGTTAAAGAAAAACGAAAACTATCGTTCGTAATATTCGCCATAAAACTTTGTTAACGTATTTATTGTCAAACTTGATCTTCACAAGACCGTCTTTGAAACCGTTCTTTTGCACTGCTTTACTGTCCTAATATAGTGTGCATTGGACACGTATCAATAGTTAAACTACAAAATTCAAATGTAGGGCAATATAATATTATAAATTAAATAAAAATATAATAATATTCCATTTCGCTTTAATGATCACTGCAACATAATAAATTACGAAAATATTCATCATTATAGACAATATATTTCCCAATTATTAAATACTAAAAACTCGATATTTTGTTTGTAATAATATCGAGAGAAATATCAAATAGTTATAAAAGAATGCATAGGTGAACAATTATAAAATAAATGTCTATAAGATAACGGTTTAGTAATGGTGGCAGTGTTCGCTAGATAGTTAGATTATAGTATAAGAAATTATAGGTTACTTAGCGGGAGTGCAACGTTAGGGATGATGGTAGGCAATGAGCGGCGAAGGCGAAATTTTCGCTTAAGATTCTGAACACAAGATAACTGTCTAGTAAACACTGCTACAAAACGCTGAAACGACGCCACGAATGTATATGTATATGTATACCAAGCGACGCGACACGCCCATCCAGACAAACTGAACACCGAGTGACGTAAAAGCAAAACAATTTTGTCTATTACTAACGATTTTTTTAATGGTGTCAATTTCAATGTATATATACCCCTATTTTGTAACCAATAACTTACTTTCAGTTTTACTTTACAGAACCGGAATAAATGCTCCATCGCTAAATTTAAATATCATAAAATATAAAGATCTATAAACTGATGCAGGAGGGTGGGTCTTTAATACATTATATACTATTATTAATATTTATACGTGGTCATGAACACCTCCCTTACATGGATTTTCACTCAGTATATAAATGGTTGCGAAAGCCAATTACATTGTGGCTTGCACAAAGACATAGTGCTTAGCCCAAAATCCGGAGATTTGTTCAAAACAAATAATTACCGGCCTATTGTCTGTTAGTACATCCTGTATAAGATCTTTACTAGTGTGTCCAAAACGAATGATGTCCTGAGGTTTTTTTTGCATATATTTCAATAAGCTCACTCGAGATATAAATTCATTAGAATCTCCCAATTACGAATTGCACGATACAGTAGTATTTTTATTAAAAAAAAAAAAACTATACATTCAAGCACTGCTTTATATTTTATAATTATAACAAAATCAAAATATATGGAAATTGTATTTATTTTAACTAAATAAAATATATGAAGATTATATATTTTATTTAGTTAGTCCTAAGCCTTAGATAGTTTACAATTTATGTTATATTTCTTCTATTTGGCATAATAAATAAAATTATCAAACACTATATGGCTTGATCCATAATAACGTGTTATGAACACGCAAAGGAACTCCAGTTCAAATGCCTATTTTTATTAAGATGGTAGAAGAAAGAAAAAATTATAAATACCCGCATGGGAATAAATATCTTCATTCGATGTTCTATACGCAGAATTAGAATGTCGTGAGGCTAGATTTTCTTTCGTGTTCGCGTGCAAACTCCAACCCCCAAAGATGTTCTAATTATTATTGGCGGAATAAAAGATCCACTTTAGATTGCATATCGCTTTTATACTACGTGCATTTCTGCTTGGCATTGCAATATCTACTAGTTAAATGAACGTTCAACACCAAATAAAACCCGACGCAATATTAAATATCAAATGATATTATTGAAGTACTGAACGAACCGTAATTTGATATGAATTCATTTTCTCTCGCGCATTGGGACAACGACTGATTTTCATGTTGCACGAATGAGACCAAACTTTTAATGTTATGACTCTCTAGTGACGGCGAGTTTTCAATGCATTTTAAACTAGAATTTCGCGTTGCATCACGTCGCACCGACTAGTCACTAAAGCGCGAACAACACACATATAGATAATCCGATAGTGAAATAAAGAACCAGATAGAACGATGCTCGTAAATTGTATTATAATTTTTGCGAAATCCCATTTGTGTTTAGCTATTTCAACAAGAACGACTTTACATTTGTTAGCGAATAGAACTTCGTATTACATACATTGTACGAAATGAAACCATGATACATAGGACTAATGTTTATGAAAGTTGTTCGCCTTACTTGAACTTCTATGTTTCATATCAAAAATTTTCATTTAAAATATGTCTCAGCAACTCGTTTTGCGGCAAAGCCGTCAGATAATAGTTTACGGGAGCTTGTACTTTATCAACTTGCGCCTGAATTATTGGAAATTGAATCTGAATGCATTTTATAAATCACACTGCGGCCACAATGCGGTCTCGACATATCTTCTGCACACGTGATTAGATAACGACTCTGGCGCGGTGCTTTCAAAGAGCCAGCACAGAAACTCCGTTATATATATATATATATATATATATATATATATATATATATATTTTTTTTCAAGGATAATATAGGAATGTCCATGCTTGTTTTTTTTATGAAGAATTCTTTTGTATATATGTAGGTATATATAAATAGAGAGAAATATTTACCGTCAAGGAAAATATCTTTTGCTCTAATAATCTGTGACAAATATGTTATTTACAAAAAATTTATCTACGCATTGTAATCTTATTTTATAATGTAAATTCTTTTGTTGAAACATTTGGAAAAAATGTATAGAAATAAAACTGGCGATAAATATAATATTTAAATTTAATTAATTTAATCAAAATACTATAAACTAAGAATTACACATGATAAGGATTATTGATGTGCAGTGATTATACAAAGTTCTACATTAAAGCTGCTCATACAAATATATTTTATATAGTATATTATATAGTAAGTAATTTTTATAGTATGATTACGTACTTCTATAACGATATAATGAGTATAAATACCCACACTGTTTTGATAGCAACAAAATATTTCCCTTAGAAACCAGGTAAAAATAATGTGTTTATTTAGTTAAATGTATAAATTCACGATGATAGGCACTTTCTTAAAATATGTTTTCTATAAAGCTTGGGTATCCGAACCCTTGTTCATTCCCTAATTTATTTATTATAGGATTACCTTTTGTTGACTCATTGTTTAGTGTATTACCTGGACATACTAATTTCGTAAGAGTAAACATATGTGTGTATGAAGGAGGAGGACAGGATGGAAAATAGTAGGATTATAATGACATGCATAGTCCACCACGACCAGTAGTAAAGGCAGTGGCATAGCCGAAAGCCGACATCGATCGCACGCGCCTTGCCAAAGCAGCCTAGTTCATGCGCGTCGCGCGCAGCGAAACCACGTTCATGTGAATACTGTAACGTAAATACTGAAACTACGCCGCATATGATAACATACGTACAAATTGTAATTCAATGAAACAACGTTAGCTGCGATTGAAGATATCAGTTCACTCAAGTAATTACTCGAAATACATATCTTATATATCAACTAATATCTTCCAAGAGTTTAAAGACGAACAGCAAAAGATTATTTGATAGCGTAAACGATTTAATTTCTTTTAATATCATATATAAACATTGTATCCACACTAAAACATTTTTATAAATTTTACCCGTACGTTTTGCACAATACGTTTTTTTTTGTGAGATATTTCTAAATCTACAAAGATTTTTTTCTAAAACATTTCAGAAAATATAATGGAAAATAAACATTATTTTTTATTGTCGAACACCTATATACAAAAAATTTAAAATATCTAAATTTTCCTACTTTTAATATCTAATACTAATTTCAAATGAAATTAGTTTATCCTTTAAATTATTATTATTATAAAGGCACTAAAAGTATTTTTAGTTTATAAATCTATTGTTTTCGATTTGGCTTTTATTAGTGGATGTGTTTACAAGTTCTTTCACCTTATAAATTAAGAAAACTGGAACCTATGATTTACTTAAATTTTTTTTATTGAAAAATTTTGTATTTGTATATAAATATATAAGGTATTTTACAAAATACTAAAAACTTTGGCAAGTCTTTGACCTATTTTTTTGACTACATGCGATAAGTTAAGATTTTTTATTCACGTAAATATATTCATAAAAAACAAAAAAAAGTGATTTTTTTCCTAACTTTGTTTCTTTCTGTTATTCTTATTTTTGGACCGAGCAAGAATACAACATACTGGGACAAACCTATCTACACGAATATTTATAGTTTGATTTATTCCATCTAGCAAAGTATGAAATATATCCCTATCAATATCTAAGGTTCTATGTAAATCAGGTTGATCTATTAGAAGACTAACCAACCGAATACTAACAAGAATTTTTAGGACGACTCATTAAATCTCGGTAATTCTAGTTGTAGAAGTATTCAACCAATAAACTATTGAGCAACAGAAAACTGTAGTGTGACAATGAATGGATAACTTCAGAAATTTCCAAGTTGACGTATTCAACCCATTATTTCTGCGAAAGTATAAGAGAATTCTCAGTGAGCGAGACGAACATGGTGCTGGACCACTTTTGACATTGATATCGTGCCGCTTTGCATGTCATCAACTTTTCCTCGTTCTGAAAAACGTTTTCTACATAACTTTCTGTTGAAGTTTTCATGAGCACATGTCACACTGGAAGGCGGAATGTCCGTAACGGAAATCCCTGCGCAATCAGCGATCGAGATCCTCCAGCATATACCCAAGAGATGAAACTCGCATAATATTTACAGGTAGGCATGCATTCAGCATATAACAAGACAAACACATCTTTATTTATTTATATATATATATAAATAAATAAATAAATATATATATATATACATATATATATATATATATATATATATATATATATATATATATATATATATTGCGCTTAGCAAGTCAGATTGTTAACAACAAATCCATCAAAAAAGTGTTAAGGTAGTCTGAGAGATTTGGAAAAGGTTGGGTCAACGAAATTTATTCTCTCTGAGAAGATAGTAAAACGAGCAGCCATGGAGCATACATCGAACAAAAAAATAGAGTGCTGTTTTGTCATGTATGGATGTTTTCCGAAATGGATATACTTTCGGAGAATTTGAAGAGTAGTAGGAGACCTCACCGAAACAAGAGAATTGACGAGGTTAAATATAAATCGTAATGTATTGCGTACACAACGGAAACAACATGAACAGTGTTAACGCGTCCGTTGACATTCAATTTAAAAATGGAATTCATATATATATATATATATATATATATATATATATATATTTTCTAAATTCTTATTATCAAAGCTAAGACTTTCGTGGGTGCCGGTTTTCTGATAGTGCATTGTTTGTGTAAATAAAACTGATCCATAGAAACTCAAGAAAATCGAATTCACTACTCCGGAGCAGATGTTTCTTGTATTTAGTTTTGAAACAAATAAATGACAAACCAGATATCGTATTATCTAAAATAAAGTGGTACAACTTTGTGTTCCACATAACAAGAGACGCAAAAATAAAAACATTAAAGGTATTTGTGCAATAGATTGAAATGTTTCCATGACTGAGTAAGAGATGTAAATACATGCTGGATAATATGTTTTTGACGAATGATATTTGTTTCTCAAATTCTGTTCGCTTTAAGAATTCACCATTTTAAATCATGTACGATGGTGAAATCGTTTGGCGCCGGTAAAATAGCATTCAATCAGGACAGTATAATAAGTTTATATAATAAATTTTAAATGAACATGAGTCAACCACTTGACTGCTTAGCGCAATTTATGAAAGGTTGAGAGTCACTAGAAATAATTTCCAAACTGCGGTCCAATTCACAGAAATCAACGAGTGCTCTCACCCAACAGTCCTTCAACATATTTTACGGGCTATATCGTGTGAAATATATATATATATATATATATATATATATATATATATATATATATATATATATATATATATATATATATATTGCGTATGTGTGTGTGGTTTAACCGTTTGTGTCATCTAGAGTTATCTCATTTACGTTGCTGATGACGTACGTCTTCCGTAAAAACAAATTATCCAATTTTGCAAGCAGATTGAAGAATATACGTTTAAATGCATTCAGCATTTCGTGTCACCAATAGACTTCGTTTGCATCGGGAAATAATCTTTAGATTCTACCGGATATTAAGCACCGTGATGAACGTTATGTAGTCGAGAAGGTTTGAGTTTCAGATATAATAATCTATTTGCAAAATTATCGTCTTTTGTTATTAGATTTACGAGCATAACGTGAACTGTCATCAGTATTCAACTATTTTTGAACCAATGTGGTGGTTCAAAAATAGTTGAATTGCTCATTAAAAAAACATTTACACAATGTTTAAAATGATTTGGAAACGTAAAAACTTCAATCATTAAACGATATTTACACCCGAAACATCTCTATTTTTATAACGCGACAGTATTTTAAATTATACATTGTTAAGGAATTAAATATAAAGATTTTATTCTTAATAATTTTTTATAAATAAATAAAAGAAAAACATTAAAATAAATACAAATCTGTTCATAATATTATTGGTTCAATTGATAATAGTTTCAAGAAAGCCGCCCATATTTGGTTTTTTGTATTTTAATCAATATTGTTCACCAAAACACATTATTTACTTAAATATTTATGAATATAATTAAATAGGTGTATATAATTCATGTTAGTAGTTGAGGTCATTTCATTGCAAAGAGCTTTATTTGTTTTATATATATATATATATATATATATATATAAATTTATATATATACATAATCGATTCTTAACCAATATCATCAATATCAGTTTAATCTTTCCCTCTATACAGCAAACAATATCCAGCTGTGACAAAAATGTAAATGTTCTATATGAAATATCATTTTATTCAGATCTGTTGGTTTGTGTCAAAATGTTTATTCTAAACCAAATCGGTTCACATTGATGGTTTATAGTCTGACTAAAATTTAAAGCGAGGAACAAATCGTCTATGTAAACGATAACAGAATTAAGAATGCGACTGATACGAATCGATGTAACCTTATTTATATGTAGTATAAATTGCTTTAGTAACACTATAACCTTCGATTGTTTGCTTAATAAAGGGTAGGCAATAAATTTCAAGCGTTTACTTTCCTATTAAGAACAGCACCTAGAGTGTGTTACTTAATTAAAATTATGATGCAAATGGCAGTGATGTATCAATCGTGTTTCTGCTGTTATTTTATCTATTCCTATATCTATATAATGTCACCATTCCCTTACTTCGTAATATGATGAAAAAATAAATATAAGGTTGAACGAATACGATCGTTCTTAGATTGGAATTTAATATGTTCAGAGGATATCGCGGAGGAAAAACAGCGGCTGTTTGAGCCAGTCAGGCAAAACGCTTCAAATCAGCTCGCACACAAAAGTAAAAATTATTTCTGGAAACTTATTCCGAAATTGTAATTCTATTTTATTTACGTTCAAAACGAATAAAGTACATTTCTCGTTAATGTTAATATCTGTAACAATATCAATGTTTGTTGTAGTTAACATACTTTTTTTTAATGTATTTTAATCGAAAATGTAATCAATATAAATTCTCTAACTTAAACCTGCTATGTAAATAAAAACAATAAATTATCTGAAAACTATGTTTTGTATTGAGGACATTTTAATAGTTATATCTAAACCAATTAATACGATCAGGATTAATTAATAATCTCATCGAAAGCTATACAACGCTAATTTAGTTAATGCCGATAAATTATTTACTAACTAGAATCACAACTGTCATTTGCTAGTAGCAATAGTTATGAAAATCGTTCATATAATATTATTTAACTAAACATGCTAATTTGAATGTATTAATTACGTTATTATGAAATTTGTACGTATGGCAACGTAATTTTCTCTATGGAACGTTTTTACAGAAGTAAGCGGCTATGAAATACCAAATATTTTCAAATCCTTGATGTATTTATATAATGCCAAAGAGGTGCGAGGGAATAAGTTTGTTATTGTCGTTAATTACTAAGGAATAATTAAAGTTTGAGCGTATTGGTGGTTGCGTAATGTTGCGCGCATAAAATACTTGACGCATACTTATTATTAATTTACCTAAACAAGCATTAATTAATATGATTTACGCGGGTTAAACTACAAGATAAAACAAATAAGAAAGAATAAAAGAGAAGAATAATTATTCGAGTTGAGCGTTTTAATGAGGATAACGTTTAATTGCTAAATATGTAAAACGTAATATGTGCTTATCTAAATTGTTGCAAACATACATAACTCCATGCAAATTTTCTACATCAATCATATAAGTTTACAAGGAGTTAAAGCACTTAAAGCGCAACCGTTGCAGCAGCTAAGTTAGCAAGACCCAAACAAGAAATAAAAATTTTTCGTTCATCCATAACTATTTATCATTTAAATAAATACAAAACTGTTTGTTTTCTAGTTAGTTTAATAAATTATATTTAGATCAGTTATTAAAGGGATTACATTTATTTAATTTTTTTATATTTTATTTTAAATAAATAGCCATTGATTAACGGCAAGGTTCCAAGGTTCTAATGAAACCAGATGAGTTATGGTCGCATAGTTCTTTATGTGTGTGTGTGTGTGTGTGTAATGTAAAGAATTCTGTATGATTAAATTTAATACAAATTATCAAGTCACCCTTCACATGACACTCAAACCACAAAGTTCATTGTTATTGAAGAAATGAAATCGATAAACAGCGTTGACATTTGGCGAACGGGGCGATAGAAACAGGGAGAAGGGTATACTAATGCCTAAAGTGACAAGAGCTCGTAATCACAATCGCAGTTAGGTACGAAAGCGAAGGCCCCATAGAACCAAATGTCGACTGAGATCAATTCATTAGAAATCATTGGGGTGTCATCAGATGTGGAAGAGAGACTCTAGGCAGGTCGCCATACGATCCCTAGATCAATGGGGTCAGACCATAAATAGGTGCGCTGTCAAGTTAGCTGCCCTGCCAGCCTGCCACTGATACCCAGTTCCGCACAATACCTCGATTCGATTATCAGTACCATCGATGGATGCTACCAGAAACCTGACTTTACCGCATAATCTATGTACCAGAATTCTCATAAAAACCCTATATTGTTTTAGTACACCAATGCACGTATAAGGTTTATTAGTAAAGCCCATATTCCACCAATAAAACGACATTGAACATTTGTTCGGTCATAAAGGAGAAGGATACTTGACAACCACCGGAATTATTTCTTGATATAACTGTGGAGAAGTTAATGACACAAAGCAAATATCGTTTAACTCTTCGGTAGTGACGTGCCGTTTCATAAAACAACATCATTGTATTTTTAACCTACACTGAGAAAAATGATTCTTTTAAAATAAAGCTATATATATATATATATATATATATATATATATATATATATATATATATATATATATATATATATATATATATATATATATTTGCCAGTAACGTTATCTTTTACGTGGATTATATTTTTGATTATATAAAAATATTACCATTTATCAATTATGTTTAATAGAATATAGAGTTCAAATTTGATACAATTAGTCTAACCGAATAATTTTGTTTGTAATTTAATGCATTTAGAAAGGTCTATTGTCAGTTGTTAACCAAAAGATAAGATTGGTAAATTTCACACTAATGTCGGTACCAGAACATAGAGCAGCAGCTGCTTCATCGAATCCAGTGCACATGAGCACTCGTCAAACATCAAACAATGAAACGAGTTTCAACGCGTCAATTACACAAATGTTCATGAGTGCCCATTGGATTTTGAGCTAAAAGCGAAAGTGAAAAATCAGTCAATGTTTAATTAATTAGTTCATTTCATTGAGATCAATTTACTAATTGTTTGTTAATCTGGTGTTTATCAAAACTCTGAATACATATGTGAACCAATCACAAATATTTCTATACATATTTAAAATAAAATTACTTTCGACGATTTTTTGACAGAGTCAAGGTTAATAGGCTGCCCAAATTATAACGGAAGCCCACTTTTAAAGCACTCATAATGTTCAGCTTCAGGAAAACTGTACTACGAAGAAATGTATCGCACTAATGAATAATTTTGTATATTCATCTAGAAAAAAATTGAATAAGAAAAAGTTGCGGTAGATTGAAAATTTCAAAAACTTTGTCCGCTTTCATCCTTTTTAAATAAATATCAAAAACATGATAATTATGCAAATACGAGTAAAATAAAAAGTGCTTTAGAACAAATTTGTTACATCAAAGCATATTTAATCTAGTAAAAAGTTACTCTACACACAAATCAATATCTGTATATAGATCAAAGTTCGAAAATCGATTAACACAAAAAACGAACAGAAAATTTCATAAAACTGTCAATCTTAAATTCAAGGCAGAGAAATTTCCACCATATGACGAATGTTGGTTACAAAATGATTTTATATTTAAACGGTTCGTCCGCGCACCAATCTAGTTCAAACAACGCCATGGGCACCATGGAAAATTAAACGACGATTACTGTCAAATGAAAGTCTGAATTATTAACCGACAAAACACAGTTCATCCGAATCACGTCACCGTACGTAGGTTTCATCAAATTGGCACCCATATTTGAAGCACAAACAAACGAGCTCACATTACTTGTTTATGTTTTGTTGTTTACACCCAGATCGCAGACGCATAGCATTTATTAATAACCGGAGAAAAACAAATATTCTGCTTTCATAACAATCTCTTTCACTATAATATCAACGACGCATTTTAAACTTATATAAAGATTATTTGCGTCAAAATATTTATTGTATAATAGAATGCGCATTTGAATAAAATGTATACAGCATATAATAAATAAAAGAAATTTACATTGTGTTTTGAATTTATTTTCATTCGAAATGCGTCAACAGTTTTTCGCCTAATCGTAATTTTCATATAATATAAATGATAGCCATTAGAATGAATGTTTATTGCACACATTTTGAACTTGCTATACCAATATGATCTATATTTGTAACGATGAGCAGAACTGTCATTAGATAATCTGATGTTTTAAATCAATTCCGAGCGTTCTTGTTTATTTAAACAGAAACATGTATAAAGTCTTTTCAAATGAATGTGTGTTTTTTTGCAAATAGCACATCAATGCTCCTTTGACATAACAATTTTAATGAAACAGTTGTGTCTGCTTTACGCTTGTCGTGCTCACAGTAAAAAATAAACTAACAATAACCCTTGCCGGCATACAGTTCCGCGTTGAACCAGGTCATCTGGACCAAGCAATGTTGGACCGGGAACAGGCTAGCGAATGTACATAAAATTTGACGGAGCTAAAACCAATTTTGGTACAGTGTATTCAAATGTCTCCCATAAAATATCGTATAATTTTCCAATATATTTCGCATATTTTTAATAGCCATGTCGAAAATGAGTTAAAATCGATTTTTTAATAGCATTCGCTAAATATGTGTTGAAAACATTGGGCACAAAAGCGATTTGGTCTGGCAAAAATTGTAGATAATTTAGTTTATTTCTTCTATAAACCATGGTCCACAAGCAACGAGTGACACTTAGTCACTCTCGTAATTGAATTTGTTTTTTAATTAAGTAATAAATAATACTGCTCGAAATTTCGCGATTAGCAAATTAAAAATGAAAGCGTATGTTAAATTTTACTTTAGCCAGTAGCAACAAAAAAACCGAAAATAATCTAGAAGTAAATGAAAATTACGTTAGAACCGAAATTCTATATTCATGGTTTTAAAAGCTCAGCTCACGATATGTGGTCCGTCGCAGAATGATATTCGGCTAAATTTACCTGCGCCCTGAAACTTGGAGATACTGACTTGATTTATAGCACTGACCGTGAGAAAAAATGGATATCGGCCAAGAACACTGACATAAAACTTACTATCCATTTTAATCTGGAACAGGTCTCTATTATTTATTAATGCATACATACATAAAATAAAACTGGTTTAGTAATTTAATCATCAATGAATCATATTTGTATGTTAAAATATACTAACATTTAAGTCTAAGTCAACTTCGGACATGAAAATATTACATTATGATAAATAGTGATAAATTGCATTACACTTATCTAATTCATCGATTGTCCATTGCTAGTCAATTCGTAACAATTGGTGGTGATTTTTGTAATTCGATAATGGCTTTATAAAACGCATTAATGCACTCTGAAAGTTATCTAGGGCCGAATGAGTCACATTAGGAATGTTTTTCAGTACTATCTACACAAGAATACATTATATGATTAAGTAAAAGTAATAAATAACTATAGATATATTAAATCCATTCCGATTAGTTTAATAAAATAAAATAATAACCTAATATGAGAAATACTGATTTTAACTTTATTAAAGAGATTTAGGTGGTTGTATTTGAATTTAATTGCGATATAGATTCCTGAAATGTAGGTTAGCAGTGACTGGTGAATCGAGGCATATTGGAATTTGAAGACCATCCAGTCAGTAGCAGTTATAGGGTAAGTTATCGGTGTATGAGTGTTCTTCACTTAGTGAATAGTTCAGCA
This sequence comes from Nebria salina, assembly GCA_944039245.1. Taxonomy (NCBI): domain Eukaryota; kingdom Metazoa; phylum Arthropoda; class Insecta; order Coleoptera; family Carabidae; genus Nebria; species Nebria salina. Next base: position 3,533,403 of record OX063288.1, on the reverse strand, counting down.
GGACCCGACAGAAGAGACAGGCGTTAAGGCAGTGGCGTATTCAGAAACGTAGCAATTAAATCAGCAGTTAAAGAGCCTATTATTATAAAATTTCTTATAAAATGTTGGCGTATGAAAGAAAATATGTTGTTCAAGAAACTAAACCGAGCTCGAATTATTTTAGCTCATAGGTAAATACATGTATTCTTTGTTCGCCTATAGGTTATAATCCGTCTCTGCAACAACGGTTCTGAATTTCAGCATCTGCTTCCTTCTCTATACCGTATACCTAAGTATTATACGATGTGTTGCCAGCAGCGTGCTGCCTAATACAATGAGAAGTGACCGACGAACATGGTGTGCAACTTGACTATAGACAAGTTCGAAACTGCCAGAACGCCCGCGCCAACAACAGACAGAACACTTGTATTGTATGTAAGTAATGTGCGGCTGCATCACTACACTATATACTTCACAACTACTCTACATTATACTCTCCGAAGCTCTTCACAATTCGCTTATATAAATAGGCAAACGCATGCCTAAATGATCGAACTATAAACACAACTTATGTGGTTTTGTTTAAACTTGAAAAGAAAACGAACTCGAGAACCCATACAAATGAATTTACAACTCACACGGACACGATACATAGATAGATCATTTGAAAAATCGCGTTAAATAATAATAATTACTTTTAATGAATAGTAAATATTTTGATGAAATTTAAATGCAGCGTTATTTATTTACTAATTGCAATGCAATAAAATAAGTGTGAAATATTCAGATATTCACAATCGTTTATAATTATGGAAAAGCATTTTCCTCATCTCCTATTTTCTCGAGTATTGTAAAAAATAGTTTTTATAATCTTGAAAATAAATTATTTAAAAAAATCATATTGATTCATAAGTATATACTCATACATTTATATCTTATTTGATTATTGAGCACGTCATTTAAAAATATGTTATTGACTTCAGGCACAATTTGAATCGTGTATTAAATTTCCTTTTGGCAGCAATTAGCTTGACTACTGCTATAAGTAAATTTAAATAAATAACGAGAAAACGACAAAAATATTCTAAATCAGATTAGTTGAAAATGTAAAGACCTGTTTCGCTTTTAAAAATATCTAATTAAGTGCAGCTGTTCAACACAAAAGAAATGCAGAACCATTCCACGATACAGCTCAAATCCAATGGCTTTATTAAAAATCGATTTGAAGAGTTCGCCGACACGGGCCAGCCTAATGTTGGTCTGTTCAGTTTCGCTAAGTTACTTTTTCATTGGCAATTGCGTTAGGAGGGTGTATAAAATGTCTAAAAATAAATCATTTTTGTTGAATTCTATAAATATTACAAAACCGAATCAGTTATGCATTCATCAACGTGGAAATATACGAGTGTATTTTTTATTTGAATTTAGTTTAACTCTTTACTATATATTTATTTGTATTTGAACTGTATGCATAAATAGTCATAATATTTTGAAAAATGACGATTTATTCCGCATACAAAACGATTAATTGGTACCGAAATATCGCCACGTAAACTGAAATCGAGTAAAGTGAATTGATTTTTTCAGTAGATAAAATAGGGATTCATTTAATCGGATAATACATCAACTGATACAGAGTCTGGATCATCATTTTGTCGCTCCCTTGAAGACTTAAGGTTGCTGGATTTACAATTTTCAGGATCTTTGAAAAAAATGCTAACTTAATTTTTGAAATCGCGTTGTGGAGAGATTGCACATAACGAAAGATTTTAGTTTCCAAAATGCATTACTTTGATAAATATAATAAATAATTTAGAATAAACAAATAGTTTACAGAAGAAAAGATTAATTGTGGAAATAGAAAATGTATTACTATGATTAAATGGTAGAATTACACCAAATAAATATTTGATTCCTAGTCACTTTAGTCACTTAAAAGCTTTGAAGCCACTTATTGGAGAACTAATGTAGTGTACCTAAAGTTTTCAAAATATAATTTCTATGTTTCTAGTATTTGTTAATGTAATAGTACGCACTTATTAATATAAACTTATGTATGGCGAAGGACATGACGAAGCCAGGAAATTTTTGCCAATTTACAAAGAAATAATAATTTGCTTAAGGTTGATTGATTTCTTTCAAACTTCAATCAACAGGCTCGGTCATGATAAGGTTCTGAAATATAATTTCCTCATTGATTAAAACCATAGAACGAGATCCGAACAACCATTCCTTTTTTGAATGATCGAACGAAATGTCAATATCAAAGCGGTCGTTCGAATACTTTCAAATCAAACGTACACAAAAGTTTAAGGATCTTCTTTGATAAAGTGGTGTCAACGGTTTTTCTATTGAAGCCTACGTCACAGTGAACGAAATAATCTAATTAGAAAACCTTTATCACGCTGCAATCATCGGTTTCGTAGAAATGAAAGAATCACCGAACGCAAAAGAAAAAGAGAACGTAACGTCTGTGGCCAATGAAGCTTAATCTTCGCTGAATGTATTGGCGATAGAGATAGCAATGATTAATTCAAATAATTGCGCTACGTAATTGGCATCTGCCGGTTGGGTATTGTAATTAAATAAATAAAATTGAGTAGATGGAAGGGGTAGTTTTGTTTCGAATTAAAGTTTTGTTAGTCTGGTAAGTTAATATGATATATCGTGCCGGAGAGATTGAAGGAAAGATTCGTACGACAACGTATCTTACATCCGGAAGACTGTCCACAAGTGGAAGTGGAACGTGCTCTCAACCACAGGCGAGCGATTCAGGTGGCACGTGCGACCAAAATAGCACGTACTGGCTCTGGAAGCGACATGTTGCAAAGTCGCCAAAACTATGTGCAATGACATGTAATTTGAAACACTTTTCAGAGAATTCTTGATTTATAAGTAATGAAATGTATTTTACGGTTAACTAAAAAATTATATATAATTCTGATACTGGATTAGCCAATAGTCTGATAAATAATAACTAAGTAAGATTCATTTTATTGCTTATACTTGCAAAACCTTTTAAGCTGTAGTTAATTGTTATAGGCTCGACCGCCTGGCCAAGTTATTATGATATATGACTGGTACCGCGATATACAGTATATAGCAAACTAGCAAACCTTCCAAATTATGAGATAAATTGTTATTTATTTGCGAAGAAAATTTTGTTTTGTTTGTTCATTTTGAACTCATTTTAAAATAAATTAAAAACCATTTTGTTCAACAATAAATAACAAATATTTTCCACTAAGAAAATTGTAAGCTATGCATTCAGAAAATGTTTGAATCATATTTGCAGCTTATTTAATAATGCTGCAGACATTCTATCTAAATATGGAAATAAATATGTTTACGTATACGAATTAGATATTCGGCAAGTGACCTAATTATTTTCTGAATATACTGGTGAAAATATGATCGTCTTTAAATTAGCAACTCACAAGTTTCTTCTGGCGCGACATAAATTAGCAAAATTAATTAAATTCTTACGAAAGCAGACATTTTCATATACACTTGAAGGGATGGATCGAACCGTTCCTAGTATCTGCATTATAATCTTCCTCCATTCAAGCGCATACTTCACACTCTCAACACTCATTATATCATTATGCGCTAAATAAATAAACGAAATAGTTTTTAATTCGATGTACCAAATAAGTATACAATAAACGTTTAAATAAATGTATCAAACCGTATTAAGCTACCTTTATGACAGCAGCCAAAGCACGGCATGTTGAATATTTGACGTGGCAGCACTTCGACGTATGTCAAGTTCTTATGCTTGTCACCAAATAGCATGACGTTTTCTATCCTGTACAACAAGCACTGCTTTATAGCAAACTTAACGATAGGTTGTTTCAAACTCAAAAGGTGATATCAGATATTATTTATAAGCTAATTTATTCCAGATATTCATTTTATTTGCCAAATATGTACATCATGGCTACACACATCAAATGAGATGGCAAAAAACGCTTATCATTCTTTCACACCATTACAATTTTTCATTCATCAATTTCTTCAAACATGCTCTTTTATTCTTCTTGCTTACAACTTTCCCTTTCACGCAATTTATTCGTAAAATTAAATGCTAGCACATTAAACCATGAAAAGGATTTGATCTATCCGCTTCGATATACTTACTAAATAAACAATGTTAATGTATTCAACATTATTTGAATTCATGTATTTATTTACTTAATCCTCTCAAGTGACTCGTAAATAATATTAATCCATTTATGCTTGCCTCTACAGAATGAATCGATTCGTTTCTATGTCCTTTTTCTATGTTTATATCTCTATATTTGTGCATAGAATGCAGTACGCTACCCAAGTTCATAAACCTACAAAATAACGATGATTCAAAATTCATACGCGGTTACGGTTCTGAAACATCTTTCGCTTCAAGTAGCAGGCTAATCTAACAGGATTATTCTGCTGAGTAATTCTACCTCCGTTTCCTTCTCTACCGGCATACAGTATATACTGTTTGGATATGGAATGTTACGGCGACAAGGGCGTGGATTTTGAAAAGGGATAGGGACTACTGAAGAAGTGAAGCAGACACGAACACCAATGATGAATAACTCTTTTCGAATAGATTATTCAACGCATTCGAAAAGTTTCTAAGTGCAAATACATCGTTATCATAATTTCATAGAGTTGATAATTTATTTATGAACTCAGATAAACATATGTTCATTGTTATGTACGTCTAAATAAAATAGCAAGATTATATTGATTTCACTATAAATAAGTACTGCCTCTTGCTCATATCATAAAAATATTTTCGTAAATTTGATATAAATTCACCCTATTTAGCCAGCACACCAATTATTGGAATGGCATTTAAAAATGGGGTTTATGACGTCCTTAACGTTTTAAACGTTTTTTCAAGGGATAATTTAGCTACTTTTCAACCCGAGTGTTAATGTTCAGTATGTTTTTATTAACACACAAGTAGATTTGGACTACACAAAGATGAATTATAATTTGATATTTAATACTGACGTATGAGAAAATATGATTTTAAATTTGATGTTAACACCAAATATATGAAATAAAATCAAATACTTCCAAGCTTAGGATCATCATGTATAATTATGATATTCGTGAATAATATATTTATGAAAATACATATTTTGAATTTTAGTGTTTAATTCGATAATATGAAATAAAAGGTAAATTTATGCAATTTATTACAGTGACTACATTATAGCACACAATCGATAATGTCTGTTTTATGTTGTTAAATTTCAGAAAATTTTAATTAAACTGAATTGGATTTAATGCATTTTTGAACATTGCCAAAAGACTTTGATCTTTTGTTTTGTTGCCTTTTGCAGAGTTGTGCGTGAAATAAAAATATTATGAATGGGCAAAATTAATCGGTGCGCGTTTTGAGCTAATTAACCAAAAATCATAAGTATAAATACACAACCGATTCCGGAAAGTGTAATGAATAAAGCAATGTGCCTTGGCGAGGGTGTCTGCTTGTGCTGCGTAAAGTTGTAGATTTTCTAAAACTTTAATAACAAAGTTTGACATTTATTATTCATAAAAAACTTAGAGCAACGGATTAACTTTTCGACAGCCGAGTAATAATTTATTAGGCTGACTATTGAAAAGAATATATTTCCTGACGGCCAGGTATACATATCGACGTTAGTCTCACCAGCACGATATGAAGAACCGATTCAATAAAGCAGCGCTGGTGAGAAAATGGTAATGTAATATGAATGGTAACGCCACAGTCGCAACAAACTCAGTAATATTTATTGTCATGAAATCGCTAACTTTACAAAGGGTGAAATGGACCTAACTGCGTATAACTTCGTGCAATACAAACTCCACCATTAATTAATATTCACTTGCTACGAATTTCATGTGTTTTAGTTCCACAGTGTTGTTCGTTATTTATGCACATGCTCAACTATTATAAACAAGAAAGTATACATGAAAAAAAACCAAAATGTACAGTAAATGAGAAAATAAATAATTTGAAAATGATAAAATTGTACAGTGGAGTTTGTGCCGTCACTTCCCACCAAAAAGAGATTACCGCGAAAAAATCTACTAAACTGCCGGATAAACCTGTATACTTTACTTGTTTTCACAAAAACGTTATGCCAACATTAGTACAACAAAACCAAATCGTATTTGTGACAAGCGTTCACGGTGTATTGGCATCAGATACTTCTTGAATATTTAATGATACGATGTCCATTCTAAATCTCTCTCCAGTTGAATGCAAAATAGAAGTCAAATATTTATAAGATATTAATTCATTGGATATGAAAATAATTGTTTTATTTGCACCTAAAAAAAAAAACATAATATTCAATCAGCAGTAGTGTAAATATGATTTGTTAGAATAAACTCTAAATAGCTTTAAATTTAATATATTAGAAGAATTTATTGTAAACAAATTCTATTTGAAATCGTTGATAGAAATCGTATAAAAAAACGAAGTCTTTTCCAATATCAATTTTAAATTAACTTTCAGATGTAACTGTATATGAGGATTTAAATAATTTTTGAATTATAATAAATATGATGAAATAAGCTTTGTTATCATAATATGATTAGAATTAATTTAATCTAGTTAATCTGCATGACGTACTACTATTTAAATAAAATCTGCTTATAGATTTAGATCACGGTCATTTGATCTTTAAAATGTAAATATATATTTTTATTTATTTATGAATGTTGAATATGAACGATGGAACACATAAGCCGATTGAATAGATAAATGATATTTCTGAAAAGTATTTGTAATGCATTTCAATCAAAGACGAAAACCATGGTTAAAATGCCACATGTGTGGTTTAGCTAAAGTATAAATTTCAAAACGAATCTTGAATGCCCTAGGGTGAAAGACCCTATTGTTTTGGCATTGGCATTCTTGTCCTTCACTTCTTTGATATGATTATTCGTTTTCTTTTAAGATGTGATGATGCATTAGTTAACCAGATTCAAATTACAAACTAAACTACCGCAAAGCGCATGTGAAATTCATTTGTGATGAACTGGACCAATAAGGGAGTTTCTGGCTGACTATTGATTTTGCACACATACACGCGCGCACACCACATATATACAAATAAAAAAAAATACGTTTGTTGTATCGACTATTATGTGTCACCGGTTCAAAATGATCAATTTTATGGATTGCAATTGATTTTAATAATATGCAAAAGATTCGCGAACCATATCGTCTACCAATATTTATCTAGGTAAATATAGGTGTATATATATATATATATATATATATATATATATATATATATATATATATATATATATATATATATATAAATAGATGAATATATTTCAAGTAAGACCGTTTTAGATAACTTAAAAGCTATTCAAGATAGGCTTACGTAAACTGATGACAGCTGCTAGTATAATTTTGTTTGTAAATGATACTGCGCAAGCTTGACGTATACAATTCTATAAACCAGTAAATGGTGGGAAAACAGACGACGGGCTGAGATACAAAACCGAAGAGGAAATTTGAAGAGTGAAAGGAACATTGGTCTGATTAATTAATCTCCTTGGCGTTCCTGCAGGCTCACGCAATGTATCTGAACGCGAATCTCTGTCATCATACGAAACCCATCAAGATCATCGAGTTCTTCACCGTCGAACTTTTTGCACACCCAATCATCACATCCTTCCTGGCAAATTTGCGCGCCTCACGCATTCTGTGTGCTTTGCTGTGCTATGCTTTGCTATGCTATGCTATGTTATGCTATGCTATGCTATGCTATGCTATGCTACGCCATGCTATGGCAGCGGTCTGGTCCACCGTGTTAAAAGTGCGCGCGTGTGCAGATAAGGAAATCGTATTTAAGATTTATCGATATTCGAACGAAAACCAACAAAACGACGGGAAACTAAGTCCACAAGACGTTCTGGCCCAACCATTCCGTTTCTGACCCGTTTTATTTTTTGTTCAAGTCGTTCTGGCTGTGTTAAAAATGTGCAAAATAATTACACACTTTATAAATCTTGTCACGAACAGCTTGTGTTCCAAGAAGCGCATCTCGCACTCCTTCGACACGCCGCTCGTACCGGCGAGACGCCTCTTATTAAAGCAAGACCAACGCAAGCGGACTGCGGCAAAGAGATGACGATGAATTCGTCTTCGTTGTAATCCTGTCGGAAATTACTCAACGACGTAAACTTGTTATAATACCTAGTTAACCATATATTACTACAGGTGAGTATCATATCAAACAAAAGCACTATTGACTATATATATATATATATATATATATATATATATATATATATATATATATATATATATATATATATATATATATATATACATATATATATATATATATATATATATATATATATATATATATATATATATATATATATATATATATATATATATATATATACCTACTAGATCATGTGTAACACATTTTCAAATCGATGGATTAAAAACTTTCGAAGGGAAATTGTTTTAAATCAGAAAACCTAGTTTACCCAAAATTTACTTTTAATTTAATAACATTATTATTTTTACTTAAAATAATCTTAACATTTGAGTACATACAATAAATATTATTTTCGAAACTAAATCTGTTGATTTTGTTAGCTAGTTTTCATCATATTTCATTAAGCTGGTGATTTAAAAAAATATATATGTTTCAAGTTTTGTGCTGAATGTTTTTATTTATATTCATTGTCACATATCCAATAAATCAGCGTTCACCTGCAAGGGCAATGCGCATCGATACCATGCGAGAACGTTATTACATTAACGCTTCCACCCAGTATCAGTATACTGTATAGTTTCGTTATCTTAGCATGAGTTCAAACACAATCGACATATCACTGAAAATATAGGCGAATTAATATTGTCGTTGTTGCTGTACGACACTAGTAAAGCTCACCTCGACATAATTTACTTAGTGCTGCACACGATGTGCGGGCGTCTTCCAGTTACACTTTGATGTGTACAATGCGAACTCGATACTGCGGACGCACTCTGCACAACAAAGTCAGCTCTTAACCCATAATCATACAGTTTCTTCAAAGGGCCGTAAATAAATAAATAAATAAATAAATAAATATATATATATATATATATATATATATATATATATATATATATATATATATATATTATAATAAAAAGAAAGTAATACACTACTACACGTGTTTTTGTTTGGAAATATATAAATACTGTTATTTCTACCAGGTATTCCCTTTCCACTAGAACTTGTTTACGCTACTGCTCTACTTGTATTTCAGCTCTGAAAAAATAAAATGTTGATTCATGAGTTGCGTTCAGTGTATGTGTGTGTGTGTGTATACAAGAATGTGTCTCTTACTATGTATTGAGGTCCATCAATGTTTTGATGTAATTTGAAATCAAGCTTTAACAATATAGATCGGTGAACAAGTAGTAGTATAGATATGTAGAACACGGTAGATAGGTGTAGAAGTAAACAAGTATCGAAAGAATATTTACGTAAAAATATAGAAATGACGATGCGAAGCGCAGCAACCGTTTATGCTTTTTATGGAAATGGCTGTAGGATTTCATCGGTTGATCTGAAACTCGTTTCTTGGAACTGATCAGCCTCCCAGATTGCATTGAGAAACGGTTTCCATCTAGAGACGTTACAGGTAAAGTGTGTCACACAATTTATAACGAAAACATTCTGGATTACACACAAACTAGTATAACTTCCCTGCGCGCCTTCGCTCGTTCGTCCTGCATCGCAACGGGGTAACGCAAAACACCCGAGCAAACATGGCGCGACTTCGTATAGGCTTTTTATGAAGAGTTCGTCGTTCGCAAGTTAGCAACGTGAACTCCATTATGTTTCGTTACACGTGCAGATGGGGGAACCTTAACACACACATAAACACAAACACACGCCCTCGAAATCACCTTTCCTGTATACTAGTAGAATAGGGTACGGGAAGTAGGTACAGTTTTCCCGTCGTCCTCTCTCGCCGTACTACTATCGTAATTCTAATCATTTTCAATTAACCCGAGCGGGCTCAATCTATCAAAGCCGTTTCTCATCTACACGGCATTAATTACCGAGACAGTCGGAGATCGTCTTGGCGACGGTTTCAGTGAACAGCGAAGAAACGTTGCATCGTCCAGGACGGACGGACGAGCAGAGAGGCGACATGAGTGTAAACATGCCGCATATTTCTTGATGATTTGCTGAATCGGTGCCAGTTAGCATCGGTTAAATCATGTGAAATTCATAACATTTTTTATTCAACACAACGTTCCATGCATCAAATTCCATTTCAACCAGAATAGAAACAACAAAAGAATCGCTAAAAATAAATATGTACTAAAATGCAATAAGATAATTAATATGTACATCATTTCAATAATTGCAAATTGGAAAATAACGGTAAGTATACGTTTTGACGGCTATAGATAGATATATCACAAAACTGAATGTGTGCCAAAATAGGTCAACTATTACAAAGCCCAATTTCTTCAAGTTATAGTGCCGATTTCCGTAAAAAAAAAACAAATAGTGTATTGTTCTTGGCACGTTCACCGAAAAACATATATTATAATAATTCTAAAAGTACATTTTCACAATGAAAATTATGAGCACTTCTTTTAAACTTAGTAAGACGATTTAAAGTTAAAATAAATATCTTTTAAAAGCGATGCAAACCCGGAATCTTTTTCACAAAAAATCGATTTTCTTTTCTTTCAACAAATCGCTATTACGGGTATTCGAGTTATGTCCACATTCGAAAGGCGTTAAATCGAAATCAGAATTAGAAATTCAATTTATTAATGTTTCATACGTATTATTTCTCAATAAAAACATATTTACGTGGGCTAGATGAATAAAGCAAACAAATAAAAAATTTAACTAAAAATGTTTTCAAATTATTTCTGAACGAAAGAAAAATTATTTAAATCGTTATTTTAACGTTAGAAAAAGTTTTAAAATTGACTAATTTATATCCATGAAGAAGATTATTAGTTTATCCAATTAGTTTATTAATTAATGGTTGTATTTTGATTAATCAAATAATCAAGGACCTACTATTTGAAAGCGCCAGATCACGTACAGGTAGTAATCTGCAGTCGCGGAGATCGGCAGATTACTATCACGTGATCTGACTGTCGATCACCGTATTGGGGCATAGACGGAATTACACACAAGGCGCGTAAACCGCATTCTGTATAACGTTACGTTACGTTGCGCCATCGCCAGTCCACCCGGGCGCCGAACCCAACGCAAGCCAACCCAACCCAACCCTTGCTCATATATTCATATGATTTTACGAGTGCTCGTATAAACACATACCGGTAAACAATCGGTTTACATGAAATGCTAGTACAAAGGATATTGAAAGGTCATAACAACGGAACAGACGGACACACAACAGACCGGAAATGTTTCATATATATCTTTATTTACAGATGACATTGTAGAAGCTCTGCTATTTTCATTTATGTTTTAATTTACGATATAATCTAACCCCAACACACGTTATTAGAATTGAGGTAAATAACGTTGGATTATTATATATATATATTTAATAACAATTTCTTTTGATGTTCCCTGTACGTATGACTTGGTTTTAAATTAAAATAATGAACATTTTTAAATAATTTGTTGTAATACAATGTTCCATAAGATAAAATAAATTTTTAAATAGAAATATCAATTTTGGTTTTAGATATCGAATTCCATATGAACATGATTCGGTCAAATAAAAGTTTTATCGATGGAATTAAGAAGCCATATAAAGCAAAAAAAAAAAATTAAACCCGACACAGAGAACAGCGGAGCAGAATCTACAACAAAACAAATGGTTACCAGATATAAATTTCAAAAACAAACAAAAGCTCCAATAATTATTTACACTTGCCAAGTTTTGATTGATTGAAAAGTAATGTAGCATCAGCTTGCTACATGGACGTGGCCAGCGCAAATATATGCAAAAATAATTACTAATTTCACAAAACAAACTTAAATTCATTTTTTAAATTACTACCGGTTATTTTCGTAATATTTTAAGTGGAGAAAATAAATCAGAGTAAAAAAATTTAAATTATAACTCATATGTAAATGTGCGAAGTACGTGAGAGCATGAAAACGTGTCGCCGAGTTTAATAACCGACCGGATGACAACGAGGTAAACGAAGACGCGTGTGCCCGCTTCCGGAACTAGAACTAACGAGAGGCTTCCGGACCAACAACGTGTTACTAGTGGATTAACTCGACTGGATTATGCGTAATCTCATAATCTAATATCGCGCGTACATCTATCTGGCCGAATTGATTCCGATCGATGTGACGCGACACGCTGATCGTTTCAACCAGAGTCTTACTTCTGCGCATATATAGAAATGATTTAGATATAAATACCCTACGGTTAAATTCTATCCGATTTGCTATTGGTTCTATTAAATATTAATGTAACATGTAATAATTAATGTTTTGGCTAAATTATGCATTAATTGAACTTCCAAATTAGAGGAGTGATAGTAAAATGTAATTTGTTGACATTTAATTACCTCGTTTGCGAAAATCGTGACGAAAGGTACATTTTAAATATTGTTTATCACACAATAGGTACTTTTACATGCAAGCTTAGTACCATTATGAACAATATTCTTACTATATTTATTTTTCTGAAACAGCGACGTTATATTATTGTATTTTAGTTTCAACTATAAAAAACATAATCAAGTGTTATCGGTTCTATTAGATTTAAGTTTAGAAATACTGGTTTTATTTAACTCGTTAACCCGATCACCTGCGACTTATATGTATTTTTTTTGGGGTAAAATAAAATTTCATATTCATATGGTAAAACAAACTGAGTTCGGAAAAGTTAGACATCCAATTACAACAATGCGAGAGAGGAAAATGAGATATGTCAGACATGAAATGCTGCTAAAACAAAATTTGCATAAAAGGGGTACACGTGCATATAAATATATATATATATATATATATATATATATATATATATATATATATATATATATATATATATATATATATATATATATATATATATATATATATATATATATATATTACATATATATTATATATATTTAGACATGTGGGAGGATAAAAGATCGGCAAAGAATGTTGAGTAGAAGAAGAAGAGATGTTCATTTCATTTTATTTACTCGTTCTGAGATATCCTTATACACCAACAATAAAACTTTTCAAGTTGCATATTTAAGTTTGTGAATGAAATAACAACACTGGTACAGGTCCCATTAAATCAAAAAGTAAGTATATGGATTACTTGTAATGGCTTGTGAGCTTGCGAAAGTAATAAATAATTATTCCACGTCAAATGTAACAATGGAAATTGCTTAACGCAAATGACAAAATACAGGCTTGCACACACAATGGCAATTTAAAAAATCAATAACTACGATTCGGATTCGAATAGTACGAAATGTTATTAACGATACGTTCTGTATTAAAGAACGGCCATACTGGCGTAACTTTTGATGTGAATCTTTCAAATAGTCGCTCATAAAAGTGTTAAAAATTTCCTCACGCAAAATGGCTTTGTGAATTCACTTACGGCTGCATTACATGGTGAAAACGTGATGTCTGCCAGACTTGACATACCTGAAAACAAATAGAAAATGCTAAATTAAAAAATGTATCTCAAAACGAACAAAAGAAAAAGCGTTACCATTTCATATTCAAACGATTTACAAATTTCACCAACTGCCGCATCTAGCAATTACACTTCATTTTTAATGTTATACATGTACTTAATAATCATACTCATTATTATTTACTGAGAAATTATTTTATTTATTATATATTTGATTTAATAACAAATATAAAGCATTTAAATAACAACAGGATTTATATATTATTGTACTTAAAAATGTATAATATGTAGAAACGATAGAAATATCTACTTGATTCAAATCGTATCTAAATTCTTGCTCAAGTTGTTTGATGAAAAAAGTATAAAGTAAGACGCGCTTTAGTTTTGAGTTTGGCGTAAAATAAAGCAGAGCTTCATCACAACTTTCATCACAAAAAGGCTGTAGATCACTTGTGGCATATTCACCATAATCTCCCCTAACTGATTTACACTGCAAACGGTTAGATTTCACGCGAACTCTTCAGACGATTTTTTTTCCGTTCTTTTTCACCAACTCTGTTAAAGATTCAAGATACGGATACGCGAAGTAGTAAGAATTTGAGTAAAATACCTGAGTTGAAAATATTAACACATAAAAACAAAAAAGTATTGAAAACAGAAAATTGAAATAAAAGTGTAATTTGCCGAATACGAAACTGGAAAAGAATTCCAAATGGGATTTGAACCAGTATGTCACTTCATGCACGTTTTATTCACTGAGCTATCGGTATAGCTTGCGAAGTGTTATACATTTTATGTACAATTTATGACATGGTTATTGTTCCTATAAAGTTAAAATGCAGTTTGAGACGTTGGAAATTCAGAAACCAATCGCGTTCGTTTCACGACGTCAACGTACTGGAACCCTATCATATTTTATAAATAAAACATCATTCTCCTTTAACTCATTGATTCTAACAATTGACCAAGTTGCCTCCATAAAGAACACCGCGTTATTGCTCTAGTGAAACAAATGATGTACCATATTTAAGCGACTACATGTTCTCTCTTCTGGTTTAATTTTCTGACAGAATTTATAAAACAACATATTTGTATGATATGTGTTTGTTGTTGTGTAGATTTTCATCAGTAACTATCACAATGCGCTAGACCGCCACATTGAATAACATTGTAACTTTGTAGATATGTATTTTAAACTTGATTCAAAAGATGAAAAGCGTTCGTACTAACTTAGTGAGAAAGTAAAATTAGGAATGCGTACGATCTAGTGATCAAATTATTTGAACTACGACCAGCATGGTGAAACTTCAGAGAATATAACATAGTCAAAAATGGTTGTGATAGTGAAGCCGTAATGTGTTGTTGGGTTGGTATTTAATAAAAATAACTGCAAATGTACAAGTGAGCCAGAGGGTAAGTGAATGTCGGTAGTATAAAGTAAGACAAATGTTGGTTTTCGTTGTGTGAAAACTATATGGAACCGTGGCAATATACTAAACGACCGCTTTATAAGGTAACAAATGGCACAACCGCTTCTTTTCAATAGTCACACGAGCTGGAATGTGGCACTGGTGCGCGCTATGTACTGCTAATGACTGTATTCCACCAGCATGGATGCGAATCAGGCCACTGGCAGGCAAATGATCAAAATACGGCCAACATCATTAACGCTGCCACAGAATTCAAGTGTAACCGCGCGTACTTCTCAAACAGACAATCTGGAAGACGAGTGAATTAATCATTATTCCTCAAACCAAGATCGCTCTGGATTGATTTCAACTCACAATATGCCCCTCATCATAAAATGTAAAATAGATAATCAACTGGTAGCACATATGTTAAGCTAACACACGAGAAGGATAGTAAATATCATACATATTCATATGTATGCACTTGCGATGTAATTACCGTTATAATTCATGTCATCTGGCAATATAATTTCGAAGAGAAAAAACATTATCAAATAAAGAAACAGTTATATTTGGTGAAAATATGTTGCTCATTTTTTATTTCATTCACGTCAACCTATAAAAAATAAAAGTCGTTGTAATCTCGTTGTAGCCATGGCCGCGTGCGAGTTAAGATACTATTTCATTTTTCGCCGGCACGAGTTTGACTTGCTTGGTAAAGAAACTACCTAGCGCCTACTTCCACCGTACTGCCAGCGCGGACACAATATGTAAGTAAAAATGGTCACTGATATAAATCAAAATACTTCTCATTTGCCCTGCTATTCTCATAAGAGAGAAAAAGAATCGCACGAAAACAAAATCCTGCCACGGATGTTTTCAACGTTCTTTACACTAACTTTTATAAAACGAGTTGAATTTTCTATATTTCTCGCTAAACTATTATTTATACTAAAATTTTCATAGTTATTTTAAATGTTTTATAATATACCTTTATACTGGATCGATATTCATCAATTTATTATGTTATACATTTTTATATTTACAATACTAAAGAATGAAAAATAATACTTAAAGACCTTGGCACAAATTGAAATTTTATTTTCAACTAACGAGACATAACGAAGGACATGTCGGATTACTGTCGACTATATAGAATATACTTTCCCTCTTTCAAAAAGTTGCCATTGAGTTTGAAACATATACCTATATAAATGTGTTCTCTTATATTTGCATTGATATTACATAAAAGTGTATGCTTGAACACGTACGTAATATTTGAGTCAGTATTTAGTACATTTACTAAATGACTATGAATCTTCTGTTTTGCAATATAAGCGGATACATAAATAAACGATAACGCAAATTCGAAAATTTTAAAAGGGTCATCGGTATGTTCTTGAAGTAGTCATGTTGAAGACCTTAGACGGACGCACGGACGAGTAGGTTGGCTGTAAACGAAGTGCGCGCGAGGCACCTCATTTATCTCTCATTGCCTCTTTCATTTCCGTGTCGGAGTTCCGGCGTGCATAACTCAGCCCGCTTTCCGGGGCCAGCATTGCTGTCGTCCGAATACGACCTTCATACGCCCGCCTTGGCTTGGCTTGGCTTGGCTTGGCTCGGCTCGGCTCTGGTTTCTTCTTCTTTACGCGAACATTAAAACTAGCATCGGCGCCCAACACCTGAGTTGCAACGAACGAAGCAAGCACCGTGTGCTAATTAAAATCTATCAGGCGAAATGGCGAAACAAGAAATTCAGGCACGATTTCAGTGCAAAATAAAAACATCAACAAAATACAGACGGTACAAATATAATTACGAAGATAAATTTCGTTTCGTTGCTGGGTAATTAATACTTTTCATAGCGATCTTATGCATGCTGTGTGACTCATTCGTAATTAAATTCAAGCATTTGAAATGATTTTATTGGTGTCATATGGTAACTCTTGAATATTGTCCACAGTTAATACCTTACATTTGATTACATTGACACACCCCGTTTCGTGCATTTACGTATCCAGCTAGCCTCTAGCTAGAGTCTAGAACGGGCATTGCGGTGTTTTCACCTAAAACTGATTGATGGTAATAAGGTGTAATTTAATGGCGAATGCCCGGCGCCACGTAATGTTTATTTGGCACGCGTTTCAAACTCATTGCCATTCCGCTTGGGCGACTGTTCATTTGCACCGAATAGCAGCGACAGAAACTCGGACTAGTGTTATTCATAGAAAGACATTTCGCACTGATGGCTTTCTCCGCTTTACACTTCTACACCGTGAGCATTAGTATCGTATTATTATAATACAATTACTAGGCAAAATGATGAACATTCATCATCATGCTACATATATATACTATGAGGAATATGAGACCAATGATAACAAACAGATTTGCAGCAGAGAAAAAAGTGAACCACTGCAAGTAGTCGATGTAATCGATTTACACTTCATATTGAATCGGGCAGCCGTTCAATCTTTTGTTTCGTGCTTTGGGTGATCGCTCATTTAATTTCCAAACATCAATGACAGTTTATGATGTATACGGATACGATGGTAAACATGTATATGACAGAACACCTATCCAGACATCTATATCACACATTTTATATGCATTCTCTGACCACTGACGTAATGGCATTTATTTATTTTGCCGTGACGTTAACTATACTTTAGCAAACTTGGTTTTTCAAATGATGATGAATATTCAAAGTTGATATTACAAATGGAACTCGTGCAGGGTATGAGCAAAGAATTTATAATTAGAGAAGCAGGATAAATTTCAGTGCTCTATTACTAAGTTTGTAATTGGAGTAGGCACCTTAACATTCGATCATCAATCTTTCGCCATGCCGCAACACAAATGAAAACTCGCTCGAAATGCACATTTGGATGGAACAGTCAGCAACATAATTACTAGAAAAATCAGGATGTGCGACGTCACCCAATGGAGGAACGTCTTAACGACGTCGTGCGCCAGAGGATGTTTCTTCGATGCTCGAGGACTGAGTCGATTAAAATATCATTAAATATCCCTAAATAGAATGTTCTATCTCAAATCACTGTATTCCGTGCCTGGAAAAATTACACTCTAATTCTTAACGGTTAACACGAGCCATTTAAAATTCGATGAAAAGTTTCACGACTACAATAATTAATTATAACACAGAGCACGTCAGCCGCTTTTCACGCCGATTTCAATCTCCACAAGAGAAAAACAGAGATAGAAAATGACTGATGGAAAGGGCTGAAACATAATGAGTAAAAAGAGACCGGCGAGCCTTGCTAAATTCGCCTTGCCATCGGTCAGAGCGGACGCTTACAATTATGACAAGATGACAACTTACACCCGTTTGCACTGCATCTACTTCAAACTTGGCTATGCTTTACCTTCAAAGAATTTCGTAAGTGAATCGATACATGAAATATTTATCACGAATGAGCAAACATTACAAGAATTCAAAAACAGTATAGTATACATTTCGAACTGCATCGATACGAAATCCTTCATCCAAAATGACAGCTGTCGCAGTCATTGCTATCACTTACTCTTAACCGAAAGGTAACTAAAATGCATGGTATGTTACATAGTATATAGTTGGAAAATGTATGCATCGTTGATCGAAAGCGAATACTGTATCCGTTTTCAATAACGAATACCACCATCAGTTTTGGTCGGTGAAACGTGATGACCCACAGAAATTTGCGGGTAATTTTTTGATTGGAAGCTCACGCTGTACGGAAAATCGAATACGCGCCACGTGGTGCGTGTGCTCAGGCGCGAATCTCTCCAGGATTCTGGACGTCACATTTAATTACCTTTCTTTTTCACCGGACTGGCTCGATCACTATCCGCTGTAATGCGATTCCGTTCATTTCAATGGCGACATGCGACGGTGTTGTTTCTATAATTTTAATTAATTAAAAAAAAAAAAAGGAACGATAAATGGAAACTGTCACAACTTGCAAGTGTTACCAATTTGTAATCCTTTAAATATATGTTGCCTCTCATTTTCAATTTAGGTCAACAATTGATTTTGACATTGTGAATTAAATGTTTATATTATCCTACCTAGTTTGAACCAACATATATAATTCTAATGTTTATTCTGTTTTGTTTTGTTGTTCCATTTCCAATTCAATTATTAAAACTGCCCATTAATGTAACACCCAAACTCTAATTAATCAACTAACGATTACTCATATATACATAGTTTAAAAGTTTTAAAGCAAACTTCATAAACCATACAAATTGGTTTTTTTTTTGTTGTTTTTGTTTACGTACAGTAAAGTGACTAAAACGTTATCTACCATAATAGAGGGGTTATATAGAAAACAACAGAATGGCACTATATAATTACCATAATGCAAATGGGATAAATTTCCATTTTATATGTACATATATTGATCAAATAATATGCTTTCAAGTGTCTTCTAGGTCTAGACAGGTTTGTACTCGATCAAATACCTTATAAATATTAGTCGGGGTGTGATCGTATGATAGATGGCCGGTCGATATCAGTGAAGGCTAATCAACGTTGTACAGAAGAAACATAAACCGCAGGCGAGGAGGCAGAACAGAAATACACATCGTCACACAGGTGACAACCATCACCTCATGTTCAAACGTGTGGTTTGCTAATACGCTTTCATTGCTGTGGGGGGCTACTGTGGCAAGTCTGGCAGTGTCACAACCGTTTGTCGTACGACAAACATAGATTGAATATGGCGCCATATTCACTTAGAGAGGAATTGTCGATTCTATAATTATCAATAAAGTCATTAGCTTCAAAGGTGAGAGCGATATTACAGCAAAGCAGCGTATCGGTAGACAAATAGGAACAAATGGTTTCAACAGACATCCAACTCAATATGGGATGTGTGAATACCGGAACCTCACCAATACAATTAAATGACAAAAGCAGCTAATTCAAATTGAATTTTCTGATTACGTTGCCAGACGTGAGCTTCGAATAATGAAAATTAGGCGTAACGAGAAATGTTACGCTACACTACGTGAAGTTAGAGGGTTTCTATACGTACGAATTTAACGTGTTTCCAGTATAAAAAATGTAACGACGCGATTGCGAGCATCTAATGCGCATAGTTCCCAAAGTGAACCCACACCAAACTCGCTCGCCTGGCTACTTTATGTTGCAGCCTGAAAGAAGAAAAAAGAAATAGCAGCCTCTTGGTGTAATTGAGGCCGCCGCAAACTGCTAAAATTGGCGCTGTTTAACGGCAAATGAGAAGAATGTCTTACTGTATGTTGTTTTTATCATTATTATTTCCACTGACCGATATTTAAAAAACTATAATTTTTTTTGTGTCATAAAATCTTTTACCATCATCATTTATTTACTAATTGTCCATTTGCAGACAGATTGTGGATGAACACAAAAACCTTAGTTATATAATATACCACATTATAATTTGGTTATATTTGCAAGGATTGAAAAGTACACAATGCATGAAATTTAGTTTGTAAAAGCGCTATTATTTTTAATTTATTTTAAAATTTTTTTGTTTTTGCGCCTTTCGGAATAGATTGTTAATATATCAAAAATGTATTTTTCCGTTTAAAAGTTTTCTAATATGCTAATAAAGGACTGTACTGTACTTGGTGGTGGAGGGCAATATTTCAGGAAATATGATTACTAATTTAATATTAATATATTGCGAATGAATTCAATCGGACACCTATAGAATATGTTCGCAAAATTGTTGAAATCGGTTCGGTACCTCGCAGAAGAGGCGAGAAAATTTGGTCTTACGACAGAGCGAGCAAGCGACATCAATTTTCAGAGTCAGGACGATTTGAAATGAATTTCTGTGGAAGTGTTTTTTGAATACAAGAGTACTACAGACAAAAGTTGCAAACACTTAAGCGCTTCTGTACAACGAGCTAAATTATTAGGTGTAATTATGTTTTTTTTTTGCATATATAGGATGCTATTATATTTTTATATAAAATTGTAAGGTAAGTATTTAGATTAGTTTAGTGTTTAAAATAAAACGAATGAAAATTTGTGTGTCATCAGTAGTTTTTTTGCAAATAAAGTGGTAAATTTTCAGATTTTAATTGTTTACACTGTACGAACAACTGTGCCGCGCACGAATGAATAATTAACGGGCGCTGCTTAGGACGATTCTGCGCTCAAACTAAACACGGGCGACACCTGCCACCCACCACCACCTGGTTGCTACATTCGCTTATATGTCTGTCGTATACTATAGTACACCACTCCCTCTGTTCTGGCTCTACTAGTATTTTAGCCAAGCCAGCACACATTCTGCTTGAAACGACACACCGTATTTAATACCATATTGTTGGCAAATAATTGCGACGCATTGATAAATGTATTACCATTATTAGAAAATTGGAACGTGCCACTGATAGCAAGTAATTACAAATGCAAAAGATAGATTCATTAATTTGTATCTACGTGCACGTTACTAGCGCACGATGATGTCGTAAGCAGATAACATGTTGCAGATGAAGACGTGAAACTCATTATAAACTTAATATACAAATGAACTTTTAACTAATGTAAAACTATCGATTTCATTTTCTTACTAAATACCAATTAACACAATCTTTCGTTCGTTTTCATATTTCACACACATACATTTATGAAATTTATTCATTTTCATTTACAATAAATACAAAAATGAGTTTTAATTATAATCTATATTACCAAAGAATATTTTCAATTAATAAAACTTCTGTCTATGCCAATATTCTTTGGAAAACCATCATGAGATTATTGGACATTGTTTAGAGCTCAAAATACGAGTAGATCCAATTTTCATTGTCGTATCAGAATTGAAGCAATATTATGGTTAGTGTTAGTAATTTTACATGAGAAATAAATATACGCGCGTGCGTTGGTATCTGAAACTATATAGCCTCCAACTGCAGAATAGGGTGGTTCCATATGTTTACAGTTCATTTAGTGTAACGGGGAAAGCCCAGAATTGTGTTTATGTTCACTTAATCAAGACACAACTCAAATACCGGACGTAAATCTTATATTATATCTTGGGGGGTTTCGAGAAGTCGATCCCGAGAGCAGCGCTCTGAAAAGCCGCAGGCTCCGATAACTTACTACAACTTGGCGACTATTTGTTTTTTCATGTAGCTAGTAAAGCTCGATGAAGATTAATATACAGCACCGATTGAGAGAATACGAAAGTTAATTAAACAGCAGATTTTCATAGCACAACTTCCGAATCCGGGATGAAATTATTATATATTATTAGTAATTCTTGTCTTAATTATTTCCATTCTGGATCAAGCATAATCAGCGCGTAAAGCAATCCCTAAGAGATTACACTTTGGAATTTTTTTTTTTTTATAATTTCAACATTCTGTTATGAAAATACCAAAGAAGAAAATGTGAAATGAAAACGACGTCCAATGTGATTAGGAATAATGGTCTTTACGATGCGTGTTCGTAAATTTCACGTCAATATCATTAGCACCGAACTAACGCCGGCGTATTCAACCAAATGAAATGTACTTGTGTCACAATTCATCAAATTGATACGACATTGCCGCATCGCGTGATGTTGAACCGCACATGTTTGTGATAAAGTCAACAACTTTCTATAATAAGACACACAAATCATCAAATATTCTATAAACTGACACTTCTTTTGTGAGTGGATTACATTGTTCAAATCACTCCCAAACCAAATGATTGGATCTTTCTATCGCGGATTCTCTAATTCAAAGATTGCACCACTTGAACTAAATCACACAGATAGATTTACTATCACGTTCTAAGCAGGACTGTTAAAATGCGCCGGTAATTTCTCGTCTGACCTCAGCGTAACTTTATAACATTTCTTTTGGTAGTTATATTGTGATGTCGCGTCTAGCACATCTGCGTTCGATGTTTGTCACAGAGCACTCACAATTCTGCACAATTTTTCTATATCATCTTAGGTGCTAGTTTTTCTTCATCTAGTCTCTTTCTCATCGTCAAATAAAGGAAATGATGTGACATGCTCGTCCTGTATTACATCGACTAGGAGGAGGTATACCACTAGAATACGATGCGCTTGAATCACGGAGCCACTGACAGTTGGTTGGGGCGTAGGAAAGATGAATAGCCCGTACGCTAAAGTTCGAATTAGAACGTCCGATGAGTTTCACGCGTCAGTTCAAACGGATGTACTTGCGTTCTTTCATTTTCCTTTAGTAGGTACTCATTAAGAGGAGTTTTATATCAATCTGATACGCCTGATGAGTTCGGTATCAACACGCACACCATTGATTTTCCGTAAAGATAGAATTAGGTGTGGTAACATTCATAAGCGCAACCAAATTTCCCCACACTTATTCCAAATAAAGATATCAATGTTCCAAATAATAGATGTGTTTTTTATTTGATTAAAAAATGATATATATAAAACAATTATGTATAAAATATAATATAAATGTTTTGATATGGTAATTACATTACTAATTATAAATTCTATTTCGATATCAAATTAAAATAATGTCCCGGTTGAACAAAAATTTCCACTCATTTTCCGGGTTTTATGGAGACTGTGGCTGTAAAACTAAAGTCATTGAAATTATAAAAAAATGAAAACGAAAATGAAGCATGCCGCGATCGTCAAGTTAAACACGAGCTACCTGTGATGCTATTCCGTGAAAGAATCCGGAAGAGCGAGTAATAATTTGAAGATAGCGAACAGTACTAGCTTCCCCAAGGTAATTAATATTCAAATTCTCATCATTCGTGTAATATCGGTGTCAGCGTGTCGTGAGCTAATCTGCGCTGAGGATTGAAGATGACGTTTTAAGACAAGGGTCCACGGAAGCCATGATGGTGCCGTGCCCAGGGAACCGACTTGACGTTAACAAAATGTACTAAATAACATGGTACATTTTTTATGAGCCATTTCAAGTACGCTCGAATATTATTCAACCGGTTACACAAACGAACATTTTAAACACCAAATATCTGGAGGGTATTTATTGTGGTTGTATCAATAAGCGTAAATTGAAAGTATCACTTGTACCGTGAGCTTACTCAGTTGAATAATATGCGGTAACACCGGGTAATAAACCCATGTATTCAAACGGAAAATACTACTCATTTATGGATATTTCAAGCTATGATTGGCATATGCCTACGATTTACCGGTATATTACTGATGTTAAAGATAATATAATTGATACTTAGAACGATAAAAATCAATATTTTTTTTGTGCATGAATAAAACATATTATAAAGTATAGATTCTAGATAGTGTGTTTGAATTCGTTACACTTTGATTTAAAATATATTTGTATTCTCTTCAATTTGATTTAGTTAGTTTTTTTTTTTAGGAAGTTTAATACTTCTTGGTTATATTATATTTTCACAAATAAGTACATGTATTTAAAATAAATAGTTTCACAATTGTATTCGATAGTTTTCCATGAATTATTATTTAATAATGAGAAATAGTTAAAATATCTTTGCAAAAAGAATTTAATTAAAAAATCACTGAGTAGTGATAAAATAAAATTAAAATTATAAATAAAATAAGGTAAATAGCGTAAGAAAATTTACAAAGAAAGTTTTTCACAAACTAAATACTTAATAAACTTTAATAAAAGTTTAAAAACAAGCGACGAGCGATATTAAAAACACAAATGTAAAAAGCGAATAATAAAAAAAAAAAAAAAAGAATTACTTAGATTTTATAATAACTTCGAGTTTCCAGATAATTACTGGCATTTTATTTTATTGCAATAAGGTTAAATTGTTTTTGGAATTAATGATAATTAAGGAAATTCCAGACCAAATACAAATTAGTAGAGAACTGAACAGTAAAATATAATTTTGCTATCAACGAGTAGAATGAAAAGCACCAGCAAGCAAATACACACCAGTGAACAAAAATAGTCAAAACCACTCATAAATATTATTATAGTATTTGCTTACATGCATTATATTGTAGCTTAGCTTTGTGATTTTAATATTTAGATTTCCACAATGCAAACTAATATTCTGTATTATTACAGAACTTACTTTGTCAGCATAGTAATTCTTCCAAATAATAAATAAATATATATACCTGAAGATGGTGTTACAGCCGAAACTAGTCGTCTCAATAAAATTATATTGAAACCTCACCGAGAGATATTATTTAATTGATATATATATATATATATATATATATATATATATATATATATATATATATATATATATATATATATATAAAATAAAATTGTGCTTGTTTATTGATAATAATTGGCAATGATTCATGTTGTGTATACAGTGTGTATAGGTATCCAGGCAAAGGAAAAAAGAAAATGAAGCGATATATGGTCGCATTTTAATTGTCGCCTGTAAACTCATCTTCAAAGAGACGAACTGGCTGCTATTTATAATGTATATACCCGCTGATGACATACTCGCGGTATATACCGTCCGTGAGCAGTCAACAAATTAAAATATCATTTTTGTTTTATACCTCAAATCCTACAGACAAACAAACGAATGCGCAATCCTCGTCGGTGATCCTTCATTTCTTTATAATTATGATTGATTATATTCGCTTTTGATGTTTCATATATAACCATCTCTTTTGCAAATATATTCTGGGTAAACAATATACATTTATATATGTATTCAGCATAACTCTGTACTAAAATTCGCTTTATTCACTTTGTAAAAGGAAATACTAATAGCATATGTTTGGATTTCAAATTAATGCACATAAATATGTTCTTCATTACACACATACACAAACAATCACACACACACGCGCGCACCCACACTTACACACACACATATTTATATATATTTATATATATATATATATATATATATATATATATATATATATTATATATATATATATATATATATATATATATATATATATATATATATATATATATTGGCCCTAATTGAGCAGTAATTAATACGTAGGGTCAGTGGATGGCAGTGGCGGCTGTCAATTATGACATGAGTCTAATTGAATTTACGTTTTATATTTAATGTCACATTATGATTGAATAATCGGTGACGACCGTTACATGAAGCTGCGAATCCTGTTTCGTAACAGATGGAAATAGCGGTGAGGTATGGATTGAAGCGAAATGAAGCCGACAAAGCCAGAGCTGCATGAAACATTCAGGCGCTGTCGGTAGGTGGGTCGCCTTGGTGCCGTTCTTATATCTAATAAGGGACGCGAGATCGCTGAACATGTTTAGCAATTATCTGAGGTCATTACGAATAAGAAATAATTTAAAGCCGTTCGTTTTAGTTTAGCGCATTCTATCTAGTTAAATAGAAATTAACGTCCGTAGCCGTGCGGACTGGTTGGTTGGCTGGCTGGTTAGTGGGTTGGTTGGGGTTTTGTTGGTCAAATCGAATCTCTTCATGCGCGGCTTCTGCTAGTCCGCATGTCACGGCAGCAGCGCTTCGTTGTGCTCAGCTCGGCTCAGCGCTGCTCAGCTCAGCTCAGCTCAGCTCAGATCAGATCAGCTCAGCTCTGATCAGCTCAACTCAATTCTGGCCCTGCATTGTATGAATATCGATTCGTGAAACTACATGTACTTCCGCGCTACACTCATCACTCAAACCAACCGGTCGTCGTTCTTTGTACAAGCTAATTCAACGTATCAGGTTTGTATATTGGCGATCGCTGTCTATACAAAGTGCGTAAGGCATCACGAATAAATTAAGATTGTCCCTCCCTCACATAACATTTTCATTAAAAATATGCGAAAGTTGTGTCTTTATTAAAAAGCAAAATCATTACTGAAGTTAATAAAATGAAAAACTCTCCTCATTTATTCGAATATTATATTATTTTTGCTCATCAAAGCACGATGTTTCAATTTTGAAAATGAGCACAAAAGAATAACTCACTCAATTTAATATTATTAAATTCTTTGAATTAAAAAAAATTTCAATTTCTTTCTGATGTCAACATGATGCAGATATTTATAATCGTATTACTTTCGAAGTGATATTATACGCGTTATGCAGTTAAACAGTTACCTGTATCTGCCAGAGGCGTTTCATTTACTTCAGCACTAACGACGCACCTCAAATATCCCAAAATCGAACTTTTAGATCCTATACTAGTAAACGACAATGTTTCGATTAGGTGACCAATGTGCCATATAGCAAAGTACTTGCCACGTTCACGCGGGACATGTTCCTAGTAAGGGAGTGCGAGTGCGCACAAGTGATCATTGGACACATTAATACAATGTAATGTAAATCCTATCAGCCCATTTCCTGTCACTATGCGCTCCATTGCACTGGTACATCGTATTCCACTCTATTTTGAGAGGTTTTGTCTTTTTTCGGTTGGTACTACAAAATACCTACTGTACTGTAATCAACCGTTGTTAAGGGTTAATTATAAAGCTTGGTTCACTTCGTTGGCGGCCCAGATAAATAGCGTTGCCTTACCACGGTTGATCTTTTATTCAACTTAAAACCATACCACACGCAGTAATACTGTGCAAATTAGAACTTAGATAATTATCTACGCAGCATAAACCCTTCCATTTAAATTTCATTCAAATGACTGTTTATTATTTTTAATTTTATTGTTCTTATAATTATTTCATTGTTGCTGTTAATGCTAACCCATGCTATCTATTATTTTGAGAATGTAGTGTCGCTATCCTTTCTAAGTAATTAAATTGCTTACACGACAATTCCACAAAATCAATTCAAGTCCTATAGAATCAGCATTAATCGCTTAAACTTACTCAAACATAGTCTGTAGCTTATATGAAATAAAAATAAATAAAGGAGGTATTAGTTATTTGTGCCAACGAACAAATTCATTTCAATTATAAATTATAATTTAATAGTGAGATTTATAATTATTCTCATAATTTATCGTTATTTTTAAGCATATTTCTAACTTTATTCCAATATTATATTTTTTGTGCAATTTTGTTGCATCTTTAAGAAATATTGCTGTATTTCTGTTGAATATATTAAAAGAAAAGTGCCAAATTATTGTTGAGCATTGTATACGACAAATGTAAATTTAATAGAATCAGAATTTCTTTTTTATTTCGATATAAGAACAGAAGAAAAAACACATTTCAGTGTTGTGTATACCTGCTGAAAAATTTAATAAGTCAGAAATGTGGCCATATTTATCCGTAGCATTTTGGTACCGACCGAGTAAAGCACATGACCATAGACCACGCCTTTAGCACATTACTAAAATGCGTAAAAAAAAAAGTATATAACCACATACACACCATTTTTATTTAAGCATGTCATGCGGAAGGACTATGGACTGGCATAATAATAATAAAATACTAAGTAGACCGTGCAAAAAATTTGTTTTTAAATTATGAGGACACATATAGGACATTCTACATTATTGAACTTTATTAATTTAGATGAAATTTTACGTACATCGTGGAAATATACATATTAGCTTCTTAGAATATATTGCAGTTCTACTAATTGACAAAATTTTGCACTTACACTTATTAAAAACACTTATACGATCAGATATAGTTAATTAAAATTAGATATATTCGACGATGAATGTTAAATATATTCGGATAATATAATAATAGTGCTCAAGCACTTTAAATAAATTTGGCAACCTTTAATTGCGCATAAGTTTAATAGTTGTATGTACATACATGATTACCATAATAAATAACATTATATTTGTATACGTACGCGAACGATATAGAAAATATCCCACCAGAATATAACCACTGGGAACTTTAATAATGCAGTGGCCGTTTTCGTGTAAGGAAACAAAAATATAATGCTTCAGTGCGCGCATAGAATACAATACGAACGTGTTCAAAATAACCCTGATTCTCAATTAACTTAACTTATTCATGTGCTCGTGCGAGTATTACGTTGTTTTATTAGCTTATCACTATGCGGCTACTAGCTCAAAATATTCCTTAAAATATTTCCGTGAAATGACGACGTCTAGTGCGTATGTATATATTTTATATATATATATATATATATATATATATATATATATATATATATATATATGTGTGTATGTGTGTGTGTGTGTGTGTGTGTGTGTGTCGTTCTGCTACCACGGTCTGTATGCGTCAATCAAATTATCTACTACTGCAGACGCTCACTGGGCACTAAGTTACTCGCCCATTCCTTCAATCAAAAAACAGCATGCCGCAGCATCCCAATATAATATACAGCGGAAATTG
Organism: Nebria salina; assembly: GCA_944039245.1. Classification (NCBI taxonomy): domain Eukaryota; kingdom Metazoa; phylum Arthropoda; class Insecta; order Coleoptera; family Carabidae; genus Nebria; species Nebria salina. The sequence continues at coordinate 3,504,199 of OX063288.1, read as the reverse complement.
CTTACCTTATTTTAGCTTAAAAAATCATTGCTTAGGGTACCAACCAACATACTTGATAATCTGTTGTTATGACAGGAAATTAAGAAAAATTGATTTGTTTATGTCGAGCAAAACAGTGAATAAACGAAGAATAACGAATAAGAGGATATATTAGCATATACAATTAAAATGAATAATAAACAATGAAGCGGCCATGTTGTTTACTTAAAAATATACTTAAATTATAGAAGACTAATAAGGTATGATTTCAAAAACTCAAATGTAAAAATAAAAAATGCATGATATATTAATTTCAATTTAATTTGATTAAAACAAATAAACTCGTAAACGCGTATATGAAAGTTTATGGCTTCTATATCTAAAAGTCAGCACATCAATTTAGTTTAATTTCAAAAATAAAATTAAAAAATATATCTTTCATTGGAATATTTGCTAATTACTTTCTGAAATTTACACCTGATCACAGCGCCAACGATATTCTGTGAAAGATAAAAACTTTATGCAGGAATTATATATTTTTTGTTTAATATTTTATATTCTTGTATATCAGAGACGAGTTATATTTTTCTGATTTGTTTTTAAATAGACAACTCAATAAAGCACGAGGACGTTGAATAAGCAAACTGATTAATAACACAGCACTGGGTACACATTGTAGAATTGGTCACGGAAAGGTACAGTTTGCAATATTATAAATTCAGCCTGAAGCACCCTTTCATCGATTTCAAGCACACCGCCACACCACCAACATTATCATGCCTAAGAATCTTATTTAATTATCTTGTTGTTATAAATAACTGGCGTCCACAGATGCCACAATTTTTGTTGGAAATTCAGAAAATAAAATAAGGACAAAACATTTTTCCTTTGCATTATAAATTTTTAATGGATTTGTTTTACTACAAAGAATTTTTTTAAGTTGCTTTTTTCCTCCATTTATAATTTATTTCAAATATATTTGTTGTGCAGAAACAATTTTATTACAATCTATTATTAAACTTAGTTTGATTTGCAGATCAGTTGAGCAGTTACAAATAAAAGTAAAATATTCATTTTCAAATTTTATATTCCAAAATGTGAGCATTTTCTACTCTAGATTTGATAGCCACTTGAATATGGAAATATGAAGTTCGTTCGACGACGAGAAGGTCGAATTTTGATGTTAGATTTAATATTAACATATATAAGAGTTACGCATTTCTATTTTTAAACCACAAATCTATATCAGAACTTGAGACTTTGTTGCTAATCCAAAATAATTTCTATTAATCCACCAAGGCAGATTCCTGCCAATTCTTATAATTAAATTATCTGTTTTATTTCTCAATGTTTGAAGTCACGAAATGCACTAATTCAAAATGGTTTAATTCAATTTATTTTGCACCTTTGCAATATAATTACAAAAGCATTGTTCAAATGTTTGACGTTATACAAAACAAATATTCCGAATACTAAACATTACTTTCTGACTGCATCGGATCATCCGGCTGTTGACTACAAACAATCAAATACACATTATTCGCTTCCCCTGTAATAACTTTTGATATGTGGCGGATGAAATTAAAAAATATATATGCGTGCGAAGTTGTAATCCGAAATCGCATTAAACAAGATATTACAACACACGATAGACTCGGCTACTCGAACATATAATCAAATATGAGCGTCACATAAATGAATAGAAAACAGTGAATTATCTTTAGAAGGGACTTGAAATACGGATAAGAAGTAGGCCGGAAATAATCTATCCAAGTGCGGTCGTGTGCCCATCTACGTTGAAATAAAAAATTTGCCGCTGGCGAGGTAAGGACACGAACACACACACACATATACAATTCCGGATACACGGGGGTGCGTTCTGGCGTTCGCTGCCACTGCTACCGTCGCCGCCGGTAGACGGACGGACACACGAATTTACCGCACGCGCCACCGACCTGTCTGATAAGACTTACTCGGGGCGTGAAACCAATTTATCGACGTGTTTTCAGAGAAGCTGACGAAATTCTAGATCGTCCGATTGCGATCTGCGCGCCAGCGACCTACCGAAACAGTTTTCCATGTTACAAATATAGGTATACGTAGATGCCTCTACAATCATATTTGAGGCGCTCCCACGATCTTTCTTGTTGTCTTTGATGTTTGCATTTATATGATTTTACTTCACGTTTATGTGTGTTTATCGTTGGAAACAAAAACATATTCTTATTTTTCTATAGGCTTTTATAGAAGCCTGTCGCTTTTGACACCCCAAACATGATAACTTTCAAACATTACATCAGGATTTTATATTCAGTGAGCAAGAAAGAGTACCGCAGAGTCGTGTGCTCAATATCATACCCTAAAGTACTATTCTAATTTTTATCCCTACTAAACACTAATAGACTTCTATTCTACTAATAAATATTGACATAAGGATTTTCTACAAAAAATTTTACATAAATATATAGAAAACACGAAATGATAGAATTTTTTGCTATAGGTTATTAGTAAATCATCTAAAAAGTTTTGGTTTTAATAAATCATTTGATGATTTACGATATGTTGATCTGTATGCTCATTGGCGTAGCTGGTATAACCATCCAAGTGAAAAGGTATTAATTCTTTATTCGATCTTATAAAAGTTATAATAGTCAGAGAAGAAATGTGATCTCATTTAATTTTCAGAGAAATGAGAAAACAAAAAGTTAAACTAAAAAGTTTTTCAAAGTGAATAGACACCATAATTTCTTCTTTCGCGAAAGCATAAATACGAGAACATTTCCGTATTCCAAATAAAAGAAAATGGTAACCTCAAATGACAGGAATAAATCTTATGATTTAAATCTTTTAAAGTTTCAAAAAACATATGACCGATCATCCGATTGAAACTTCTAAAGTAAAGAAGATTACTCGTTTTTATAAAATCCGAACAATTAAAACTCGTTGGATGTTCAAGCATCTCGAGCTCGATCTATTTAAGCAAATTCACTAATCCCAAACAATTTTAAGAACATTACGCCAGTCCAAATAATATCTTATATTAGCTCAATTTGTTAAGTTACTTTTCCTCATAATAGAGGAAGTTAGAATGTGATTAATCTTAAGATAAGTGCAATTATATCGGGCGTTGAAATTTGTCGAGCTTTCGGCACGTCTAGGTTCTGGTTCAAACTCCGCTAGCCTTGGGCAAGCGTTTCTTAGCGGTAAAAAGTGTTTCTGCATAACAAAGTCAATTATCGAAAATATTTAATTTTGCTTACACGAAAAAGGATTTCTATCAGTCATTTATAATTACTGTTGCGACTGCTAAAATAACCAAATATTTGTTCAATACTGCCAGGATGATGTATGTATGTATGTATTATTTTACTCTCTGTTCTTACAAAAGTAGAATTTCCACATCAGAAAATCGGGGTATCTAGATAGCCTTGTGCAAAAAATTTGGCGATCCATCATGATCATAGCTACGGTCAGTGTACGTAGCTAAATATATCAACTAGCCACTATATCGAGTTAAGTTGCAGCAGTGTTTTGTGCAAGGTGTTGTAAATGCATTGTATGTACATAAATAAAAATAGAGCAAGTTTCGCTTACTATATTGAATTACGTTGTTTGCTTCGTAAAACCAGCAAACATCAACGTTATAGAAAATATTTACAATATATTTACGTCAATCATATCATTAGAAATAATTTAAAATTTTATTTATTATTACTTTATGATGTTAATATTTTTCGTACATTTAAAAATAGAAAAGGCAGTTTATAATTTATGTAAGCCCTAAACTAAAATGATCTGAACTTAGGACTAACCTTACGTTGTAACTTTAATACTTCGAGTATGTGAAACTTGTTACGGTACATAGAACTAAGTCTCTAATGTAAAACTATACCTTAAACTTAGTCTGTTCTAGTCTTAGGATTGGACGATATTTCGATAGTAAATTCACATAATATGTTGACATTTCATGATGACTAATTTCTTCGTGAGAAAATATATTTCACGACGAAAGTTTATTTTGAATTAAAATCATGCGGTTGCATGTACAGCTGTGATATAAAACAATTTGAATACTGTTTGACCGAAAGTTAAACCTGATAGCTATCGGGGAGTGTCATAAAAGCGGCTGTGCTAAATAAAATATCAAAAATAAATGGGCTAATGATGTGAAGTCCTTATTTGGGTTGTTTTCATAATTCAGAATGTAGGTGATGGGTTTGTCAGGGGTCTGGATGCATGAAAGCCCTGGGGACACAAGGATAAACGGGGATATCTAGCCTGCTGGCAAAACGTTCAGTCGACTCCCACGCGGAACAACAACAACAACAACAACCGAAAACAAACAGAGACAGTTTCCTCAAAACACGAAACTTTATAATCCAACAAAATCGCCAGACAAATATGGCGTTCATAATCCTCATGGAAATTTTTCACAGCATTTACGTTCGCGCATTGCTTGCTATGCGTAAAATCCTCATAATTTACTACAAAAATTACAGTACGGCCTTTCCTATCTGGGTTCAACATGCGGCCATACAAACCACGTTACTATCATTGGTTAGTTTCCTCACACAAGACGTTTATTACAAGTACTTGTAGCTGAATACCGTATTCTGACTATGTTCAATAATCTAACTAAAATTCATTCGATGTAACCACAAATGCTGACTGTTCTGGTTTAACCAGATGGTACAATATACTTGATGTAAATAACAAAAATATCATTGAATTTAGACATTGTTGAATAGCAGCAGTTAAAGGTGCAGTCAACTTGTATAATATGACTATTGGTTGCTGAGTTAGTGTGAAATTATCCAAATATTTTACATTATTAATGACACCAGAGACACGTCATAGTGCCAAACACTTGATAGTTGTACACCGCACAAATAGTTGCCTGGGAGAAACGGAAAAATATAGTAAAGTATTTGAAGGATCGCGCGTAACTTCGGGCGACATGATGGCGGCAGGTTCCGGATCACATGCCCTTAGATTCCGAGCATTCAAGACATTGATAAACGAGGCGCCGACCTATCTCGCTCGCCAATGGACTTAAACGGGAGAACATGAAACCGTGGGTAGCACGGATGTGAATGTGCGGCGATGGCGACGATGGATGTGTCACCATGCTATAACCGAAACGTTGCTCGCATTCAATGCACGAAAACGAGGTGGAAGAAGAAGAAGCAATTCCTTGTGACCCGGAATTCAATAGAAAAATAATTCAATGCATAATGTTAACGTTAATGATAATGCCCATTTTTATATATAGATATGTATATACACCCACCAAATGAACTCAAACACGCTGGTGTGTGTCTTAAACGCACTACAATTACCCAACAATGTTCATCATCAAAAATTAGATAGCATTTCACAAGCATTATAAAGAAACGTATAATAAAGAGGCAAATAGCACCAATTTTATATTGGCGAACCCATAATTTAGATAATATCTGGCAAACGTTTTCAGGAAGATTACGCACGATATATTTACGCGACGATACGACGCGACAATGCGATTCACCACTGGTCCACTATCGTGTATATATACATATACCTGTATTGTGTTTGCGTGTCGATGGATATGTGTTTTCCTTTTTCAAATGAAGTGCAGGTAGAAGCCCACGTCATTGATAACGTTACCGATGCCGCCATACTGGCGGTCCTAGTTCTGCTACACATATCGATTCAAAAGAGACATGCCGTATCGCCGACTAAGACGAATGGAAAAGAACAACGATTACCTATATTGGTCAGCGATTCAAATCAAATATACTCGACATTATCGTATCTACACAAATCACTCCTAACACTCCTTAGCACACAAGATACTTTATATCAGGTGGTGAAAACAACTGCTCTTATTATATTTATAAATCTTGCTTATATTTATACAACAGTTTATATATTTATAAAATAATAAATATATTTTTCGTATCTGTTCAAGATTATGTCGTGTTGCATTTCCCAAAAATATGTGCATCTTGACAATCTTTCGCCATTGAACTCTATCATTACACACTTCTTTCGCTTCATACACGCTCTTGTATTACACTTGCTTACAAGTTTTCTTTCATATAATTCAAAACCTTCTTTCGTAGTCATGAAACATAATTTCTTATGTACCATTTTTGATTTTTACCCATTCAAACTTGTTTTGATGAAAAAACAATGCGCTTTTGACTTTCAGAGAAAGTGTAAAGAAGCAAAATAAATATAAATTCGTAACTCACTATTCATTAAATATGAAACAATAATCTTTAAATTTGATTCTAATTATGAAACGCTGTGCAATTACATTTTCTCACCTTTCTCAAATGTAACAAGTCTTCTAATTAGAACGCTTTCAAATATTCACAGTAAATTAAAAAAAAAGAGAAGTAGAGTATATACATACAAATAGAAAAAATAAAATTCGCAACAGCAAAGCACTTTAATTCCGGTGCATGCTGCATACCAAGAACTTGACTGATTAAATATTCACCTGTGGAGTACTAACTGCGTTATTCAGATTTCATTATTGTATAATTATTTCATCGTAATTTATATAAATAAAAGATTAATATACTTAAAACAATAACACATAATTCGAAATTTCATGAAACATCACAACTTTTCACACGAATTCATCATATTTTGAGAACGTATCAATATTGCATTTATTATTTGTTAAATTATAGTAATACCATAAAACTCATTCTATATTTTTTAATATAGCTAATGGATGATGCTGTTGTCACTTGGTGATCATTTTAATAAAATAAATTTAAAGGATTCTAGTTTCGGCTATTGAATCATCTTCAGGTCTAAAGATGGTTTAATAGCCGAAAATAAGGAATGTTGTAAAACTGCACCGAGTATTTTAATATTGTTTTACCATAACATAGATTTGTACATCCTCTAGCATGGAATGAGAGCCCCCAATTGAGTGCCTAATGGACCCGGTGGACTAAAATGTATAATTGCGATATTGGTAGATTCATTCAAAACTATGCAGTTGATACTTTTTAGAAAAATGAACGAATACAATGTCACATCGTTTCCACGCCAACTAGAAAGATGGGTAAGTCGAAAGAGTCCTGACTATCTTTTTACGCATTGCCGAGATTGTAATATGGAAACTGGGAAAGGCGCGATTATGTTATGACCTTACTTTGGAATGCGCATTCCACTGTTAGATGTAATTTTGCATGACGGGCGTTCTTGCAAGGCAATTCCAAAAGACAGAGGTTTATTGGCATCAGTATTTGGGCAGGTATGATGCGAAATTGACCGAGTACAAGAATGTCGACGAATATTTCAATGGATCCGAATAAGTTTTTCTTTTCAGTTTTGGACATGGACTGAAGACGGCATAGCCTTAGTGGCAATGTTTATCTACGTCAAAAACAAAAGTATACGGATAATTTTTTTTTCATAGTTAATAATTCAAATGAAAAACTGTAGAAATTCCATAAAATAATATTGAATTCTTAATTTTATAATTAGTTACGCTCATACAGTATTAACTCATGATTATTTTTATAAATGTATGAGCTAAAGGGATGTTTACAAAAGTAAATATTTATTTTTCTCTAGTTAGCAGATGAAAAAACTGAGTTACATTTATTTATGCTAGTTCATGTTAAACCAGGAGAATTGATGGAAGTTTCAGAAAAGGTAACTGGCGTGTTTGTAGGCACTTCGTATCTCACATGTGTGTATAGTAAGTATAGTGGTTTGTTGGATGAAACTGGAACGGTGACGGTGAATGGAACGAGTATAGCGTTATTGCGAATACGTTCGCTTACTGTATTATCTGTTATTTACATTGCGCGCCCGTGATATATTGGAATGCAAATCTTTGTACGTGACGCGAGAGCTAATTTCATAAAATGAGACTCATCTGTGTCAGTTGAAATGCGTTTTTCTCTCTCTTAACATAATGGCTCCGAGTACCCATTTACAGAATTGTCGATAATTTCGGATCGACTTGGTCCAGCATCGGAGTACAGCAGAAGAAATTGGATGAAGCACAACTAATCTTTACGGAGCATTTCATTACACACAAAAAAGTTTAAAACAGTTATAAGTATCTCAAAAACCCAACGGCCAATTTCTTTAATTTTACACCATTAGCATACGGCGAGATATTTTAATCAAGTTACAATAATTTACGATACTTCATATTTTAATAAATATATTTACCTTATTATTTAAAGAAGAAAAAAAACCATAATTATATATATATATATATATATATATATATATATATATATATTTAATTATTTGAGTGTTCAATAATTATTTAAAAATATTCATTTGGAAGTTTTAAAGCAAATGTGTTAATTCAACTATATAAGTATATGTATACTACAAAATTATGATAATAACTATAATTTGTAGCTCTCATAAAATTAGAATTTTGGTAATATCTTGATAAATTTCCGCAGTGGTATGGTGCCATGGTCATTCGCAACCGGACTAAAACGAAATATAAATTTACCCCAAGGTTATCCAACTTTAATGAACTTAATCGTATGAATTTGGAGTATATTTATGCGGAAATGCACGCTCATTTTTTATTAAGGATAATATGTTTTGAAAAAAATCCTCTAGTATTATAAAAATGACCTCTGGTAATTCATATATTATGACTAGATCTATAGGTATATAGAAACAAGCAAGTTAAATGTTTACAAAAAAATTGAAATTACACACAACTATAAATTAAACATGATTACAGCTTTATTATTGTTTCAATAATTAAATAAAATTTTATAGAGAAGCAAGAAAGAATGTTCAGGCGCATATGTGATTTTCGATACAGCACGAATGTACTTATTAATAATTACGTCAGGTGAATAATAATCGAGTAACCGTTTAAGGCCCAGTGGATGATAATGTTATCTAGTACAAATGACAAACATTTAACCATGGTAAGTAGAAGGAACAAGGCGTGTATCTATGCGCCATCGGCAGTAAAGGCAGCAGCAACAGAGACGGGCGCTAGTGCGTTGCCTGGTTTTGCGGGATTACGTACGGATTATACCAATTACGGCCATGGAATTTGAGCACTTGGATATTAAATTCTGGTACCGCATTCGGTTCAATTAATTGCAAATTGTGACTGTGAAATGTATGTATGGTCTAGTGGCCGGTTGCGGCGCGGGGCAGCCGCAGAGATTTCGTGAAAGCACTCACTCTGCTCCACAAATACAAAGGAACTGATCTGTTCAACCTACGAATTTGTTGGGTGTATATGTGCGTGTCTGTCATTTTGTCTACTATTTTACCCCAATTACTGTATTCAATTTTGTGTCCTTGTTATCGTCTAAATCTCATTCATTCTTAATTATTTGTTGTTTCAATATTATTCGTTAGTGAATGTTTGCCGTACCATCTAATCTAGATAATTCAGTTATTGCACTTCGTTATGAAGTCAATTTCTAAGCAAGAACTTACGAACGTTACCTGATATTATTACTAAATAAATATAGAATTACCCTTATAATAATTGTAAATGGTTTGCAAAGTACCAAAATAGTTACCGTATGCTCTTAGATATTGACAGAATTTAATACTAGAAGTTTTTGATTTATGTATTTGTTTATATATATGCAAAAAAATATATATATATATATTTTTTTTTTTACTATAATTTGTTAAACACATGTTCCCTATTATTTAGCAGTATTTTACAAATTAATATTTATTTAATTAGCGTGTATTATTCTAATTTTGATATGAGTCCTGTGTAGCATTTTAAAAAAGTTTCATTTTGGTCAAACATACAATTATAAATCTGTATATGCTTTTACACAATAGGTCTTTTGAAGAGAATACCAATTGACTTCGTTGTTCAATGCAGAACAGGCAGGCAGAGAAAAGTAGGTTGTGCTTCGCTGATTTGCACCAAAATTCTTCCTGGCACACTAAGAATAGAAATAGCACGTGAATAAGATGCCGGTCTTATACAATGAAGATATAAATTTTCTTACCGTGAAGTTCGTTCACTGTGTGGCAATCGAATGGAATCGAATTGTTCACCCGACCCCATTTTAATTAAGTGTATATAGATTTCGGATTTGAAATTCGTTACGTTTAATCAACAAAATAACCATGCAGTTACACGAATATTTATATGTTCGCATAAGCTTCTAAATATCATAGTTAAACAATTTGTGCAGTGCAAATAGCAGATTTGTATGACATTAGATTGGGGGAAATGGGTTTGATACGACGTAATATTAGCAGCAGTCGTCTTTCCAACTCCAATGCGGACATAGTAGTCCTGGATTGCACCGTGATAAATGATGAAATCGGACGGTCACGCGGCATGTGGCAGGCTTTGCTGGAACGGTCGTCATGTGATACTAGTACTCAGCTTCCGTTCTCAAATATTACTCGCTTCGAGTCTATATTTGGTTACTCGAAATATACATATTCCCTCCGTGTGAGTACTCAGAAAAGTAACGTCATTTTAGCATACTAAAAATCACACATGGTCTTGGTTGAATAATTAAGTCGTTTTCATCTCTTTTAATATATGTTATGTCTTTTTCGCAATAGAAATATGGAATAATTAGAAATTTGACATTACAAGATTTTTTTGATAACATAAATAAAAATACACCTATTTAAATATTCTAGATTCGTAAATCTAGTATAAAACTACTAGTTTCTAGAAGAAAAACAAAACCTGCTGTATACTAGCATAAAATTGAACTTAAAATTTTTCCAGTTCACTTTAACTTCAAATCTTTAAATTGTACCTTTTATGTGTGCGATTATCATTAAATTAAAGTCGCAATAAACAAGTATTAGAATTACATTAAAATACCATAGAAACTCTTAAAAAGGAGTTTCAAGTTATTTGCACCTGAGAATATATTCAACAAAGGAGTACTATAGGGTGAGTTTCATTATCGGATTAAGATGGCAAGTTATGTAAGCGTGCAATACGCCGTTGAACAAGCGTAGGATCTAGGATACGTTCAGAATGTCAATCTTTGAGTTGCTATTTGTTTTCTATGTCGTACGTACACACGCGAGCGCGCAGGAAGATTTAATTTCAATCAGGATCAAGACAAATCCGGATTTGGGTGCGACGGAATGGCAAACAGACAAAACCGTCATGCTTAATTCTCCTGGCGAAATTTGTCTTATATTATCAATCACCACAGTACTGTGTTTGCATGCTCACATCTATCTATGTAGGTACATATTATTTGACTATAAAACGGTCTCTTGTTTTGATAGGTAAATTTTTGTAAAATACATCAACATACAAATGAATTATTATACCATTTTAATTATACCGTTATTGATTTCTTTATTCAAATTATCATTTCATGTTGTGTTTTCATTACATTGTGTACAGCTTCCCAGTGATCAAGCTACAATGAACGCGTGAAATATGCAAACTAATATAAAATCATTGAAATACTAAAGCAAGCGGCAAATCATTTTTATATTATGCCCGACTGCAGAAAAGTTGGTCAAACACTACCAAACTGTTAACTGTCTAACACTTTTGTCAAGGATCAAAAATATATGAGAATTTTAGACTGTCAAGTAACTGACAGCTTGTCAATACTTGACGAACCTTTCTCCAACTGGACACATAAATGTACATTTCTCTGAAAATACAATATCAATTTTAACCAAATGTTATACATGGTATGAAATTGATAAACGTTAAATGTATTTCTCAAATAGCACAAAGATTGAAAAGTCATGGAAATGTCCATCACAAAAACATGCTTCGAAACGTATTCAAAGTTTCAAACGTTATGAATACATAACATATACACATATAGGCACGCCCATTCCCATCAAATAAGGCGGCAGAACACTCTTTACATTCTTCCATTCCGATTGTTCATAACATTTCTTTCCCTCATTTCTTTCTCAATCATATTTATCAATTTATTCCGAGGACAACCCTACCTTTTCGCATCATGTATCTTGCCCAAGTAGATATTTATCGTGAAATTTTCATTCGACATTCTTTCTAGATGACCATACCATCTCATTTAGCTCTCATACGACTTTTTTTTTGCATTTTCGCACTACACAGGATAAAAAATTAAAATATATAATTTTATAAACCTAAACTATACATTGTAACACTCATGAAGTCGGGCTGTATTGTTATATACATAAAAATTTATTAATGTGCTAAGAATTCTTTTATCAACTCCCTGTTGTCTACTTGGGTACCATATTATTTTTATCAATTTTGTTGTATCGTTTGTTGCAGTAAACGAAACCGTCAATGTAAAGACACAAAAGAACTATGTAACTGTCGGATAATAACAAGCTGTGAACGATACGGTTTCCCACGCCTTGGAATTTCGTACAAATGATGATTCAAGTTTCTACTTGGCATTCCTATCGCGGAACACTTTTTAATGAGTTAAATGCTGTTGATTAATTTTGAATCCGTAATTCTACTGCATTATCCATTCACAATACAGCGTATGTAACTGATTTGCCTCATTAATTTGGTAACTATCATCTGACTTACGATTCACAGCGAACACGACAGAACAGGAACCCTTGTTTTTAGTTCACACCCCAGCTTGAGCAACGTTCACAGCTTGTACACAATTGTTCTCTGTGTTACATTTTCGTATGAACATATTGTATACGAAATGCTGCGAAAGCTGTCTTTTCATATTAATTATTTATGCCGAGATATCTACATGTATCATCCTGTCTTTGTCAATTATTCAGCGTTTTAAACAAGTTAAGTTTTGGTTGATATATCAGATATATAAACCAAAAAAATATTTGAGTACGATAAATGATCGATTTAAAATGCTTGTACAAGAAGTGCACATACTGCAAGATTCATATTTAAGCGAAAATTCGTTCACAATACATTTACAATAATCTATTATTATTTTGAAAAATTAATATTCATTGGTTCAATTCTAATATTTAGCAGTTATTTTTAAATATTAAAAGAATTTAGATGCGTTCAGTAAAATACGTTACATTAAATATTTACAAATATCGAAAGTTTTTACATAAAGTAAGAAAATATTTTTAAAATATTTAAAGAATGGTATCAATTCAACCATTATAAAATTGAGAATAAATCCCCGTTCTGTAAAATTCACGGATCACTTCTGCTCGGAAAAAAACTTCACTTGTAAAATTGTATCGTCTACGTATTCCATAATAATACTACACAGTTCCCACATGCACCGGATTGTTACCACCATATCCCCTAAGGTTTTGTATTGATACACGTTAGCAATAAAATTTCCCATTAGAATACACAAAAGGCCCTTAATAAGAGATAAGAGGATTAAGCCGTGGAAGTTTACTGTTAATAAAGTCGTATTACGAGGAGGAAAATCGGGCGCGAACACAACTTCAGCCTTAGGGCTCAATCCGAAATCCGAATGTGGATGTCCCGCTGTACGGTTTTCGGTTTCAGCCATTGCAATGTTGCGTAACACAGACAGATGAGGAGAAAAAGAAGAAAAAGAGAACCGAGTGACGGAGTAGTGGACGAACTGACGAACAACAACAGTCCAATCTGCCGGAGCGAACAATGAGCGGACGTGGATTTAGTCTACGCTGTGAAGATAAGGAGACGCCGGCCCAGAAATACTCTTCAAACGACAAGCCAATAAATGTCGGACGTTGACAGTACCGGCAGCGGTTTCAAAATAATTCATCGCTTTCGCTGTAAATACAAACGGTGACACTCACACCGCCCATATATTTATATACCCCGAGTTTAAATATACAAACAAAAGATTGTTACACATTTTTGTGGTAAACGAATGCCTGCACATCTGAAACATGTGTTGCTTATTTCGATTGAACATGCACCTGTTCTTTGCTATTGTGACTAACATCGCCATCAAACATTAAGGCCATTAGTCACGATAAAAATAAACTTGAAAGATAGCGGCTGACTTGTATCAGTTAAATGAGAGTACTCATTTATTTTGGAATGCATTACGTAGTACAAATTTGAAATTAAATTTGAGATTTGTTAACATTCAAAACGTACTATCAAGCAAATTAAATATCAGGCAAATGAATATATTTTTATTGAAAAATATGCTTGTAATTACAATAAAGAGTGTATCATATTTTCTGAAAGGAATTTCAAATATTCCTTCGACCAATTTATATTTTATTATACAAGAATTTAACTCAGTTTATAATGATTACTTATACAATAGTCAGTGAAATGGCGCTCAAAAATCATTCTTCTGTTATGTAAATTGTCGTAATAAAATTTATAATAATCTTACGTACTTTTGTGGTTAATTTTCAACTATAAAAATGTCTGCAAGTCTACAAGGACTATTTTAGAAAAGGACGACTCACATATAAAACAGAATACAAAACTTCTATTATCTACAGCTGCGTTTCATATCTATACGAGAAATATAATTAATGAAATTTAATTAGAATAAACTCCCCCACTCATTACCCCACGCCATTCGAATACCATTCATTCGCGTATTATTAATAAGCGAGGATTCCAAATCTTTACGTGGCTCAGTTTTGACGGCATAACCAGATTCAAAATCAGAGAACAAATCAGCTTTGTGAGCAAGAAACCAACGCTATATGAACTTTTGTCTGTACGGTGCGTGAGTGACTGTATATGTGCCTCTTCATTTAATTCTTTGATCTATTTAGGCATCCAGAAATTGATATATGTAACTAAAAAGATGCGTGATATAAATCTTTTGTTATAACTAAAAGTAACGAAAGTTTTAAGAGGTGAATTAAGTAATTTAAGTACACGACGACAATAAAATAAGCATTTCTTTAATAATAACAATATCTAAGAAAGACATAATTAATTTAATGAAAGGAAATTGACGAAATATAATAACGTATTATTAAATATAAATACATAAATATAGCACAACGTTTGTTTCACAGTAAAAGATATTCAAATCATGCAAGGTTTTGTAATAGAAAAACCAATTGGGCGATTATTTTTTTGAAAAATTTGCAGATGTAATTGTTTCCAAAATATCCGGTAACTAATATATTTGTAGGATCACGTTCTTTTTATATAAATATGTTTTTTTTATGTACTAAAATCAATATTCTTTCTATATAGTATGTATAACATGAGCTAGGTATTTTGCTTTTAAGTATATTTTGGATACAAAACGAACAACTGTGGCGCCATACGTGTATCGGTAGTCGCGAATAATTGTGAAATTGTCTTGAAGTTGTTATAGTTAGTTTTTATGATGTTTTCCAGGAAGTGCTAGAAATTCTTCATCTATGTAAGTAAGCCAGCTAGAAGTGGCAAACAATATTTGTTTGCTATTTCTACATATGGTGTATTGATGTATGCCGCCTCGCTTTGTTTTTCTTTGAACTCCTTTTATAAATTCCGGTCATCTTTTATGTGTTAGGGATTGCTGCAATATAAAGCATATATTTCTGTAGGGGTTTTCTAGCCAGACCAGACCAGACCAAACGAAACCCAACCCAACCAGACCAGACCAGAACCATTCTCATGTGTTGTGATTGTTGAGACATTCATCTTACACAGGTTCTACATTACTCATCCGTCAAACCTTCATCACTTTTACTTTAGATTTATGTTCTACAAAATCTCTGCATCTGTAAACGTATTTCTCTCTGCCATGGTGACACCTAGTAACTTTGAGTTACTTAATTACTAATTAGATAAGATTGTGGTAGTTACATTTGTAACATAATTTATTTTGTGCAGCCGAGCCCAGTGCAGGGGTGAATTGGGCTACTGGGGCTTTGGGTCTGCTCCGATGGGCGGTGTTTCGGTTGGCCGCCACTAGGCAGCTTGTCATATATTGTAATGATATAGTGCCTGGGTATGTGCCGATATCACACAATCCCCCTGGGTAGAAATTTTCCACAATCCACCACTGGTACCAGCGGCGTAACAACGAACTTGCAGGTCATGGTGAGGGGGCTCGTTTTGACACCTTCTTATAAATTTGACGACTGAAAAAGGAAAAGCGAACCGCGCCCATCTATAGTTACGCTGCGCTCGCTGGTGCGGTGCGGCGTGGTGTGGTGGTCTGATGTGGTGCGGTTGGGTCAACGGCCGAATTTTCTTCAGATGCGATTCCAATTGTATCCCACGGCGTACCGAATCTTTTTCTCTTGTTCAATTGTTGATTAGTTTGATTGTTGACTTTCTATAGGTGTATTGATTTTTACTGCGGTTTTACTATGTTACACGGCGTTGCGTCGCGTCGCGTCCGTAGAATTTGTTCAATATATTGTATATCTGTCAAGTGTGTGTTGGCTTACAATTGCTTCTCTTATTTTAGTAAAGGAATGAATTTTTTACGCTATCGCGATTTAGTGTCATCTTGCTTTGCTTGTCCCACAAAGCACTTACCTACAGGTTGACCTTTTTGTTTCTTTATTCAAAACTTTTTAAATCTTCTTCCGGAATTTAAAAAGGGTTTTCAGGCTTAAAGTTTCCCTCTCATTTCCGTTCCATTGCAGTAAAAGTACAAACCGTTTACGCAATTTTAATCAATTATCTAAGTGGGCGCTCTTAAAATTTGAATATTTTCAAATTGCTTTTCCTTCAGTGTTCATTCAATGCGCCGTTACTCTAAAATACGATATAAACATGTGCTTTTCATCAAGTAAGCTAATTGCGTCCATAAATATCAAAATTTTCTACTAAAGGTTTTTATTTATCTAATACATTAACGTACTCCGTACTTTCTCATTCGTAATGCTCGCCGTTTGTGCTCTTAGCTGTTATATTAGTACAGAGACCTACACACTATACACAATACGTCTGTAACCTTAATTTATTTAATGCTTGTCCTGTTGTCTTAGATAAAACGTTTATGTAAATTTCCATGTATAGTTCGTGAAATGAGCAGTCCGGATAGCGGATACTCGATTCATACATAACCAGTATTTTGTCCAACGCCGTGGCGCTCGCAGTAAACTACCACCGTTGTGTTTATTTTAGGCACGCTTGAAACATCATAATTGAGTCATTTGTTTTTCTAACAACTCGACAAGCGTGTTTGCATGACGTTTGTACATATATCTGTCATAGGTAGTTAAATTGACGCTTCTATATTACATCCCACTCACTTCTCACTATCTCATTTCGACTGAATAAATTATTTTTATTTTTCAATAATGAAATAATTTATGGCATCGTTGTCAGTTTGGAATGAATTTAATATACGAAATTGTAAAATGTTAGTTATGTTAAAGATATTTATATGCATTTTAAGTAGATATTTCTTTATATTATTACTTTTTTTAAATGAATGATTTAAAAGATATGGCAGATATTTTCATCCGATTACTAGCGTAACTGATGCATATATAATTTATAATAAGAACAGCAACTTTATTTTGCTGGTGCAGTTGTGTGTATGTGTATTTTCTTTAAATATAAGGCTATCGGTTTTCTCATAAATACATGATTTTTATAATTAGAATTTTTCGCTTTTTCTACAATAGTCCAAAATTTGTTACGCTATTAGATTAGACAATGTTTTTGTTTATGAAAATAGAAGCAGCCATATGTACGTAAGTAACATTTGATTAAAAACATCTACGTTCAAAGGTCAGTATGCTGCCCATTAATCCATCAGACGACCGTTATTAATCATCCACGTAGCAATAGATTACAGAAGATATAGTATATTTTCCTTGGTAAAACTTGAAAATAAATCCAAAACAAACGGATACTGTAAAATATACATCCGCGAATACTGTCGTATGCCGCGCGGAAAGAATCGAATCGTAGGTATTCAGTAGGCAAAAACAGGAAATGTGGAACAGGAAGTAAACAGTCTCAACAGATCCATAGTAGGATATAGGAAAACATAAATGTAAGTATTATGAATCAAGACAAATCAGGACAAATGTAAACGCAAATCGCACGATCATTTTATCACATTCAAGGCACTGTTTCGCTCATTATCTCTCGCGGGCATAACATTTTGCTTCCCGTTAGATATAACGTTAATATAGGTACACATTTACATGTATTAGCGACTGTACCTTAAGTAGGTCTAAACGCAAATTATGTTTGGTATATAGCACATTAGGATCAATTAGGAGAAAATTGTAGTGACACATTTTAGAACGATAAGTGTCGTTGTTCCCAATTAAACTTACCATAATTTCGTGACAATTACATAGCAAACATTTACATATGTTATTCTTTTAATTAAATCTAAAAATATTTTCACAAGCGGATTACACATATCTCTTAATATATTCATAATTTCTTTTAATTCAATAAATATATTGTTATTAAAAAGCGATTATATTTCACTGAAAAATATTTTACAGAGATTTATAAGCGTAATGATAAAATATTTGATCACAAGGTGCGTTAAAAAAATTCTTTCTGCAAATATCAGTGTCGTTATTTCTATATGAGATTGAAATGCAACAATATAGCGACAGAATAATTTAATAATAATCCGATACCCGAAGTCATAGCAATCATGTACCTTTAGGTTGTGCACACAATCAGTTCACTAAAACCAAGAAATTACATCAACACCTGCATACTGAATGTATCTGCAAAAGAATGATCCTCAAGCGACGTCTTTGCAGCTTGAAGTTCATTATGAAGGGAGTAGCGCTGTCAGCGTAACATCACTATCGAATACGTCCCTTGAATTTTGCTGACGAAGATGAAGTGACAGAATGGAAACTTTTTTAAATAAGAACGCGTTACTTTTCCTTTACGATATGAAACCGTGGTGCGGACGTTACATCAACGTAACTATGACAAACGCATGCGATCATCACGGACCTTATTTGTGTGTCATCGTTAGAGAACATGCCGATGTGGATAAAAAAAGCAAAACGAAAAAAAAAAAGCAAATAAATCTGTATATTGGAAACAGATTTGCCAACGTTCAGTATGCCTCCTAGAACAAAAACGATGCCATCGAAACGTAAAAGAAATAGGTGTATTTGAACTATTTTTAATGATGGTCGTCAGAAAAGCAAATCGTACCATAGGATTAGTACTGGATATAGAAAGATGCACTTGCAAACACAGTTTTCATGATTCCGGTGATAAAAATTGCGACGAACAGCAGCAGTGATGAAAAATGGATGAAAAAGATATTCTTGTAAATTGCATAGATTTTTTTAAATAAATTAAAAACCACTAAAACCACTAGAAAAATGTATTCATTTATGACTTAATTTCCTGAATTGGTAATGTGCCTTGATAATTGGTAGAGTAGACAAAAAATATTGTGAAAATCTCATCTTATAGTTATGTTAGCGCCACATTTATGGTATACGCCCAGATGGAAAGAATATACGAACAAGCGTGTATCCTTTTTTCAGTTTGCAAATGCGTTTGATTTTCCTTACGATTTCTTTTCAAATTCCTGATGAAATTCAACGCGGTTCGTTGTGAAAAGAATCCGCCGAAAGAATCCACTATTCGATCGACAAGCGAGTCGTCATTTCTTTCGGCGTGTGCGTTTGAAAAAGAACCACCTTCGCGTATTGCTTCGCATCCCTTCGTTTCGCAACCCGTTCTCGTTCGATTTCGTTCCACCTCGTCTCACTCAGTTTTGCCAGAAAAGAAGAATGATTCGTCATTTAGCGATCATGAGAACAGACAGTTCGTTACATCTTTCAAATGGTCTCTAGATGAAAAGAGATTTATACGAAGGGATATACGGGCAAAGAAAATACGCAGCGTTACTTGAAATAATAAATCCGAATAATGAATTTAGCGAAAAATAAATAAATCAGCATTTACCTCTGCCCAGTGAAAACAAGTAGTTTTCTTACTCAAACTATATGGCTTCAGACTTACGAAATGCGAACAATTTCAATTTAAATGAATTTCGAAGCAAAAACGAGGTTCAACATTTTAAATCAAGAAACTTAAACTTTCAGCCAATCCATAATCAAAGCTCTGAAAACAGTGGAACTCTCGTGCTACGACTACGGGGCATAGCCTACATAAACTTATTCAAATTATAAATCTGTGTACCGAAGCCAGCGGTGTGGACATACAGTGCACGTGGAAAGTTACAATGATTTCTTTTGCGACAGTGTTGTTTTATAATCGTACCTTCAGGATATCCAAATTAAAATTTGGTTCTTGACAGTATAATCAATAATCTATTTCAAACTGTAAGTAAACGAATTTTTAATGAAATGCATGATTGATTATGATGGTTATGGATAATGGATTCGCCAAGACAAGAATAGAACAAATGAGAAGAAATTCTTTTCGCGACAGATTCACACGAAAATCAATTTTATTTTACCATTTTTCATGTAAAATCGAAAGGAAAAATATAAAAATAATAACAACTTGTATATATTTACTTCATAGTTAATAGATAAATCGACGGGTTATTGGAAAGTACTTGTGGGCGGGAATTTTGCAATTGTTTTCTTATAAAAATTATCCACTGGATAGCATTGCTCAGTTGTAACTTCAAACAACGTAATATTAAATTTATAATTCAGATATTGTACATAATATTTATAGATGATTATAAAAATCTGTAGAGAAGTATATATGAAAACTGTTACAGATTAATCTACAAGAGTTGTAGAATTGCTGGCAATCAACTCATTTATCAGATAATGTGGTACAACAAAAAACTTGGTAATTTAGTAAATGATTCGTAGGGAAAATGGGCTCCCGTTTCTTTCAAAGACAAACTTTGAAAGCATTACTTTAGGGCTCCACCCGTAAAGATAGGTCCCTGCGGGTTCATTTGCTTGCAAACTCTATAGTTTTTGGTAGGCCAAAAAAGTGTGCAAATGGACCTGCCATAGTGATCTAGAAAATTTTGTGTTTCTGGTTAAAATATCAATAAATTAAATAAAGTGATTTTGATAAAATGTCGGAATTATGATATTTCATATAAAAGAGAGCTTAATGAGGTTTGAATTTAATTAAATGCCAGCATTTATACTAATCAATTACTTTATGAGTTGCTTAAACATGCACTTTCTATAGGAAACTCATTTTCATGTGAAACAAACAAAACATAGGTACACATCTAACTAGGTATGTATGTATGTATGTATATTTTGTCATGCGGTGACCCCAAGCTGCGTGTTGTGGGTAATGAATTTATCATCATGATCTTGACGCAGTAATAAATGTGCACGAAAACAATAAATTCTGTTGTATTAAAACCTATATCGGAATTTGTGGTATGTGTATAGTTAAAAGTTTATTGGTTCTGCGAAAGAAGAAGTAAAGAAGAAAAATTGTGTTTTATATTAAAGCTTCTGAGTGCGACTTGGAAACAAGAACTGAATATGCGAACAGTTTGGAATTGGGCAGCTAGCGAATCGACAACCAAACGCTTCGAATACAATACTGCAGAGCAGAATTCGTTCGTGATACGCAATAAGTAGAAATCACGAAGAGCATACATCACAAGACCAGAGGTTGCCGATGTAACGTATGTTAGTTTTTATCACTGGGCTCATTCGTCCCGGTTCCAGTTTCAGTCCCAATCCCAGTCCCGGTCCCGATCGTCGGTCTCAGTCCAAGCGGGATTCTCTTTAACGCATTCAGGGCGCGGTACGGTACGGCACGGCACGGTGCGATGCGATGCGAAGCAGTGCGGTGCGGTGCGGTACCGGTGCGGCATGGTTCATCGAAAACAGGGGCCCTTGAGCTCGCACGACATATTGGTTTTACAAATACGACAAAAAATAAACGGCACTTAGCGACGAAAAAGAGAAAGAGGTAGACTGTCGCGTCGGTTGGGAAATAGAAAAAACCGAAAGCATTATGCACGAGTCACGTAATGATCTTTTTAAACTCACTCGCAGCTAACAATCGTACACGCGATATTCTTAGATAATGTATCTAAATCAGATCTCTTATTTGCCCAGATAATTGAAACATTGGTTAAATTTCGTTATTAGGATGAGCGTTATTATGATAAAATAAACTATTTCGCTTTGTTGGCCACATTAAAGATTTCCTGCTAATATTGAATTTAAAGATTATTTATAGCGTCAGTACACAAACTATCTTTTCATGCAAGCTAAGCAACCTATCTCCTTTATAACTGGACACTGCACGATGGACATTGCGGCGTGGGAATAGAACAAGAACTAGGGAAAAGCAGAGACACAGCTCGCTTAGTAGTTTCCATGGAAACGCATGGTGTCTATCGTAGGGCGCCAATTAGAAACAACCAAATTGTAGCAATTTTACGCTGTAAACGATGTATCCATATACGATAATTTAAGTGTAATTTTCATTATGTTTTACCGACGTACAGCTGGAATTCATTTGGATTATATCCAAACGCTTAATCTTTCTAAAAATGTACATACATATGTATGTTGATACATTTACCAAAAATGTATTTTTAAATTTAATCTTTTTGGAATTAACTTTTTACATCCGGCTATATTTATTTTTCGTTTGCGTAAACACATTATTAATTTGATCCAACAAAAATCATGAGGCATTCGTAGCACAACTAAACTTTAATCAATTCAAAACCAATTCAGCACAATTCACGATTCGTTATACATTTTATATGGCGAGTAAACAAGAAAATGAATCTGAGGTCGATTGGATGTCACGTTCACTGGAAATTGTGACATGAAGGATAAGGTTTGTTTGTAAAAAAAATCACACGATGAAATCGGCGTAAAGTAAAGAATCAACGCGGCATCAAGTCGGAAAGCTCGAGGTCGACACCATGACGGTATTAGCAGTATAGCCATGGTCACTATACACATACACGTGAAAAAAAAAAATATATATATATATATATTTTTTTTTGTGTGTCATAAAAGCAATATCGATTACGAAGAGAACCAAACGACGCAAGTGTGATTCTGCAAAAGACCGAATTAACGAAAAAGCTATAGACCAAAGTAAAAAATCAACTTATAACTTCATCCATTTTTTTGATTAGGTCAAGAATGTTTAGTTATTAGTTTTTCTTGTGTATGTCCAAACGTCTACTAACCTAAAGCTTCAAGACCAACGTAGCACACACACACACACACACACACACACACACACACACACACACACACACACACACACACACACACACACACACACACACACACACACACACACACACACACACACACATAATGATAAAAAATAAACATCACACAATCAATGATTATTTTGAGTGTTTTTCTTAAATTTAGAAGCAAGACGTTAATAGTCATTATTGTATTATATGTAAACAAAAACATCCAATTATCATAAATCTATGCAGAAAATACGGTTGCAATTTGCTCTAATGACATCCGCATATCTAGCACTAGCTGCTTTTGATTGCTATTACAAAATTCGCTATTCTGCGATGGTAGAATCCGGCAAGCAGAAGATTACGGTAGTGAAGGTGACAGGTTTGGCTAGAGGGGTTTATTCGATTACGTGTGCTAGCTGTGACTCCAATGCTGAAGGGCAAAGAAGATATAATCTAAATGATTCTCTTTCAGAGAAAATATGAACAAATATATATTTTTTCACATATTTTTGGTTTGAGAAATGATTTATTAAAATCCACTGAAATGATGACTCGTCTACTTTTCGAATTAAAATTCATTTTTAATCCAGCTTTG
Source organism: Nebria salina (assembly GCA_944039245.1). Taxonomy (NCBI): domain Eukaryota; kingdom Metazoa; phylum Arthropoda; class Insecta; order Coleoptera; family Carabidae; genus Nebria; species Nebria salina. Next base: position 3,480,637 of record OX063288.1, on the reverse strand, counting down.
TTAATATCGGCAGAAAAAAGATAATTCTGAATGAAAAAGACTAAAGAAACAATCAGGAGAAGCAGAAAAGAACAGTAAGCTATATAAAAAAGATCCGTTTATAGTCGATAGGATCAAATAGTTAAGCAATTTCAAATTGTAAAAAAAATAAAACGACATTGTAAAAAATTATAAAAAGCTTACTATAGTTAGAGAGGTTTTAATATGAAATATGTTTATAATTTTCTCATGCTCGTGTTGCTCAATGTAAAGTTTTATATTTACTTTATGCGATAATGTAATAATAAAAACTGTATAAAAAGCGGCACAAATGGCGGGACTTTTCCCTCGCACGATTCGTTATTTGCTGAGTTTTTTTTTTTTTTGTTAGGTTTACGTAGCTCTGAAAAGTGCTGACCTGGTACAGCTCTGTCTACACGACTCCATTTCCTCTCCGATATAAATTCTAGCAGTACTCAATCCAAATTCTCATATATCAAGCCATTTTCCTCAAATTGTTTGGGTCTGTTTTCAGTCGTCGCTATTTGATAAAAAATACAACGCGACAAAAGATACCATTCCCGATATAGATTCTAGCGCAGTGAGCGGTATTCTTTTTTTGGTTATAACTCTAAAGAACGCATTGTACATGTGATCGTCTTGTTATACATAGTATATATGTATACTAGAAAGTATGGCTGAATTCACACATGCTACAAAAGTACATCGTTTGCTGTATATACTTCGTCTGATGAATCTTCTCGGCCAAATGGAACTTTTAGAATGTTTTTATATATGTTCAGTTAACTGAAGGAGCGAATGGATCTGGATTGTAATGACTAGTTACTTGGCAATGAGTATAGTTGGTTGTTTGAGCCTTTCCATATTCTGTTTTATACAATTTTGCATTGCTCACACAATGTGGTGCCCCATTGGTGATGCACGAATTTCGCATTTACAAAACCAACCGGAACATTAACGATGTTCACAAAAGCGTGCGCATTAAAGTACAAAATGCGACACACAATAAGAGTTAAAGAGCGCTTCAGGCAACCGTTTTGTCCCCGGCATGATATTAGCTTATGTTTACAAGGAAAAGTTTTAAACGCTCAAAGCTTGCAATGTTATTGAAACGGAAGGCGCTCGAATCATCATCCGCTTTTCTTCCGACCCCTAGTGAGATCGAGACAGGGCTTGCCTTAACGCGTGCGTGCATATTGGACGATGATGCCAGTTCAATTTTAATTCATATGCATGGCACGGACACGCGCGTGCCTAACATGCTTGACGTGCTACACACTTTTTTCGATACAGACTATTACGATACAAGAACAACATAGTGGCTCGGTTGATTATAATGAAAATTCGATTTTATTGGAATATTGTACACTGGATGGAAGACTAGCTACGGTGCGGTGTTTTATAGATATGGTTTTACTACGATTAAACCTCGTTACAACTTTCTCATTGCACTTTATCGTATAGAAGAATTTCTTGCAAAACTATTCCATATATCGAAGAACCGAAATGAAAAAAACGAAGCATCTCGAAAAGTATAAGAAGATGTTACAGTATGTCAACAAGTTAAACTGGCTTACAAAGTTTCCAACCGGTTTAACAAGTTCTTAACCAGTTCTTCGGCTGGTTTTTACAGTACTTACGTGCGCTTGCCGCCGTTGTTTGCACGCTTCTGAAATTAATTTCAAAGACAGCACATAGAACTTGCACTTGCGGGACCGATTCAGGCACGCAGCGACATGATACCAAAGATGACAACTATGATGAGTGAAGGTAAGCGAAAAAGACTAGAAAAAACCGGGGCACGATCATTCTCCTACCACTAGGCCCGAAAACTGGCTACGCAAAACAAACGGGTGCACAGAAAGAGACACTGGACATCGTCAAAGAATGGGATGTATGAGTGCTCAACTGAGGAATGTTACAAACGACCTGTGCTGCCTGATGACATCTTTTTTTGACATTTTTTGCTCTTGCTTCGCTTACAATCAAAAAGCGAGCGTTCTTCCATCTTTGAGCATCAGGGACGCAGATAATCTCCTGCTATTAGTCAGAGCACTGTGCTGTATATTGTATGCCATGCCATCGTCCGTTCCATACCCGGTGGTATTACTCATCGCGATCGGTAAGTCGAATGGTTCGTAAATTTAACGGTCACGCGATTGCATTATACGTACATATACGTGTGTCGATTTAAAAATCACTACGCGAAATAGGTAAGCGTGCTAGTTAGTTCTGCTTCCCTTATTTAAGCTCCTATAGTTCTTTGTTGGTACACACAGATATTTCACCGACATCATCATTATTACAACGGTTGTGTCGAAACGGTAATGAGTACAAAATGATAGCGAAAACTGCGGCTGTAATAGCACCAGAGTACTTTACAAAATGCAAGTGAGACAACTACGCGAATTTCTAGAAAGCATGAAAGAGATAGAATTGCCCTCACCGGCCAAGAGTAAAATGTGATTACGCAAACCTGTATTATTTCATGGCAAGTTATCAAACAATTCTAAATCTGTCAGAGATTGCTTCGACCGACAACATTCGCATTTATGAAGGTGTTTAAACCAACACTTTCCTCGTGATGAAAGCATCAGCTTTAATATCATACAAGCCTTTTATAAAATGAACAATATTAATAATTAAATTTATTACAGGACACCAAGCAACACAAACACAGTAGCATATCAATAGCAAAAGTTATAATTCACGAATACATCACGCAATCCAAGTTAATAATAGTTAATAATAGTATTATCCTTTATACGAGAAAGTCACCCATATAGGATCATCATATTTAAAACCTAATGAAAGTTAAGATAATAGTTGACCAATATAGACAAAGAAACCAGTAAATTCAATAACAGATGGGATATTATATGGTTATTAATAATTTAAAAGTTGATTACAACTACAATACTATTTAACTTTTCCATTTAAATTTGTGATTTAAAATAAATATTTTTGTAATTAATAAAATCGTTCGTGTGTGATAACAATTGTTTAATAAATTACAATAAATGAAACTGCGTATAGCATTGACATTTTGTAAAAACGACCGTGTTTAAATTAAATGACGAAGTTAAATAATAAATGATAAAATCCGTCCGGTCAGTCATTTGCAAACTGGTATCAGCGACATTGATGATATTGTCGGTTTATGTTTCGATGTTTTAGATCCGCGTCACATCATGTTGCGTTGTGCTTTTGTTAAAACTGAGTGGCTAATTCATCTCACTGCCGGTATAAGCGGCGGTCGCTTTAGTCTCATTAAATAATTTAGATGAAAACGAAACAAAACAAAAACATAATTCAAATAAATTTTCGTCGTCAAAAAGATGGATTATAAATACACGTGCTATATTACATCATGAATTGTTTACGAGTTTATGAATAAAGTAATGTACATTAAATGTATACACAAATTAAACTGTTTACATCAAGTATATCCAATTAAGGGACTGTAAAGTCATTGAAAATATGCCAACGTTTATCAATCGTCATTGGATGAAGAATTAAGTGTATATTTAATGTCTCATCAAGAATGTTTCTTTAATCATTATTTTCACAAATACAACTCAATTGAATTAAATACTATTTAAAATGTAGCGTTAATGTTATCTCTAGATCGTCCTGAATGCATAATATTAAATAAAATCGGATTTATTAAGTGTAAACAATTTTGTGAACTTATAAACATTTCCAGGCAATAATTTAATATTTGTACAAATTTCTTTTATCGTTTTCTGAATAGAAACTAAATTTCTTTGTGCGATTGTAAAAATTACAATTAAAAATATGTAAGGATATATTCTTAAAAATGATTTTCTATTTCTAAATACACAATAAATACATGTTTCAATTCATAAAAAAACTCATCTATTTATGATATATTGCAATGTATTTTTCTCCTATATTGAAGCTTACAACGTTTAAAATATAAGTATATACTCTATGACATGTGTTATTAGCAACATAAAATAAATAGCTATGGCGAGTAAGCGTGTTATAATCATGGTTGAAAATTCATTATTGACAGGGCATGAAACATGCCCTCGTAGAAGGAATGATAAGTGTAAGTTTGTTATGAAATAAATAGCGAGTGAGCATGTATTCCACTTAGTGAATAAGCGATGACAAATCAAATGTCACAAGTACAGACAGGATACAACATAAGTAGTGCACAGGGACGTTTGACGACCCCGTCAACTAAACTCAAACCATTCGTTCGGTCGATGCGGTTTATTGGTCCCTTGGAGTTAACTCAACGACACTGCCGAATTCGACATGTGTGAAATATTGGCCGAATAATGGATGCTAATCCTATCACTAGCAAAGCACTAGGGTACATACATACATACAGGTAAACAGTGATACGCAGATGCGT